>CM053560.1:101351896-101419589 GCA_028646485.1 Cryptoprocta ferox | reverse complement strand
ACACCGGGGGGCCCAGGATAAGTCACGGACCCTCTCTGAGTCTCCATTTCCTTCTCTGGGAAGAAGGAAGTCCTCTCAGCCCGGTGACCTCAAGCTGTCAATATCCCTGCATGCGTTTCATTGTGAGAAAATGGGTGCCCTGGTGCCGCCTTCTGGGGAGCAGACGTTTCAAGCTGGGCATTCTGTATCTTGCCCCCTGGAGTAGGGCCAGGATGGAAAGTCCTCTCTGAGCCCCATCAGCAGACCCACAGCTGGGCTCACAGGCCCCTGGAGGCCTCCTGGGAGGACTGGGGCCGGGGACACTAACGAGGAGACCAGGAGAGAAACCCCTCTCCCTCAAATTCATGCAGAGAAACTCATAAGCAGTGCATGCAATTTGCACACGGGCCAAGGCCCTCAGAGCTTAAATATATTCCTACGGGCTATTTATAGTCTTGGAAAAATTAGAGTTTTCTGGGTAATGGGAGGGCTGCAGACACCAGCTGGTCAGGGCCTGGCAGGGAAAGTGTGGGAACCATGGAGCCTTCTGGTGAAGGACCTCTAGCAGAGCAGAGAGCCCCAAAGTGCGCTCCTGAGTGTGGAAGGCATGTCCTGGGGGGCTCAGGGAAGAAAGCCCAAACCCCCTTACCTGGCATTCAAGGCTCCCAGCTCCCTTTAAATATCCCCCTCGCCTCTCCCTACACAAATTCCTCCTCCAGTTACCTCTGGAACATTCTCAGCTCTCACACTCCTCTGCACTCTTGTCCACACTCTTCCTGCCCGGATTGCCTTTACCTGACTCTTCTCTGGCAAATTGAATGCTCTCACCCCTCAAGGCCTGTGAAGTCCCCATACCTGGTCCCCTCCACCCCCTGCCCTGCAACTTGACCCATCTCTGAACCCTTCACTGGAACAAACAGCCCACCTGAGGAGGCCTGGTGTAGTGGAAGCTGTAGTAAGCCCCTCAGATTCAGCTTTCAGGGCTGAGGCTCCCCTTCTCCCCCAGCTTCAGAAAACAGGGGCTCCTGGCTGTGTCCCTCTCCAGAAACTGGCCTCAGTCAGAGGGTGCTGATTCCTATGAAATCATGCCTCCTTTCGTGAAGCAGTGGATATCCAATGCTGGGCGAGGGCTGTAAAGGTTCTTCCTCCCCTTCCCCTGCTTGGACATCTCCAAGGGCCATCCCAGTTCCAGAGCTTCCTGGCAGATCCGCAGAGATCAGTATTGACTGCAACTCAGTGCCATTTCTCCTTCTACCCAGTCCTGCTTCCCTTACTCCTCGTGGGGGCCCTGCTCCAGAGCTTGCTAATCTCCATCTTGGAGAATGCTTTCTGGGGGAGCCAGTTTATGACACCCGGTAACAGAATGGTTAAGCAGCCAGCCCTGGTTCAAATAGAGATCAGCTGTTCTTAGCGCCGTGACCTGGGCCAAGTTACCTCACTTCTCCATGTGATTGCTTTATCTATAAAACAGGAATGACGCTGAGGCGATAAATAGTCTCCTGTAAGTCTTGTGAGGATTAAATGAGAGGATGTATGCATGTGCCTGATACTGAGAAAGCGCTGAGTAAACGTTAACTATTATTGTCGACATTTAACTCCTCTGAGGTTCAGGTAAATGGGGATTAGAGTACTGTTATCTGTGTCATGGGGTTCTTGGTGAGAATCAAATAGTATTGGAAGGCAAAGGGTTAAATTCTGCACTGCTGTGACCTAATACAGACTCAGGGGTCAAGTTCCATGGGGGCTTTGCCCATCTGGGGCTGTAGTCTAGAAGCCTGACCCCACCCCCAACCAGTGACAATCACTGTATTAGTTACCTATCACCTCTGTAACAAATGACCACACATTTAGTGGCTTAAGACAACCACAGATTTATTATCTTACAGTTTTGTAGGTCAGGTGTGGGTCTCATTGAATTAAATCAAGGTCTGTAGGCTGTGTTCCTTTCTGGAGGTTCTAGGGGAGAATCTGCTTCCTGCTCATTCAGGAAAGTTGGCAGAATTCAGTTTCTAGGGTTGTAGGACAGAGGTCCCCATTTTCTTGTTGGCTCTAAAATGAGGGTTGATCCTATATTCCAGAGGCCACTGCACTCCTTGGCTGTGTTCCCTTTCCTCTATCTTCAAGGCGACAGGCAGGTGGAGGAGTTCTTACGGCTTATCTCTCTGATCTTTAGTCAGCTTCCACTTTTAAGGACTCATGTGATTCGTTGGGTCCACTTGCAAATGTAGAATACTCTCCTTTCCTCAAGGTCCTTGATCACATCCGCAAAGTCCCTTTTGCCAGGTAAAGTAGCATTCACAGGTGCCGGGGATTAGAACATGACCATCTTTTATGGAGGCAGGAGGGGAGGGCATTATTCTCCCTACCACAGCCACCCCCCCGCCGCCCCCAAGCCTGGGACAACTGTGATCCAGATTTCACCTCCTGCTTTTCCAGGGAGAGGTCTGTGCAGTTCCGTGTGCCGCGGGGACCTACGGCCCCAACTGCTCGTCTGTCTGTACCTGTAACAACGGTGGCACCTGCTCCCCCGTGGACGGCTCCTGCACCTGCAAGGAAGGTGATGTGCCTTTTTTCAAGTCCCACCCTCCTCAGATGTGCCCACTGCCTGGGTGGGCTGCCAAGCTGAGGAGTCTGGGCTCTTCCTGCCCTATCCACCTACATGCAGGCTCAGGGATTTTATATATCAGGTTCCAGCCAAGGAAACCCATGCCGGGGACTTCAATAGCAGGAATGTAATAGAGGGGATTAGTTACAGCCGTGTTAGAATTGCCGGGGGAGCATACGAAGGAAGGCAGGCTGACCAGAGATTAGAAGCTGAGAGAGGAGTTTCCACCACTCTTGGAGGGGAGGGAGAGATGGAGGAAGTAGAATTCCAGAGCCTGGGAGTGAGGGGCACCTGGTAGGAGCTGGGGCATGGATAGAGGGGTTATGTGACAGTCCTGGAGCATAGGGGAGGCCCAGCCACCATCAGAGGCGCTGCCTACAGCAGGGAAGGGGGAGAAGGTACCTGGGAAAAGGTACCTGCTCCTCCACTGCAGTCTGTGGGCCAGATCACCCCCTGTGAAGCCCCATCTGGGAGCCAGCTGAGGGAGAACCTGGGATATGCAGCAGCAGGGATCAGGCCCCTGTGACACAGATCAGAGCAGGGACAGGGAGAAATGGATCTAAGGGCAAGGAGGCCAGTGACCAGCCTCAGAGTGGGAAATCAGCTTGTCCTAGAAACAAAGGGCCCTAAAATAAGCTGCCGGATTCCACCCTGGGCAGAGATAGCCCTCCCCATCTCAGCCAGTTCCCTGTCCCGGGGGCGGGGGATCACGCACCTACAGCAAAAGCAGTGAGAACCGGGAGGCGGGAGACCTGGGTTCTAGCCCCAGCTCTCCTAATAGCCGTGCTGTGTTTCTGAGCAGACTCCATGTGGACTGTGTGCTCTAACCCAGCGATCAGAGAAACGAAGGTGTAGGTGGCAGGTGCCCAGCTGGGAGAGTGGGCAGAAGGCCATGCTGGGCCCCAATGGGGCGATGACAGCCCCTTTCCCTCCCCTCAGGGTGGCAAGGCCTGGACTGCACCCTGCCATGTCCCAGCGGGACGTGGGGCCTGAACTGCAATGAGAGCTGCACATGTGCCAACGGGGCGGCCTGCAGCCCCACGGACGGCTCCTGCTCCTGCACCCCCGGCTGGCTCGGAGACACCTGCGAACTGCCCTGCCCAGTGAGTGCCCGGGGCAGGGAAGGACCGGGTGCGCCCAGCAGCCCCTCTCACCCTTTCCCTGTGGTCATTCTGTCCACAGAGGTGTGCAGACAAGAGCACTGGACTAGGTGGTGGGACACGTGGGTTCAGGGCTCAGCCCTAGTTCTAACCTCTGTGGCCACTTTGCTACTTTGGGCCTCAGCCCCTTCCCTCTAGAAAACGGCAAATCTTTAGCAGATGTAGTGCCGTGGCACCACTTCCCCCTTGCTGTGTTTGGTTAACATGGTTAATTGACCTGACACATTTCCCTGAGCCCAAATGCAGCCCTCTGAATCCTTCATAACCCACTGCTACAGAACAGCCCTTACTAACCCCTCGGGGTTGCCATTTCTCAATAATTTTATGATCAGGGTATGGGAAGATGAAACCAGGCACCTTCAGCAATACCCACCCAGATTTAATCCCTGGATCTGAGTCTAAGATACGAATAAGTTAGACCAACCACTATGTGATATTGTTGAATGAGGCCTACAGTCCTGGGTTCAAATGCTGACTTTGCCACCTCCTAACTATGTGACCTTGAACATGTTATTTCGCCTTTCTGACCCTATTTCTCATCTTTAAATTGTGAATATAATGGAACCATCCCATTAGGTATGCTGTGAGGATTAAGAGAAATGAGTGATAGAAGGTTCTTGATACCTAATGAGCATGCAACAAATGGTTGGTACCTTCTTGCCTAGAAACAAATAATAGATCAGTCATTCCTCACATGGGATCAATGCATTATGATTTGCAAAGTGCATCCTCATTTACAAACTTTTGTTAATGGTCATTAACTACAGCCTTTCAAGCTTTACCATCGAGAACCGCACATTTCTCTTAATGCAGCCAAAGAATGATTTGGAGTGACCTCGTGGCCATGTTGATCCCCAGTTATAAAAAGTGCCTCCACTGTGCCCCGGCCACAGTCTCTCTGCATCCCCATGGGGCAGTGGTTCAATTTTGTCATCAAAATCCAACAGAAGTGTGTGAAGCTCTGGGAGTCTAGGTCTGGTTCTTTCTCCCTCCCCTTCTCTCCACAGGATGGCACATTTGGGCTAAACTGCAGTGAGCGTTGTGACTGCAGCCATGCAGACGGCTGTGATCCTGTCACAGGCCACTGCTGCTGCCTGGCCGGATGGACAGGTAACTGCCCCCTGCTTTGCCACCACCCAGGGCCTGTGAAACTAGGTCCTTGGTGTTTTATTTTCTTGACTGTTCTCTTTCACTTCTTCTTCTTGCTCCTCCCATACAGCACCTTTTCCTTATCTCCTCTGGGCCCCACTTCTCTGTTCCATACAGTTCAAGCAAACAAATTATTGGACATCCGCTATGTGCAGGCTTCATTCTGAAGGTCAGGAACACACCAGTAAGAAATCAGACAGGCTAATGCATGGAGGGTGCAGGTGTCTAATCTGTGTTCACAGAGGATATGGTAGAGAGGGGGACGGGGACCTTCTGCTTAGCCCAGGCTCACACTCCTCATCCCAAATATATCCGTCAGCCTCCCTCCCAAACACAGAGTGAATCCACCCCACTGCCGTGATCCTGGTCCTCCAAGCACCATCTCCCAGCTGGCCCTGCCTTGGTCTTCTGCTTGCTCTCTCTGGGCCTCCCCTCTTGCCCAGCTGCATCCCTGATGCATATGGTGGCCATGCAGACTTCTCAAAGCACTCATATCAGCCCCTGCTCAGAGTACCTCAGTGGCTTCTCGTCCTTACATAAAATCCAAATTCCTTACAGTGACCCAGAGTCCATATGATCTGGCCCCCGCCCACCTCCACCACCTCCCTTTTACCCCCCTCCCATCTCTCACTACACCTGATAATGGCCTCCCCCATTACAACAGGCCAAGACTACGTCAGAGCCCCTTTTATTAATTCTCATAATATCCTACACTCTTCTTCTTGCCATACTCACCTCAATTGTCACTGAATCTGTATCCGAGTATTTATTATTTGCCTCCCCAACTAGAGCATCAGCTCTCTGCAGGCAGGGCCTTGTTCACCGCTGTATCCACCGCTTGCCACCCACTGAGAGACCGATGCCATTGTGGTCAAGAACACAGAGCTGGAGCCAGACTGCCTGGCTTTGTGACCTCGGGCAAGTCCTTTAACCTCTCGGGGCCTGAATTCTCCATCTATAAAATGCAGCTAATTATAATCTTCCCAATTGCAGGGTCATTTCGAAGCTTAAATGAGTGAATTCTTGGAAGTGCTAACTGTGCACGGCCCTGTGCTCAATAAATGTAACCCATGAAAACAGGAAGTGCTTAATAATGCTCTGCTGCGTGAATGAAGTTGGTCCCAGGGTGGTGGACAGAGGAAGAAATGCAGGCGTTGCTGCCAGTGTAGGTCTTCGGATAATAATTCACACCAGATAATAATTCTGTTACTGAGCAGCAGAAAGCCAAGGACATCGCTTCCTCTGCAGCAACTCTGCCCTGCCCTGCCCCTTGGTACAGAGCAAGGCTTCACCCTAGTTACTGGCAACCCAGATGCTTAGCTGGAGCCAAGTGGAAATCCACTTTAATTTTTCATTGCCTTCATTTCAAGTGAGCTGGTAAGATTTTAATGATATCTAGTGCTTAAAAATTCTGGCTTTGATGGACAACTTTTCAGCAAGGCCTCTGCTCTTCTAAAGCCAATTTCCCCAAATTCGGCCCTGAAGTCATTTCAAAGGAGCGATTGATGTCCTGAGGTTTGTCATGGAAAACGGGACCAAGGAAGGATCAAGAGGGGATGGGGTGTAGGTCCCGGACACGCACTCCATGAACCCTCCCCGCCCACACCTGCCCCAAGAAGTCTGTCCCTGACTTCCCAGCTCCTGGCTTATTGCTCATGCTTTGACTCAGTACCGGTTTTGCTCTGCTCTAAGTAGGTGCATGTCTTTTCCCCTTGCCCGCATAAGCCAGACTGTTTTTTGCAAGTGCCATCCTGTCTAATTCCCCTTGGCCTGTACACAGTAGGTGTTTATTAAATGTTTATTGAAATAAGTTGAAAGAAGGTGGACTACAACCATATATGGTTTTTCCCCTGGAAGGGAAGGAGACCTTCAAGATGATCAACTGTAACCTCCTCAGACTACAGATGAGGAAAGGGAGTTGTCCAAGGTCTCGGGACATTAGTGCCAATAGGATGGGGACACAGGATTGCATTCTAAGAAGAAACCATCTATTCATTCAGTTAGCATTTATTGACTCAAGCAATTACCAAGTCCTTAGTTGGCATCTCCCATGTACCCAGCACTCTGTCAGGCCTAGCAGTAAATAGCAAAATTCAGTAAAGCAATAGTCCCTGCGCACCTATTTTGTACCCAACTCTGTGCTGGGCACTGAGGAAGCAAAGATAACCAAGATGGCATCCTATCCATTAGGAGCACCAAATAAGGAGGGTCAGAAGTGTCAATAAGCCGTGCTCCCTTCAAATTGCTGCCAGGGGACACAAGCCATATGTACGAAACATTCAAATAATAGGCAGGGACAAAGCTGTAGGCCAACTGACTTTCAAATACAGGCTTGAATCCCTGAGTAGACATCTGGGAAGGCTTCCTGGAGAAAGGACCCTAAGCAGACACTGAAGGCCATGGGCTGCTGAGTTGCTGCTGGCCTTGTGGCATGAATTTGAGGTCACAATACATGAATTGTTTCCCTGACTTTACCCGTCCATATGCATGTATAGGGCGTCCTGAAAAATAAAGCAGGGAAGGGAGGTCCCCTAGGGATGAGACAGGGAAGGCGCTCTAAGGGGGATTTTTATCGCTATTCAACTACTGGGAACACAGGGCCTAGTAAGGTAACTAATGAAGCTATGCCTTTTCAGAAGCTGTAGTTGGAGACCCTCCCGCCAGGCCAAGGGTCCGCTCCTTTGGCGCTCCAATAGAACTGGGGCACTCCACGCAGGGGGAAACCTGGGCCCTTCCCCCCACTCAGATCCCCGTGTCTCAAGCTCCAGGGAGTTCTTAGGACACATAAAAAAACTCCCACAGAACCAGGCCTGGAATATAAAAATTGCCAGATCCTAAAACCCAGTGGGCCCTTGGCGATACCTGCAGTCAGCATGATCACCTTGCACCGAGAACCATCTCAGTCTGCAAGACCCCTTCTTGATATGAAAACATTTTGAGGATCCCACACATGAGAGTAGCTGTACTTTGAATATCCATAGACTGGGAGAATGCACAATAGCCATAAGCTGCCATGAATTCAAGGGTGCTTTTGCATGCATTGTGTTTTCTTAATCACAGCAGTATCTGCATACGGTTTTCGGAAAGGGCGGTGTTTATGTGTGACCCGTGTGCCTTGGTCAGCCTACAAAAAGCACTTGAGGCACCGATGGGATTGGAGGTCGCTGTCAGGTGGCAGAGCTCTGCCTTAGTCTAGTGTTCCTCCTGGGAACTGCAGAGTCCCTCGGCCCACTGTCTGATTCTGGGTTTCCAATGGAAGAATTCCTTGGAGCAGGTCACAGCTTTTGCGTCCTCTTTCTTAATAGAATATATCATCGTGCGGAGAAAACATTGGTGTGCATCACATACAGTGACAGTAAAACCTCATTTTGCAAAGTGTTGGTTTCCATCATAAACATGGGTGCACATATGATATAAAATCCACTTTGCACCGAGGGGTATGGTCAAAAGAATCTGAAAAGACCCCACCACTGTTTGAGCTCTCACCCCAGGGCTGGTTGTCTGGGACCCAAAGGACCAGTGGCTCCCTGGGCTGACATGGCCACTAGGCAGGTAGCTCACTCCTGGCTCGTGCAGCCCCCGCCCCATTACGGCACTCACCTGCCCCATAGTTGGTTTATCTCAAGCCTAACCTTGGGTACCACTAAGATGTCAAAAATGAAGGTGGCCCTTCATGACCTGGTCCCTTCGTGGTCCCACAGTCCCATCTCTTGCCATACCTCATTTTGCACTTTATGGTTCAGCCACATTATGCTATGTTTTCTTTCAAGGCATGATTCTCTCTCATGCCTCCTACTCTTTGCACAGAGGGTTTCCTCTGTGGAAACCAGAGGGACTTAGTTTGGGCATCTCTTCTTCCTGGAAGCCCTCCCTGACCAGCCAAGTCTAGATTGGAGTTTTCCTCTGCATTCCCAGATACACTGTGCTCTCCATTCTGCATGGCGCCCTTTCCTGTCATCCTTCCTTCTGCCTTCGCTCCTCTTACCGCTGACCTGAGTCTGCCTCTGGCCCACAGGCATCCGCTGTGACAGCATGTGCCCGCCTGGTCGCTGGGGCCCCAACTGCTCCGTGTCCTGCAGCTGCGAGAATGGTGGCTCCTGCTCCCCAGAAGATGGGAGCTGCGAGTGTGCCCCTGGCTTCCGAGGACCCTTATGCCAGAGAAGTAAGGCTGAGCACCCCCGTCCCACAGATGCCTCACCCTCTCCACCCCTTCCCTGTTGGAACTAGTCCTGGCCTGGGAGGGGCTAGGGTCTCAGAGTCAGCCCCCACCAAACCTCTCCCTCTAGTCCCCTCTCTCCCTGCGCTGGCTTTTCTGTCCCTAAGTTCAGGGCCTGCCCTGGCTCCTCGGCGGAAACAGGACCAGACCACAGCTCCTCTCTGCAGAAGGGGATGGGCCCTCGAAGGTGTGGGGTGGAGACAGCTCTCCCCATATCCTTGAGGAGCCTCCCTTCACCCCTGTGTGGAACCAGACAGGTAGCCAAGCTGCCTGGGGCCCCTGGGGCTGCTGACCACCCTCTCCCCTTCATCCCCAGTCTGCCCCCCTGGGTTCTATGGCCACGGCTGCACCCAGCCATGTCCCCTCTGCGTGCACAGCAGCAGTCCCTGCCACCACATCAGCGGCATCTGCGAATGCCTCCCTGGATTCTCCGGAGCCCTCTGCAACCAAGGTAGTGTCTCCAGGGGAAGGTGTGGGCCAGGGAGGAGGCATCCTGGGAAGGAAAGATGGGGTTGGGGCTTCTCATCACACTCTGTGGAGGCAGCTCCCTGCGTCTTCAGGGCTTAGGCCTACCTTTGTGAGAACTGGTCACCACCAGGCATGAGACAAAGCCATTATGCAGTTGAAAGGGACAGGCTCAGAGAGGTTAAATGACTACTCCATGGTCGCACAGCTAGAAAGTGGCAGAGCTGAACAACACATTCTGCCTCCAAAGTTGAAGAAAAATGAAATAAGCGTAGCTGAGTTCTGCATAGGTGTCCCCAAATGGCTGATGCCGAGTGCCAAGTGGTAAAGGCAGAGGATGCCGTGGGAACTCCAAGGAGACAGTTCTGGCGTGGGCTGGAGCTGCAGCTTCCCAGCTCTGCTCCCCCAACACTCAGGCCAACGTCACTAATCCCTCCCCGCAGTCTCCTGCCTCCGCAGCAGAGTCAACGCCCACTCCAGCCAGCCTCGCCACTCGACAGGACTTGAAAAGGGAGATAAAGCTTCTTTGCATTGGTGTGCTGCTACCCTGGCTCTCTGAGGCGGGGAAGCCTCACTTTGTAACTTTGGCAAGCAAGTTCCATCATCTAAATATCCCCACCATGATTGATTCCACAGTACCGGTGGTTCAACACGGTCGCAAAATTCTTGAATATTTAGCAACCGGTGCGAAGGTAGAAGCCGGCTCTGGCACACACCGCTGCCTATGGCTGTCCCTGGCTCAGTTAGGCCAAGGCAGTGTGGATTTGGGGGCCAGCGCCGAGCTGTGCAGGTGTTCGGCTCGGCCTTAGCCGAAAAGGCAAAGAAGGAAGAAAGGTGTTACCGGTAGAGCAAGCAAGTTGGGTGTGGACATGCGACTGTCCGGCAGTAGGGGGTGGCTAAAGGATGTGGGGGCCTGGATGGCAGAAGGGGGACTGGGAAGGTGGGCTGAGGCCTTCGGAACAGCTTTGAACACAGGGCTGCAGAATCTGTACTCTGACCTATAGGGATCAAAGAGATCCCAGGCTAGGGTAAACTTAGAGCTTAAGGCAACTTCAAGGTCATCTGCCCAAGAATCTCATCTGGCCTCTGCTTAAATGCTTCCACTGAGAGCTCACTACCTCCCAGGGGAACAGATTCTTTTGATGAATAATCACCGCTGAGCTGGGTTGGTTTTGTAAGTCTATGGGCCGTTAATATGTATGAGTGGAAAGTTCATTCCATGATGCTTTGAGGTCACGAGAAGTTGGGGCCCCAGGGAAGCCCATGTGACAGTTTCATTTGCTTGCAGCCCTCCTAGGACAGTTTAATCATAACCTGACGCGTCAAGGTTTACTTATTAAACATCGGAGACCCAGCCGTCAATACAGATAGGCTGGGTCTAAATTAGGACCTAAACAGCCCGCGGAGTAACTCTCAGATCCTGCGATGTCTGATTTATCGCCCGCTGGCCTAATGAGTATTTTCCACATATAGATCTAATAGAGTTTGCTATTAATGGCAACTGCCCTGGTTAAGTCTCAAACCTTGTAAAAAATTGAACTGACACTTTCTAATGACTGGCTTTCCAGCGAGTTACAAATTACAGACACTGCATATGCAGAATCATTAAACATAGATTAAATATAACCAGATGTTTTCTTTTCACCAGCCCCCTTCTCCACCACCCCTCTTTTTGCCTCACTCTTGATTCAGCTAAGAAGTCGACCAATTAATGTATTAGACTGATCGCATTAGTGGCTCTGTGGGTGAATTTGTCAGCCTGGAGTGTGTGAGAAAGACTTCAAAGATAAGACTGTCTTGTTAGAGAAGCGCAGAGCCGGTTTGGGGGGTAGAGGTCCTGGGTGAGTTGCTTCTTTTTTAGAATCAACACTTCCCCATGATCCTCTGTGTGACTTAGCTGAGAGCCTCGGGGATTCAGGGGACTCCTCCCCCGTAACAGGAATGCAAGGAGGATGTGGGGCTGGCTACAACTAGGCTCTAAGGGGAGAAGGTTGAACTGAGAAGACCTCAGGAGTCACTGATCCCAGCAGAACCCACTGGAATGTCACTGCTCCTGGGGTCTATTTTGGCCATGTTGGAATATTGCCTGAGTGTTTCCTACATGTCAGGCACTGTACTGAGCACTCAAGACACAACAAAGAACAGGAGAACCAAGTTCCCTGACCTTACAAAGCCTATGGTCTAGAGGGGGAAATTTGAGCTCAGCTTTCCCCAGAAGAACTTGGGCGTTGAGGGGCAGCCAGTTTATTTCCACACATTCAACGACCATGCCTCATTTTCCAGGTGTTGTGGAAGACAAAAACATGGGTAGAACTCAGGCCTGGCAGAAGACCAGGGAAGAAACTAACCGAGGGTATGGAAGTTCAAACAAGGAGATAGCACCCCAAAACACAGAAGATGGGTAAATCAGGATTTAGTTCAACTGTAAGTGACATAAAAACCCAAAATAACTGACTTGAAAATGACAAACATTATTTCTGGAAGGAAGGAAGGCAGGAAGGCAGGAAGGCAGGAAGGAAGGAAGGAAGGAGGGAGGGAAGGTGGGAAGGTAAGAGACTACTCAGAAGCAGACCATTAGAGAATGGTAGGGTAGCTTACAAAGATGTCGGGCACCAGCTGCCTTCTGTCTTGTTGTCCAGCTGTCCTCAGCACATGGCCTCCACCTCTGATGAAAGTTAGCTGCTTAAACTCAGCCGCCTTATCCACAGTTCTTATCCATAATCCACATTATCCTTCAACAAGGATGAGGAATGGGCAACTAACGACATGCATTTCCACTTACCATTGGCCAGAATGTGGTCACATGGCCATAGCCATCTGTGCAGGAGCCTAAGAAATGAAGCTTTTGGGACCATAAGCCCAGCTAAACCTTCAGATTCTACTTCTCAGGAAGAAGACAATGGATTATTGAAAGATTAGCAGTCTACCACGGAGAGATTAGGGGGAAGGTAGCATTGAAAATGAGTCTTATAGGGGCATCTGAGTGGATCAGTCGGTTAAGCATCCAACTCTTGATAATGGCTCAGGTCATGATCTCACAATCGTGAGATTGAGATTCTCTCTCTTCCTTTCTGTCTGCACCTCCCCTGCTTGTGCTCTCTCTCTCTCTCTCTCTCTCTCTCTCTCTCAATATAAACTTTAAAAATAAAATGAGTCTTATAGGCAGGGTAGGATTTCCACAGCTGGCCATGAGGGTCAGGGAAACTCTGGAAGGGAACAATTGGAGCAAACGCATGGGGTGTATTTAGAAAGTGTTGTGTGGGCCAGCGGCTTATGTGTCTGGGAGAGAGGGGTGGTCAAGGGTAACCCAGGTGGGGTAGCCAGATTTTATTCTGGGGCAGTGGGGAGCCACTGAGGATGTTTGAGCAGGGCACATGAGTGCCATGAAGAAGACAGCTATGCTTTAGAGAGCTCAAGTTGTAGGAAGCAGGTGGAGAATGAACTGGAGAGGAAATGAAAGGTAGGTGCTCAATTAACACCCAGACCTAGTTCCACTGGAGTTTATAGCCTGGTTGAGGACACCAGCCCTTCCTTTAGGGACCGAGGAGTGACTCCTCCGGGAGGGGTGAGAACCACAACCCTACAAGTGGCTCGAAGTGGAAATACCAGGGGAGCTCAGCAGAAGAGAGCTCCTTGTGGACCCAGGAGGCTGTCCTGAGGCTGGGCTAAGGCTTGAGGAACAGGTGGGATTTGGAGAGACACAGGAAACAGGTGGGCAGAGATGGTCCTCCAACAGTCTAACTGTGGGTCCACCTGCCACCCTGAACTCGTCTCTCTGCTTCCAGCTACAAACACTGTCCACCCTCGTGGCTGTGGGATCCGTGATGCCGGCCAGAATGTGGTAATGGAAAGCAGAAGGCTGGGGAGCCGTGTGGACTGAGGGCAGAGGCCGGATTCCCAGCCTCACTGCTTCCATTTGTGAGGCCCAATTCGACGGCCTCTACCTACGCCTCTGGGCCTCAGTCTGTGCCTCTTTCACAGGGGATCAGTAATAGAGCCTCCAGAAGAATGCAGCTGTGGGCACAAGAGGGGAACTCATTTATGTGCAAATGGAGAAGGGTGATGGGGCTGTGGGGCAGGCAGTTCCCACCCAGATGTGTGGGCCCAGGGCCACAATGGCTATGGCCTGGGAACGTCAGGGTGCAGCAGCTGTGGGAGGTGGTCTGGGGAGTGCAGGTGGGAGGCCAGGAACCAGGCTGTCCTGTGCCCACAGTGTGTGCCGGAGGGCGCTTTGGGCAGGACTGTGCCCAGCTCTGCTCCTGTGCCAACAACGGGACCTGCAGCCCCATCGATGGCTCCTGCCAGTGCTTTCCTGGATGGATTGGCAAGGACTGCTCCCAGGGTAAGCAGCTGCCTCCTGGGAACGCCCCCCCCCCCCCAGGAGTCAGGCCCCAAAACACACCCCTTCCTTGCCCAGAACTGCTTTGTCCCTGGTGCCTCTACCTCCCAGGGCTAAAATCTCCTTCTGCGGACAGGAATGCCCACCTGAGTCCCATCTAGCTCCACAGCTAACATGATGAGTTATTAGGATTGATCACTGGCATTATTAACTGTTGGTATTAAAGGTATTGACATTGTTGGGAGTACCATTGATACTGAGAATTAATGCTCCATGGGCACCTGAGCAAGGAGCAGCCCCTGCGTCTGGTTGGGGAGGAGAAGGGCAGGGACTGGCATGCTGGGGTTTGGGAGTGGGGAAGTGATGTGAGGCCAGGGCAGTCACCTCGGGTGAGGGTGTCCCCTGAGTGATCCATGTGAGTGATGTCCTGGGCACATGAGCCTGGACAAGGAGTCGTAGAGGCTGTTCCTGTTAGGTGTACCCCAATCTGCTGTGGAGGTAACAGGGGTGAAGGCCTAACCTCTAGACCTGTGGAGCTCCTTGTGTGATGGGTGAGACGTATACCCTGAGGTACCCTGAGGGAGGTCCCAGTTAGATGACCTGGCCCAAGGGAATGTCCATTCTGGTGGAGGAGACACAGTGCCATCCTCAGGGAGCTCGTCAACCCAAAGAGGGGAGTCCCCACCCTGGGAAAGTCCCCATCATCACAGGGAAGTTAACACAGCGTTCACACTGTAAACCGCAGTGTTTAGTTTACCACACACACACACACGCGCGCGCGCGCTCCAAATCACAGCCAGTCCCCCGAGAAGGGAAGTTCAGGAGCCCTCAGAGCTGGGTGAGTGGGCAGAGAATCCTGGGTGAGTGGGTCAGGGCTTGAGTGGAGGAATTCTGGGGAACTGTGTCAGGAAAGCCAGGAAATACGGCCTGGGTGTATCCTGGCATCTTGGCTGACGTGCAGTCCTCCTTCCTCTCCCACGGGTCCTGTCTGCCTCTCTGTCTCCCCCTCTGCATCCCACCCATCCCCCCAGCTTGCCCACCAGGGTTCTGGGGCCCCGCCTGCTTCCATACGTGTAGCTGCCACAATGGGGGGAGCTGTAGCGCCGAGGACGGGGCCTGCCACTGCACCCCGGGCTGGACTGGACTCTTCTGCACCCAGCGTAAGTCCTGCCTCCCGGCCTCCCAGCTGTTCGGTCGGGGTCTCGTGCTGCGGCCTGCTGGCTGCCTTGAGCATCATCTGGGGCTGTGGAGTGAGGGAGGAGGCGGGCCCCCGGGTCAGGAGCTGCCCCCTCCCTCACCCCAGGATTGGGAAGCCTGGATGGATTCAGGGGGTTGCTGAGCTCCAAGTCCTGGAAAGTCAGGGCTGTAAGGTACCCCAGCAGTCACCAAGACCCAACCCTCTGGAGAGTAGAGCCCAGAGAGGGAGGAACAGCCTGTGGCTTACACAGCAAGGAGACCCTAGCCTGGTCTCTGGTTCCAAGGCACCTTTGTCTAAAGAACTCCTCACTCCCACCCCTACCCCTTCAGAGCCTGAGAGTCCAGAGTGTGGAGACAGCTGAGGTGCAGGGTCTTACAGCTCCCTACCCTGTGCTCGAAGTTTTGTCCCAGCTGCATCTCTGCAGTTGTCCCCACCCTGTTTCTCCAGGCTGCCCTGCAGCGTTTTACGGGAAGGACTGTGGGCGCGTGTGCCAGTGTCAGAATGGCGCCAGCTGTGACCACATCAGTGGCAAGTGCACCTGCCGCACGGGCTTCACTGGGCGACAATGCGAGCAGAGTAAGCTGTCCCAACCCCTGACCCTGAGTGTTGGTGCCAGGCATCAGCCTGTTGCAGGGGAGCCCCCCTGCCACCGCCCCTCAAAGTCCACTCATTCAGGGCTCTGCACCTCCTGTTCCCTGGATTATTGGAGCAACTCCCAAGAAAAAAGGCTGAAGGTCATGCCTACATCGATGTGTTTGTAGAACTTCTTCCTCCAGTTGCGGGGGGAGGAATGGAAAATACCAAGGGCAGAACAGAGGCCTGGGGGTACTGAGGGAATACGGGGAGGCATATCTTGTTTAATTCTTCTTTGAAGCCTCTATGGCACCCAGCTCAGGGCCTGGCCTGGGAAAGATGCTGCATAAATATGTGCCAAGTGAGGAGGAAGGAGTGAGTGTCCCCCAACACTCAGAGCTAAGGTGCTCTGTCCACCCCCAAGCATCAAACCAAACCACAGTGGGAGCTACAGGGAACTAGGTTTCACTCTGAGTCAGAACTGGCTAATCATAGCTGACCACATATAGGAAGAGAGTGGGTGTGTCTATCCCATTTCTTCTTCGTGCTACACAGGATGTGCCCCAGGAACCTTTGGCTACGGGTGTCAGCAGCTATGTGAGTGCATGAACAATGCCACCTGTGACCACGTCACCGGCACCTGTTATTGCAGCTCTGGGTTCAAAGGAATACGGTGCGACCAAGGTAATAGGTGGCAGAGGCCCTAGGCTGGAGGCTCTGGAAGGGCCCCATGGAGACAGGATCTAGGGAGAGTCCAGTGGAACAACTGGATTTTAGAAGGGCAGTTTGTGACTTCGGTTTATTCACTGTTGGAAGGAGAGCAGGGGTGGGGTGGGTTGCAGAGGGGGAGGCAGATGGAGCAGGAACCTCTCCGTCATGGCTTCCCCATGCTCTTCCTTGGCAAGTTTCCTCTGAGCCACACAGGGGTAGCCACAAGCTAGTCTTGTGGAAAGGCCACCAGACAAGCGAAGATATGCCAAGTTCTGCTTCTGCCATGACCTGCTAGGCATCCTGGACAGGTCATTTTATTTTACTGGGCTTATTATTCCATATGCAAAGTAGGAACACGAGGTTCTGTTGAGGGCCAAGGAGTCCAAAGGGGCTGAACCTTGGCTCCAGCTCTATAGTCAGGGGACACCCCATAGTACAGCTATGAGGACCAGGTTGAGATGATAGGAGTGGAGGACTCGGCACAGAAAGGGAGCCAAAAGACATTTTTATTGCATTCTGATGATCTATCACAGAGAATGATAATGCAGCACATTATTTCCCCAAGGATATTGACTGGCTCCATTCAACCAGTTGCTGATAGCCAAGGAAAGGTCTAGACTCTGCTGGGCGGCAGGATGCCCCCCTATTCATGTATCATCAAGAGGGGTTTTGTGGGTGGTAATCGGGCACAATGCACACTTTCATTGCCAATCTGTCCTATGGTGCTCACAGTTCCCTGGGGAGGGTGAGATTATTGTCCCCATGTTGCAAATGAGCAAACTGAGGACTCAGAGTCACAAAACTCGTAAGCAGGGAGATGCACGGAGTCCAATTCTTGCCAACTCCAGAGAAACCGGACTTTACCAATTACTAGTAATATGATATTGGGCAAGTTATCTAACCTTTCCTGTGACTCAGTTTCTTCATCTGTGAAAGGGAAATAATTAGTCCTTACTCATATGGCTGCTGGGAAGATAAAATGAGTTAATATCAGTAACTCATTTTTAGAACAAAGTACTCAGTAAACATTTGTTATTTTATTTGCTATCCATGATCACTTGCTCTTTGTCATGACTCTCGAACTCCATCCCCAGTAGACAGTTCAAGAACACAGGCACAGTGAGGGACAGGATCACAGAGGGAATGCAGAATAGGGCCAAAGACCAGAACCCAGGTCTCCTAACATTAGAGGAGTCTAAGCCCTGGGCCAAGATCTGAAGAGGAAGCAGGCCTCCCCCGAACTCGGGTCCTCCCTCCATCCGCAGCTGCCCTCATGATGGAGGAGCTGAATCCCTACACCAAGATCAGCCCGGCGCTGGGTGCAGAGCGGCACTCAGTGGGTGCTGTCACAGGCATCGTCCTCCTGTTGTTCCTCATTGTGGTGCTGCTGGGCCTGTTCGCCTGGCGCCGGCGGCGACAGAAAGAGAAAGGCCGTGACCTGGCTCCCCGTGTCTCCTACACACCGGCCATGAGGATGACCAGCACGGACTACTCGCTCTCAGGTAAAGGCTATGCCCCCAGCATCACCTCTCCCATCCCTCCTCACACACACACACCCCAGGAAGAGCCACATGGTATCCTTGGGGACACCCAGGTTGGTTGTTGAAGGTGGGTGGTCATGCTTGCAGGATCGCCTGAAGGGGCTGGATGGCCAGATGCTCCTGGAAACAATGGGTGTGGGGAGCAGGAATCTACTGAGGAAAAGTAGATGGGGTTTTATGGGACTGTCATTTCCTGAGTGCCCAGCTCTAAGCAGCCATGATTACGAACCTCCTTCCATTTCCCCAGAGCTTCCCATCTTTCTCACCAGGCTGTGGCCACAGTGACACCTATACTAAACAGAAACTTTCCTAAACTCTCCAAGGGAACCCCTCTCCAGCCCACTGCCTGAGCCACCTCAAGAAACTAGCCCTGGGGCTATGTCTAAGCCCTGTTCCATTTTTGCTTCCTTGGTGAAGGCCACAGAGCGACCCTCTCTCCCAGTTCCCAGAGTTAGGAGGGCCCTATTCATCCAGTGGAAGGGGATGGTGCCTGGCTTGGGGTAGGGGGAGAGTCTGAAAGTTTGGGCAATGACCCAGTTGGTCCACAAATGTGGTAACATCTCCAATGGGCATTCTATCTAGAGTCTGAACGGGGTGGAGGTGGGACTGTTGGGCCAGATCCTTCCCATCTCCTGAACCCGGGGCTGCTGCCTTAGAAATGAGGCTTTTTGCTTCATATTTAGTTAAAGAGTAGAGGTCAAGATGCTCTGAAATTGCCGATAGCCCTGGGCCAGTCTAGGTGAGCAGAAGCATCACCTAGCATCCTAGCACAAGCATTGGACCCTCCCTCCAGCTGGCTCCAAACATGGCTGACCTATAGCCTCCTGCATCTTGGATTTAGAAAAACCAAGATCACCTCCGCCCTTTCCTGCTAAGCGCTGCCTACCATGTACCCACTCGATGCTAGGTGCTGCGGGGTAGACAGGGGTGGCCCAGGTGCAGACTCTGCCTTCAGAGAGCTCCTGGCCTGCCCGGCTCCCTGGGTTTCAGCCAAAGCAAATATCCCCTGATGAAAACCCAAGCCCACAGAAATGATTTGGGGATTTTCTTCTATGACTATAATGAGTAATTCTGGCTGGTTTTCCCACACCACTCCACTGGAATTCCCCAACACTGTGGAGGGGTGCTGGAATCTACAAGAGGGCAGGGCTGGGGCTAAGAGGAGAGGGGTTCTCTTTATGTCCTCACTCCTGGGATGGAACTGGAGGGAGGCAGGGGAGGCTCCGTCAGCACAGCACGGTGTAGCAACTAAGGGACCTAGGATGCTGTGCAAGCCAGCACTCTTCATCCATGCCCTAGCTGCTGGTGCCACCCTCCACACTGGCAAGCCCAGCCTGCATCCTGCACCATGAAGTAAAGGCAAATCAGGCTTTACAGATTTCTGCGGAGGGAGTGGAAGCCAGAGAGCTTGGGGGATGGGGGACTTAGCAGTCTCTCTTTGCAGAGCACTCTCGAGGCTGCCCAGCCCCAGTGTTAGTACTGGGGTTGTCTGATGCCAGGGGCAGCAGTATGATGGTATGGCACCTTGTTCTCTTCCCAGATTTGTCTCAAAGTAGCAGCCATGCACAGTGCTTTTCCAATTCCAGCTACCACGCACTGGCGTGCGGGGGGCCTGCCACCAGCCAGGCCAGCACTCTGGACAGGAACAGCCCCACCAAGGTACCGGGCCCCTGACTCCCCAGACCCCACCCGCTGTCTTTCCAGTGAGCCCTCATGTCTGTCCAAGGAAGGAACTGCACCCCACCTGCAGGGTCCATGTGGAACCACCGCCAGTACATTAAACACAGCCCTGTGATCCATGGGACATGTGAATACTCTGTGAAGCACAGGACAGGAAGCCAGCAGGTTACAAGGAACCAACAAGTGCCATGGAACCAGCAGACATCACACATAACCACCTAGAGCAACATTCAACTGCATATATACCCCCACACCTGTTGTAATGAGCTGGTACCAACCCCTGTGATCACCATGCACTCACATGTAGCCTCCTTGTCACTTTTGCCATATAATACATGTAATCAAAACACTACACGCTACACCACCTACCACCGATCACTACAGTCCATTTCTGACACTGCATGCAACCAGCACCTTAGAGCGTAGCTGCTATTCCTCAGGCACCCTTGATGTCCTTCTGTCTGGCATACATACCCACGACCATTTTTTGCAATCAGAACCAACACAAGGGATGAGAAACCCAAACAAGAGCCATAGCCGATGTTCCCATTGACAGCGAGTCCTACAGGCCGTCAAGGGCAGGTGTGCACCACCCTCGACAGGTCCCTCCCTTCACAGCTCCCAGCATAACCCTGGCTGCTGGCAAGACCTCCTCTTACAATCACAGGGCCTTGGGTAAGGATGTCTCAGCACACGTGTGTAGGGAGCCCGCCTCTGGGCAGAGGGGGAGATTCAGAAATGAAGAGGCTCATGCTGCACTCCTCCTGACACCCACCTAACCATGTGTGTGCGCACGCACACGTATACACACTGTAGGACCATTAAGAGGGCAAGCCCAGGCCTCCTGGCCTCCTGGAACAGCCTTCCTGTGTGAGGCACATGGACAGAAGTGGTGTTCATATTCTCTACAGCTCTGGGAATCCTTTCTCCCTGTCTGGCCCACGGAAATGTCCACCAGTCCTCAGACCTGGAAGCAACACAGCTTGAGCCCCTTAAGAGTAACACAGACCCTATTCAACCCCAACGGCTACCACTGTCAAGCCAGCACCCAAGGCCACTTTCTTCCACAGGCTCTCAGCCTCCATTTGCCTTTGAAACGGGAGTGCTGTACACAGGGTGCCTTGAGGCCCATAAGCAAAGTCTGTAGCCATCAGCCCCATGGCTTTGGCCCTTCCCTCCCCTCCTCGGCTCAGACTCTCATTCCCAGCTTCAGCTTTAGGCTTAACTGCAGAGCTGGAAGCTGAGGGAAAGGAATCCAGATTTTCTTAGTACAAGGTCCTTGATTAACTAGAGCCACACCAGGGCTCCAGCAGGTTAGAGGCAAAATGATGCCAAAGCTGAGGCTTTCCCTTGCTCACACAAACGGGAGACTCTCACATAGCCAGGTAGCAGAGGTGACAGTGATGTCGCAATCTCAGCACCTCCCTTTGCACTGAAAATGGTCTCGAGTTGCAGCTGAGACACTGCCAGAGACTCTTCTCCTACAGCTCAGCCCCACCTACCTGCCCTGCTTCCCCTGTCAGAGCCAGCTAGGCTCCGGCCAGTTCTGGGCTCTGGGGTGGCCCTGCCCTACTTTGTCCTAAGGGCCACAAACCCTACAACTTCAGCCAGACAGCTTAGAAGGGGGCAGCTTCTGCTCCCCCTGGTCTCGGCCATGCCATGTTACATGCAGCTCTTCCTTTTCCTCAACGATCTAAGATGTAGGTGAGTCAGGATCATCACAGGGGAGGGTGCATAAAGCTGGGCAAAGTGAAGGCTGGGCAGGGGCACCTCGGGAGCAAAGAGATTAACTTGCTCTCCTACTCTCCAAACAGCTCAGTAACAAGTCCCTTGACAGAGAAACAGCAGGCTGGACCCCCTACAGCTTTGTGAACGTGTTAGGTCAGTAGTGGTTTGAGTCTGGTCCCCTCCCATCATGTCCCACCTGTTCTCCTTTTTCCACATGGAAATGGGTCCTGTCCTAGCTCCAAGGGAGTAGGTTAAATGAATCCTGAGCGTGGGTTCCCCATGGAGAAGGGTATAGGGAGGAAACCCAAGCCTTTGTTTCAACTCTCATAAGCAAAGGAAGCCCAGGATGCCCTTTATTTCTATATCAGGGGAGAGGGTGGCTATGACCCAGGGACCACAAAGGAGACAGCTAGGGCCTGGATGTGGGACTTCGAGATGCAGGCGAAAGATGCAGTCACCATCTGGGAAAGGGACCCTTGCCTGAGCCAGGCCCTACCAAGGTACTTCTTTTCAAGGGCTGCTTCCTCTGCCCCAGTGTCCTGGTGGGTGCCAATTCCTGTAGGAGGGTGGGGGAGGAAAGGTAGATGGCCTCAACTCTAGCAGATCCCACTGGCCCTAGCCCCTTTGGCTACTACACATAGGGGCCCTAATTCCTTCCAGCCTGTCCCACCCTGACCCTCACCCCCTCCATACTCCCCACCCTGCCATACCAGGGCCCTGGGAATAATGGCTCCTCCCTGTCATTCCTCTCACTAGACTCCCATTTCCAGATCAGTGCCCTGGAGGCCAGGTACCCGCCCGAGGACTTCTACATTGAACTTAGACACCTCAGCCGCCCCGCTGAGCCACACTCACCAGGTTAGACCCCCAGCCCTACCTTCTACCCCCTGGGCCCCTGAGGCTCTCCAACCACCAGACCCAGCACCTACCTTACCCATTCCTGCCCCAGACTTACCCCCCATGGTCCCAGATCTCTCGCTGTTGGGCCGCCCTCCCAACATGGTTAGTCTCCAAGCCCAAACCCCTATTTAAAGGAAGCTTGCCTGGATCCATCCCCCATCACCCCTTCTGTTCCCATCATGTCATGTCAATGCATGTGAACAACTGTGACTGGGTATTAGGTGAAGGGGACACATCATAATTCCCTATAGACCACAGAATACAACTCCAAACCATTGAGAACTAACTTGAGGATGGAGACACCTCTAAGGTTCTCTGGGCCCTGTGGGTGTGGAGGACAGAGAGTTGGCTCTCTGTCCAAAAAGCCCAATGTCCTACGGAGAGAGACCCCAGACCCACCGGTGGCTCAGGCCATGCTCTCCAAGATCATAGGGTAGGGCTGTCGAGCAGGGATCTGGAGAGGTTGGGGAAGGATACGTCAACAGACATCCTCTCTGCTCTGTATTAGACTCAAAGCTGGTGGCTGGGGCAAGATGAAAAAATGAGACTTGCAAAATCAGTCCTGCTACGGGAGGATGTGGGTAGGAGTCACAGAAAAAGTACAATGAATCAACAGAGAAGGTAGCCTCCCTACAAAGTGGCCCCTCGAGGGCAGGGCCTTAGCATACTGGACAACCCTCAGGCTCGAGCTGGTTTCTAGAGCGCAAGGAAATGAAGCTCTGCCAACCCTGCAGGTCCCGGGGTGCAGTAGCACTAAGAAGAGCAAAGGTTCTGAGTTCATCTGCCTACTGAGCAGTCGTGGGCTGCAAAGACTCGGAGTCTATACCTAGGAGACAGTGCTTTTGGCTGTGGGCCCCCTCGGCCGAGCCTAGGGTTTTCAATAACCCCACCAAATACGACCCTCCCAATCCACCTGCTTCCCACCCCCACCACGCTGTATCTCTTTCCACAAGGGAGCATCCTCTGGGCTCAGCCCAGATTTCTCCCTGCTTTACAGATCTCAACTCTTCAACTAGTGTAGCCAGAGCCACCACATGCTATCATTTTTTTTTTTTTTTTTTTGGCTTACACTAAGGCAGGCTGGTGGCCGATGCGAGAAAATACCCAGAGATCTGGGTCCTAGTTTTTGTGTCGGATAAGTCACTGTCCCTCTGTGGGCCTCTGTTTCCTGCTCTAGAAAAGGGACAAGTTAACAGCCTAGCCTCCCTCCCTCACAGAGGATGAAGTAAGCCCTTGTCTGGTATAAGGAGCTGAACTGATGCCAGGCATACAGATTGTAAGTGATGTTTCTGAAGGGCACAGGTACCTATAAGCCCCTTAGAACAGCAACCTACGGGGAAACCTGGACTGGTTTGGCCCTATCACTTAGTAATGTGTGGAAGGCAGGCCAGTAACAATAGAATCCTACAAATTCAACTTAGGAGCTCTGAGGAGGAGGTATGGTATAGGGATGTATCCCAACAGCAGTGGGTTGGTCTTCAGTGTCCGAAACAGAAAAATCAGGTCGAGTCAAACTGTATTTTAGTCATTATGTGCTGCATGCCTTTTTGCTGGTATTGTGTCCTCAGTTAAGCGCTGAGAAACAATGACTCAGTTAAAAGCTGAAAATAATTACCAGAGTCATTACAGTCTCAACCTAAAAATGCCAGACAGCTTCTTTTCTGGTATCACCAGCAACAAAGAACCTGAGCTTGGTCCCTGAAGTTTTATGTCCTGCCTCTGGCTACGGCTAAGGACCATGCATTGCAGGAGCTGGATAAATTGTGACAGCCAAAAGGGAAAAAGATCCTTCAGATTGCAAACACTGGTAATACTTGTCATAGACAAAATGGTCCACCCCCAAAAATGGGTAACTAAGAGAGCAAACTATGGATGAGAATGACTATACATGCTGGAAAGATTACTAATCAAGAATCTCAGCCACCGGTCCACCTACCTCCTCGGCTCCCCTCAGTCGGGCATCGGATCCAGTAGAGGAGGCAGGACCAGAGCTGAGAGGTAAGAAACAGTCTTCAACCCCATTCCAAAATCCAACAGAACTGGGCTTTGGAATGTCATACACCCCTTCCCCAAGCTAAGAACTGGTTCTGATTCATTCCCTGTCAGTCTGGAGCTTGAAACTTCACCTACAGTGACTACAAGTGTCCTGAGAACTGCCTCTGATGACCTCAACAGTGAAGGTTAAAGAGGAGGGGTGCTACATATGCCAGGGGGTGCTGTAGCTCACTGCTAATGCTTCTGAGCCCTGTAAGAATTCCTGCCTGGTCAGAATGACTTAGAGTAGATTAAACCCAGAATAATTCTCCAGCACCAAAGAGCAAATTTTATGGGTAGGGGAGGAAAAAAAACAAAGGCAAGAAAAAGTAAAAATACATGCAGTCCAAGTAAACCTCACACACCCCATTTTTCTTTCTTTACACCATTTTAATGCAGGTGCTTGTGGAATGGACAGACGTCAGAACACATACATTATGGACAAAGGCTTCAAAGGTAGAGTATCCAATCCTGACGTCCCATTAGAAAGGGCTTAGCAAGATAAAGAGTGCAGATCTGACATGACCAGGAATTCTACCAGAGACACTGCGCACATCTCTTCCCCTCATTCCCCAAAAAAGTACAAAGACCACAGGACCTGGGGCTGCTGGGTAGCTCTGCTCAGGAGGAGGAATCATAATAATGAATTTATATTTCGATTTAAGTTGCACCTGCTTAGCAAGTGCTTGTGGGTTTTTTATAGATGCCAACTAAATGTCTTCGGAAATGTAGAATGTCATTATCCAACCAATTAGTATGAGTTAAATTGATTATAAAATCTGAAATAAAGTCAATCTACCTGCCCCAGAGGCCTCCTGTCGTGCTGGCGAGGAAGGCCACCCTGCACCTGCTGGCTTTCTGGGGCACAAGGAATGAAAATACCACCTAGTGTTAATACTGTATGGCACTCCACCCTTGAGATCTCTGCCCCTGAAGGTGGGAAAATCAGGACTAATCCCTAGCACATGGGAACTGCAGATTGGATCATCCTACTAGGAAGTCCGTGGGTGAAACCAAAGATGAAGGTCAGGTCCTGCCCTGGGCTTAGGCCCTACATTTAAGTAACAGAATGTGTGAAATAGAAACTATGTCACTTCTTATTCTGTCAAATATTGTGACCTTAGACTGGGAGCTCCCTGAGGCTTTGTTTCCTCATCTGCAAGGTCAGGATAATATGCCCATCCTATTGTCTAATAAGGTTATCATGAGTATCCAATAAAAAAATCACATATGGGAAGTGTGTTTTTTTGCATATTGTAGAGGGTTGTACTAATGTAATAGGGCTGTCCTTTTGTCTCTTGAGGTCTATTTAGGATTTTCAACCACACAGAGAGATGACTGACAGCAAAGATTCCAATGGATATCATAGATCTAGCTGTTCACCAGAATCACCTGGAAAGCTTGTTACACAGACAGTTGTCCACACCCCTCTTCCCAAGACTCTGAAGCAATAGATCTAGAGTGGAGCCCTGGAGTCTGCATTTGTAATGAGTACTTCGGGATATTCTTATGCAGCATATCTAACCCAACTACCACTTAAAGAACCACTGATCTAGACTGACCCAGATTCCTGGATTACTGGTTCTGGTCTTTCAGAGTAAGCCTCAGTTATACCCAAGACACAACCATTTCCTAACCAAGAAGAGCTCGTCATCTATAGCCCTTGGTGGTTATTAGAAGTGGGGTGAGCTAGGGGTGGGTGATAGTAATCGTGGCGATTACTATGTTCCAAGTAAGAAAGCAGGGAGGGCATGTCTCCACGAACACGTTAGGATGTGCCACACCACAAGAGAACGATCTGAGGACAGAGGTCAACCCCTAGGCCCCTGGCTAGACAAAGGACCCTACTCCCTTGGGAGCATCAATTCTGGCCATTTTCTGTGTATTGACTTAAACCATCCAAATGGAGGCAAGCACCATTACAGTGATGAAGCTAAAGACAGACAAGAAAGCTCTACTGTTTTATCACTGTGACCTGGGACCTCAGTTTCTTTTTCAAAGAGGTGTGGGGACTGGGCAGCAAAGATCTCTTACGAGAGTTCCAAGCTCTGAAAATATGCATGACTCAGGCATGAATAAGCTCAGACAGGCCCAAGCACCTCAATAAACGAGCACACAACTTTCCCATCCACTTTGTTGTTCTGTGCATTATGATTAGGGTAACTGCTTTGACTCGCAACCATAAATGTCAAACAAAGCTCAGGAGGGCAGGGTCTCTGCCCCAGCGTCATTCATTCCTCTTTTGTGGGATCATGTAAGTGGAAGGAAGGCCTGATTTTGCAGCCAGATTTTGTTTTACCACCCTGGCTACAAACATCCTTTAAATTAGAGAAAAGAAGGCTGTCTAGGTAAATATGCCAACCGCTGTTGGGAACCAACACATTAGAACAAGAGAATTCAAAAAGAGGAAAATGAAATGTCACAGTTAGGAACTTTACAGAACTTTTTACCAAAGATATGGAATAAACCCAACTGGCTGACCTCCCAAATAAACATTTAATAAACTAGTCTATACCAGGAATGAAATTACTTTCTAAAACTATTGGGCCAAACCAAATGAGAACTGTAAGAGTTAAGAGTCTGAGTGTTCTCTGAACTCAATGGGAAAGACCCTGACCTCTAAGTTTTGGATTCTATTCCTATGTCTTACTGTGTGGCACTGACTAGGTCACACTGTTATTTTCTGAGTGTTGGTTTCTACCTCTGTTAGAAGGATGAGGTTGTAACTCGCTCCATCTCTAAGGCTCCTCTAGGGCCTTAATTCATTCAGTCAGTGGTCCTTCTTGCCCTTGTTACTTACTGAAGACCTCCACTCACTGTCATCCTGAAGCTGCACTAACCCGGTTTTACCTCTAAACCTCTGTCCATCTCTCCCCTTCCCCTTCTCCCCCTCAACACAATAATATTGTAACAAACTGCTTTGTGTTCAGTTCCTTATCTGTCAGGCATTTAAAAGTGCTACAGAAGAAATCCGCCCCAGTACACTCTATCACCTTTATGATCCTAAAATCCTGAATCCCACTGTTTGGGCCACAGGGAAACTACTTGTGTGCTCCTTGCTAATCCAACCTCCACGTGTCTCCTTGCAGTTACCTTGGGCTCCAAGGTAGTTAGGGGTCCAGTGACCTCCCGAAAACTTTTTTCAGCCAGTGTGGTTCTCTTTCTGATCCTGAAATCTCCCTTTTCCCCTCCCCATATCCTGGTCTCTCCATGAAGAAAAGAATGCCAACTTAGGGCCCAGGAAGAAAAAAAGGCAGTGTGGCTTTTTAAGAATACTACTACTACTAATAAGCTGAAAAGAAATGGATGTTCAGTGTCTAGGTTTTCTAAGAGTTAGATATTGGCTTTACCTAGATGTTGGTGTGAACCTAAAAGCCTTCTAGGCTCTTAGGTAAGTTCAGATCCCACTCACAGGATGGCCTCTGCCAAGTCATTTCCCCCCTCTCTGGACTTGCTGCTTCCTTTATCAAATGAAGAGGTATAGGCTCATTTCCAAGGCCCCTTCTGCATCTGAGGGTATAAGGCTGTGTGTGGGTTGGGGGAGGTAGGAACTAGAAGAGAACAAATGCCTCGGCTTTATAAAGCTAAGTCTTCTGTTCAGATGCTAATTACAGGCCTCAGAGGAGTGACTCTCCAAAGCTTAGGTTGCCTTGGTTGATGCTTCCCCTTTCCTTGCAAGATGGCCTGAAGCGCAGGGACTGGCTGGTGTAGGGTGGGGCTGTAAAAGGATGGGGAAGTGCCTTAGAGAGGTTGGTTACTCTTCCCCTTACCCCACCCTCCCCTACAGCAGGCAGGTAGATGACTCAGCTGGAGAAAAGAAGAGCTTTCTAAAGTTTAAGTTCTCCAGCTAGCCTGGCCCTTTCCTCCCTCCAGTTCCCAAAAATAGAGTCCAGATTATTTCATTATCCAACACCCTCTCTCTCGAGCACGTCAACACACACTTCATCCATTCCTTCCCTCTGGCCCCTTTATGGAAGATACAGCTTCTCCTTGAAATGAATCCCCCTCCCCCAACCCCCAACTTCTCTTTTATCCACTTAAGTGCATCCCCTGCTGCACAGCAAACTATTTACAGTAGTCCCCCTTATCTGCAGTTTCGCTTTCATGGTTTCAGTTGCCTATAGTCAACAGCGATCCAGAAGCACATGATCAAGGCCAATCGTGGCCTGTCACAATGCCTAGGTCATTCACCTCACTTCACCATTGCAGGAAGGGTGAGTGCAGTACGCTAAGATATTTTGAGAGAGACCCCCTTCACGTAACATCTATTACATTATATTGTTATAATGGTTCTATTTTATTTTATTTATTATAAATAAAACAATATTTTATTGTTGTTAATCTCTCACTGTACCTAACTTATAAATTAAACTTTATCATAGGTATGTCCGCAGAGGAAAAACCAGTAATATATAGAGAGTTCAGTACTATCTGTGGTTTCATGCATCCACTGGGGGTCCTATAAAGTATCGCTGTGGATTGGGGAGGAGAAGACTGTTGTATACCTCCAAACTTCAAGGCAGCCTTGACTTCTGGTAGAAACGAGAAGAGGGGCACTACTAGCTGACTGAGGCTCTTTTAGGCTTTGAACTACAGCCTCAAGACTCCCCCACTGCCATAGATGAATTTATCATGGGATAGCCACAAAAAGCTTAGAGCTTGGCCTTTCTCTCACTCAGCAGGGCTTGACCCCACTGATAGAAGGTGTTCCTTGTTGAGGGTAAAGGGAGCTGTTGCAGCTATAGTTTGCATTTAAAGATATAGAACAGGAACACGAGTAAAAGATGGAAGGAGGGAAAACACCATAACTAGACACCAGAGAAAATGGGTTGAGTCCTAACTTGACTACTTACTAGCATTAGGCAAACTTTATGAGCTTCAGTATCCTCATTTCTGAAGTAGTAATCATAGTCCTTCGGGTCCAGCCCTCTTCACAGATATAACAAGTTTCAAACGACCTAACTGGCGTGAAGATACTAGCTGTAAGGCGAGCTACATTTTCTATTGCTGTTCCTCAAGTTTTAGAAAACATGCAACTAAGGCAGCCACCAATCAAAGTAAAAGGATGTGTCTGGGTGAGGAGGTGGGGGTGGGGTGTTGGGATTTTTCACTCAGGAGACAGCCCTTCAAGCAATTCTAGTCCTCAGCTTCCAACAAGCAGCTCTGAGTCATATTGCCTTACTGGCTGCCGGAGTTCAGAGACCCCAGAGTGGGACCGATGGACTATGCTGGGGTACCTGGACATACTTCCAGCCCTTGTACTAAGAAAGAAAGGGAAGGAAGGAAGGAAGGAGGGACGGAAGGAAGGAAAGAAAAGAAAGGAGAGAAGGAAAGGAAAGGAAGGAGGGAAGAAAGAAAAATAAGAAAAAAACCAAACAAACAAAACTCACTACAAGCAGCTTCATGTGACTCTGGGCAGGCTGTGGCCCAGGACCCACAGGACCTGCGTCCCCCTGTCTTCATGAGACCCTCACCAACAACTGGGCCTGCTTGTTGTCTAGCAAGAATGTTTTCTCCTACTCCTCTCTAGGGTTCTATACTACTAAGAGGCCACAATCTGCAGTGGGACCAAGGCCAACAGCTCTCTCTACCTGTGGGCCAGGTTGAGATGGAAAATGTTCTGAGCCTGGTTCTGGAGCATGCTCTGCTACTGATGAGCAGTGTGACCCTAGGAAAGTCACTTCCTCACTCCAAGCCTCAGTTTCCTCATTAGCAATGAAAGAGGAAGAGAGAATAATTATTGCTCTAAGCTAGATCACAGGTGTTTTGAACACTTGAATGAATTAATGGGTGAATGTACTTTTGTACAAGATTAAGGAAATGTCACCCTTTGAAAGAAACATCAGGAACCCTGTACTAGCAGAAAAGTAGATCCCCTCCCAACCAGCCACTGGTTATGAGAGAAAAGACTGCTAGTGATGGGTGGCATACATTTCAACTTGTAGCCACAGAAAGTGTTCTGCTCTCCCTGGACTTAAGGGCACACCTAGTCGCCCCATGAGTTACAATGATCACTTTAATTTTTTTTTTTTTAATATTTTCATTAATCTCACAAGCTGGAGGCAGAAGCATGTGATGGTTCTAGTGGAAGACTGTCCAAGAATTTCACCATCTGCTACCACTTACAGAAATTTAAAGCTGAGAAATATAGAAATTTCACCATCTGCTACCACTTAAAGAAATTTAGACCTCTGAAGACCACTCATGACTGTCAAGCCCCTGCAACTCCATGCTTATTTCTAGACCCCCTGGCTGGCAGATCCTCACAAAAGAATGAGGGCCCCAGTTGCCAGATGAGATAATCTACTGCTTTTTCCAGGCCATCAGAACAGTCTTGGCTCACTTGGAATGATCTATAAGAGGCACTGATAGTCTCAGGCTGAAGGAGGGGCTCTTCTTCCCTTCTGTGACTCCAGTCCCAAAGAAAACACTTTCTTCCTCCAGTGAGCCACAGTTCCTTTGCCTTTTATTTGAAAGCCAGTTTGCATCCTTTTGTACCCCAAGATACCCTGAAGTCTTGGGGATGATGCACTAGACAGGCAGCAGGAGAGGAAGCAGTTCTCCTGATATCAGAAAAAGATACTGCCAAAATAGGCTTCAGTTAGCATTCCTAAGAACTGAGGTAAGTGACCCCAGAGGATACTTTGTAAGGCTTACTAGAAAACAGGAACTTCCAAAGGCTAGCCTGAGAGACCCAGGTGCTTTTTATATCTCTATTGCACTTCAGTCAACCCCACCTCTGATCACAAGCTTCTCAAGAGCAGGGATGCCGCCAAAGTTTGCTGCCTGAATTGCGGACACCTGTGCCAAAACACACACCTACTTCTTTTTGGATCTAAGCTTCTTAGTCATCAAAAAGAATTCAGAGGAAGAATGGTATCACAGAACAAACAGGTCAAGGAGTCCCAAGGCATGCATTCAAGTCTTGGCACTGCTATTTATGAGCTTATGTGACATTACCCAAGTCACTTCATCTCTGGGCCTTCATCCTATAAAATGCAAACTATCCACCATCTTTGCAAGATTTTGTAAAAATTAAATAGATGTGAAAGTGCATCACAGATATCTTAAAATAATCCCTTTCTGGTGCTAGAACTGACAGCTAAAAACAAAAATGTTCCTGTCCCTCCAAAAACGTTGTTTCTTTATGAAAAGAACTCTGCCCACCTAGGAAAGCACTCCCAAGTATTTCAGAAGGAAATCTTGGATTATCATAGGCTTTGACAGCTCTCGGATCCTGAAGGCACATAAACTGCAATCTGTTTCTGGTATTGAAATGAAATCTTATGTCCTCGCATGTCCTAAGAAATCTCTCTTGCCTTACAGATTACATGAAAGAATCCGTGTGCAGTTCTAGCACTTGTTCCCTGAATAGCAGTGAAAACCCTTACGCCACAATTAAGGACCCACCCATCCTCACCTGCAAGCTTCCAGAAAGCAGCTATGTAGAAATGAAGTCGCCTGTGCACAGGGGGTCTCCGTACACAGATATGCCATCCTTGTCGACATCTAATAAAAATATATATGAAGTTGGTAGGTGTCTCAAATAAGTAACTTAGTGAAATCCAGGGCAATAGTGCAGTATCTGAAGTAAAACAAGCCCTCTCCACTCACCGGGTCTTGAATACACACCCTTCTTTTGTTGCTTTTTAAGAAATCCAAGGCGAACTGTCTATCCCAGGACTACCCTCCTCTCTCATGCAGGAAATATTCTCCTATCAACTGTGCTTTAAAAAAACACCAGTGCTACAATGAAGCAGAAATGTTGGGGGTGGGGAGTCAGTGCATATGCACACACATACAGTTCAACTGATTGTTGATACAAATCCCAGTTTAAAAAAGAGAACAATCAGAACAGACATTTGCCGAGTTTCTAAATCACAGTCTTCTACCTTGTTTCACCTATGTCTCTGGGCTCCTGGATAAGACGCCTACCTCTAGGATATTCTAAACCTTTTGGTTTTGACCCAGAGCCTGGGATTCTGATAGTATACTCACTTAGGTTTTCCATTTCACGAGCAAGCCTTAGTCCTAACCCTCATATATTTATCACAGATTCCCTGGCTTCTCTCCCTACCAAGTTAAATAGAACTCTGTTCCCCCCAACAAGGCAACCAAAGCTAATCTGTTCTCTGAACTCATTTTTCACTATATTCCTTAGAGCCCACAATCAATGTGGTCCAAGAAGGCCTCGGTCATAACTCCAGCTATATCCAGAATCCATACGACCTACCTAGGAACAGCCATATTCCTGGTCATTATGACCTCCTCCCAGTAAGACAAAGCCCTGCCAATGGGCCCTCCCAGGACAAGCAGTCTTAAGAGAGAGAAGCCTCTCTCTTGCAATGTGCTCTGCTGAATATTCTGACTCTCTGAAAGAAGACAATCCCCTGACTTGAAATAATGATACAGACTGACTTCAGCTGCGTGTTAGTTATTACTTTCACCTGGAACTAAAGAAGAGCTTCCAAGTGGGACTGGGGTTAATTGTTCGAACGGTCTGTTCACAAAGGCAAATCCTATCACCCACCCACACCCAACCCAAAATGCCCAGGACTATATGATCTTTTAAAACATTTAAGATACAGCTACTCATCAGCATCAGCTAAATATATATATTGATAAACTTAATCATCTGAAACATGATGCTTAGACAACACGTAGCATAGGTTTCACAAACTTCCTAGGGGGAAGGGGAAACGGGAGGGGAATGGATTACTTTAAAGCACCTGAAATGTGTATGTACTTTTGGTTGCTGTTACCTTCAACTCTGTTTCATTACCTAAATAGTACACAGACACAAACTGCTAATATCACTACTAAAGTACCTACACATATGTCTGATCCATCAGTCACAAAGGCCAAGATTACAGTATAGAGTCTAATACTGACAACTTCAGTTTTTAAAAATAAGTCTTAAATAAATACAAATGAACTTTCCCTCTTCTGCTCTTTGTGGTAGTAGAAGGGGTAAAAGTTTCCAAAGGGCAGCAGCCTCTTTCAGTCTACAACAATGATTTCTAGGCCAGCTTACCAAATCTTGCTGATTCAAGATTCAACAACATTGCCCAGTCCCGGCCTTGTCATGTCTCCTTAGTCCATCCAACACCTGAGGCATTTCAGGTGAACTAGAACTTTTGAAATGATGCTTTAAGCAATCAGTCACAGACTGGTGAGAATTAAAGGATCCCTAAAAATGGCTATTTGGCCTCCCAAATTTATTTGGTTGGTATTCCTCAACTCAGAAGAGTACTTGCTTTCAAGCATTTCTTTATAAATCTTGAGCTTGATATAGTATAGGACCTAAAAGTGTAGAGGAAATTGGACAAAAGTGGATAAAGCAAGTTTAATAGGCTGCTTAAAGTACATTATGCTTTTTGATGGAACTAAATGAAATGATCAAAGAAAGAATAGATTGTAATTGGGTGCTATAACATGACGTAAAACTTTACAGTAAACAGCATATAACGATATGAAGTACTTCTACTGAAAACCACCACCTACTGAGAGTGCTGAAAACATATTACAACGAGCTCATGCTCCAGATCCCAGTATTCAGATGTGTCCATACCTCCCACCAGTAATGAACACAGGTAGACTGGGGCTCAGGAGTCAAATGGAGCCAACTCCCAAGCCCTAGAAAAGAGGACCTCCTCGCAAGAATTAAAGTCCAGAAGGGCAAACCGAGGAAACTAATGGCCACCCCATACCCTTCCATTCTCTGGTAACAGTCCAGTCAGTAAAAATTCCTCCCAAAGGCGTATACAGAAGAGGGACTCTTGGCTGTAGAGCTGGAATATAGCTGCTACAGGAAGTGTGGGAGTTTTGAGGCCCTTGATACAACCTGGAAGTCTGCCACGGAACCCGTTAGTTTGGGCAATAACCAGCAAAAGCAAGAAAAGAAATAAATGAGTAAATCCCCCTCCCTTACTTCACGCAAGGCTTAAGCAAATTTTGTTGTTAGGGGAAAATATAGAATACTTACATGAATGCTGCATGTGTGCATGGGAGCAAGTGATCAGCAATAGCAAATTTCCTTTCCACAGAAGCCTTACGAAATAGAAATACTAGAAAATTCCTTTGTAGACCCAAGTAAATATTTCTCATACATATGTAGAAAGAAATAGAGATAAGAGACTTACCTCAGTATGTCAGGGCAGCAAAGTGCTCAATTATCTTTGTAAAGCAAGGATCGAGAAGCATGGCGAAGTCAGATCAGCCAGGAGAAACTTCATCTGAATCCCAGGTTTTATCCTCTTCCCCTACCCTGCATGTACAGTACCTGCTGCCTGGCAAACTGCAAACAAGCAGCAGCATTCAGGTTTCACCTCTTTTTGGCCAACCATCTCATGGACAAAATTCAGCAAGAGGTGGCATGTGGAATTGCTTAAAGCACTGGGTCAGGAGAGTTACTTGGCCTCTCTGCGCTCCCTTCTTCCTTGTGTATTAAAAAGGAGAGAAGCAGAGAGTAAGGGAGCTCTCTCAACCCCTCAGCTCTGGCATTCTAGGATTTTTAAAGAAACGTAATGCAATTCATATTAGGCAACACAGAGAAGGGAAAGGCAGAGGGTGTGATTAATCTATGGTGACAACAGCTGCCTTCACATATCTCAGATTTACTGGTAAGAGTCATTTGAATCTTACAGAGCAACTGTTAGGAACAGAATTTTGTCTAGCACTATTACACATAGGTTCATGGTCAACCTAAATATGTGCACTGTGCATTTTATTGGCAACTTGGAAAGATCTGTTTGATTATTTTACAGAAACTAGTTTTCAAAGTGATGTGCATACAATTCAAACAAATAAAGAAAACACTATTATTGTACAATAGCATAAGTGAAACTATGAAATGGCAATACTTTTTTAAATGATCCAGATTTGTAATATATTTGTTCACTGTGCAGAGGGATCGTACCTTGTACAAAATAAAATGAATTTCTCGAATTAATTTAACAAGAATGCCTACTGTTGTGTTGCACACTGAAACTGTATCTATAATCTACAACTTAGGTTTAAAAGGCAGAACTAAGACTACATTTTGTGTGGTCACGTTAGGCAGCCAGAAAAGTGAGAATTGTCCCAATAGATACTTGAAAATAAAGTGAACAAGCCCTATCATATTTATCATGAGAGTCCCTTCCTTTAAAGTAATGAATGGGAGTAACACTCTTATTCATGTCCAAAGATTATTGAAAAATCTCATACACATCAAATACTCAAATAGAGAATTTCTCTGCTTTCACAAAGAGTGAAGTCAAAGACAACTATTACAGCCTGTGCTCAGCTCCCGAGGTACAAAGGTACTTCTTTGGAATGGAATAAAAGCAAGTGAAAGGGCCACCTAATTTGCATAAGTGCAGTGAATAGCTTTCCATTAGTAGAAGTTAAACATAACCTTGTGACCTAACTGGTAAAGAAGCAGCAGGATTAATTTTGTAGTAAAACATAGATGCTAAAAAATAGCTTACTGAATGCTTTCAAAAGTGGAAGTTTAAAATTTTTCCTTTATACTTTCAAAGTTTGTACATAATCCTATTTAAGTCAAAGTAAAAGCTTTTGACTTACCAGTTCACAAGTCTTATATGACACTCAAAAGTTATTCACACTGAACAAAATGTTTAACCAAAAATAATACATTTTTTGTTAGAGACTAAGATCATTCAGAAATGATTTTCCTAAGACAATTATCAAGGGCTGGAGCTAACTTCTCAGTCAAAGACAAAACATGATCAAGAGTTTTCAGGCTTAAAAAGGTATTTACTGCAAATAGTAATATTAGATTATGACTTACAAGGCTCAGAATACTACCCAATACCGTGATAACCAAAGGCTGCAGGTTGTATACTCAACACAGAAGATTCAAGAGTGATACATTCTATGAGCCATTCATCTAACTGGACGGAAGGCAGAAGAGGCCCATTTAATCCATATATGACAACAGGAGATAGAAAATCTTTCTCAGAAGGGATGGATGGGTACATAGGGATTCATTACACTATCATTTATACTTTATATAAATGCTATATAATAATTATACCAATCATAATTTTATATAACTTTTAATTAAAACATTTTTAGCCTGAAGGATAACTCTCAGACTACAGCTCCCAAGCTAAACTAGAATGAATCCTAGGATTAGCCCCTTCACTCTTTTAGATGTTCCTTCTTTATTGTTCTGGCATGGAACAGAAGGGGATAGATATTAGGAATATAAAGCATCAACAAAGCACATTCCCACACTTCTGAATCTTATAATTTTGCAACTAGAAAAGGGCAGAGATAAATGGAGGGCCCTAGGGATTAGTAGGGTACTGATTATACATGTTCTTCCCTGATTTGCACAACTAGAAAGACATCGAAGTTGTGGTCCAATCCAAACCCACAAAGATGGAAACTCTAGTCTGTAGCAACAAATTGTCAGATTTCCTCCTCATTCCAGCTTCTATCTCCCAAGCCATTGTCTAGCCCAGCAGGTGGCCCTCCAGAGCCTTGGATAAGAGAAAGCACAGCGACCTGAGATCTTACGAAGTACTGTTATTTAAGCATCTACTTAAATGTAAACCAAAACCAGTAATGATCCTAACAGATTCTCTAGAGTTGGTTTCCTATCAAAGATAGGCTACAGAAATCGTCTCGCTTCCTGGGGCTTTCCAGATGTCCAGTTTCAGACATGACCTTTTCCTATCATATTCTTAGGGCTGTATGATGAAATGCTTTGGCATAGACTAAAACAATGGTCAGCGACTTCTTAAAGACAAGGATCTGAGAAAATGGTGTGCTGAGACTGGAAGTTATCAAGGGAAATGGGTCTACAGGCAATACACTTAACTCATTTCATTGGGACGGGAATAAGAGGCACGTTAAGTTCACGGACTCAAACACAAAAAAGGACTCCTATTGGCTGGCTATGGATTTTCACCACTACTCTGTACTTGGTAATAGAGTAATTAACAACAAATATGACATCTGTTCTGGGACCTATCAATTCTATTATTAAATGTTAAATAGTTAAATTCAACTCAAATGTTCAGACTACTCAACTAACAGCCAAATAATGCCATTTATGTTGTGTGTGTTTTGCCACAAAAACCTATTATCCTTCGACTTAATCATTGGTTTCTATTGGATAGCTAGTACTTTGGATTGCTCTACCTTCTTTATAGATTCCTTTAAGAGATACCAGTAAAAAATTAAACACAAAATGTTTTTAAAAGTTCTCTCTCAGACATGAATATATTTTAAAAGTATATATTAAAAGCCAGCAGAATTTTAACAGTAAAAGCCAATATAAGCAGTTCTCAATTTACAAGTGACATAGCAGCCCATCAAGTGCTCCCCACCCCTTAGCACATATGCTTACGGTTGAAAATAGCAGTCATTTTGCAAATGTTCTGAAAGTTTTCATCTCACTGAATGGGGTTAACATGGAAATAATGATAACATTTTAATCAAGTTATTGTTAAGACCAAAAACATTTGGCAAAGTCATTTTTACTCATCTATTAAATTTGCATTCGAATGTGTAATACTTTGGCTCTACTACCTGAAGAGTTCATTCATAAAATTACTGAACTGGAGCTGGGATGAACCGCAGAAATAATCTAACCTATTCCCCTCACTAACTGGAAGGAGGGGAGGCTCAGAGATACAGTGACTTAAAGAGGTATGCCTAGAATCCAAGTTTTTGTCCCTCAGTCCACTGCTCTAGTTTACCTGCCACTTTTAGCATACTTTCTAATATATGCCCAATATCACATATATACGTCCTTTCAGATATTCTCTATCCTCCAATTCAATTTTCAGTGAAATTAACACTTCAGTTAAAATTATCTCTCAGCCTCTGATATCCTTTACAGAAGCTGTGATGACATTAGCAATTTATATTTCGTTGTTACCCTCAGCCTCCTACAGTTTGGGAAGATACAACCATTCTTTAAAACATTAGCATGACAACTTCAGTTTATTTGGCATATCATATAGATGAGTGGAAAAAGTGGCCTGTCAAATCCCAGAAAAGGTGTGGCATCAGCACCGACCCAAAAGGATAATAAAAATCAGCCCTCCTGGTTTTAGCACTAGCCTGTTATGCTAACCCATTAAAGTGTGTGGTGGAGGATGGTCCTTTCGTGGTCTTTGTTCATTTTTTTCCCCACATAGGTCATGCATGCCATGCATAGTCCTTATACAAAATTTAATTTTGTTTTGAAATTTTTTCAGCCTTAAAATGTTTGTGAGACTTCAAAAAAACCAATCTCTATTTTCCTTCTGTTTTTAAACACACACACACCTCCATAAATTGAAACCTAACAGGCTAGATTAAGTTCTTAATTATCAACCTAGCCTTTGACTTATTCTGCTTCTGGTACTGGCCAAAACTGTCTAAAAAGTTCTTTTCTCTCTAAGGTAGATGGAAGAAATCAGGACAACATTCAAACCACTGAGTGTATCTGTATTTTGAAAATACAAGTATCACTGAGGACAAAATAAATATGACTAGCTCTGATGGGCAATCTAAACTCAGGAGTTCTAACTTCTGTGCAAAGCCTTTCAGAACTTAAAAGACCCGTGGCATAAGTCACCAGCTAGCACCCCTTCTTAGAATTAAAATTTAGCATACACAATGCAATGGCTAATGATAACCTTACAGAGTTACAATTACTATTAAAGAAAAATCATAGCACAAATAGCACTTGAGAACAATGACATACAAGTTTAAATCAAGATGACTAACTGACTTTTCAGGAGAATAGGTTTAAAAAAAACATTCAAAGTTAAAATAACTGAAAACCAGGGTCAAACAGCAAAACTCTTCTAAACTGCCTTGAGCCCTAAATTGTCATAATAATTTAAAACTTAATGTTTCTTACTTGAGACAGTTTGTCTCCTGAGATACTATTCAGAATGAAGACACTGTTAAGTGCAATAGACATTTTCTACTACTACTTAGAGGGTTCTTGGAATTCTCCCAAGATCCAACCATGCCCAAGGCAACATTAAGTCTAGAGTTGATAAAATTCAGTTATTCATTTTCAATACACTAACTATAGTTTCCTTCTCTTAAATAATTTTGTGAAAGATTTACTACCAATTTTGAATAAATGCCTCTTCCTGGGTCTGGTGACACTGTTTTAAATGAAAATACAAAGATTACTTCCCTAATGTTTTTGGTGATACCTTTCCCAAGAAAAGCATAATTGCACTATACGTCTAAAATCAAAGCTGAAATCACACAATGATGCCTCCAATTCAGTGTTTACTCTGTAATGCAAGGACCTATGCTCTTACTCATCAGAATCAAGTATTCCATGGCTGCATCCAAAGCACTCAAAGGAAAAATGTAATCTGACAACATAAAGAATAGTCCCCCTATAACTGTTTATTAGAATGTGAATATATTCCAAATCAATAACTAAAAAATAAAATAAAAATAAAAATAAATCAAGTTACAGAGCATGCATAAAATACAAAGTAGCGATTTACAAATAGATAATAGTATCTTCATAACCAACCAATACACTAAAATAATAAATGGCTACAGAAGAAAACCAAAAAGACTGACCACAGCAATGCCTTCCGTGTGCCCCACACGTCATGAGCACCGCAAAAGACTGATTAACTATGAAACATAGTAATCTATGCAAGCCCACACACACATATATTTTGTATTTGGGGGATATTCCACCATCCTGAATAGTATCACTTCAGTTGACACAACTTTCAGAACACTGCAGAGTAAGTGCTTAATATTATCCACAAGAAAGTAAAACTCAGTATTAGTGTGCACATTTCTAAATGGGAAACTATTTGACTTCAATAATGTAGTGGGAAAAAGTATTTCAGGTTGGTATAATGCCTAAATACATTCTATTTAAACTCAAGGTACTACATACTAAAAGAATACATGCCTTTAAGTGGTACCACTTGAGCAGAAATTAACCTCTCACTATATTCCTAGACATACTGAAACCAGAAATTTAACTGGACTGTATTCCATAATATATTGCAAAACTCAAAATCAGCATTGTCAAAATAATTATCCATGCCTGCTGATAGATAGTGATAACTAGGCTGCATTTCATTTACTGGAAGGTTTTAAGACAAAATTAACACTTCACAATTTGATACTAACAGCATTAAACCAGTTATTGCCTGAGCAATAAAATGCCACATAATCTACTGCTGGGAAATTAGATAAGTTCAATGATTTGGGCTGCCTGATCATTGCAACAGAGGCATCTCAGATGGAATTCCACCAGTCTCTCGAGTTCCCAGCCTACCAGGCAGCATTGTTTAACATATGGCTCCATAACCACACTGCTACTGAAACCATAGAACAGTCTTATGTTTATTAAGATATTTCTTGTCCAGAAAAAAGTGTCCCCCTCTCTAATCAACTTTGATGCTTAGAAAAATTAAAAAACGAAATTTACTAAACTACTTAACCCTATTAAGGCATTTTAGAAATTGACTTCCAGAATAATGGAAATTTTTCAAGCTCTCAAAATCTTGCTATGTCTATAGGGCAATTCTTAGATTTGTGGAAATATACACTGCATTGAGAGAAGAGTGTATGAATTATAAGCTGCTCATTATATGCTGCTCTGTGGCAAAATGATAGCTTATTTCTTCTAAAGTCTTCTTAGTTTGATTTGATCAAGACCAATAGGTCTGAGCTTCAAGCAATCAAGTTCTATTATGTCCTACATTGACAGGCTTCCATGATGAAAAGTAAACAATAACTGAGGAATCCAAACATTCAGTTTATTAAACTAAGGCTAGTGAAGCCATAGCATGAAAAAAAGCTGCAGTCATTCGGGACAAGTGGATGATTTTATAAAGCTAAAATCAAAAGACTTAAGACATGGAAAAATTCATAAGTATGAGGAAGTAATAAAACACAAAGTGACCACAAGAATTACAAATATATTTAAATCTCAGACCTGGGAAATGAACTATACACAGCCTTCTAGGGGAGAAGAGAAACGCCTTATATGTTCTGACAGCACTGCACCTTTGGCTTGTTTTCAGTGGTTGGTGGAACATGAATAGGAACCACATTGTTGCTTGGAGACATGTCATTTTCACGTCTGTCTGACATTTGCTTCTGGGAAACAATGCGGTAGATCTCTGAAAAAAGAAAAAAATCCAGCAATACTCGCTGTGAATAGACTCACTAATAGTTGATATAAAAATACATAGAGGGAGAAAACAGATTTGAAGAAAAAGACTGCAAACAAACTTGAACAAAGAATGTATACATTTAAATTTTCTTTTCAAATAGCCACTGATTAGTGCCAATCCATTATTTTAACAATTTCTCTAAGGGTAAGAAGAGAGAAACTGGTTTTCCAGTTCACCAGTCAATTAAGTAAGTCTTGGTTTAAAGAGATTACACAGTTTATGGGCCTAGATGTAAATAAAACCATGAGAGAAATAAATAAATAAATAAATAAATAAATAAATAAATATTAAACCATGAGAGTATTTCCAGTCCACCCTTATCAAAAAACCCTACATACCATCACACTGTACCACAGAGAAATGAAAATAAATCTGCACTATGAGACACATTAGTATTTTTCTTGGCTGTGTAGGGAAGAGCACAACTTCATAAACATGCCAAAATCCCAAAGGACTCTTGGAAATGGAGGGAAAGATAATGTTTATCAGTGCCTCCTGAACTTAAAAGTCAAACTGTAATTAAGTAATTATTAACAGGCAACTTAAGATTTTATATGACACTTACCAAAACTGTTAAAAAAAAAAAAAAAGAGAGAAAACCTGTGTCTACCTCTTCCACTAAACATTAAACTCTGTATAGACACTGTGTCTACCTTATTCATTTCTGTATCTCCAGCATATATGGTATATAGTAGGGGCTTAATAATTTAAGTAACTAGTTGGTCCAATAAATGTTATTAAATTCCTCTACACCAAGTATCTTTATTTAACTCATTTTATTTGGTCATATACTGCACTGCCTAAAAGTATGTCACTCTGACTAAATTATAAACTCCTCACAAACAGAGAATACATCTTACTTATCTTTATTCTTTCAGTTCTCCCTTAAGACAAAAAAAATCTCAAAAGGTAAGAGAATTCTAAAAATGGGACAAACATAATCTGTCTACTATTATGACGTACTATGAAAGACACATGAAAGACAGTGCATTCCTATGAAGGACACCTGTGTATTCCTGCCAAAAATGTTTAAAATGAATTTATCCTGAGAAAACAATTAGATAAATCCAGACTGAGGAATATCCTACAAGTCAACTGAGCAAGAGTCTTCAAAAAATGTATTGTCATAAAATACATTTAAAAGATGGGAATAAATGTTCTGCATCTGTAGTGTCCAATACAGTAGTCCTGTATTTAAATTAAATAAAATTTGGGGCACATGAGTGGTTCAGTCAGGTAAGCAACCGACTTCAGCTCAGATCATGATCTTGCGGTTCATGAATTCGCGATTCATGAATTCATGAACTCGGGCTCTGTGCTGACAACAAGGAACCTGGAGCCTGCTTCAAATTCTGTGTCTCCCTCTCTCTCTGCCCTCCCCCCCCCACTCATTCATTCTCTCTCAAATAAATGTTTTTAAAATTGTTTAAATTAAATTTAAAATCCAATTCCTCAGTCTACCAGCCTTATTTCAAGGGCTCAATAACAACCTGTGCCCAGTAGCTACTATATTTAATAACACCCCAGATATGGAACATTTCCATCAATGTGTGATCTTTGACCAAAATGACATTTAAAGTGTAAAAACCAAACCTATAAAGGACATTATTAGTATACTTGAAAAAACAGGAATATGAACTGCACATTAGCTAACATCGTATCTCCCAAGTACAAGTACAAGGCAATTTATGTTTCTTGAATATATGGTACTGTGATTATGTAGAATGCCTTGTATTTAGAAGTTAAAATGCTCCATTATTTACTTGTAAAGTGCCACAGTATCTACAATTTGTTTCCTGAAGATTGAGCAAAAAGGGAAAAGAGTATATACACACATGTAGAAATACACCAAATGTGGCAAAGTGATTCAAGATGAAAGGTTTAAGGGTGTTCAATGTATTATTTCTGTAATACTTGAGTATTTTTTAAATTATAATGTTAAAGGGCAAAAAAGAGAAAAGTGGAATTGTAATTTCAAAATGCTCCAAGAACATGTCAATATAGGAATGCAATATAGGAACATCTTTTGATTGGATTCTAATTTGAACTGTTAAATAAATTTGGAGAATAGATGATAATAAGTCATACTGCCAATCTTTTACTAGTTTTGCTATTTTGAGTTTAAGTCCTAATCTTTTAGATATACCTCATGAAATGTTTACAAATGAAATGATGTTAATATCTGGGATTGGTTCCAAAATAATAAGGGAGGGAATAGGTGAAAAAAAGACTGGTCATGAATGGATGGTTGTTGGTGGCTACATGGGAATTCATGATACTGTCCTGATTCTGGTATGTTGGAAACTTTCCATAACAAAAAGCTAAAGAAAAAGAAATGTGTTAAATGAATACATTTTCTCCAAATTAAGAACTAATTTCCCTAAAGTTGAAAAACAGCAAGCTGTAGTCAACTGAGTATGTAAACTAGCAAAAACACTGACAGTTATAATGTACCTTTTCTTACTTTTTTTGCGGGGAGGGGAAGGCACTAAAATTTGTGTTTCAGAAAGTTGACAGTGGTTCAAAGCTGAAGAAACATCAAGGGAAAAACAGACTGCAATAAAGAAAGCCTACTGACTAAAATTAAAAAAAAAAAAAGGGTATGTAGTCTAATTCATTTAGATTCTTTTCATTGCAAAGAGATGGAAGTGGAGTGTGTCAAGGGTAACGGGAAAGACACTCGTTCAATCAAGATGGTGGCTAAGGAATAAAAACAGTATCAACTTACTATAAAACTATACTATTCATTCATTCATTCATTCATTCATTCTTTATATATTCTCTCTTATCCCAAAATGGATGGCTCTTCTTTTTTAAGTGCAAATTATTAAATGGGACCCTCTACAAATTTTAACTTCTTTACAAGTCATTTGGAAGATTAAGTCAGAGGAACCAAAACAAAAAATATTTTGCAGGCTCTTACATGAAAAGCAAATACTGTAAGAGAGGAACAGGCAGAGTTCTCAGAGAACAGAAAGTTAAATATTAAAGAGATCTCATTACAAAGACAAGACATTTGAGCACTACCGTAAAACTGGTCTACAAGTACTGTACAATGTTTTGTAAAAATGGATTAGTGCTACATTTGTTCCAGTCACCAAGAAGACATCCACTAATGAAAATGCCAGAGCAATAAACAGTAAAATGTTGATCCCCAAAAAAAAAAAAAAAGTAAAAGAAAAATTTTCTTTAAGTAGAATGGGCACTAAGAGGCTACTCAAGTAATTTATTTAACATCTCCTGTGGCTGGGTGTGTCACTTAAAAAAAACCTTGGTAAGAAAATAGGAAGCAGATACCTTCTACTTGGTATCTGATTAGAGGTTATTTAAGTGGGGAAAGAGAAACAGGACTAATAACTTGCTAAACCAGAAGCAAATATTTTCCTCTTTCAAGGGCATATTCTCCTTCAGAACCAAATGTATGTGATCTACCAATTCCTGTGCAGTCCCTTTTCAAGATATCCAAAGAATAGGCAAAGTTAAAAAGAAAAGTGTTGTTCTTGTATTAGAATCTCTTATAGATCTAAATAGAGAGCTAAAATATTAAATATAACATAGTTTTAAATATAACCAGGTAAAGTTAAATTTAAAAGACACATGCTTGAGGCGCCTGGGTGGCTCAGTCGGTTGGGTGTCCAACTTCAGCTCAGGTCATGCTCTCATGGCTCATGAGTTCAAGCCCTGTGTCAGGCTCTGTGCTAACAGCTCAGGGCCTGGAGTCTGCTTCTGATTCTGTGTCTTCCTTTCTCTCTGCCCCTCCCCTGCTCACGCTCTGTCTCTCTCACTCTCAAAAATAAACAAACTTAATTTAAAAAAATTTTTAATTAAAAACAAGACGTGCTTATTTCTACTCTAATGAAAGTATTAAGCAAGTTGCAAAGTAAACTCTACATAAGTTAAATGCGACTGTTCCAATTAGAGAAAAAGAGCTAAAATTCTTTGGGATCTCTAAAAATTGTGAAAATAACAGAAGCCTGAGTTATTCCACTATAGCCTCCATCAGAATTTGTTAGGTCTTCTTCAAACCCACTGCTAAATACCATTAAGTTTCTTGAACATCAAAAAAGTGCTGATTTGATACAATGACGTATTTAAAAGGTTGCCACATGCCAAGAACAAAGATACGACACCTAATTAAATGATTCTCACTACTTTAACCACTTTTAACTAAAAAGATAATTTGGACTTACTAATTATGTGGAGAAACCTTGCAGTTATCACTTTAACCAAGTGATCAGAGTTAACATTACCAGTAATAAATATAAGGAACCAATATCATGACCTTCTGATAGATGCACTAAGAGCACTTTTGTGGTGTTCCTGCTGACAGTGCATAATCTAAATTTAATTATGAGAGAACATGAGACAAGCCCAAAACGAGGGACACAAAATAAATGACCTGTACCCTTCAAAAAAATGTCAATAAACAAAAGAAAGACTAAGGATCTTTTCCTGATTAGAGGAGATGAAAAGAGCTAGGACAGCTGAATGCAATGCATGATGTGATCCCAGAATTTCTTGTGCTAAATAAGGACATAATTGGAACAACTGGAAAAATCTGCATAAGGTCTGCAGTTAAACATCGATGTAGCCTACTACCTAACTCTCTGATTTTTGATAATTGCGCTATGGTTATGAGAGAGAACATTCTTGTTTTTAAGAAATACACACTGATCCAAGGGGAAAAAACGCACATAGCAAGAGAAAGAAAAAAGAATAAAGCCGATATGATAAAATATCAACATTTGGGCAAATGGGTGAAGGGTATTTGTAAATTCTTTGCACTATTATTGCAACTCTTAAGTCTGAAATTATATTTGAAGTTGAAAGAAAAAATAACAGAGTATGGAAAATATAGATTAAAAACATCCCTTTATGAACTTGAGGATGAAAGAAAACAAAACTGCACTGAAATGCAAAGACTGGGCAATCTATCAGGCTAACTCAAGTACTAGCTAACCACCTCTAAAAAATACTATAAGTAAAACTGTAATGGAGTTACTGTCAAATTTGTGGATGTCAAAAACGCCATGAGTCTATTCTAAACAAGCAACACAATTAACTTTGGAGTATTAATGTAGATAAATTTTCCAACATATAATTAATTTTCCACCTTAAAAATGAAAATAACTATTTTTTTCTTTCAGCAACATCAAAATACAATGTAAATGCTCCTTTCATGCTGTTAACATTTAAGGCAGAATTAAACCTAAGGAGATTACTGTGGTTTTTCCTGTTGCTTTTTTTTCCCTCCCTGTTTTTTCTTATTAATACTCCTACTGTTATAAAGAAAAGTTTAGAACAAACATCCTAACACATACAAAACAACAGAGATGTCTGCTGCCATATGCAGTGACCTCTGATCCTAGATTGATACTGAAGATTTATGGAGGAAGCTGAGAAAATAGTGAATATAGAGAAAAAATGGTAGTAAGTGAAAGTCTTGTTTGCTTTCAAGCCAACATTACTTAAGCAGTAACAAATGTTAAAGTGAACTTTAAAAAAAATAGCCAAACGTTCCTCATCTTTATGGACAAAACAGTTCAATTTTAAGTATATATAATACTTAACTCATTACTTAGTTCATGTTTGAGTGACCATTAAATTGAACGTTGCAAAACAACACATAAAACAGTGAACTGCAGATGGTCTCACCTACAATTGGCTAGAAACTGAGATCAGAATGAATGGGCTAGAATGCAGGGATCTGATGGGACATAAAATATCTTAACAAGGACTAAAAAAAAAGTAAAGTTTTCAGATACCTTAAGAGACTCACAGACCCTCAAAATGATTTAACTCACTCATTATTTAAGACATTGAATCTGAGGACCAGGGACATCCAGTGACTAGTTCAGTGGCTAGTTACACAGGGGGTGGGAACAAAGTGATAAAAAGTAAAAACCTACAACTCCTGGGTCTAAACTTAGTACTCTACATATTGATTTAATAGAATCCACACAAACAGTTGTAAAGAAAAGAAGTGGGATTTGCAGACACACTGCATATTTAATCAATTCTTCCTTGACTTCTTATAACAGTCTGTAATGAAACTTGACACAGAAGATTCTATACGAAAGCTACTGTGTTCCAAAGACTATTTATCCAACCTTAGCACCAGTTCTGTTAGTTACTATTTTTCTGATAACAGAAAAGAACTCTAATAAAATAGATATGTGGATTACCAATATCTAGTTTATTTTTAAATAAAGTTTCTTTTCATGCTTTAACTGCTATTTAGCTACTAATTCATCAAATGTCCACTCTGTACCAGGGATAGCTAAGTATTTTACATGTATGAAGTCATGTACTCATTTCTGGAGTCTACAGATGTCTCAAGTGACAGGCAATTCTTTTCTGTGGGTTATAGAGATAAAAGCCTTTAAGTCACAACATACCACCCAAGTCAAATCATATCACAAGGTATTTATAAATATAAGCCCTCTCTCAAAAAAAACAAAATAAAATCCCAAGCAGACTCCTCACTGTCAGCGCAGAGCCTGACTCAGGGCACAAACTCATGAACCATAAGATCATGACCTGAGCCGAAATCAGAGTTCAACACTTAACTGACTGAGCCACCCAGGTGCCCCTCCATAGCCAGGATTTCAATATTTATCTTATGAAAGTACCTTTATGCATTACTTTGTGCTTGTGACCACCAAGTATAGAATACCTGGACTGAAGTAATAGAAGTGAACAAATTATTTTCAAAGTACTTTTCCCAGTATAAACCAAATAAATTAGGATTAAAGCTCAGTAAGCAAGAGCTGTTAACTAATTTTGTGCTCTAAACAGTTCTTGCTATAGCAGATCTTAAATGACAGTCATTCTTAGATAGGGTGATATATAGTTTTCTAATTTGTTTACATTCATAAAACTTCCAATTCCCACTAGTATACTGTAAAAATTCAAGTCTTACCTGTCAGAATTGTCTGAAAAGCAGCTTCTACATTTGTAGAGTCTAGAGCAGAAGTCTCAATGAATGACAAACCATTCTTTTCTGGTGGGTGGGGCAGGGAGGTGGGAGAGAGAAATAACTTCAGTCTTGTCAAATTTTATACAAGAGATGTAATACATTCAAGCTTCAAAAGGAAAATAACAAAACTTTGTAAAACCTAAGACACTCCCCCCCCCAACTCCTTGAGCACTAAGAACCATTCTACTTTATTTTAGCAGATTAAAATAACAGTGAGAAATTTTCACGGGCTCCTTAATCAAAATAAATACTTGTTACATCTATCTACTACCAATGAATAGCAATGAATGACACTACTCAAAAGGTAGTAAACTTATCAAATAATTTCCAACCCTTACTGTCCTTCTCCCCATCAACCACGTAATTATGATATGAACATGGATAGATATGTGTTATTCACTTAGAATTCTGTAACAATATCACTTGAAATAAAGCTTCTTGCCTGGAAAACCAAAAAACTATTATAAAAACCTTTATTCACAGCATAATCACTGTAGACAGTCACAACCTTCACTAGCCAAGAATGAATAATGCTGCCTTCCAATAGGCTATCCCTACTGGAACAGAAGAAAAAGACAGGTCCTCTACTAAAGCCAAAAAAGTTGTAACTCCTTAACAGCTGCATTCTCTGCTGGTCCTTGACACTCCTTGGGCCACTACTTTTTACACCCACATAGAACAGCTTTGGTGAAACACAGACATAATAGAAAAAGAGACAAGAAGCATAAAATAAACTGATAGATATTATATACTCCTTCCAGGGTAAGGAAAAAGAATAGGATTTCTATTCAACTTTTGGCAGCAAAACTCAAAACACGATGTTTTAATGACTCAAAGTTAAGCAAAAGAGCCATACAGTCATCATTAACTTTCTGAACAACAATCCAGGCTGAGCACTGATGTTTACGTTCCTGAAACTATTGTAAATGATTACCCTCACTGGAAAAATTTCAAAACTGCAAGACATAACAGAATCCCTATAGATGTTAGTGAGTAGAAAGGAGGGAAAGAAATACAGAATCACTATAATATCATGAAATTCATATCACTAACCTGCAAAAGCTCTTGCTTCATCTGTAGGTACTGCCCTGAGATGACGCAAATCACTCTTATTGCCCACAAGCATGATAACAATGTTACTATCAGCATGATCTCTCAGTTCTTTCAGCCATCGTTCTACATTTTCATATGTGAGATGTTTAGCAATGTCATAAACCAATAAGGCACCTACAGCTCCACGATAGTATCTGAAAACAAAAACAAAAACATGTATTTAACTATTAGAAAACAATAACAAGATGGAAGGGAAGGTACATCAGGAAGAATTAAATTTGCAGATTATATATTTTTAAAAGCACATTTATAAATAAGTTTCAAAATCCTAATACAAGAATTCTTAAGAGAAAAAAAAAGTACCTTTTCCAATACCAAAAGTCAGCTAGCTAATTCAGTCTATTTCTCAGAACTTAAAAACTATGAGACTTACGCTGATGTTATAGCTCGGTATCGCTCTTGCCCTGCTGTGTCCCATATCTGTGCCTTTATTGTTTTCCCATCAACCTGGATGCTTCTTGTTGCAAACTCTACTCCAATGGTGCTCTTGCTTTCGAGATTAAACTCATTTCGAGTAAATCGAGACAAGAGATTACTCTTTCCAACACCAGAATCTCCAATAAGGACAACTGAATAAAAAGACAAAGAACTTAATGTCAGATAAATGAGGCAGACATATTCAAAATAACACCATGCTTTAAAGCAAAAAAGAGCATCTGATTTGTTTTAAAGGAATAGGGATGGGGGGTAGGGGAATAGCCCATATTCTTAACCTGTTACCAATCAGTAAAACCAATTTATTCTTTTTAACCTATTTCTACCTACATAATAACTTGCACATATCATCTGCTTAGCACAGATACAGTATCCTGTCTTACACATAAAATTTTAATCATAGGTCTGTTAGGCACCGATTAATTACCGTCAGTGTGATACCAACCTTACCATTATAGAAGGTAGTAACTTGAAAGATAAATCCTACACCAAATAAACAATTTGTGATATTAAAGTGTATCATACATGAAAGCAATAAAGGATGTTAGTGAGTAGAAAGGAGGGAAAGAATGAAAATGTTCTACTTTCATCAAAGACTAGATGTGACCTCAGGACTCACACCCAGGCAAAATGAAACACATTTACCATATGAGGCATCAGGCTTTATAAACTATGCTACCCAGATCACAGAAACTACAAAGAACTTTTCATAGTTGCATTTTTCACATGGGCCAGAAGCTAGAGACCCCTACAAACAGAGACACCCCAATTAAGTTTAATAGGGGCCCTAGGAACTAAGAATTCTTGACTTAACTCTGAGTAAAAGCCAAAGCAATGAGGGCACACACTTTCTCTTATGACTTAAGAATTCTTTAAAAACAAGTTTGGTTTAGATGAATTTATTTCCTATGATCACTATAGGACGCAGTTTATTTACTAACTAAATACATGAAGATTTTTTTTCACCCAAGGCAATGTTACACTTAAGAATTTCATAAACAGGGTGCGCCTGGGTGGCTCAGTCAGTTAAGTGTCTGACTCTTGCTTTAGGTCATGATCTCATGGTTGGTGAGTTAGAGCCCTGCGTCTGGCTCTGCGCTGACAGTGCTGCAGAGCCTGCTTGAGATTCTGTCTCCCTCTCTCTCTGTCCCTCCCCTGCTCCTGCTCTCTCACTCTCTCAAACTAAATAAACTTACAAATAAAATAATTTCATAAACAATGGGAAAAGAGGCAGTTAACTTGTTTTAAAGCATTTAAGAACAAATGCATTCACAGGTTTACAGAACATGAACTAAAAATTTTTACAAAGGAAAAAACGTTATCGGCATTTCAAAAAATATACTTATTTCTAATGTTGACTACTAATGCTTCTTACTAGCTAACTGATTTAGTAACCAGTACTAGAAAATCAAACATGAGAGAATAACACCAAGGAATAAGACCATCTCTTCCTAAAGAGACTGGGATTGGGGGGCAAGGGGGTAGAGAGAGGGAGGTAAAAACAGGGAGAACTCACTGCACTCTGGTCAGAGGGCAAAGAGAGTCTATTATGCATTCCTTCCTTGCCACAAGAGCAGATATAGGCTGGCCTCTGGACAGTCTTAGATGGAGTACATTATCAAATGCATATCTTTCTGACTTCCTCTATTAACTGATTCAGCAAGAAATCATCCAGGTGGCAGTTAACTCCATGGAGTACAACCAGCATTTTCTAGCTATGTAGTCAATTAGAGAGGTCAAAGCTATTGTGCCAAACACAGATCAAATGCTCTAATTTGGATACCAGGAAAGATGTTGAGGTCATGAACATAACATATAAAAACGAGGCACTTGCAGTTTTATAGGATGGATGGTTATGTTTTTCCAAGGTGTACCATTCTGGAGGTGAAGTCAAATCCCAGTTTCAGTGATGCCCTCTCCCTATTAATAGGATACACTCACTGTTGCCTCTTAGGGCAAGAGGCCTGATGTTCTGCTGAGGAAACTCTTTGAATCATTTCTGGCCCCACACTAGTATAGAGGTGTAAGAGCCTCACTTGAGGTGAGAATAGGGAAGATGGATGGGAAAAACCAAAAAGTTAAAACATTTCTACTTTTATAGACACTCATATATCAATCAGTAATTCAGGAGCCAGTCAATTTAAAACCAAAAAGCAAGACATCCAGAATGACAAAGCCTTTGGAAAATCAAATAAATAACTCACTCAAAGGACCTTCTCCCTCCCACAAAAACTCTAAAATTCCAAATTTTGGTTTCTTCCCTTTTGACCTCCATGTTAACTAATGATTACACTCATCATCTCCCCACCTCAGCATAAAGACAGCGAAGGCTTTTTGCCCTCTCAATGTAACCAATTAATTTTAACATTATAAAAAAATTGCACCCTTATCTGAAAATAATTCAAGACTCATGAAGAATGCTTTATACAGTTTGAAAGAATTACCTCCGCTAGACATGGACAAGGTTGCCAGAATTAAAAGACTAACAACTTGCTAAAGGATTATATCTCGAGTGACACCAGAAGATAGTAGTTCTATAACAGTGCTGCCAAGAAGTGCTGAGAAATGACATAATAAGGAAAGCTGGTTCTATTCAGTTACGAAATGAGGAATCAAACCAAGAAGGGTTACATATAAGGTCGCTAAAAAAATAAACAAACCAGAATGGATTAAATTACCTAAATAACATAAGAGAATTTTTACTGGCAATGACTGAAAACATAAACTAAAAATAAATAAATTAATTAATTCAGGGACTCAATTTCTAATCAAAATAGCTTCTCTCATTAGGATGACAATATTTAAATGCTTTTTAAAAATGTGAATTATATGATTACATCCTATAGTTCAAGAAGGGACTTTACAGTGACTTTCCTGTTTTCCTTAACTAGTACCTTAGGTTAAAAGTATGTATATATGTATGATAATATAAACACAACAACATCTATATATTAAAGATCCATAACATTTCTAAAATAACCTAGTGATATTTATACCACTTGGTTAACCTGACCTGCTGAATTTTAAGTATCATTATAATACCTAATATTAAATTTGGTTCATTATATACCAAATATTAGGCTAAATGCCATAAAAGCAGAATACACATATTAATTATCCATTAATTAATAAAAAGTTCCACCTCTTCAACCACATTTCGTTTTATACACTCTCTTGCAAACTAATGTACTAGACTAAAATTTCATTGAACAAATCAATCACAGTGCATCAGACCTAAAAGCTATCATCTAAAATGATTAACTGATAATTTTCATTCTGATTTTTATAAATAAACTTGGAGACTTTTTTACTCTTTCAACTATATTCATAGTCCTACTTCACCAAAAGAGTCTTGCAAATAAAACACATTCAATAAGTGAATAAGGCTTTAGTCTAGACAAGTTTTTCCAGATTCAGCAGATTGTAAGTTGCTCAACCGAAAGTTGTGAAAGAAAAACTACCAAGATGCAAGACAGCAAAGTTCCTATGATCTTTTCCACTGACAATCAGCTGATAGTTAATTACTACTGACCTTCAACTAGATTGAAAATAAAATGAAGTAGACTATGAAGTAGACTATGTATATAAATATTTTTAAAAAATGTGACTTTGAGTTGGTGTCTTCAACACCAATCATAAGAACCATGATTGACGTTCACTTCACTTATGTGTCCCACAGGGCCATAACCATATTGTACATAAATACCTGTAGAATTAAATAAAGCTTTTAAAATAAAATGTCAAGTTTTAAACAGTAAAATAAACTCCCTACATCAAAAGTCTCACTGTTGAGCTTAACTAATGTTCAAGAACAAATACATAATGTAGAGTAACTGCCCTGCTCTCCCCAATTTACATTCCCATTTGTACCACTCCATCCTGTACTAATCAAAATATCCCTTCATTTTCAATTGGTCAGAATTAAGAAGTAACTTCCATTTCCCTTAAATATTAACTGTGCTACGTAAGCGATCTTCCAAGTGGAGAGCTGTAGCTCATCTTGGTGAATAAATCTCTGTAGAATGACACCATTTTAAAATGAAATTATTGTTGCTTTGCTTTAAAATATAATTGTATAAATAAGAAATTGGCTAAATAATCAGCACTAAAGTTTAAAAAAAAAAGTGACTCATATCCTGTAAGAGCTTTAAAAAAAAAGTGGAAATTCTTCTCAGCAAAATTTTTTAAACACACTATCTTAAACAGCAAAATGTACAAAAATGTACAACAAAATGAAAACGTAACTCATGAAAACATAAAATACTTTAAAAGTTCCTACCTTTTTTTTTTTTTAAAGAGAGCAAGCAGGGAAGTGAGACAGAGGGAGAGAATCTTAAGCAGGCTCCGCACTGAGCATGGAGACTTGAAGTGAACCCAATCCCACAATCCTGGGATCATGACCTGAGCCAATATGGAGTTGGAGACTCAACCCACTGAACCATCTCCTAGGCACCTCAAATTCCTACTTTTAAGTTTCCTTAGTAATACTTAAATGCTCTTCTAAAGAGTTAAGGTTCAAAAAGCTGACAAGAACCACAGTAACTTTCTTCACATTATTATCACTGGGTGATATCACTTGGTGATCACAACCAGTCTCATTTAATTCTGGTAAGAGTCTGAGAGGTAGGTATTATTTCCTTTTTATAGAGGAGGGATCTGACGTTCAAAGGTCACAAAGCAAATTTAAGGGGCGCCTGGGTGGCTCAGTCGGTTAAGCGTCCGACTTTGGCTCAGGTCATGATCTCTTGGTTCGTGGGTTTGAGCCCCACGTGTGCTGACAGCTCAGAGCCTGGAGCCTGTCTTCATATTCTGTGTCTCCCTCTCTCTCTCTATCCCTCCCCTGTTCATGCTGTCTCTCTCTAAAAAATAAATAAAACATTAAAAAAAAAAAAGCAAATTTAAGACCTCAGTCAGAATTTGAATCCAGGCCTGTGTGATTCCAAAGCCCTGTACTCTCAATCGCTGTTAACAGAATGGTCTTAATCTCAAAATTAAGTTAAAATCTCTTAAACCAATCCAGGATAATTAATATTCTTAGTGGGGGAAAAAATGGCTTTTATAAACAACAGTCAAGCTCCAAACCAAACAGGAGAAATACTCTGGGTTGTTAATCTATCTTATTCTAACTTAATCACTTTAAAGGTACCTAGCTGCCTACCACCTTGTACCTTATTTTAAGAAATTAACCTTATAATGGGGGGTGATGGTCTTCGTGGAGGTGACTTGTGGGGAAGAGCACTGGGTGTTATATGGAAACCAACCTGACAATAAACTATAAAGTTAAAAAAAAAAAAAGAAATTAACCTTGTAATGACTAAACACTAGTCTCTAGGGTCTCACCTAAGTAATTTCACTTGACCTCAGATGCCTTCAGCTAACAGTATGCTAACGTTTCCTTTTTGTATTTGTAAAATGCATTAAGTACTCTCTTCTCCGTTAAGGACTTTCCCACCATGGGGCAGTGAGGGTGAACACTGAACGCAGTCACCCTATATAACAGAATATTCTGGCCCAGGAGTTAAGCAGTGATAAGATTTGCAAATTACTGGTAAAGCAAAGAAAAGGTTTCCGGTCTCCCTTTAGTCAATCATTCTTAGCACCCAATGGCAAGGTCAGAAACAATCACCATGCTTAACACTCTTTTTAAACTCCACCCTCCACTGTAAAGCTTTAATAGCAATGGCTTCTTCCTCCCTGGTAATGATCTTTGTTCAGCATACTACTTGATGGCTGTCCTAATTCAGAGGCAGAGAAGGAGCATCTGAGTGGGAGTGCATTCACTGAACAAAAATAAAGCATTTACCGTACTGCTGCTCAATGAAAACGTACCCTTTATTTTTGTTGATTAAAAAAAAAAAAAAAACCTACTACTGGGATTCTTTCCGGCCTAACCAATTAGCAATTATTTCCATCCATTCCCACCCTCCAGTATGTTCTGTCCAAGGGCACTACATGTTTCCCTATCTTGTAATACATACTTAATTTCACCAAAGAGCACACAACTTCCCCCCAGTCCCCACCTTTTGGGTAAGGTATGTGGCCAACTAGGACTCTTCCCCTCCTGTTCTAAAAACACCAAAAGGCTGGATCCTCCCAGTGTTGCAGCAGGAAGCAACCAGTCCGTAGTGATAAAGCAGGCTAGTATTTGTGCAGCGCACAACCTTTCCTGCTCAGGAACTGGGCCTTCAGGTCTGGCAAGGATAACAGCCACCACCCATCCGCAACCCCTTCTCGCTAGCAAGAGTCCAGAGTTATCCCGGGCTGGCTGCCGCTGGGTGGGGGGGGGGGGAGGGGGAGGTAGGAGGAAAAAAGCCTAGGTGGGAAGTCACAACAGTCTGCCGGGTCACTGCGACAAGTGCGCGCGTGGGTGATGGACAATCCCTCGTGCCCTACCCCCCACCCTCGGGGTCGCACAGGAGAGACGTGGGAGAGCTCTCCATTATTTGGGGAGGAAAGGCAGAGAAAAGAGCTACCAATCCCGGGGGCAGGGCGAGAAGGTTACCGACCACGAGACCTGTGGGGCGGGTGGGAGTGGGGACCCCAGGCCCGTTCAGATTTTAACGAGGGCCTGGCCGGGGGATGGAAGGAAGAAGGCTGCTCCGTGAGGCGTCTGTCCGAGGGGAGGGGCTGAGAGGAGACGCAGAGGAGAGGCTCGCACGAGGGGAAACGGGGGGCAGATTAGAAAAAGACCTGTAGTGGGAGTCGGCGCCGAAAGAAAGGTGTGCGAGGGGAAGGGCAGGTCAGAGAGGCTGGGGAAGGGAGCGAGCCGAGAAGGGTGTATACTGAGGGGGAGGGGAGGGGGAGGGGGAGGGGCGCCAAACCCGAAAAGATAGATGGTGGGAGGGGCTGTCCCCTTCAAGGGGCTACCGAACCGGGGAGAGGAAGACGATTTGGGAAAAAGCTGCCCGCCACGAGAAGGACACAGGCTGAGGGGCGCTGAGGATAGCGAAGGCCTAAGGGGAGGTCGCTAAGAGCGCGGCGTGTGGGAGGGCTCCCTGTCTGAGAGGAGAAGGACTGAGTTGGGAGACCGCAGGACAAATCGCAGAGAGAGGAAGGGCTGAGGAAGGCCGATTTCAGTGCAGGGGCAGCCCGCACGCGGGTCCCCCGGGAGTGTCTCCGGCCCCCGAAAGGAGGACTCGGTGAAGAGAGTGGGAGAGCCCATGGCCTCACCTTTGAAGAGATAGTCGTACTCGTCGTCGCGGGTGCCCATTGCGCGGCCGAGGAGCGAAGGGGCGGGAGCAGCAGTGGTATCGGTGGGACCAGGGGGCGTCGCTGCAGGGGTAACCCGAGCGCCGAGCTTCAGCTGCCGGACCGGGTAAAGAACCCCTCCCTGCCGCTACGCCACTTCCGGCAGGCCCCAGCCCCTAAGGGGAAGTACTTCCGGGGGGCGGCGCTCCGCCCCTGTGCCCGGGACGGGCGGTGCGCGGGAGCTTTGCGTCCGTCTTTAAATTCTGCCCCTTCCAAGAGGCTTGGAGGGGAAACTGAGCTCTAGACTCCCAGCTCCTAGCGGCCGCTTACCACCCTCTTAATGGCCTCTCCCTCATTCGTCGCGCCGCCACGCGGGGAAGCGGGGTGGCGGGAAGAGCCTCAGCCCCGCTTGTGGGTGGTAGGTTTGTGGATGGGGGCGGGGTTCTGTAAGAATTAGAGAGCCGAAGGCAGTTCTTCTCTTGCGGTGGTTCCATGGTGTAATGGTTAGCACTCTGGACTCTGAATCCAGCGATCCGAGTTCAAATCTCGGTGGAACCTACACGGTCTCTCTCTTTTTCTGACCAGATTTTATTTTTTATTTCATTTACTTATTCACCAAGTGATTGTTGTACAATTGCGGTATAGATGGCCTTGAACTATTGAACTAAATAGGGAAAGAATTTATCAAAACATAATCTGCCTACGGAGACCTCACAAATTTCCCCCCTTCGTTTCTGTAGTCACTGTCACCTGCGTGTCTCCTGAGGAGCCTCTTCACGTCGCCCTCTTTTTGACTTGGGCTTCTGCCTCAACGCTGACTTCTAAAGCAAGTTGATTCCTTTTGCTGTAATTTTTCAACCTACAACTTCATTCAAGGGCAGGCGTTTTTCACTCCTTTTCTCTGGAAATCTCAAACTATCTCCAGATGTCATTCAGAGAACCTCGCCCACCCTCCTCATCAAGATTCATCAAGAACTTCTTGAGTCCTATTTGTCATCCTCTAAGCTAAATCCGTTTACATAATAATTTTATTAAACGAGCAGGGACAAGAATGGCAGTTTTCATTTTAGCAGAAATGTGGATACTAAGACTTAATTGACTTGCCAAAGATGATGCAGGAGGGCCTCCCTGTATTTGATAAGAGCTTTGTTATTACCAAACGTTTTTCCCGTTTGCTGTCATCTGCTACCACCTATATGCAAACCTTCAATTTAGACTTTTGGGCAAGGATACCTGTGGTGAGCAGAATAATGGCTCCCTGAAGATGTCTACTTCCCAATTCCTGGGAACTGTGAATAGGTTAAATTACATGGCAAAGGGGAATTAAGGTTATAGATGGAATTAAAGTTGCATTATCAAGTGACTTCAAAATAGGAAGATAGCCTAAATTCTCCAGGTGAGCCTAATTTGTCACAGGGATCCTTAAAAGTGGAAAACGGACGCAGTGATGTGGTGTGAGAAGAGCTTAATCAGCCCTGGTGGCTTTGAAGATGGAGGAAGAGGACCAGGAGCCTAGAAATGCAGTGGCTTCTAGAAGATGGAAAAGGGAAGGAAATAGATTCTTCCCTACAGCCCCCAGATGTAATATAGCCTTGCAGACATCTTGATTTTAGCCCAGTGAGACCGCCATGCAGAATTCTGACCCACAGAACTATAATAAATGTGTTGTTTTAAGTCACCAAGTTTGTGGTAATTTGTTACAACTACAACAGCAATTAGAAACTTATCCAGTGTCATTTTCTGTGCTTTCTGTGATGCTATAAGGAACAGAAGGCTTATCTAAGGTCTAGATGCCGCCTTGTGCAAAGTTAAGTATTATCCCCATTGGGAGAAATGCACAGTATTCTCAAGCAGCTAAATATTACATGTACTACAGATTATAACACACAGTCCTAGCTCTACTCAGGTGAGTAAACAAAATGGGCCCAAGAAAAGGGGAATATCAATAATACAGTTGTGAATATGAAATTAATGAGAGTTCTGGTGATGAGTGCCATAGTTCAGAGAGACAGATAATTAGGATGAACTCCCTGGAGGAACTAGCATTGACCTCCTGAAGGAAAAAGCAAGGAAGGAAACTCTTGAACAGTGGAGGAAATCAGATGCTAAAAAACATGTTGAGCAAGGCCATTAATGCCAGAAGAATAATTATGAACTTTTCCACTTAAGCTATTGTTTCTCACAATGTGTCCGGAGAAGGTCAATAGTGTTCCTCAGAAGAAGGATTGCATGGCCAAATAAATTGAGAAGAATTACACAGTCTCCTCCACCTTAGAAGTTCCCTTAGCGCATTGGCATTTTAAAGTCTAGGTATCTCACTCTGAAGAAAGTTTTTTTAACTGTGTTAAACACAGAATTTCCCAGATTCACCAGACTACAGCCCTCTTTTCCCATGGAATACCTGTTAAGCATCCCTCTCAACTCTTTGGGGGAATCCATAAAAGATTTGTAGACAGAGGGATGATTGAAGTTAACCTGGTCTCAGGAAAAGTAAGTTGTTTGTGGACTGCAGGATTGGGGGAAAGAAAGAGGTGTGAGTATCAGAACGTTCCTGTAGTTGGGGCACCTGGGTGGCTCAGTTGGTTGAGCGTCTGACTTTGGCTCAGGTCATGATCTCATGGTTTGTGAGTTTGAGCCCCCATGGGGCTCTGTGCTGACAGCTCAGAGCCTGGAGCCTGCTTCAGATCCTGTCTCTCTCTCACTCTCTGCCCCTCCCCTGCTCATGCTCTGTCTGTCTCTCTCTCTCTCAAAAATAAGTTAAAAAAAAAAAAACATTTAATTAAAAAAAGAGAAGGTTATTGCAACTAACCAGGCACAAACCAATAGAAAAGGAGTATAGCTATTAGAGAAGAAAAATCAAAGGCGTTCATGGAAAAAATGGTGAGTGGATCCCATGGACAAAGAAAAGAGCGTTTTATGTTCTTGTCTTTTTGGAGGAGGGGTAGTAATTGCTTGATGTGTCTTTTTTAATCTCTCAGGAAATATAGGAATTTAATATAAATGACTTAAATAATACAGAAATATAGAGAAAAACATTTTTAAGGATTCTTTTTTTAAATAATTTCTACACCCAACATGGGGCTCAAACTTACAACCCCAAGATCAAGAGTCACATGCTCTGCCAGCTGAGCCAGCCAGGCACCCCAGAAATAGAGAGTAAATCTTTAAGGGCCTCCTCCACTTCAATTCTTCCTCCAACCCCAGAGATAACTGCTACATTTTCTTTTAGTATATATAAAATCAGTTTATATGTACTGTTTTCCATCTTGAAAACTTGCTTTCTCTTTCTTTCTTTCTTTTCTTTCTTTCTTTCTTTCTTTCTTTCTTTCTTTCTTTCTTTTCTTTTCTTTTTTCTTTCTTTCCAGTCCACATAGATTTAACTCATATGCTATATAGTTTTTCTTAGCAAGGATATACCATAGTTGGTACTACCATTCCTATTCTCTTACCAGTGGATATGACAAATATTGAAGGTTTGCTAAATTAAAACCTATTCCTAAGGCAATTCTCCCTTGCCTACTTCTCCTAGAGACTGGAAAGCCAAATATTCATTTTCCCAGCTACTCTGCAATATTTTATGTATTACTACAAAAATATACTAGCAGGGTGCTTGGGTGGCTCAGTCAGTTAAGCATCTGACTCTTGATTTCACCTCAGGTTGTGATCTCACAGTTTGTGAGTTTGAGCCCCACATCAGGCTCTATGCTGGCAATGCGTAGCCTGCTTTGGAGTCTTTCTCTGCCCCTCCCCAGCTTGGCCTCTCTCTCAAATTAAATTTTTTAAAAATAAAAAACCTTGGGGCACCTGGGTGGCTCAGTCGGTTAAGCCTGTCACTTCGGCTCAGGTCATGATCTCAGGGTTGGCGAGTTCAAGCCCCACAACGGGATCTGTGCTGACAGCTCAGAGCCTGGAACCTGCTTTAGATCTGTGTTTCCCTCTCTCTCTGTTTCTCCCCCTCTCACTCTCTCTCTCTCTCTCTCTCTCTCTCAAAAATAAACATTTAAAAATTTTAAAAAATAAAAAACTTAAAAAAATACTAGCATTACTTTTAATTTTTGCCCATCTGGTTTGCTCAGTAATTTTCACTTCTCTGATAACCAGTTAGTATAAATATTTCCTCCTATATATATATAAGCCATTTATCTTTCTTCTGTGAATTGTCTGTCAATATCCTTTTGTTGAGTTATCTTTTCATACTGATGTGGAGGACCTCTTTATATATATTTACCTTTTAATCCTTTGCCTGTTATGTATGGCACAAATATTTTCTCCAAATCTACCACCTGATTTTTAATTTTATTAATGATGCTTCTTTCCATACATTAGTTTTAAATTTTCATTTAATCAAATCTCTCAGTCATCTCTTATGGCTCAGGATACTACATGTTGCATAAGAAGTCTTCTCCACAAACGGGAACCCTCTTACACTGTTGGAGGGAATGTAAACTGGTGCAGCCGCTCTGGAAAACAGTGTGGAGGTTCCTCAAAAAATTAACAATAGGGGTGCCTGGGTGACTCAGTCGGTTAAGCCTCCGACTTTGGCTCAGGTCACGATCTCACGTTTGTGGGTTCGAGCCCCGCTTCGGGCTCTGTGCTGACAGTTCAGAGCCTGGAGCCTGCTTCAGATTCTCTATCTCCCTGTCTCTCTGCCCCTCCCCCTCTCATGCTCTGTCTCAAAAATAAATAAAACATTTAAAAAAATTTTTTAAAAATTAACAATAGGGCTCCCCTATGACCCAGCAATAGCACTGCTAGGAAGTTACCCAAGGGATACAGGAGTGCTGATGCACAGGGACACATGTAACCCAATGTTCATAGCAGCACTTTCAACAACAGCCAAATCATGGAAACAGCCTAAACGACCATCAACTGACGAATGGATCAAGAAGATATGGTTTATATATACAATGTAATACTACATGGCAATGAGAAAGAATGAAATCTGGCCACTCGTAGCAACGTGGATGGACCTCGAGGGTGTCATGCTAAGTGAAATAAGTCAGGCAGAGAAGGACAGATACCATATGTTTGCACTCATATGTGGAACAGGAGAAACTTAACAGAGGACCATAGGGGAGAGGAAGGGAAAAAAGTAGTTAAGGAGAGGGAGGGAGGCAAACCACAAGAGACTCTTAAATACTGAGAAAAAACTGAGGGTTGATGGGGGTTGGCGAGAGGGGAAAATGGGTGATGGGCATGGAGGAGGGCACTTGTTGGATGAGCACTGGGTGTTATATGGAAACCAACTTGACAATAAACTATAATAATAATAAAAAAAAAAGACTTCTCCACACCAATATTATTTTTTTATTTTTTTTATGTTTATTTATTTATTAGAGAGAGAGACACACATAGAGTGTGAGTGGGGAGGAACAGAGAGAGAGGAAGACCAGAATCTGAAGCAGGCTCCGCGCTCTGAGCTGTCAGCACAGAGCCCAATGCAGGGCTCGAACCCACGAGCTATGAGATCATGACCTGAGCTGAAGTCAGACGCTTAATGGACTGAGCCACCCAGGCATCCCTCCACACCAATATTATTTTTAAAAATCTTTTCTTCAAATATTTTTATAATGTTTTTCTCCAACCAGCTTTCATTTGTATTAAGGATAATGTGACATAGGAATCTAAATTAATTCTTTCCAAATGGATAGCCAATTGTTTCAACATCATTTATTTGAACAGTCCATCTGTCCCCACTGATTTGAAATGCCTGGTTTATTATAAATGACTTTCACACCTATAAATGGTCTGTTCTTGAATCTTCACACCCTACCTCTGGCAGCTACAGAGCAACACTGCTTACGTGTCCCTTCAAGAGAGCCTGTTGTGAGAAGTGTAGTTGGCTGACAGTCTCTAGCTGCCACACCTCCAAGATCTACTACAAGGTTCACACTGAAACCATGTTCCCCCTGGACTGTTCCCAAAGACTGAGCATGGTGGGGATACAAGAGATAGAACAGTTCTGTCTAAAATAAGGTTCTTCTAACGGGCAGTGTTTGGAGCTCTAAATTGGCCTGGCTGAGATTTTCTTAGATATTGTATTACAGTCTGAGGCTCTTCCTACCCAGCCCTCCTTTCTTCCCTCTCTCCTTGAATGGGTATTAGACCTAAATTGTGGTTGGAAGGTCCTACTTCTCCCTTTTGTCCTTCACAGGCATTCATCCCAATTGAATCTCTTACACATCTTTTTTTTTATGTTGATTTATTTATTTTTGAAAGAGAGACAGAGAGTGCAAGCAGGGAAGGGGCAGAGAGAGAGAGAGGGAGAGAGAGATCCCAAGCAGGCTCCAGGCTGTCTACACAGAGCCTGATGAGGGGCTGGAACTCATCAGTTGTGAGATCATGACCTGAGCTGAAACCAAGAGTCAGGCACTTAACCGACTAAGCCACCCAGGTGCCCCGAATCTCTTACACTTCTAATTCTAGAGGACCTGACCCTGATACAGTCCTATTAGTCAAGTTTTCTATTCCTATGCCAATATCACACTGCTTTATGCTTTATTATAGCTTTATAGTCTATTTTGTTATCTCATACGTGGTACTAAATGAGCAAATATTTGTGTAGTGCTTAGAATAGTGCCTGACATAACTGGGTGGCTTAGTTGGTTGAGTGTCTGACTCATAATCTCAGCTCAGGTCATGATCTCAGGGTTGTGGGATCCAGCCCTGTATCACACTGAGTGTGGAGCCTGCCTGAGATTCTCTCTCTGCCCCTTCCCCCCCACATTCTCTCTCTCTCTCTCTCTCTCTCTCTTAAACAAAAATATATAGTGCCTGATGTCTGATAAGAACCACATGTATTTGATAAATAAAAATAAATATAGCAATCCCTTCTCACTGCTTTTTTCTTTCTAAACTTTGACTATTTGTAGGGACTTTTTCAGATGAACCTTAGAGTAAACTTCTCAAGTTCCAAAAAGATTCATACTGGGGTTTTGATTAGGATTTCATTACTAATCTTTAAAAATATCTTTTTAGAAATGAAATATAGAGTTTGGACAAGATGCACAAAAATTTGAGATTCTGCTTATGAAAATATAAAAAAGAGTCAAAGGGATCAAGGGTTTAATACCGATTTGGAAGAATGATTAATAGGAGAAGGGAAGTAAGGGAAAAAGAAAACAGAAAAAAAAGCAAAATGTTCACTTTAGTGTCAGTAATGTTGAATTTAAACAGCTGATAGGAAAACCAAAAGGAAATATCCAGTAAAAAGCCTAGAAATACAGATTCAAAATGTGCTTTTAAAATTTTGTTTATTTATTTAATGTTTTTATTTATATTGAGAGAGAGAGAGAGAGCCCCAGCAGGGGAGGGGCAGAAAGAGAGGGAGACACAGAATCCTGAGCAGGCTTCAGGCCCTGAGCTGTCGGCACAGAACCCAACGCGGGGCTCGAACTCACAAATTGAGAGACCATGACCTGAGCCAAAGACGGACGCTCAACCGACTGAGCTACCCAGGCTCCCCTAGACTTGAAATGTCTTAATGAATGAAGCAAGATCTGGAATATATCCCATCCTCCACCACCTGGGAGGCAGCTTTACATGGTTGTTGAAAACAAAGTGGGAACTCAGCCACTCACTTGCTGTATCACCTTTAATAATTCACCTAATCCTGCTGAAGCTCAGTTCCTTATCTGCAAAATGAGGACAAACATGAAAATTGAAATAATGTATGTATAGCTCTTAGCACCATGCCTGGCACATTGGTAATGCCTGGAGATGTTTTTAGTGTACAACTGAGAGGCTAACTGGCATCTAGGGGATGGAGACCAGGAACGCTACTAAACATCCTGCAATACACCAGAGAGCTCCCCCACACCAGAGAATTATCTGGCCCAACATAACAATAGTGCCAAGGCTGAGAATAGTAAAGACTAGCAAGAGGCCAGGCCAGGGCCTATGGTGGGAAAAGGGCAGGATACCATGAGCATCCCATCTCCATCCTTGCTCATTTTTGAAAGGCTGAGGATACTCCCCAGGCCTCAGGAAGAGTGCCCAGGACACACACACTTCCCGTCAGTATCTCATAAAGTGAAGACCAGGGATCCGCCAGCCTGACACAAAATAAATTCCATACGTGGTTCCTATTTGTTAAGTAAACAGACCTCAGTGTCCTATTTCTTGATCCAAAAGGATTTTTATAGTGTCATTCACTTTATAATGATTTGTTAAACGCTACATATCAGTTTCATGCTCTTTTTTGTAATACTGGCTTTATTTCACAAGAAGATATCTTTGAGAGGAAAAAGTAAACGGACCTTATGATGTGGTGAGATTTGGTTTTTGGGCTTTTTATCTTTTCTGTTGAGTATATTGTAAGGTAACAAATCATACAGATGATAAGGAAATTCTCAACTTAGATTATCTGATTACAGTCACTAGAACACCAACTAGTCTTAAAGAAAGAAATGGTAAAATAAATGTATGTGTAAATATATTTAAGTTATAAATATACATGTTTTAAAATAAATGTATATTATAACTTACTATTTATACCAAAATTCTATGTAATTCAACTATATTTTTTTCCATATCATGAAATCTGAATCACAATAACCTCTGACTTTTTAAAGTTTATTTATTTATTTTGAGAGAGAGAGAGAGAGCAAGCAGGGGAGAGGCAGAGAGAAGGAAAGAGAGAATCCCAAGCAGGCTCCATGGTCCAGAATCTGACGTAAGGCTCAAACTCAAGAACCATGAGATCATGACCTGAACTGAAACCAAGAGTCTGATGCTTAAGCAACTGAGCCACCCAGTGCTCCCCTCTGACTTTTATCCTAACACTTGACACTTCACATATTCTTAGTCTTCTAGGTTCAGTACTCATTGATCATAAATCATATACCACAGTCCTCTTTTAAAAATTAAAAAGGACACTATCAAGAGGGTGAAAAGATAACCCACAGAATGGAAGAAATATTTGCAAATCACACATCTGGTAAGTGATTTCGTATCCAGAATATATAAAGAACAACTACAACTCAACAATAACAAGCAACAACAAAAACAAAGGAAAAAACCACATAATTCAAAAATGGGCAAAGGACGAGACATATGAATAGACATAGGATATGAACAGACATATCTCCAAAGAATATATACAAATGGCTACTAAGCACATGAAAAGGGGCTGAACATCATTATTCATTAGGGAAATACAGATAAAAACCATATGAGATACCACTTTACAGTCATTAGGATAGCTTTTATTAAAAAACAAAACAAGTGTGGCAAGGATGTGAAGAAATTGTACTTTGGACATTGCTAGTGAGAATGTAAAATGGTACAGCTGCTGTGTTAGAATTTGGTGGTTCTTTAAAAAGCTAAACATACAAGTACTGTATGGTACAGAAACTCTACTTCTAGGTATATACCTGCCCCAAAAAGCGAAAACACAGACTCAACCAGATACATGTACACCAACGTTCATAGTAGCATTATTCACAATAGCCAAAAGGTGGAAATAACAAAGGTTCCAGCAACGGATGAATGGATAAACACAAGGTGGTATATATTAATAATGTCATGTTATTTAGCCTTAAAAAGGAGTGAAATTCTGATACAGGCTAAAACATGGGTGACTCTCGAACACGTTTATGCTAAGTGAAGGTACAAATGGACAAAATATCATATGATTTCACTTCTATGAGGTACCTAGAGTGAGTACATTCTTACAGACAGAAAGTTGAAGCTATTGTTTAATGGGTAGCTATTGTTTATTGGGTACAGAAGTTCTGTTTGGGATGATGAAAAAGTTCTGGAAATGGATGGTGGTGATGTTTGTTCAAAACAATGAATGTACCAATCAATGTAAAATGGTTAAAATGATAAATTTTATGTTTAGTACACAAAACTATAAGGAACTGGATTTCATTGTTTAAAAAAATGGAAAAATACAGGAAACAGAAGGTCAGGATAAAAGGGCAAATAATGTCACAAGACTGGGACAGGATACTATGAGTTCCTCAGTTTGCCAGGATCCCTATCATTCTGGGGCTTTTTTCCTCTTTCCTGACAGCCTCCCAGAATTCCTGTGGACTGGCTGGCTTTTTGGACCAAAGTTAGCTTGTTCAGCCTCATCTGCAAGCAGCCCAGAAATGACACCCACTATGGCCTTGAAATTTCACCATTACAGTCATTTCTTTGGATAAGTGCCAATTCACAGCCACTTTCCTGCCCCACACTCTTACCCTGTGGCTCTGTGTGCAGCTGTGTGTTTACTACCACCTCCTAGAAGGGTGAATTGGCTTTGGCAGTGTGGGACCCCATCAAGCCCATGCAATCTCCCATGTAGATAACAGTCATGCTCATTTAAAAGAGAAAAAAGAAAAGAAAAGAAAAAAGAGAGAGAAAAAAGAGGGCGCCTGGGTGGCTCAGTTGGTTAAGCATCCAACTTCGGGTCAGGTCACAGTTTGTGAGTTCGAGCCCTACATCAGACTGCTGGCAGCTCAGAGCCTGGAGTCTGCTTCAGATTCTGTGTCTGGAGTCTGCTTCAGATTCTGTGTCTCCGTCTCTCT
>CM053560.1:101265670-101351396 GCA_028646485.1 Cryptoprocta ferox | reverse complement strand
TTTTGCTTGCTGCAAAAGGAATGAATGTTCATATGTGAAATATTCGAATAATATGAACAATATGGGAGTATAGTAAAGCTGGGAAAGGCAGTCTGTTTCCTCCTGGTTGTCAACATTGTGGTTGCCTCCCCAACATCCACCCCACCCCTCCCATCCAGGAAGCAGCCAGGCAGTTTGCTGGGATTATCTCCACCCGCAGTTCCAGGAGTGGCTTTTGGAACGGTCTAAAGGTGCAGTTCTCAACCTTAACATCCAAACCCTGATACTGTAACAAACGTTTCATAATACTACTTCACCATCCTGACTTAGCTAATCAATAGATCATATAATACAACTTCCGATATAATGCTACAATTATAACGTAAGAGAGAGATAATAGGAAAATAATTCATTATAAAATGATATGTATTTCAATATGTAAATGCTTGGGCACAACAATAAGATGAGACATAATGAGATACTTAGATGCTTGTGCCTACTGGCAGAATCACCATTCATTCGACAAATAGTGTTTGAGCACTCGGTATTGAACACTCTCCTAAATTTCCTGGAGATACAGACAGAAATCCCTACCTAATAAAATTTGCATTCTGACAGGGTGATGGGATACAGACAACAATCAACATGATACGTAAGGAAATTACATATTACATTAGAAGTTAATAAGGATTATGAGGGAAAAAAACCCCAGAGCATCAAGGAAGTGGGTAGTGGGCTGCAGTTTAAAATAGAGTGGTCAAAGAAGATCTCACTGAAAAGTAACATTAGAGCAAAGATTTGAAGGAGGTAAGGGAATGAATCACGCACCTGTCTAGGGAGACAGGGTCCAGGCAGAGGGAATAGACAGTGCAAAAGCCCTAAGGTGGAAGCCTGTCTGGTGAGTGTGTGCCCTTTAAGTGGCCTGTGAGGTGGACTCGAGTCAGTAATAGAAAAAGCAGAAGCAGATGTGTCAGAAAGGTAACCGAGCCAGATCTTGCAGGGCCTCATAGGACATTGCAAGGCTTGCACACTCCATAAAATGGTGCAACGTTAGAAGGTTTGGAGCAGAGGAGTGACATGATCTCATCTACATTTTAAAAAGAAAAATCTGGCTGCTCTATTGAGAGTAGATTCCTGGGTGGGAGCAGAGAGATCAGTTGGGAGGTTGTTACAAGAATTCAAGTGAGAAACAGCTACCGCAACAGCTGCAAATGCATACTAATATTGAGTACCGTATTTCATAGAATCTAAGATGTCACTGATCATAGGATGCATCCTGATTTCAGAGATAAAATATGCAGTGTGAATTGCATTATGCAGTGTGAACTGCAACATGCAGGGCTGAACTGGCAACTCAAATACTGTCAGTGGTGTTGGTTGTTGAAAACATGATTTTCTGAAATAGCGAACAACTCTTGGTAAAGTTCCAAATGAACCAAAGTACTATTTTCTCTCACTTTACCCATAATTCTCACATCTTGAAGTTCAGTGTATATTAAGACCATGCAAATATAGTTCATGTTTATATATACAATGGAGTTAGGGTCTAGCTTCAGATTATTATAAACAGGTTTTTGAAATGTATATTAATGTCAAATAGGGCATTAAAAGTCATGCAAGATGTGGGGAAATTCTGTATTGGATTGTCCTATACATTATCAGAATCTAGTATCTCTGGCCCACATCCTCTAAATGCCCAATCACTATAACAACCAAAATTGCTCCTTAAGTTTACAAATAGGCCCCTAGAAAGTGCATGATTCGGGAACAGGCTGTGTGGCCAATAACAGAAGCCCATAGGCCTGAATGTGCCAGCAACCCTCCCACCACCAGGGGGAGCCAGCCTTGGGATGAGGCCTTTACTTTTTTTTTTGAAACTGTAATTTTTTAAAATTGTTTTACAAAATACATACAATTTACCATCTTAACCATTTCTAAGTGCACATTCACATTATTGTGCAACCAATCTCCAAAAAACCCTTGTCATCTTGCATAAAAGAAACTCTATACCCATAAAACCCCTTTCCCCACTCCCCACAAATCCTCAGCACCCACCCTTCTACTTCTGTCTCTGAGTCTGGCCACTCTAAGTACCTCATATAAGTGGGATCCTATAGTGTTTGTCCTTTTGTGTCTGGCTTATTTCACTTAACATAATGTCCTCAAGAAGCTTTTACCTTTGAAGGCAGAATTACAAGCCAGAGGAAAACTAGCAGCTGAATGACACTGTTGAACCCTTTCATCAATCCTTCAACAAAGCCCACTTTAAGGCTGGACATTTTGATTACTTGGCCAATATATACCACTTATTATTTAGGCATATTTGTGTGTAATTTTCTATTACTTGCAAAATGAAAACACGAAAACTGTGCCCTCCCCTTCTTTTCTCAAATAGTAGTAACAGTTTGGTACATATTCTTTCTGACTCTTAATACACAAATAAAAATGAATATTTTATTTTTACGTAAGAAATTCTATAACACTGTGAAGCAACCTAATTTTTTCCACTGTTAATAAATACAAATCTAGCTAATTTTTTACAATTTTTTTTTTTAAGAGAAAGTGGGAGAGAGGGAGAGAGGCAGAGGGAAAGAGAATCCTATGCAGACTCCATGCTGTTAGGGTTGAGCCGAACGCAAGGTTCGATCTCACAACAATGAGATCATAAGATCATGAAATCATGAGATCAGGAGATCAGGAGACCATGACCTGAGCCAAGATCAAGAGTTAACCAACTGAGCCACCCAGGTGCCCCCAATATGAATCTAGTTTAAATTCTTTTAGAACCCTATTGTATGGATGAACCAGAGTCTATTTAACCAATCTGCTACTGACATTTAGGATCTTCTCAGTGTTTTGGTAAACATGCTGTAGTGAACATCCGTCTACACATTTATTTCCTTTGAATACAATTCTAGAAGAAATACCTTCCCAAATGACTGTATTAATTTCTATTCCCAATAGTAATTTACGAGAGTCCCTGATTCTCTATAGTCTTAAAAATATGGAGTGCTGTCCATCATTTTAATCTTTATTAATACAAAGTGTAAAAATAATACCTAACTTTCATTATAATTAGGAGTTCTCTTTTGCAAGTAAAGAATTTTTTAAATGTTAACTGGCCATGTTTACTTCTTTTTTTTGTGACATGACTATTCAAATCCTTTGTGCATGTGTCTACCAGGGTATTCATCATTTGCCTGATAACTCAAAATCTCTTTAAAGAAATAGGCATATGAAATCCTTGTCAGTCAAATCTGTTGCAAATATTTCTCCCAGTTTATTATTTTTAACTTTTTTAATGAAACCTTTTACATATAAAAGTTTTATTTTTTAGCATTATTTTGTTCTTATATGAATGTCCAGTTGTCCCAACATTTATTGAATAATCAATCTTTTCTCACTGAAAAAGTGAGAAAAGTGGCCTTTTGAAAGGCCACCTGAAATTTGCACACTGAAACTTCATCTGTGAATCTGCTGTAGAGTTTTCTAATTCATTCTACTGACTCTTTTTCCTACCCATACGTCAGCTGCTCCTTCTAATTCTTTCCTTTCTTTCAAAAGTTTCTTGGCTTTATCACAAGCCAGTTTTCAGATGAACACCAAAAACAGTTTGAGGGGGCCCCTGGGTGGCTCAGTCGGTTAAGCGTCCGACTTCGGCTCAGGTCATGATCCCCCAGTTTGTGGGTTCGAGCCCTGTGTCAGGCTCTGTGCTGAGCCTGGAGCCTACTTTGGATTCCATGCATAGTTGGAATCCCCAACTCCCCAATCTCCCTCTCTCAGCCCCTCCCAAACTCATGCTCTGTCTCTCAATAATAAATAAAAACATTAAAAAAAAAAAAACAGTTTGAGAAGTTCCAAACAATCTATTGTGATTTTGTTTGGAATTGCATTGCAATTATAGATTAATCTGTGAAAAAATGACTTATTTCTTTATATTGTGTTTTCCCTTCCGTGAACATATATGTCTATTATTCAGGTTTTATTTTATGCATTTTAGTAAAGTTGTATTGTTTTCTCTGAAAGCTTCCACATATTTTAAATTAAGTTTATCCAGAGGTATTTCATAACTTTTGCTATTGCTGTAAATCAAATATTTTTCTAACTGGCATATACGTTGTCTTTGTACATGTGTGTGAGTGCGTATGTATATGTTTACATACATACCTATAGAGTATATATATATCTCCTTAGCCACCTTTTTGAACTCTATAAAAAACTATTTCTTCTTCTTGGAGTTACCTCAATACATAATAAAATGGTCTCCAAAGAATGATTTTTTTAAATCTCTATCAAAAGTACCTTTTATTTTTCTTGACCTTCCACATTAGATAGGCCTTCCAGAAAAATATTTGACAATAAAAATAGTAACTGGCATCTTTGTCTTGTTTCCAGTTTTTGAATAACGATCTTATTGAGATATAACTTACATACCATAAAATTCACCCTGTTAAAGTGTACAATTTAGTGTATGCTTAGAAAGCTAGGGTTGGATCGTAAAGGTTCTTCCAGCTGGAGGCTGTCAGCTACCTACAGTCCATGCAGCTGACTAAGCACAACTTCCACAGTTGCCATATTTGTATTGTAATATCTTAGGTATTATCTCACAAAGTTTAGAATACCTTTCTCTTCTTTAGATAATATTTTCTGTCCCCAACAAAGTGCTTAGCATAGCTTCCTGCCCATGGTAGGACCTCACTAACTATGCATGGAATAAATTAATAAGTACCTACCCATTAAATTTCAAGATCTTTAGATAATTCTGGGCAGAAAAGTATTTGACACAGTTCTTACCAGTGGTGTGCTGGTGGATGTTTAGCAACTGGTTCTGGGGAGTACTGATTTCTAGTGTTTCCTTGATTTCTGAGGTAGCAATATTCCTACCACCATCAGTTTTGGTGCCTCCATGATATTAACCAGGATGCAAAATTCCTAAAAATTTAACAATGTTCTCTCAATCTGATCCAAGCCAGCTCCACCATACAATGGGTTCTTATCCTCAACGAGTTTTTGGTGTGTTTTTTTCTTTCCTTTGGATTTTTTTATTTATTGAAAAATAAAAATTAGAATAATATTAAATGAAATTTCAAAAATTAATTCACCCATAATTCATCTACTCTAACAGCTAACATAACTCCTCATTATGCATTCTCTTCCAGTGTTTGCTTTAGGCATACATATTTTAACGAATTATAATCATCCAATTCTTAAAGTATTTTGCTTTACAAATGTTAAACATATACAAAGTAGACAGAATAAAATAATGAACCCCATGTACTATGACCCACCACCCTAGAACATTAACCTATAACTAATCCTGTCCTAGCTACACCAGTTACTTGCTTCCCACCCACATTTTCTGAAACAAATCCCAGACATCATATCCTTCCATCTGTAAATATTTCAATGGTAACCATTTAATTTTTCATTCAGCTTTTTTCACTTGTAGTCTAAAGAAGACAAAGTCATAAATAATTCAACTAAGAAAACATTTAAATATTCTGATGTTGGCAGTGAGGATTGATTTGAGGGGCAAAGGAGGAGTGTCTAAAAGCTGCGGCATCTGAAGAACCGTATCGGAATCTTTTCACTTTTTCCTCATCCTTCTTTTTGTGGCAAAGTGCAACAGAACCGAATTATAATCCCACATGTTATCTATACACACAGAATCATGTATATCATGGATCAAATCAATCAGTGTATCTACACATGAAAAATACCTATCAAAGCATATTTTACTCAATACAGTTAAATCCCAAGGCAGTTATTAGTCATCTTCTCCAATTTAGCAATTTTTAAGGATATCACTATAACCCCCCTTGGACATATATATATATATCTATATATATATCTATATATATATTTAACTTTCCATCTGATTATCCAGTGGTCCAACATTTCCTGGAAGATGGATTACTGTCTCCTTCCTTTATCCTAATAATTTATGTTACAGTGTCATGAATGCTGTCACCCCTCAAGGCCTTTGGGGAAGAGCCGTACAGAGCATGCAACACTGAAGTCCAGTTCCAAATACAAATCGGACAAACAAGAAGTCCTCATTATTCCCGCATTTTCCATACAACATTTGATATTCTAGCAGAGTAACTCACAGTGTAAACTGGGAGCAGGAAGCAGGAACTGTTCTTATTAGTTTTATAACCCCTTTAGACTATTGGTTATAATTCTGCACATATACTATCTCTTACCATGGCTCTTCCCTGCAAGGTAGAGTTTATTGTACCACATTTGGGGATGAGAAAACCAAGACCTACAGAGACTTACTCAAGATTAAACACTTAAATGTGGTGGAGTCAGGATCTGAATCCTAGTGCATCAATTGGGGTTATTTGGTTGCAAGCAAAAGAAATAGGCTAAGTTCAGCCAAAAAAGAGGATAGTAATTAGAGGGATATTAAACAGCTCACAGAATGAATGGGAAGCTGTATAAGACAAGGCTGAAGGGGCGCTTGGGTGGCTTGGTTGGTTAAATGTCGAACTTCTGATTTCAGCTCAGGTTTTGAACTCAGGGTCATGGGTTCAAGCCCTGTGTTGAGGTCTGTGCTGTGTGTGAAGCCATCTTAAAAAAAAAAAAAAAAAAAAAAGACAGGGCCGGAACCAGGGAAACAGAGATAACCACATCCTCTAGTCGGGAAAGTGTGAACGTCAACCATTTTTTTCATCCTTCTGTCATTCTGTTCAAGATTCAAAGTTCACAGAAAGAGTCTGCAAATGGTCTTTCACTTCAGAAGGAGAGCAGGACATATAATTTCCTATCCCATGAAGAAGCCCCATTCTGTAGAAGTAATTCCTCACATGAATTCAGGGCACAGTTTTGAAGAGTGAAATAGATGCTGGGTGGGAAAATAAAAAGTTCTGTGATGACATCTTGAATGCACTGTGAAGACCCCTTTCAAAGAGGGACTTGTCAGTCCAGCTGTGGGAGTGTTGTTTATAGAGAGCCTTCAGCTGTCAACCCTTCAGGAACTGCCTTTGCTGCAGAGAACACTCCACCTATGGTTACACCCTTCCAGGGACAGCCCACATTATTGAAGCTGGGGTATAAAGGCCTGACCATTTTAACTTCATGGCACAACTCTGTAGGGTCATTTTCACTCCAGAGCCCCCTGTGAGGCTGATTGAGGCTGTTGGGAGAGCTTGTAGCGCAGCTCAATTTTTCCCTGTACCCACTCCTGCTCCCCACCTCTCCCTTCCATAGGTGTTGATTTCAAGAGACTTTTTATTTTTCTTTTTAAAAAATGTTCATTTATTTTGAGAAAGGAAGAGAGAGAGAGAGAGAGATCCCAGGGGAGGGGCAGAGAGAAAGAAGAAGAGAAAGAATCCCAAGCAGGCTCCATGCTATCAGCACAGAGCCTGACACAGGGCTCAAGTCCATGAACCACAAGATCATGACCTGAGCCAAAATCAAGAGTCACAGGCTTAACTGACCGACCAACCCAGGTGCCTCTGAAAAGACTTTTTTAAAAATGTTTATTTTTGAGAGAGAGAGAGAGACAGAGTGTGAATGGAGGAGGGGCGGAGAGAGAGGGGGACACAGAATCTGAAGCAGGCTCCAGGCTCTGAGCTGTCAGCCCAGAACCTGATGTGGGACTCAAACTCATGAACCACGAGATCATGACCTGAGCTGAAGTCAGATGCTTAACCAACTGAGCCACCAAGGCACCCAAGACTTTTAAAAATAAACACCCTGAATGCTAAATGCAGTCTCAGAGTTTGCTTTCTGGAGAACCCAACCTGTGACATATCCACCAATTCTGCCTGACTCCAAAGTCCCATCTTTTCACCCCACTAGTTCTAATTATGCTTCATTATGACTTTTTTTTATTATGGTAAAATATACATAACATAAAATTAACCATTTTAACCATTTTAAAATTTAATGGCATTAAGTATATTCACATGATTGTGCAATTTCATTTTGGCTTTTTATAAACATTCAGAAATAGAGATCCACAGAGTATTAGAACTGGAGAAGGGGGAGACCTTTACATGCTAAAAGATGCCAATTCAACTATCACAACTTAGCAAACATAAAAAAGAAACAGAAAGATTGGTGGGAGATAAGAGAGAAACATAAGTTAAGTAGGCATGTCCCCCTTCTACGGCTAGTGAACCAAAAGGATAAATGTGGTGCTTCCACAGGGACCTCCATACCTTCTGCTTCTCCCAAGAAGGCACCTCTCCATGCTGAGGGTGACTGTGGATTTAAGATTTGTATGTTGCTATAATATGGCACCAAACATAAGCCAACTGCTTCATCTGGTCTCAATGAAGAAAAAGGGATCTTCCATAATACCAGAGAAAAAAATTGCCAGGGTGGGACTTAAAAGGTGGTATGACAGGGACAGCTTGAGGCCTTGGTAAGGGATTTTCAAGGACAATTTTGACTATATCCAATTTTCACCTTATATGCTGACCTTACAACTTCCCCCAGGGGAGATGCAACCCTCTTCACATTTTCCTGCATTGTGGTAGTACAGCATTAATTCATACCAAAAAAAAAAAAAAAAATCATGACATTGTTGGGGTTCCTGGCCAGCTTAGTGGGTAGAGCATGCAACTCTTGACCTGAGGGTTGTGAGTTCAAGCCCCATGTTGGGTGTAGAGATTGCTTAAAAATAAAATCTTAAAATAAATATGTAAAATATTTTTTAAAAATTCATTACATGGTAAAAGAAATGGTGAATGGAACTGCCTAGGGGAAATGAAAAACTTAAAAAAGTTCTTATTAAAGTACTTATGGGTTTCCCTATTGGTCGGACGCTATGGCAGTGCTGTCCAAGAGAAATATAAGGCTAGCCACGTAAGTAATTTTAAATTTTCTCGGGGCACCTGAGTGGCTCATTTAGTTAAGTGTCCGACTTTGGCTCAGGTCATGATCTCGCAGTTCATGATTCAAGCCCTGCATCGGGCTCTGTGCTGACAGGTCAGAGCCTGAAGCCTGCTTTGGATTCTGTATCTCCCTCTCTCTGCCCCTCCCCCACTCATGCTGTGTGTCTCAAAAATGAATAAACGTTAAAAAATTTTTTTTCATAAAAAAATAATTTTTTTAGTAGCCACACATATAAAAGAGAAAAAAGAAACAAGTGAAATAACCCAATGTATTTCCAAAATACTGTCATTTCGATATATGATTGACAATTATTAACACCATATTTTACTTTTTTTTCATACTGTGTATTTTGCACTTGCAATGCATCTCAATTTGAACTGGCCATATTTCAAGTGCTGAAGGGTCACATATGACTGGTTACTCCCTTATTGGACAGTCCAGGTCTCGAACATATTCTCCAATAACAGAGAAATCTCTCATTTCTCTAGGAAGTTTGGTCTAATTGGGTAACAGTTGAGGGAAAGATGTGGAAATACAGTAAGCTCTGTATCAAAACTTTACCTTCTAGAACTGAGAAAGACTTCCATGCATACTAGAGTAAAAAGTGGGCAATAGTCTGCCTGTTGGCAGCCCAAACCCAGCCTTATAATGCACCCTTAGCAGACAGAAGTAACATCTCCTGGGGCAGAACATGAATCAATAGTTTCCAATTCCCCAACAAGCAGTGAATTATTAAGTCTTCACAAGGATAATCCACAGTGCATTCCAATCAAGTCTGTAAATTATAGACAAGAAGTCTATTCTTCAAGCCTCACTGCCTTTCATCCCAGAGGAGAAAACAGCAACAGCTAATAGAGAAGGCATGAAAAAAAGGATCCAAGTATTGAAGCTCTGATTTAATTTAAAACAACAAACTACATTCTACAACAACATAGATGGGTGGAAGTGAGAGCTCAATTTTTACTACTTTGAAATAAAACTGAAATATGGAACTAAAAACAACTTTAAGAAAAATGAGACATTTGAAAACCTTGCACTCCATTCTACTAATTCTGTGCCTACATAATATCAAACTGAAGAAAGGATTAATTTATTCATACACCCTTAGACAGATATCACACACACAAACACACAATTTTGTATCTGATGCAGAAGTAACCATCAGCTTAATAGCAGCCACTACCTACTTAGGATGCTGCTATATGTGGACCTCATGATAACAACAAACCAAAACCTATAATAGAGACACAAAAAATAAAGAGAAAGGAAGTCAAACATAACACTAAAGGAAGCCATCAATCACAAGGAAAGAGAACAAGATAAGAATAAAGGAATAGAGAAGAACTACAAAAACAAGCAGAAAAACAATTAACAAAATGGCAATGAGTACGTACCTACTGATAATTAGTTTAAGTGTAAATGGTCTAAATCCCCAATCAGAAGACATAGGGTGACAGCTGGGATGAAAAAAAAAAAAGACCCATCTATATACTGTTTACAAAAGACACACTTCAGACCTGAAGACACATATAAACTAAGAGTGAAGGGATCGAAAAAGGTGTTCAATGCAAATGGAAGGAAAAACAAACAAGAAAACAAAAAAACCCACAAAGGGTAGGGTAGCAATACTTATATCAAATAGATTTTTTTAATGTTTATTTATTTTTTGAGAGAGAGAGTAAAGGTGCACACATGTGCGCAGGAGAGGGGTAGAAAGAGAGGGAGAGAGAAATTCCAAGCAGGATCCACACTGATAGCACATGGCCTGATGCAGGGCTTGAACTCATGAACTGTGAGATCATGACCTGAGCTGAAACCTAGAGTCAGACACTTAACAGACTGAGCCACCCAGGTGCCCCAGACAAATACATTATTTTTATAGAATACATTTTTTTAATGTTTATTTTTGAGAGAGAGACAGAGTGCAAGCAGGGAAGGGGTGGAGAGAGAGGGAGACACAGAATCCGAAGCCGACTCCAGGCTTTGAGCTGTCAGCATAGAAGCCAGTGTAGGGCTCAAGCCCACAAGCTGTGAGATCATGACCTGAGCTGAAGTCAGACGCTTAACTGACTGACTCATCCAGGCGCCCCAAGACAAATAGATTTTTAAACAAAGACTGTAACAAGAGACAAAGAAGAGCATTACATAATGATAAAGGGATCATTCAAACAAGAGGATATAACAATTATAAATATCTATGCACACAACAATGGAGCACCTAAAAACATAAAGCAACAGACATAAAGAGAGAAATTGACAGTAATCCACTAAATATAGAGGACTTTAACACCCCACTTACATATATGGATAAATCATCTAGAAAGAAAATTAGTATGAAAACAATGGCTTTGAATGACACATTAGACTAGATGGATTTAACAGATATATACAGAATATTCCATCCAAAACAGCAGAATGTGCATTCTTTTCAAGTGCATATGGAACATTCTCTAGGGTAAATCACATGTTAAGCCACAAAACAAGTCTCAATAAATTTAAGAAGACTGAAACCAGATCAAGCCTCTTTTCGGACCACAACAGTAAGAAAACTAGAAATCAATTATAAGAAAAAAAACAAAAAGCACAAACACAAAAATATAGAGGCTAGAGAATATGCTACTAAACAACCAAGGGGTCCATTAAGAAATCAAAAGAGAAATCCAAAAAAAAATACCTTGAAGCAAATGAAAATGAAAACACAATGGTCCAAAATTGTTGCAATACAGCAAGAGCAGTTCTAAGCAGAAAGTTTATACCCATTCAGGCCTACATCAGGAAACAAACAAACAAAAAATCCTGAAGTAACAATTTAACCTTATACCTAAAAGAACTAGAACAAGAACAAACAAAGCCCAACATTAGTGGAAGGAAGAACATAACAAAGAGCAGAGCAGAAATAAATGAAATAGAGACTAAAAAATAATGGAAAAGATCAAAGAAACCAAGAGCTGAGTCTTTGACAAGATAAATAAAACTGATAAACCTTCATCTAGATTCATTAAAAAATAAAGAGACAGATACCATATGTTTTCACTCACAGGTCTAACAGGAGAAAACTAACAGAGGACCATGAGGTGGGGAAGGAGGAAAAAGAGTTAGGGATTGGGAAGGAGACAAAGCAGGAGAGACTCTCTGAATACTGAAAACAAACTGAGGGCAGAAGGGGGAGGGGGAAAGGGGAAGGGGGGTGATGGTCATGGTGGAGGTCACTTGTGGGGAAGAGCACTGGGTGTTATATGGAAACCAACCTGACAATAAACTATAAAGTTAAAAATAAATAAATAAATAAATAAATAAAATAAAAAAGAGGACTCAAATAGATAAAATCAGAAATGAAAGAGGAGAAATAACAACCAAAACCACAGATATGCAAAGTATTATAAGAGACTATTATGAAAAATTACATACCAACAATATGGACAACCTAGATTAATTGGGTAAATTCCTAGAAACATGCAGTCTTCCAAAACGAATCAGGAAGAAACAGAAAATCTGAACGGACCAATCACTAGTACCAAAATTAAATCGGTAATCAAAAATTCCCAACAAACAAAAGTCCAGGACCAGATGGCTTCAGAGGTGAATTCCATAAACATTTAAGGAATCCTTCTCAAACTATCCAAAACACTGAAAAGGAAGGAATGCTTACAAGCTCATCCTATGAGGCTAGCATTACCCTGATACCAAAACCAGACAAAAACACTACAAAATAAGAAAACTATAGGCCATTATTCCTGATGAAAACAGATGCAAAAAATTTCCACCAAATATTTTTAAGCCAAATTCAATAGTACATTAAAAGGATCATTCACCATGATCAAGTGGGATTATTCCATCCATATGCAAGGATGTTTCAATATCCTTGATGATTTGAAATATCATCAAACATGATACACCATGTTAACAAAATAAAGGATAAAAACCATATGATCCTCTCAATAGATGTAGAAAAAGCATTAGACCAAATTCAACATCCATTTATTATAAAACTCTCAAAAAGGTGGGTTTAGAGGGCAAATACTTCTACATATTAACATCATACTCAATGGGAAAGAGTTGAAAGCTTTTCCTCTGAGATCAGGAAAAGGACAAGGATGTCTGTTCTCCCCACTTTTATTCTATGTAGTATTGGAAATCCTAGCCACAGAAATCAGACAAGAAAAAGAAATAGAAGCTGTCCAAATTGGTAAGGAAGAAATAAACCTGTTATTATTTGTAGATGACATGATGTTATACATAGAAAACCCTAAAGACTCCACCAAAAAAACTACTAGAACTAATAAATGAAAAGCCACAGTACACAAAAATCTGTTGCATTTGTATACATTGATAATGAAGTAGTAGAAAGAGAAAATAAGAAAACAATCCCATTTACAATTATACCAAAAAGAATGAAAAACTTAGGAATAAACTTAACCAAGGAGGTGAAAGATCTGTACTCTGGAAATTATAAAACACTGATGAAACAAATTAAAAATGATATAAATAGAAAGGTATACCATGCTCATGGGTTGGAAGAATTAATATTGTTAAAATGTCCATATGACCCAAAGCAATCTACAGACTCAATGCAATAGCTATCAAAATACCAATAAGTAGTTTTCAAAGAACTAGAACAAATAAATTATATGGAAGCAAAAAAGACCCTGAATAGCCTAGGCAAGCATGAGAAAGAAGAACAAAGTTGGAGGTATAACATTCCCTGATTTCAAACTATACTACAAAGCTATAATAATCAGCTATAATATTTGCACAAAAACAGACACATAGATCAATAGCATAGGATAAAGAGCCCAGAATAAACCCATACTCATATGATCAATTCAACTATGACAAAGGCAAGAATATACAGTGGAGAAAAGACAGATATCTTCAATAAATGATGCTGGGAAAAGTGGACAGCTACATGCAAAAGAATGAAACTGAACTACTTTCTTACACCACACACAAAAATAAACTCAAATGAGATTAAAGACCTAAATGTGAGACCTGAAACCATAAAACTCCTAGAAGAAAACATAGGCCAAATCTCTTAGACATCAGCCTTAGAAACATATTTATGGATATGTCTCCTCAAGAAAAGGGAAACAAAAGCAAATACAAACTATTGGGACTATACCAAAATAAAAACCTTTTGCATAGCAAAGGAAACTACCAACAAAATGAAAAGGCAACCTACTAAATGGGAAAAGATATTTGCAAACAATATATCCAATAAGCAATTAATATCAAAAGGATATTAAGAATTTATACAACTCAACATCAAAAAGATAAATAATCCCATTTAAAAAATGGACAGAGGAGCTACGTAGACATTTTCAAAAGAAGAGACACAGATGGCAAACAGACACATGAAAAGATGTTCAATCACTAATCATCAGGGAAATGCAAATCAAAAGCACAATGAGATATTACCTTAAACCTGTCAGAATGGCTAGTATCAAAAAGATAAGAAATAACAAGTGTCAGTGAGGATGTGGAGAAAAGGAAACCCTCTCACATTGTTGATGGGAATGCAGATTGATGCAACCACTGTGGAAAATAGTATGGAGGTTTCTCAAAAAATTAAAATGGTAGAAATACCACACAATCCGGTAATTCCACTGCTGAGTATTTACCCAAAGAAAACAAAAATAATAATTGAAAAAGATATATGCACCCCTATGTTTATTACTCGGCCATTAAAAAAAATGAGATCTTGCCATTTGCAACAAAATGGATGGACCTAGAGGGTATTATTTCCTAAGTGAAATAAGTCAAAGAAAGACAAATACCATATGATTTCATTTACACATGGCATCTAAAAAAATAAAACAAATGACCAAACAAACAAAAAACAGAAACAGACCATAAATACAGAGGACAAACTGGTAGTTGTCAGAGGGTAGGGTAGTGGTAGTATGGGCAAAATGGGTGAAGGGGAGTGGGAGATAGAGGCTTCCAGTTATGAAATGAATAATCATCAGGATGAAAGGCACAGCATAGGAAATATAATCAATGCTATTATAAGAGTGTTGTTTGATGAGAGACGGTAGCTATACTTGTGAGCATAGCATTGCACACAGAGTTGTCTAATCACTATGTTGTACACCTGAAACTATGCAACACTGTGTGTTAAAAATTTCTTTTAAATAAATGAAATTCAGGGGCACCTGGGTGGCTCAGTTGGTTAAGCGTCCGACTTCAGCTCAGGTCATGATCTCGCGGTTCGTGGGTTCGAGCCCCACATTGGGCTCTGTGCTGACAGCTCAGAGCCTGGAGCCTGCTTTGGATTCTGTGTCTCCCTCTCTCTCTGCCCCTTCCCCACTCATGCTCAGTTTCTCTCTGTCTCAATAATAAATAAAAACATTTAAAAAAATTTTTTTAATAATAAATAAATAAAATTCAAACTGAAAGCCTGAAAGATGAGTGAGGAGCTTTCCAGGAGGAAAGGCAGGGAAAGAGAAAAACATAATTCAGAGAAAATGTGCAGATATTTTTAGCATGAATATTAGTCTAAAACAGCACTAATGTTAGTTCCTTAAAGGGAAACATTATTTGCCTTCAAATTTTAATTGAGCAACTAGTGTTTAGAAAGGAATAAAAGGATGTGAAAGCTGCTTTTCCTAGGAAGTTTCTCAGTCCAATAAATTTCGTCTGTTCGTGTAGGTTTGTTTGAATTTATACATATGTTAGAGTCTCTTTAACACTAGGCCTTCTCTTTGGAAAATCTAACTTTCAATTTTATTGACGCCTACGTTTATTTTCCAAATTACACAACAAAGCAAAATACAATCACAGTAGGATTTTCGCCATTTAGGGCTGGTGCCCATTGCTTTAACTTGCATTTGACTTCCCAGTCACTTGAGGGCCTAGGCTTTCTATTTTTTTCAAACATATAGAGGGTGCTTGATAAATGCATTAGAAGTTTTAACCACCAATGTGTCTTAGACTCTGGGTCTGGAGTTCTCTCTTGTCCAGCAAGAGAGTGGGACGCAGGATTAAAAATTCAAGAGAGGCTAATGCCCAGGAGGAGACAAGAACCTGAGTAAGGGTCCTTGCTCCGTTTTTATTAGAATCAGAAGGCTTACAAACTTGATGGGCATGCATAGAGAGACAATGAAACCGTGAACACTAACTCATAGGCGTGAGGAAAAGGGGATTTTGGAGGTACATGGTGTTAGGGGTTTGGGTCAATACAAAACAAGATTCTGGTGCTGGGTGGAAGGTTGTTTACAGCAAACATGAGGTTTTAGGTAAAACATGTTTACCTAAACTGGCCTAGGGGACACAAAAGACAGAGTATGCTACCTCAGGGTCAACAAGGCACCTTTCTTTGATAATTAGCTCCCCTCTAGGCAACTCTGCCCTGCTGTTCTAGAGCCCTGTTTACCTGTTTACCTAATTTGGTCCTTCCTTCCTGTGAAAGCAGCTTTCTGTTATTGTACTAAATTGGGGGGCATTTCTGCCCTGAATACCTAATCTTGTTTACCTCATTTTGGATGTTTTTATCCTGAGATTCCCTATTCCTATACCTTTGTCCTATACTGGGGGCCTCTGCCCCATTTACCTAATCTTATTTACCTAATCTTGTTTACCCAAATTTGGGTGTATACATCCCATGTCTTTCTAATTCTTTATGCCTTGTTAACCCATCTGTGCAAGCTCAGGAAATTCCTAGGCTTATTCCCCACACCACTGTTTTCTGTATCTATGAGTTTCAGGGTTTTTTAGATTCCATGTATAAGTGAAATCATACAGTAGCTGTCTTTCTCACCTGTCTTGTACCTGTCTTGTTTCACTTGGCATAATGCCCTCATCCATGTTTTCACAAATGGTGGGCTTTCCTTCTTTTTTTATAATTGGTGAATTTTGGGGGGGAAAAACTATTTCCTACCCATCAGTATTTCCCAAATTGTGTTCCATAGAACACTAGTGCCTATTAGACATTAATAGAGATGAAAAAAGTTTGCATATGACGTCTTCATCTTGTAGATTCACGGTGCACGCCAGCCTATTAAAGGTAATTGTTCAAGGAATTTCTGTGAGCAGCTTTTGAGTTTTCCACCATTTGTTGTCCATACCCGTTTTTCTTGGTTTTGTTTTAATGTTTATTTATTTTTGAGAGAGAGAGAGAGAGAGAGACAGAGAGAGAGAAAGCACGAGCAGGGGAGGGACACAGAGAGAGGGAGACAGAATCTGAAGCAGGCTCCAGGCTCTAAGCTGCCAGCACAGAGCCCAAGGCGGGGCTCGAACTCCCAAACCATGAGATCATGACCTGAGCTGAAGTTGGGTGCTTAACTGACTGAGCCACCCAGGCGCCCCTCCATATCCATTTTTCATGTAACACCTATTAACATCCTGCTCAACACCCAAGCACCATCTGTAGAGAGATGGATGGGCTTCTCTATACTTCAAGCAATTTTCCATAAATGTAACTGCTTTTAACACAGAGATACAAGTTAAATAGCATCCAAATACAAGTATATCCTTTGGCAAAGGCCTAAAGAATTTTAATTTGGTGTTCTGGGATTATCTGGGTTTTGATTGTTTTGTTCTATTTTTTTTTTTTAATGTGGCTATCAAAGGATAGCCAGAGGACACTAGCTGAGTGCACCAGAGTACTGATCACAAAGACAAATCACACACACTAGTGTGGGAGATGAGGAATTTTTTATAGCTTGCTGTAAGGACCCAATGAGATTACTCAGGTGAAAGGACAGTCTATACGAGAACAGCTTGGATTGGTTAAAAAATAATGCCCTTGGAGTGCCTGGGTGGCTCAGTTGGTTAAGGTCCAACTCCTGCTCATGGTTTGGGAGTTCGAGCCCTGCCTTGGGCTCTGTGCTGACAGCTGGGAGCCTGAAGCCTATTTCAGAATCTGTGTCTCCCTCACTCTCTGCCCCTCCCCCCACTCGCATACTGTCTCTCTCATTCTCTCAAAAATAAATAAACATTAAAAAATAATAATGCCCTTGGGATACTGTCAATTGTGGAAGCATAAGTGAGAGAGGGACATTTAATTGCTCTAAACAGATATAATCATCACTGCCCAGTTGAGTAGGGGGAACTATTTGAGCTGTGACCCAACCAGGGTATGATTTTTCTTTCGAAAGGAATTTTAAAGTACACAAAATACTCTTAGGTATCCCAGGCCTGGAGATGTGAACAAGTTGGAGGAAGGAAAGAAAACACACCATCACTGACCTCACAGGGTTGTTATGAGTGTATAGTAAATGTACAATAACCATTAGCTATTATCAGAGAACTGTAAATACTCTGCTGTTTGAGAAAGATATATGTAAGTACATAATGAAAGGCACAAATTCCCACTTACAGAACTAAAAGCAGGCAAACAACCCTCAAAATTACCAGAAGGAGAAAAATATACGCCAAGGAAACCTAAAAATAGAAAACAAAATAAGATGACAGAACTAAAACTATACATAATAATTAATAAACATGAATGAGATTAGCTGAGAGAAAAATATTCCAATTGATCCAAAAAAAAAAAAATCAGTGTACAAAAGCCACAACTAAAACCAGAAGTTGATAAAACCCAATGTTGGTGACAGTGGGGCAGAGATGTCCTTAAATCCAGCGTTGGTAAAAAAATAAATTAGTATAACATTTTTGGAAGGAATTTAGCCTAGTTGCATCAAAATGTAAAATGTATGCACCATTGTATCAAGCTGGTCCACTTCTAGAAATTACCTGAGGAGGAAATTGCACAAAAGCAAAAAGCTAAACACAGGATGTTTATCATTGTGTACTTTATGTCATCAAAAAATGCAAACAGCCTAAATGCCCAACAATAGAAAACTGGTTGAGCAAATCATGGTTTATAAATATCCTGAATGGTTGGCAAGCATTAATAATCATGGCATTAGTCTGCAGTTATTGACTTGGAAATCTACCCATTGCAAATGCTGAGTGAAAACAACAATTACAGAATAATTTGTGAATCATGACCCCATGTATTTGAAACTTTAGAGATGTCTAAATAATTATTATGGCTGTTCTGGGTTCTGGGATTTGGGGAATGGTTTTTATTTCCTGCTTCATACCTTATGTTGGGTAAAAACACTGGTCATGGGAACTTCTATTTTTGTGTATGTGTCTAAAAATCTGTAAGCCTCACAAGATCCCAGATTCCTATATGCTTCATTCTTATCATTCTCAACGATAAGTTTTAGGAAGGGGAAAACAACGGATTGCTATCAGGAAAGCCATGCCCAGACAGGCTTCCTGCCTGCAGAGATCAACAGGGACTTGTCATGTAGACCTAGCCACCATGTCACCTCTAGGGCAAGTATATAAAGCAACTGTTAGGACTAGGGTTGAAAAGTTAGTGAATGTGGGCCCTTCTCTATTTGTTTTTTTGTGTGTGTTTGCTTGCTTATAAAACTCTCTTGGCTTCTATGAGACAGCAAGTAAGGGATTTTCCCCAATGAGAAGGGTCCAGTGACTGATTTCTGGGACTTCTGAAGGCTGCACAGGTGACTGTAGCAGCGAGACAGGGTGAGCCTAGAAGGAGCTTCCTACTACTTTTATTTATTGTCTGATTCTTTTTTATTTTTATTTTTTTTAATGTTTATTCACTTTTCAGAGAGAGAGAGCAAGTGAGAGAGCGTGAGTGGGGCAGGGGTAGAGAGAGGGGAGCAGAGGATCCAAAGTGGGCTCTGTGCTGAGAGTAGTAAGCCCAATGTGGGGCTTGAACTCACAAACTGTGAGATCAGGATCTGAGCCTAACGAAGTCTGTTGCTTTACCAACTGAGCCACCCAGGCACCCCTGACTCTTTTTAAAAAAGAGCATCACTTTTGTAACCAAAAAAATACAAAAAACATACAGTCAAGGTATTTTGTAAAGGATAGAATGGTCAACAGTGTCAGAATATAAGTTCTGAGAAAGGTTCACTGATTGAAGCAACAAGGGAGGTTGTGAGTGACCAGGTCAAGAACAGCATCTGTGTGGTGGAAGAAAATGGGGGTGCTTTAAGAGAGGGGGTAGAGAGGAAGTAGAGAGAGTGAGTTTGGTCAACTGTTTCTGAAAGTTTGGTCATGCTCAGGAGGCAGGAGATAGAGTAATAAGTGACTGAGGGGAGACATGAAGAGGTAGGAAGAAGTATTTAATTTTTTGTTTTTGTTTTAGGATTGAAAAGGAGCTTGTAGGTAAGAAATGGATGATTCTGCAGAGAAAGGGGATGCTCATAATGGGAGTGTCTGACAAAGAGGAAGGGAATGAAAACCAGAGCACCAGGAAAGGAGCTGGCCTTAAACACAATGATGAATGTCGTAACCCTGGGGAGAGAGGAAAAGCCATGCAGAGATCAAATGGAGAGCTGCCTCTCCAATAATAATAGTGACTGAAATCAAGATGGCCCTGTGGGGGCCAGTGCCACTATTTTTTAGGACAATGGTATTGCTTTTACTATAAAGTTTTGATCTGAGCACACTTACCCTGTTCCATCCCAAAATGGAAAAGCAGTCTGTGATGGAAACGTTCATTATCTTGACTAACATGGTTTCATGGGCATATACACGTTTAAACTCATCAAATTGTATACTTTATCTTTTTTAATGTTTATTTATTATTTAAAAAAATTTTTAATGTTTATTTATTTTGGAGAGAGAGAGAGACAGAGCACAGGGGTGGTGGGGGAGGGGCCAGAGATAGAGAGACACAGAATCCAAAGCAGGCTCCAGGCTCTGAGGTGTCAGCACAGAGCCCGACGTGGAGCTTGAATTCACAGACTCTGAATCATGACCTGAACCAAAATCAGATACTTAACCGACTGAACCAGCCAGGCATCCCTAATGTTTATTTATTTGGGGAGGGAGGGACAGAGAAAAGGGGGCAGAGGATCCATCCCAAGCAGGCTCTTCACTGACAGAAGAGAGCTCGCCCTATGCAGGGCTAGAACTCACAAACCAGGAGATCATGACCTGAGCGAAGTCAGACACTCAGCAGACTGAACCACCCAGGCACCCCCAAATTGTACACTTTAAATAGTGCAATTTTGGATACATTAATTATACCTCAATAAAGCTGTAAATAATTTGTTTGTTTTTTGATTTTTGTTTTTTGTTTGAAACTGGCATGCCTCAGTCAACAGGGAGTGCAGTTGTGTGTGACCAGTCAGGAAATGGTTTCCCTGAGTTTTAGTCCTATGGTTGTTTTTCCTGATCTTTTCTCAGATGGCAGAGTTCTTATTTTCAGGAATCAGAAGAAAACAGTTAAATAACTGTAGGCATGGAAATATAGGCAAACGGATGTGCAAAGTTTAGATTAAAACCTGTAATAGTGGGAATATTCTCGGTGCCTGAGGAGCAAGCATTTACAGACTTGGCCAGACAAAAAATGAGATAGCAGAACAAAAGTATTTCTTCATAGTTATTTGGCAAATATTACAGTTGTTGCTTTCCAGAGAGCAGAGTCTGGTTACCCGTCTTTGTGAATGGGTCAATGCCAAGGACAGATATTACATTGTTGGCCGACGGGAGAGGGGAAGGGAATAGAATTGAGAAGAGGCTCCTTTGGACCACAGCGGCCTTGAGGACTTTTCTACAGCCTGGGACAGAGTGAGCATTTGCCCTGACCCATGGGGAGACTGTTTCCTGTGTTAACTCCTCCGTGTAATATCTTGGGGCCACTAGTTTTTTGTGGGTTTTTTTTTGTTTGTTTTCTGCGTCTCTGTTTTCTCATCTGCAGAATTGAATAGTCTTTGCCTTGCCTGCTCCTCAGAGTAAAAGTTTAAGATCCCAATGAAGACATCAAATGTGAAAGACGCTGTGAGTGTGAGATTTTTTTAATGTTTATTTATTTTGAGAGAGAGCACATGTGTATGCATGGGTGTGCACAAGCAGAGGGGGAGGGGAGAGAGAGAGAGAATCCCAAGCAGGCTCCACGCTGAGCTCAATCCCAGGGCCCTAGGATCATGACCTGAGCTGAAATCAAGAGTCAGGTTGCTCAAAAGACAGAGTCTCCCAGGTGCCCCTGGGCCTCATCTCTCCCAGATCCTTATGGCCAGTTTTGTTGATTGAGTATACAGTCAATGATTCCTTTCTTCCACCCAAGATCCTATCCACCTTACCTATGATAACACCACCATAAGGTAGACATTATTAGCCTCATCTTACAGTGTGTAAAAAGAGGTACAGAGAGGTTAAGGATCTTTCCTTGGGTTACAAGATAATAACACAGAGGAGGCGGGATTAGAACCTAGGATTCAATGTCTGATCTACTTCTCTGTTGTTTTTTAAAAAAATGCTAGTGCCTCTATATACCAGTCATTAATCACATGTGGCTATTTAAATGTAAATCAATCAAAATTAAACAAAATAAAAACTTCAATTCCTCACTAGCCCCCTTTCAAGCGCTCAATAGCCATGGGTTGCTACCATATGGGATGGCGCAGATGTAGAACATTTCCATGAACCCCAAACATTCTAATGGACTGTGCTGCTGACATGTCACCTGCCGTGCATCAGGAAGACACCGTTAAACACATGAAATACTTATCTTTACCTGATTCTGCTCCTCTTTCATCTTTATTGTCTAGTTCTGAATATTCTCTCTAATCCCCCCCATCAGTATTCCACCTGAGTACCCAGAGGGCATGCCCCAGGGCTGGCCAGCCGGCTCTGCCGGGCACCCAGCCCCCAGGGTAGACCCAGGGATTGTGATGACAAAGACTGATGCTGACACTTTGCCCAAGCTCAGGACGTGGCAGCTCAGCTCAGAAGCAATCTGCAGCAACAGCACCAGGGTGGGAAGTGAACAGCCAGCTTCTGCAAGTCTACTGTATTTCTGCCAGATCTGTCAGAAGTAGACAGAAGCAGAAGGGGTAAAGGGACAAAGTAAGAAGTGAAGTGAGGGGATGAGGGTAGTAAGCCTACAGACCCTAAAAACATGGTGATCAAATTGTCTTCGAGTTCTTCCGGGCACAGAAGTGGATCCCGCAAATCCACGGAGGAGAGATTTCATGTGCCATTCCCACAGTGGGAGGAATTTAATAGTCACTCACTCTCTTAAACCACCCACCAGGCATGAATTTATAATCCTGGATGGGATTATGTGTTAAAACTACCTCCTCCTGATGACGAACACTCTAGAATAAACTGGCGGAATCAGGTGTTGCTTTAAAGAGGAAGGAGAAAGAGAAGGAGAAGAAAAAGAAAGGAGAGAAAAAAGAAAAAAGAAAACGGTCATGGGTGACCCTCTCTTCACCTGTTCCTATGAACACCTCCTCCTTTGTCCTCATGCCGTCCTGCATATTTAGAAGCCATACTCCGGAACTTGCCCTTCCCAGGAGTCCTACATACCCATGAGACTTAGCTGAGGAGCTGTGAGGCTTCTGGCATTCTTTCTATACACTATACCCCCAAGGCCACAAACTTTCCACCCCATCTAAATGTAACAACTTTGATCTGCATGGCTTTTCTGACTATGTTTCTCCAGCTCTTTGTGTAATTTAGGAAGTAGCATCTTCAGAAAGTTATAAAACACTTCTTGAGTAATTTAGAGGTACTCTTTTGCAAGGCCTGGCCTCACTCTTGTGAATGTTATTTTAAAATACTGCCTCGGAATTCTTGGTCTTTAATTTGAAACTTTTGTAGCTGCTTCAGCACTTCCTTCCCAGAAAGAGCCTGTGGCCTTGTTCCAAACAGCACTGCATGTCTTCTAAGTATCCAGGGTTGTTTTAGTTTCCTACAACTGAGCTGTCACTCTGAACTGCTGTTGGCAAAGCCTGCTGGGAGGAAAACAAGAATCGGCCTCTGTGGTACCACACACAGGACCAATTTGTTTAGAAACCACTTGGAGGAGTGGCTGGGTGAAAAGTGGCAGGCCTCCCTGGGATTCCTGGTCCCACCCTATCGGGACACAATGACATTGGAAGCCTGCGCCTGTAGTTTCTCAGGGGCCTGGCACTTTGCTCTGTTGTCCCAGTGACTCACTCACATGATAATTTCTCAGGCCTTCAAACTGGGTCAACACCCTTTGCTTGTCTATCGAGCTCCCTGGGAGGCCACTCTAAGAAAAGCAGAGCTGAATGGGGATGTTTGGCCAGGTGATTCTTTTTGCTGGCTTTTAGCCTGAGGAAATATTACCAGGATTCCGGCCAGGAGCTTTGGAGAAGCAAGAGCTGCCCAGCATCTGAGCTGGATCAACATTCACCAGTGTTATTAGTTAAGTGTTAACCACACTGCTAACGGTGGCTCTCCACCAGTACAGAACCTTACTACCCTAAATGAAGATGTCCACTTATAGATAAAAAAGGCATCAGGCTTGAGCTATGAATCTAGCCCTAGAAGCTTCTATTAACTCTGTGAATGTGACCTGATTTCTTTCTTTCTTTAGGAAACAACGGAGTCAGCCTGAGTCAGTATTTCTCAAATTTGAGAAGTCACAGACCCCAACAATATATCTGAAGACTTAACGGACCTGAATTCTTACTACTCATAATGGCCGGAAGGTGGGAACAAACCAAATGTCCATCAACTTATGAATGAATAAACAATGGGATACAATGAAAATATTCAGCCATGACAAGGAATAAAGTGCTGATATATGCCACAACAGATGAATCTTGAAAACATGCTAAATGAAAGAAGGTAGACACAAGAGACCACATATAGTATGATTCTATTTACATGAAATGTCCAGAGTAGGCAAATCCAAAGAAATAGAAAGTAGATTCATAATTGCCAGGGGCTAGAGGTAGATGGAAATAGGTAACGACTGCTAACGTGGATGGAGATTTGGCGGGGGCGGGGGGGTAATGAAAATCTTCTGGAATTATACAGTGATGGTCATTGTACAACCTGTGAATCTACGAAAAATCAGTGAATTGCACAGTTTAAAAGGATGGATTTTATGATATGTGAATTATAACTCAATAAAAATTTATATTATTTTAGTTAACTACTGGGTACCAAGATAAATACTTTGTGTGGGACAGTGAATCCTTGTGTCCAGATTCACTTATGAGATAACCTAGCCAGGTGGTCCAGAAGGCATTTATGTTAACTTTGGATGATCATAGACAGACATCTAAAATTTAAAATATTTATCGATAACTTCTAGACCCCAATAATTCATTGGTAGAAACTCCAAGATTCCGTGAATCGTGGTTTTAGAAACACTGACTCAGATAATCTCACAGGATTTGTTACCCGTTTACATGATGTGTGATGAGGACTTTTCATAAGGTGCTTTCCAAAGACAGAGCCTAACTAAGGGACACCTTGGGATCTGTTTGTGTCAAATTACTCCATCTACACACCAAGTAATTGATCAAACATGTGTTCTATGAGGATAGAAATGCATAAGCCCCAGCATGAAAAGAAAATGGAGTTCAATACCAGGCAATCTAACATAGAAAATCCTCTGAGGAAGGCCTCCCACTGGGGTCTCACTTGGGTCACAGATTGACCATCCTTGATTAAAAACACTATGACCTTCCGGGGGCACCTGGGTGGCTCAGTCGGTTAAGTGTCCAACTTCAGCTCAGGTTATGATCTCACCGCTCATGTTCAAGCCCCACGTCAGGCTCTTTGCTGACAGCTCAGAACCTGGCGCCTGCTTCCAATTCTGTGTCTCCCTCTCTCTCTGCCCCTCCCCTGCTTGCACTCTGTCTCTCTCTCAAAAATAAACATTAAAAATTTTTAAAAAATATATCTAAGCACTATGACCTTCCATAAAGGGTCCCCAGCAATGGAATAAACACAAATGCTGCTAATTCATATCAGAGGGGAAGGCCAGAGGGCATTTGTGAGAACAAGGGGGCTTTCCTACATAGTCTGTTTGAGCAGGGGCAAAAGCGAAGGATTATAAGATGTGGTTCATGTTTGGCTCCTCTACTTATTTAGCTAGAGGGCAATTATCTTGACTCATTGACCTTTTGTTTCCTCACTTAGGAAAAAAGCAAACTGTTCCACCTCTTGCGGTGGTTATTCAGAGGAGTTCTGTTCATCAAACCTTTACCGAGCACCTCTTCTCTATATATTAGATTGCGAGCTAGTGCTGGAAAGCAACCCGTGTGTCCCCTGCCCTCAGGGAGCCCAAAGCCTAGTAGGGGAAACTATTATACCTAGTGTTATGGGAAAAAACTTTATGTTTAAAGGACTTGATAACTGTTGAGTGCTAGAAAAATACATGGTAATCATGTATCTTGATTACCCAATGTGAGGGAATCGTTGGTCTGATTCCTAGCTCTGGGTATTTCTCTAATAAGAATATTTCTGTAGAATGAAGCATTAAGGCAAGTACTTACTGGATATCATTTACCTGGGTATTGCTGAACTCACCATTTCCCGTAAGGACATTTTCATGCTGTGCCCACTAGGTGTCTCATTATTTTGCAAGAACATGAAAAGCACAATGTTTCCACCTTTGTCAGGAGTCAGCTATAGTATAAATATCCAGTTCACTTGGCTAAAATCTCAGCCCCATACCAACAGCCCATAAAATGCCCATAGTGTAGTTGCTTCTCATTTGAGAGGAAGTAACGGAAGATGTCTTTGTAGATTCTCCTTCTCATAAGCCACGCACCTATAAACTGCTCTCCTTAAAAAGCCAGAACTAGGAAGATGAAGTAGAAATTCTTCCACAAGGTGGATACTAAGACCTACAGGCTGCAGCACTGCATCCCTACTGGGCTGGAGGTTAGCTGTCATCTGCATGTGAGCTGACATCCCCAAACCACACCATACTATCTGTGTGCCCAGGTAGACGTGTTTTCCCCTATTCACTGGTATCAAAGAAGTCATTTTCACAATAAAATCCAGGTCTCTTCTGGCCCTGGAAATTTCAAATTTGTAAATGATACACAAGTGCTTATCCCAGTATTTTTGCCTTTGCCTCACATGACTTTTCTTTAGGTGACCTATGGCAGAACACCTTGCCTATGAGTGACATCAGAGAGAGAAAGGCAAGAGATAACAAACAGGATACTGAATGCTTTCAAAATTCTATTGCAACTTAAAGAGCTCATCTCATCAGGGTATCTCAGTCTACTAATGGGGGTGTAAAATGGATATAACTTTTTGGCAATGAAACTTGGCAATATCTACCAAGACTGCATTTTAAAAGCTTATATTCTTTTACCCTGTGTCTGTCAGGATCCCAAACGGAAAGGGGTTTCACCCAGGATGGTTCAAATGAAGAAGCTGTAATAAAAAGACTACTTATAGATGGGCAGGCCAGGTTAAAGGAGTAAATAAGGGATGTTGAGGCACCTAGAAAAGAGCAAGAGTGGGAAGCTGTTACCATTCCTAGAGCTAAAGAACAAGGGGGAGGAAATAATCTTGGAATAGAATCCAGTAATAAAAGCTGGAACAGTGAAGTAGGAACCACCAAGAAAGTAGGCTGTTGTGGGGGGATGGGAGGGGCATGCAGCCACTGCTCCAAAGCAGGAAGAGAATGAGGAGGAAATATCCCTACTTCTCTCTCTCTTCTCACCCTCTGATCTCCTCTCCAAGGAAGCCAAAGGACAAGGAGTCCTGGAGATGCTATCTATAAGACAGAGAGCAGAATGAAGAAAGATAAGTGGGTGGGGGGTAGAAATGGAAAACAACCAGCACAGGCTAGGAATATATCCTAGGGACATAATCAAGGATGGAAGAAAATAAATTGTATGCAAGAATATTCTTCATAGAATTAAGTAGAAAGGTGAAAAAATGAAAACAAGCTAAATTTCCTATAATGGAGAAGAGATACATAAATTATGAAGCACCCATAATTTGGAATATCACTGTGCCATTATAAACATGTTTGAAGAATCTGTGATGATATGCAGAAATGCTTACCATAAAATGTTAATTGAAAGAAAAAGGGACACAAAACTGTATGCATAGTATTAACTCAAATTCTTGAACACCAATATGCAAAGAGAAAAACACTTTAAAAAATGTCTTTTTGATGATGGGATTACATTATCTTTCTTTTATAACTTCCAACTTTCTTTTCCATTCACAGCAACCATATGATACTTTTGTGATCAGAGGAAAAAATCAATGCCGAAAAGCAGAGTCGACCTCATTGAAATGGACTCTATTTAATTTAAAATATTAAGGATGGACACAATAATTATTGAAGAAATTAAAACCAATGGCATGATGGGTGAACCTCGATCTGTGTCTATTTGCTATCTGGATGAAAAGTGAAAGAAAAATCAGTTAATTTCTACATGATATCAAATAGCCAGATAAATCAGATGATTTTGATTAGAAAAAAATTTTTAATGTTTGTTTACTTTTGAGAGAGAGAAAGAAACAGAGTGAGAGCAGGGGGTGGGGGGCAAAGAGAGAGGGAGACCCAGAATCTGAAGCAGGTTCCAGGTTCTGAGCTGTCAGCACAGAGCCAGACTCGGGGCTTGAACTCACAAACAGTGAGATCATGACCTGAGCCGAAGTCGGACACTTAACTGATTGAGCCACTCAGGTGCCCCAGATGATTTTGATTTTTGACTACTTTTGACTTTGATTTTTTAATTTTCACCCGAATGGCAGGTATCATATTAATTCAGCTTTAGTTTAGAATTCTTATCTTGCAACTCTGGAAAATCCAAGACATTTCTAGAACCGCAAAGTTGTCCCTTATACTGAAATAATAATGTTCTCTCTTTTAACTTTTATTGTTTAGTGTTCTGTATCATTTTAAACCATATTTTCTTTCTTATAAATTACCAATTAATACAGAAATACATTCTTGTTTGAAAGACTAACAATTCAAAGAATACAGAAGTTTTCCTTGGCCACCTGCTCACTTGGTCTCCTTCCGCTCAGTAACCTGTTTTCAGTTTGTTATGTAACTCTCAAGACATTTCTCATCATTTACATGCATATACATGCATATAGAAGTACATGGTCTTTCTAAATGGTGTTCTGTTGTACATATTATTCTGCAACTTGCTTTTTGGTCAAGTTGAAGCTCTACTTCATTCATTTCCAATGGCTACACAATGTTCCATGGTTTGGATATCCTATCCTTTATCCGACCACTTCACCTATTGATGGTTATGTTATTTAGGGTGTTTTTAGTTATCTGCTATTTCAGACAATGCTGCAGTGAAAAACTTTGTGCATACCTCTATTTGCATATATCTAAGCATTATTTCTCTAAGGGAGTGATTGAAAAATAGTATTTCTGGTTTGAAAGGAATATGCACTTAAATTTTTTCTTGGTACTGTCTAGTAGCCTTCCATACAGCTTTATCAATTTACACTTCCAATAAGAAGATTTAAAGATGCCAAGCCTTGCTAATAATCAGGAAACTGCAAATTAAAATAACAATGGGACACCATTTTTATCATCTTTAGTTCACAAATTGGAAAAGATAATACAAAGTATGAAGGAGGATAGAGACATGTAGCCTCTCATAAAGGTTCTTTTTACAACCAGCATCTACACATTAGGGAAAGGTCTTCAGAGACTTATGAAAAGTGATTACACTAGACTCTTGTGATAAATAAAGGACATGTCTGTTACAGGATGATTGATTTTTATGTGTGCTCACGGTAGCCCTGCTGTTAACACGCATTCACCCGGAGCATTTTTATCAGTTAGTATTGTTTTGTAATTACTAATTCCTTCATTTACTAAGTAGATTAAGAACTTCTCTATTTTAATAACCACATTTTGGGTTACAAATTATACAGCACTCTCTCATGGGTTTACTTCAATTGTCTTCTGCCTCAGAGATAGTGTGAGGTGATATTTTAGATGAGGAAATTCAGGCTCAGAGAAGATTTCCCAAAGTCATACAGCCTAAGTAGAAGACTAAGTAGAAGGGCTATAGTCTTCTAACTCCCAGGTCCATCAGCTTCCCACTTACTCAATTGTTTTTGACATATTTTTTTTAATGTTTATTTATTTTTGAGTGAGAGGGGGGCAGGGGGGAGGAAGGGCAGAGAGAGAGGGAGACAGAGAATCCCAAGCAGGTTCCCACTGTCAGCATAGAGCCTGACTCGGGGCTCAAACTCATGAATCGTGAGATCATGAACTGAGCCGAAATCAAGTCAGGTGTTTAACCAACTGAGCCACCCAGACACCCCTCCAGACACCCCTGCTAAATTGATTTTAAAACAAAGGACAGTGGAAGTCCTCCCCGCTTTTTCTTTGGAGTTCAAGTCATCCAAAAGGAACCACAGGGGGCAGCCTAGTGCAGTGGAAGATATACAACAGGCTGGAAGCCTAAGAACTATGTTCCTGGCTGGGTTCCTCCCAGCTGTGTGACCTTAGGCAAGTCCTTTAGCCTCACTGAGCCTCTGTTGCCTCTTTAGAAAAATAGACGTGATGCTCGCTTACAAGCACCATAAGCAGAGAGGACACCATTGCAGTTCCTCCTAGTTGTGAGATTTTATTCAAACCAAACTTAGAGAAGTGTTCCTTCTTGGCTCATATATTTTATGAAATACCATTTTCTGCAATGGATTTTTTTTTTCTCCACAAATATGAACCCACAAAGAAAAACTTACCCCACAATGCCTTCTTTGACGGAAGTCTGAAAATGTTCCCTTATCTCTCTTTCTTTCTCTCTTTCCTTCTTTCTTTCTCTTTTTCTTTCTGTTACCATTATTAAGTTAAACCCCTTGCTGAAGGCAAGGGAAATCCCCAGGGGACAACGGCAAATGGTTTCAGGTAGCTGGCTGCAACTATAAAAGATGTTTTCTGCCTGGATCTCTTACTATTTGGCAGGACTCCAATTCCACCTACAATTTTTTGTTGCCTATTATTACAGACTTTTAAAGTGACTTACCTTCCCATCCTATTTCCAATAGTGCGAAAGCTTTAACCAGAGTTGTTCTTTATGGTTCCAACTTATATAAACCAAAGATGTTAATGGCTGGAATGAGTCTTAAGAGATCAATTGATTCTGTCCTCTGTCTTTGAACAGATAAAATATTTTTCCTTTTAACAGAAAAAGCAGCCAATACCCAGAAAGCCTGTGATTTATTCAAGGTTTCACACAACTACCAAGTGTCCTCCTACAGTACTTATTCCATTTTTACTGCATGGCAATTTATTGGTGATCCTGGCTCTTCCAGAAAATCACAATGAAAGTCAAAATGAGTAAACCATATGATCACTGGTTGTTTTCATTTTATCACACATCACGAATTCTTATAGTTCTAACCATATTTTGATGCATTATTTATGAGAGCCATCTGGCCACAGGTTTGCAGAGAAAACTCTGGAATTTTAAAAGTATGCTTCATTCTTCCAGGAAACACAGTGTTTAGCTCGGATTTGTCTTTTACCTGCTCATCAGTGATGCATGGTACAACCAGAATTATTAATTACGGTCTTGGTTTTTTTTAATTGAGGTATAACTTACATACAGTCAAGTACACATATCTTAACTGTAAACCGTAAAACATTTTTACCTGTGCATATAAAATGTAACCATAACCCAGATCAAGATATAGAGGACTGCCAGCACATCTAAACATACTTTGTGCCCTGCACTAGTCACCCTCTCCAAGGTAACCACTATTTTAACCTCTATCAGAAATTAAAGTTCAAAAAATTCTGTTTTTGAACTTCGTATTAATGGAACCTTTCAGTATAGACTGTTTTGTGTCTGCTTTCTTTCATTCAACATTATGTCTCTGAGATTGTTAACTACATTCTAAAATTGCAATTCACTTTCTGGCTCAAGTCCTCAGGGAATCTCTCAAAACTGGGTACAGAATATGCCAGCTGTACACAGGTATGTGTAATCTAAAAAAAAAAGGGAGTGGAGAAAATAACTTTTTTAAATGACTAGAATAGAATAATCTATACTGCTCTTGTTACTTCCTATTCTTACACCATTAATTTTCCTCTTCCTCTCTGGTTTTAAACAGGCTCTGATCCACCCAAGTATTCTCTTTTCTTGTCCCCATAATGGATAGTTATCTATATCCAGCATTCCTCATCACTGTTCCACAATCCATTGGTCTAAAAGCTGGAAATGGCCTCAAGCTATCATCTGACACAGACCTCTCCCATTGACAAGAAAAGCATTATTATCCCCTATTTTCAGATTCAGCATATATTTACTGAGCACATACAGTCTTTGATGTATTTTTCTAGGTATTATGGGGGGGGGACTACAAAAATATAGCAGGCATGAGCCTTACCCTTATGACCTTCCAACCTTGCAGAGAAGCAAGGAAGTACAGATATCTACATAAAAAAATCATAAATCATTTATAGCTGTAAAACATTAAATGACACCATTGAGTTTAAAGGAAATAATTGTTGCGTGAGATCAGGGGAAAGATAACTTCTAGTTGGGGTGGTATCAAGTAATCTGGGGGCACCTAGGTGGCTCAGTCCAGTAAGCATCTGACTTTGGCTCAGGTCATGATCTTGCAGTTTGCAGGTTCGAGCTCCGTATTGGGCTCTGTGCTGACAGCTTGGAGCCTGGAGCCTGCTTCGGATTCTGTGTCTCCCTCTCTCTCTGCCCCTCCTCCACTTGTGCGCGCACGCTCTCTCTTTGTCTCTGTCTCTCTCAAAAAGAATAAACTTAAAAAAAAAAAAGTAGGATGCCATGGCTAGGTAGGCTTAGTCATGCAGTGATGAAGGAAGGCATTTTAGATAGATAACTATAACGACAAAGACACTGAATTGGGAAATCATGCAGCATGTACAGGGAGCAGCAATGCAGTTTGACCCAAGACTAGAGCAAGTGATGAAGAAACTTGGGGCCCAAGGTGGTTGAGAATTACCCAAGGCCATAGCACTAAGGAGAACTAGAACAGCGATCGAATCCCAGGAATCTTCCCTCCATAATGTTCTTTCCATAAATGGATCAAGTCAACATTTTAGCTACTGCATGCTTTCCTCATAACAGCCCATTATAAACTGTTCATTAATTAATTGTTTCAACAAACACTTACTGAATATCTATTACATACCAGGCACAAGCGGATACTGTCGTCTCCAAGGCTGATTTGATATGTGCTAAAAAAAAAAAAAATGTTTTGCAAGTAGAGAAGTAGGGCTAATATTGGGCTAAGACAGATTTCCTTTCTCTTTAATTGCTAGAACTTTTTGAGTTATACTTCAGAGAAAATACTATAAATAACAGAGATAATTAAATAAACCACAGAAAACAATCTCTGCATCATGTTTTCTAGATGATATCCATACATTGACTCTTAGTGTTAACTGCACATGTGGCTTTTACATAACTACTTTTACGTGTGCTTGAGCTAGGGGTATTACAGGAGAATCTGAAACCTTCCATTCTTGAATGAAAGCTTAAGAACATTCCTAATATTCTAGTACAAGACTCACTTCCTTTTAGCTTATCAACCACCAAAAGACATTTCCCCTTTGTACTTGTTATGTTTAATGTAACTATGGAGATGCAACACTTTCTATGCAGCAAACACACATGACTCTGGCTTAATGTACTCATATTCTGAGAAACATTAAAGAAATGTGGTTATTATTAAATCTTTGAGGTACTTTGGTATTTCAATGTAAATCTAGTACGTATGTCAGTAAAACTCATGAGAAAATATAGTTAAGAATTAGGGACTATGGGTTCTTTCTAATTCCATTGAACTAATTAAAGCATTGGTACCAGAAAAAAAAAGTAATTATTATTTGAACAAATTAGGCTATTGGATATTTTTATAAAATATAGGGTATATAAAGTTGAGTTTTTAGAGTTCTATTTCTGGGTATATGACAGGCTAAACGTTCAGACTGCCCTTCCTGCTAAAAACATTTAAATTTTTAAAACATCCTAAACTTTGGGGCTCCTGGGTGGCCCAGTTAGTTAGTGTCTGACTCTTGATTTTGGGTCAGGTCATGATCTCACAGTTTGTGGGATCAAGACCCACATCGGGATTCTCTCTCTCCCTTTCTCTCTGCCCCTCCCCTGCTTGCATGCTCTCTCTCTCTCAAAATATATAAACTTAAAAAAAAAAACACAACTGAACTCTTTTTTTTAGGCGCACCTGGGTAGCTCAGTCGGTTAAGCAGCCGACTTTGGCTCAGGTCATGATCTCACAGTTCGTGGGTTAGAGCCCCGCATTGGGCTCTGTGCTGACAGATTCTGGGTCTCCCTCTCTCTTTGCTCCTCCTCCACTCATGCTCTGTTTCTGTCTCAATAATAAAAAAACACAAAAAAAAATAAATTAATTAAAAAACTCTTTTTTAAATGTTTACTTATGTATTTTGAGGGGGGTGGGGGGGAAGAGAGGGAGGGGGAGAGAGAAAGAGAAAGAGAGAGAGAGAGAGAGAGAGAGAATCCCAAGCAGGCTCCCCTGAAGCATGAACTAAAAAGCAAGGAATTGTTGGCTCAAAGGGAAGTGAAGTAGGAATCCAGACAGGTAATTGACAACATTGTCAATTATATGGTACATAACACCAGGAGGCATCATTTATATGCTATTCGCCTAAATGATGTCCCTGGAATTGCTCAGTTCTATGACCCTGAAGTTGTTTGTGACCGAAGTTGTATTTGCTCAAGCTGGTGAACTTCAGCTTTGGTTTGGGTAGGGGAAGCTGGGATGGAAAATAAAGCCTAAGGCTTGGAGAATCCGGTAAGTCATCCTACAATAAAATAATCCTATAATAAAGCTTGGACCCTTTAGGTGGTGATGAAAAACCTATATACCCATTCATCCTCAGATGACTGCAAGGAAAATAACCAAAAAAAATTCTGTTCCTGAATGACTGTAACCACATGATAATCTACAGTTAAGATAGATCCAAAAATTCTCAATCCATTATTATGAGTAGGCCCCATGTGCATGGAAGAAACAAATACAAATCTTTACTGAAGAGATGTATCTTAGTAATCCATAAGTTATTCTCTAAGGAAAATGAACAGCTTACAGCAACAAACATTAAGCACCCCAAAAACTAAGTTACATGGGTGAGAACCAGCAGAAATAATATCCAATAGAATCAACATAAAATTCCCACAAAGACTTCAGATATTTGAATTATCAGACACAGAAAGTGAAATAACTTTTGTTTCTTTAAAGAAATAAAATACAAATTGGAAAATACCTATTTAAACAAGAAACCATAGAAAATATCCAAGTAGATTAAAAAACAACTTCCATAAATGAAAAATATAGTACATAGTTACACAGTAACTGAAATCTAACACAATGGGCAGGTTTAACAACAATTACATACAAGTGAAGAGAAAATTAATGAATGGAAAGGTACGACAATAGAAATTATCTAGCATACACTAAAAAGAGACAAGGTGAAAAGGAAACAGCACAGTTAATAGATATGGAGAATAAAGTAATATATTCTTTAAATACATTAATTTGATTAGAATTCTGGAAGGAGACGAACAAGAAAATGGCACAGAGGCAATATTTGAAAGAACTTTCTAGGACCAATCTGTTTCAAAACACAGATTTAAGGGGACACCTGGGTGGCTCAGTTGGTTGAGCATTCAACTCTTGATTTCAGCTCAGATATTGATCCCAGGTTTGTGAGATCAAGCCCTATATCAGGCTCTGTGCTGAGCATGCAACCTGCTTAAGATGCTCTCTCTCTCCCTCCCTCTGCCCCTCTCCCTTGGTCGTGCATGCTCTCTCTCTCTCTCTCTCTCTCTTTCTCTAAAAAAAAAAAAAAAACCCTAAAGGGGGCACCTGGGTGGCTCAGTCGGTTAAACGTCCAACTTCAGCTTAGGTTTTGATCTTGCGGTTTGTGAGTTCAAGCCCCGCATCAGGCTCTATGCTGACAGCTCAGAGCCTGAAGCCTGCTTCAGATTCTGTGTCTCCTCCTCTCTCTGCCCCTCCCATGCTCATGCTCTCTCTCTCTCTGTCTCTCAATAATACATAAACGTTAAAAAAAAATTCTAAAAAAAACCCTAAAATTTTTAAAAAATTAAAAAAATAAAAAAACCTAAAACCCAAAAAACAACAGATTTAAATGAACATTTTTTGTTAAGAGAATGAAAAGTCATACACAGCATATATTTGACAAATGACTTGTGTCCAGATGTATAAAGAACTCTCAAAATTCAACAATAAGAAAGCAAACCCCCTAGGAGCACCTTAGGGGCTGAGTCAGTTGAGTGTCCCACTCTTGATTTGGGCTCAAGTCATGATCCAAGGGTCATGTGTTGGCTCCAGGCTGAGCATGGAGCTTGCTTGGGATTCTCTCTATTTCTCTCTCTCTCTCTCTGTCTCTGCCCCTCTCCCCCACTTGTGTGTGCTCTCTCTCTCTCAAATTTAAAAAAAAGAAAAGAAAAAAGAAAACAAACACCCCAGTAAAATAATGGGCAAAAGATTTAAATATATATATGTCAGCAAAGAGGAGGCATGGATGGTAAATAAGCAATGAAAAGTTGCTCAACATCATTAGCCATTATGGAAATATAAATTGAACCACAATGAGATCCCACTACATACTTGTTAGAATAGCTAAAATAAAACAATCTGACCATACCAAGAGCTGGTGAGAACAGAAAGTAACTGCATTCTCTCAAACATTCTCATGCATTGCTGGTGGCCAATGCATAATAGTACACACACTCTAGAAAGCAGTTTGGCAGTTTTTACAAAGTTAAATACAGAATTACTACAGAAGCAGCAATCTCAGTCCCACATATCTACCAGAGTGAAATCAAAACTTCTATTTGTTCAAAAGCCTGAGCACAAATATTAATTATAGCTTTGTTTGTAATAGCCAACAATTGGAAACAGCCCAGATTTCCACTTACTGGGGAATAAACAAGCTATAGTATGTCCATAAAATAGAATATTACCTAGCAATAAAAAAGGAATAAGCTTAGGGCACCTGGGTGGCTCAGTTGGTTAAGTGTCTGACTCCTGGTTTCGGCTCAGGTCATGATTTCATGGTTCGTGGGTTTGAGCCCCGCATGGGGCTCTGCACTGATGGTGCGGAGCCTGCTTGGGATTTTCTCTCTCCCTCTCTCTCTGCTCCTCTCCCACTTGCACTGTCTCTCTCTCTATCAAAACTAAATAAGCTTTTAAAAAAAAAGGAATAAGCTCTTGATACACATAAGACCACAGATGAACCTCAAAAGCATTCTGCTAAGTGAAAGTAGCCAGGCTCAAAAGACTACATATTGTATAATCCCATTTACATGACATTCTAGAAAAAAACAAACGATAGGAACAGAGTAGTGTTTGCCTGAGGTTAACTGTGGGGTGAGGGTCTGATCCCAAGAAGGTAGCATAGAGGAATTTGGGGGCGTTGTATTCCATATTTTGATTGTAGTGTTTGACTTACCACTCTATGTACATGAGAAAACTTATTTTTACTGTGTGTTAAATAATTTTTTTAAAGAAAAAGATGGTCAGACTGGGTAGAAACACAATAGGGTCTCTGACCATCTCTGTTGGCCAAGGGCAAACCATGTTCAAGAAAAATTAAGTTCAGGGGCACGTGGGTGGCTCAGTCAGTTAAGCGTCTGACTTTGGCTCAGGTCAGACCTCACGATTAGTAGGTTCAAGCCCCATATCAGGCTCTGTGCTGACAGCTCGGAGCCTGAAGCCTGCTTCAGATTCTGTGTCTCCCTCTCTCTCTGCCTCTCCCCTGTTCATGCTCTGTCTCTCTCTGTCTCTCTCTGTCTCTCAAAAATAAATAAATGCTAAAGAAAATTTACAAAGAAAAAAAGAAAAAGTGAGTTCAGGGTGCCTGTCTGGCTCAGTTGGTTGAGCATCATCAGACTCTTGATTTCGGCTCAGGTCAGGATCCCAGGGTTGTGGAATTGAGCCCCGTGTTGGGCTCTTCACTGAGCATGGAGACTACTTAAGACATTCTCTCTCTCTCTCTCTTTCTTTCTCTCCTTCTCTATCTCTCCCTCTGCCCCTCCCCACTGCTCATGCTCTGTCTCTCTCTAAAAATAAAAAAAGAAAGAAAAAGTAAGTTCAATTCTCATTGTGAAATGAGATTATGCACCAAACCTCACTTAAAAGTGAACAGTATTTCTAATTTTAGACTTCTAACATATAGCAGGAAATAAAAAACCATACATATCAGACTTAAATACACCAAATGTACCAAATTTTAACATACCAAAGTTTTGTGTGCTTTCTAAAACTGCAAAACATAAGAATAAGAATCAAAGAGGTTGTTAAAATTATATGTTTGAAGCAGCAAGATGAGTCCTTGTATTTTTCACATTTCATCCAGCTGTTCTGCCATTAGAAAGCTAATTTTAGAGGGAGTAATCTTCTTATAAAATACAGTGTAATTAAGAAAAGTAGGGTTTTGGGGTTTTTTGGTTTTTGGTGTGTGTGTGTGTGTGTGTGTGTGTGTGTATTGAGACTTCTAATTCAGAGTTGTACAGAGTGCTTGCACTTCTGAACCAAGCCAGCAGCTTGAGAATATTCTGAACCGTAAATCTAAGGCTAAGCCAAGAAGCTTTTAGCTAAAGAATCATAGTTTATTTCTATAAGGATTGAATTATAGCTCTTTTATTTTAATGGACTTTAAAATGAAAATAAAATTACAGGAGCGCCTGGGTGGCTCAGTCAGCTGAGCGTCCGACTTCGGCTCAGGTCATGATCTCATGGTTTGTGGGATCGAGCACCACGTCGGGCTCTGGGCTGACAGCTCAGAGCCTAGAGCCTGCTTCAGATTCTGTGTCTCCTTCTCTCTCTGCTCCTCCTCTGCTTGCAGTTTGTCTCACTCTCTCAAAAATAAACATTAAAAAATTTTTTTAATGTAAATAAAATTACAAATAATTTTTTCCCTCAATCTGTGAAAAATAACATGGAAATCATAGTGTGTGACAAATTCTTTTCTGCAAGTTGAATGACTATATTTGCTTTGTAATGCATGTAAGAGAAATGTGCTTGCCTACTCTTGCTGAAGACAGTTATAGCTGCTTTCTGAAAGGAATCATCAACAACTTGGAACACATTGCCACATTTTTTGAGGAATGGTATTTAAAAAAAAAAGTAAGGAGTCAAACCCAAAGAATCAAACCTAAACCAAATAACTTAGACCACAAAGTCTGAACTAGTTTTCCCCATTTCTCAAAATAACTGAAACCAGGTGCTCACCAAATCTCCAATGTCGACGTACCATGTAGATGCGGCCACAAATGCAGAGAATCTTCGTTTTTCAGGCCAAAATGAGGCCATTCTTTTCATCCTGTTACAAAGGTGAACAATGACTTTTCACAATTAACTACTGAAACAAACTAGACTAAGAGAAACCAATTTTATGTACCTCCTCACAGAATCAAGTGCTATACGCAGAAGAATTCAAGTGTATTGATAGTAGCTTATTCAGTGCATGAGTTTCTATTAAACTACACAATAAAAATCTTAATTTATAAATAATTCAACCAACTACAGTCACTAGAGTAAGCTATTCCAACCAGCCAAAAACCCAAGAAACTTCTATAGAAAAAAAGAATGAAGGAAACTGGCATCTTATATTGCCCTGAAATCATGCTTTTTCTGAGGCTTTAGTGTAACCTAATTACCATAAAATAGTGCACTCGGTCCCATGATTAAAGCCAGTAGATAGATCATGAGACCACTGACTGGTTGCACATATTTCTACGTGGTTAGGAAATCCATATTACTGAACGGTTAGCCACTGACTTCTGACATTTATAAGAACTCTGGCAAATATACCCACAACAACTAAAAAAAAAAAAAGACTTTAAACTTTCTTCAAGTTTCTACATTAAAAATGATCTTATGTGTGTGGGAATGGAGAAAAAAAATGTGGAAAAGTTACTCCTATCAGGCTGGTGTTGAGTGGATACAACATGTTTACAAAATGTTTTGAGATGGTCGGATAAGCAGTCTAATGACAGCATACTACACAGTTATCATGAGTCATGTGCTGCCTGAGAATTTTCAGTCTATCAGAGTGGCCCATATGTCATTTTTTATCATTTCAATTTCATATCAGAATCAAAATTGAAAAAAAGAAAACTCTGAAACCGAAGCAAGTCATCTGTGGTCAGAGTAGAGCCTCTTACAAGAAAAAGAAGAAGAAGAAGGAGAAGAAGAAGAAGAAGAAGAAAAGAAAGAAAAGAAAGAAAAACAAAACAAAAAACCCCAGAGATTAACATATTTTTCAGAAAGAGGCTTTGGTTTCAGAGCATTATTGCATCGGTTGAATTCACGTGCTGGAGCAGTTCAAGTAGGTAGACATTGATAGTTACATTTGTAGTTACATTTTTATGTGCCTTCAGCGATTTTACCACTCTAAGAGAAATGAGAAACAGTACGGCACTTACCAAGCGGTAGCACTTAACTTATTTTCAGAAGCTGCATTTTCGTGACTAAAGCAGCACTTGTAGATAATCAGGTTATGTCTGAGGTGCGGTGCTATGACTGAATGTTACAAAAATTGAGAACTCTTTGATTTGGAGAGGGTATAGGATCACTTAAAGAATAACATTTTCCTAAAAATGTGATAGTTTTCCTTATAAGAAATGACACGTGAAGTCTAGCAGTCATGATTTCATTTATTCCATTTTGATTGCCTAAGTTTTCAGCTGGGCAGTATTCTATTTTGAGGCCCTTCTGTTGCAAAACTGCTTTGTGGCTGTAACGTAGCTGTGTCTGTTGTAAAACCGGAGACAGGAAAAAAAAAAAAAGGAAGAAAAAGAGAGATCAGGGGAAAGCGTACTCCATGTAATTTTTCACATGAAGATGTTGCAGTCGGTAACCAATTTTTATTTTTATTTTTTAAATTTTTTTAAATGTTTATTTTTGAGAGAGAGAGAAAGAGAAAGCGCATGCATGAATGGGGGAGGGGCTGCAAGAGAATGAGACACAGAATCTGAAGCAGGCTCCTAGCTCTGAGCTGTCAGCACAGAGCCAGACACGGGGCTCAAATTCACAAAATGTGAGATCATGACCTGAGCCAAAGTCGGACGCTTAACCAACTGAGCCACCCAGGTGCCCTGGTAACCAATTTTTAAAACCAAAATTTCTAAGTTCTCTCAGCTTGTACCCTAAATGAGCTCTGGTTATGGTGATTCCTGCAGAGATGCTAAAGCTTAGGACAAAAATGAATAAAGGACAATTAATTGTCTAAATAACAGTTTCAGAAATTGACAGATCTCATTCTATGACTGGCTTAACATCTGGAAAAAAACCTTGTTTCATAGACAGTGCACTTACTTAAGCCATAAATCTTTTTCTGACAATTCAAAGCAGTGGTAGTGACAAGAGCAAATTATTTTGGAAGATTTGGAAGATATTTTCTGACCACTCTAGTTAGCAGCATTGATGTGTTCAGTCTGGATGACATTTTTATTTATCCAAATCAGCTTCTGGTCCAGTTATTCAAATTCTTTGAATTTCTTAGTTCTGAGGACTGAGGTGGGCATTAGCAATTCTTCCCCAAACTTCCAGCTGCAACTATTTCTAATAGGCTCCACCCCCCAAATGTACTTGATCATCTTCCCTGTTGCTTTGGAAACCCTTATGTATCATCATTTAGAATCTATTTTGCATTATTATAGTTCCTTATAAATAGACTCACTGTGTTCTTTACACATGAAGATTTGTTTTATAGTGATTGCTTTTATACATAGGACTTACTCATATTCTAAAATTTTGCTTTTCCTTAAGTGCATGCCTTAGTGGAAGTATTAATAAAGCTTCTACGTCAGATCATGTAGATCATATTAAATCCATATAGACAAAGTGTTTCACTTTGCACATGTTCTGTAGAAAAATAAAACCAAACCTAAGTAAAATAAAGGGTCAAGTAAACAATGTAGCAGAGACTCTCCCAAAGCCACAACCACTTCTTACCATAATTTATAGTTTCATTACTGGCCACGCTTTTATTCTGCTTACCTTTTTTAGTTTCTTCCTTAGATCTATCCCTTACATATGCTTTTGGACAATAACATTAACCTCTATTGAATTCCTCCTTCCAAGGCAACTTGGCCAGTGTCCCTTGAACTCTAGATGGCTCATATGATACAAAAGGCAATGTCCTAAAGACCCAGGAATGTAATAGTAATGATATTTCTATTGCCTTTTCTCTCCTTTATTCTTTTATCTATCACTACGAATATGAAGCTACTATTAAACTAAACTATATGGCCATACCTACATAGTCAACTAAATACCTCTGCTTGCTTTGCTTTAATATCCCTTTTTTTTTTTTTTTTTTTTAGCTTCATAGAGCACAACTGTTTTAGAGCTGAGAAGCTGAGAGAATCTTTCCTCAATCATTTTCAGGGTAGGAAAGGTGATTTAGTAATAATCTAATCTTTGACAAGTTTTCCTGTTTAAAATGTTATGAAAGCCTACTTAACAGCATTAGTCAATAGGGAAATGCAAACTAAAAGTACAATGAGATACCATCATAACATTTTAAGCCAATTAGAATAGATTACAAAACAAAACAAAACCCAAACAACCAAATAAGTCAAAACCTGAAAACACCAAGTGGAGCAACTGGAACTCTCATACTACATCACTGGTGGGAATGCGATATGGTACAGTCACATTGAGAAACAGTTCAGGAGTTTCTTATAAACAAACTCTTATCACAAGACCCAGCAAGCCCCCTTCCTAGGTATTTACCTAAGGAAAATGAAGACATAGGTCTACATAAAAACCTGTGTACAAACATTTATAGAGGACTTATTTATAATCACCAAAAAGTAGAAAGATCCCAAATGTCCCTCAACTGAAGAATGGATAAACAAACTGCTGGACTCCTGCTTAGCAATGCAAGGAAACACCACTGAAGTAGGCAACATGCAACATGACAAATTTCAAATGCATTATGCTAAGTAAACAAACAAACAAACAAAAAGGAAGGGGGCACCTGGGTGGCTCAGTCCGTTGAGCATTGGACTCTTGATTTCAGCTCAGGTCATGATCTCATCATTGTTGGGATCAAGCCCTAAGTTGGGCTCCTCTCTGAGTATGGAGCCTGCTTGGGATTCTCTCTCTCCCTCTGCACCTCCCCCTCCAAACAAAACAAGGATGTTACATATTGTTTGATTCTATTTATTTGCCATCATGGGAAAGGTAGTATTATGGGAATAAAAATCCAATTAGTGGTCGCCAAGGGCTATGATGTAACTGGCTGTAAAGGGGCAGGAGGAACTTTAACGGATGATGAAAATGTTCTAGAACTTTATTGTGGTGCTGGTTCACAGATGGATACATTTGCCCAAACTCAACAAACTGTACACTTTAGAAGAATTAATTTTACTATATGTACGTTTTACCTCAATAAATCTTTTAAAAAAGTACACATTATGAAATGAAGACTATCCTTCTCCTTTGCACCTAGGGATTTATATTCCCTTCTATTGAATTATTGCAAAAGTCTTCAAAGAGAATGTCAATAGAACTCAATGAACTTCTAGAAGATTCCACTATCATTCTCATTACACGGAACTTAGTAGTAATAAAAATAGGAAAAGGAAAAAAATAATGTACAATAAATCAGCCAACAGTTATAACTGGAATGTTTGTATTCCATGAGCCATTACATTTGGACCAAATCTCAGAGGAAATGACCTTGTTAGCAGTCCTTTCACTATTTCCTGATAGTAAGATAAAGTTAAACATGCTTTGTGTTTACATGTAGATTTTCTGCAGTACAATTCATTAAACAATTTAATTTCAAAATATGTTTACCATATAGAATAGTGGGGAAAAACCTGTGTCCATATAAATGTAATAAATGCCATAATTTTGCTATATTTGTTTAGATGTTTCTTTAAAAAAGCAATACAATGCTGGGGCACCTGAGTGACTCAGCTGGTTGGGCGGCAGACTTCAGCTCAGGTCATGATCTCACAGCTCGTGAGTTTGAGACCTGTGTTGGACTCTGTGCTGACAGCTCAGAGCCTGAAGCCTGCTTCAGATTCTGTCTCCCTCTCTCTCTGCTCCTCCTATGTTCACACTCTGTCTCTCTCTTTCTCTCAAAAACAAATAAACATTAAAAAGTAATACAAAAAAACCAATATAATGCTACAGTTGAGGCCCCAATTTTATCCCCTTTCCCACACTCCTTCTCTAGAGGTAGCTATTATCCTGAATATATCCTTGTATTTCAGAGATTTATCCATATTGATAGATGTCAGGAGATTTCACTAACTTTAATTATTGTATAGTATTACATTGCGTGGTTATAGACATTTAGTTTTTGTCCAGTCATCATTACTGCAAACAATACCCCAGTGAACACCCTCATAGCCTCTCCTGAGGCATATGTGCAAACGTTTCTCCAGGTGCAGGGGCTTTCAAGCTTCTATGGCCAATATGTATGGTGAGAAATAATTTTACATTCTATCATGTACATACATATATGCATAGTATATTGTCACAGGCCGAGTTGCCCAGAAGTAGAAGATCTGTGACTGAAATCTGCGTGCAGGACATTGACTGGGGAACGTCCCAGGATCAGCACCTGTGGCAGAATGAAGGAAGCAGGAATGTGCAGAGAACGTTTTGGGCTTTAATGAAGTGGCAACAAAGAGCCTCGGCTGATCCCACGTTGGCTGCAGTGATCCTTCAGAATACTTTCGAACTGGGGCAAGGGAATTGGGCCTTTATACACCTGCACTGACCAGTTACTGGACACCGCTGCACCCAGGAAGAGGGCGTGACCTTGGGCAAGGAGCCCTCTTCCTGGAAAGAGTCCTGGAGAGGGACTCAGCTAAAGCTGTTGACTGCCAATCCTCCCAGCAGCTGCATGAACTAATGCTTCAGTCCCAGAGAGAGACAATCTAGGTGGCACACAAACATTCACAAAACCATCCTTACCCTAATATTTTCTGTTCTTTTTCATTTGTAATAAAATGTTTATTGTAACCCTTAAATCGATTTCACAATCCATTAATGGATCATAAATCACAGTTTGAAAAAAAACAAAAAAACCTCCTTTAGAGTATATACCCGGAAATGGAATTGCTGGATTGTAGGGCATAAGCATTCTCAATTTTACTAAATATTGCCAAACTGCTTTCCAAAAGGGTCAAGCCATTTAATGTTCCCAGCAATAAAGCGTGAGAGTTCCAGTTTTCCTATGGTGTTGTCAACAGCCCATGGTGTTGTCAGATTTTTAAATGTTTGCCCATCTGATAGATGTATTACTGGGGTAATATAGTAGACAATCTGAAACCCATCCTTTGATGAAAGGGAACGCATTCCCAATATTGTAGTACACCAAGACTTACTTCCTGCTAGTTTATCAACCGCGAAAAGGCATGTGCATTTGCGGGATAATTGGGTAACGCTCAGTTTTTAGTCTTGCAAAATAAAAATCTAGTCTTGCAAAATCAATCTTTTACTCTCATAATTTTTTTCAATAGCACCTGGAAAAGAGCATAGCATAAAACAGCACAAAATAAAAACACTTGTGGGTCGAAGGAGGAAATTCTATTCCTCGGCATACGGCATAGAAGATTTCACTTTTAGGTCACCTGGGTGGTTCAGTTGGTTAAGCAAACTGACTTTGGCTCAGGTCATGATCTCGCAGTTCTTAGAACAAGCCCCACATCAGGCTGTCTACTGTCAGCACAAAGCCCACTTCGAATCCTCTGTCTCTCTCTCTCTTTCTCTCTCTCTATGTCCCCCACCTCCCTGCTTAATTGCTCTTTCTCTCAAAAATAAATAAACATTAAAAAAAAAGATTTCACTTTTTTTTTTAATCCCCTAGGCAGTGTGGTTTGGTAGAAGTTTATTGGCTCAGGAATTGTGAGGCCTGGGCTCTGATCCAGTCCAGCCAATTGATTTGTAGATTCACTACACCTTCCAGATCGACAATTTCTTCATCTCTAAAATAAAGATTTTCCTATGTACTCACGGGGAGTTTGGAATAGTAAGTTCTCATAACTGATTGATATTATGTAACAGAGAAATCGAAGAACTGGAAATCTGGAGACCTAGATTCTATTCCTAGCTCTCTTCCCACAACTGGATGTATATGATCTTAGACAAGTCATAACTTGGAAAATGGTCACTATGGGGAAAATGAAATGGTTACTAGATGATCCCTAAGGTTCCTTCCTGCTCAAAAATCCTATGTTCTGGGTCAGAGAAATATGAAGTCAATTTATGAAAGCTGACATTCTCAGAAAGCCATCATGATGTGGGTCAGATGTTACATTTTAAATCCATTTCTAATTGCCTGTCCCACCTCAGTTGCACTATAACCCAATCCATTTAGCCCTACCCTTATCCAATTGCTCTACATTACCTGACCTCCGCCCTTGAGATTTTCCTTGGCAAGCAACAACTCATTTTTATTACCTTTAGTATTTCAATTCTTTCTCCTAACCCTGTGGCAAACAGAGCCTAATGGTATGTGATCATTAGGAGAATATGAAATGGAAGAATATTTTTCTTGTCTCTTTATAACTCCATTAATTCCCTATCCCCTTTTGACATAGAGTTTGTTAAAAATGAGCTGTATCATCATACACTCTCTTCAGCCTGAATCAAGGATTCTACGGCTCTCCTTTCTTCACTGTGCCTTCCACATCACTTTCCAGGCAGCAATACACAGGCCACCAGAGGTGTGTTGGCCCTGCCCTATTGTGCCATCTCGAAATGCCTTTCTTCCATTTCAATTCCATTACATTCAAGCAAGAGCTTCATATCAACTTCTTTCAGTTCCCGTTTCAGTATGATTTAAAACTCTGTAAGTTACTATTATGACATCTATATTCTATTAAATCAATCAGGTGATGTTTATTAAATTTAAAATGCTGTTAAAATAATTATAACCAAATATGAATATGAAAACATGCAGGGTTATAAGCAGAGAATGTAGAAGAAGGATAGCCATTTCTAGGAGAAAGTAAAGTGATGCTGACTTTAGAGAGACTAAAATAGCCTTAGGAGCAGCTTTGGAGAACTTTTTTGTTTTTAATTTAACTCTTTATCATTAAAAGCCTATTTTTTTCCTCCAAATTCCAAGTAAGGTCATTGTTAGGGTTTTTCTCTTCTGGATTAACTTTGCCTTTAATATAAGTACCGTGGTTTGATATAACTAATCAATCCATGTCTCCTTCTATGCACAATTGTAGGGGAGCCCAATCCTTATGGAATGCAGAGGCTTAAATTCTTCCTCTCAATCAAGAACCTTGTGTCCTGAATCTGAAAGTGTTCCCCCTGAGAGGCTGTCTCCACCATACTGGAGAGAGGCTCGGGAGAACAATGCATAGGCCCTAATGCCTTGCTCCTCTTAGATAACATCAAGACTGAACAGTGATGAACTTTTCCACCAAGAATAGAAAGAAAGGAGAGGAGGAAGTTAGCAACCTCAGACTGTGTCTGTAACAACTAATCATATTTCTTCTTTAGAAAGATTAGCCTGGCAACAAAGGGAAGGTAGGGTTGTAGAGGGAAAGACAGGAGATAGAGAATCCAATGAGTTGATTCCTACAAAATTTCAGGTAAAACAGCAACAAACAAACAAACCAACAAACAAAACCAGAAGTACAGTTTGAACTAGGTCAGTGGGAAAGGAGATTGAGATGACGAACAACAGGAACAATACAATTAATGTTAAAAAGGTGGTATCAATTGGTTTTGATGATTAAATGTTAAAGAATGAGGGTGGGGAAGAGGAGTTGATTATTCACAGGCTTTGACTTTTGTGATTGGTGCATGGTGGGTACTATTCAAGAAATTAAAGAATATAGGAGAAACAGGTTTGGGGTAAAGATAATGAGTTTACCTTCAAAAACTTTTGAGTTTCAGGTGCACTTGGGACTGAGCTGTCTGGAGGCAACTGAATATAAATTCCTGAAGCACAGAAGAGAGGTGTGGACCAAAGATATGTCTGTCTCCTAGTCTGAGGAATAACAGGGAAAACATAAGTATTTTATGTTTAAGTGTATTTTTTTTTAATCGCAGGTGTTTCCCCTCACTTATAAAAAGGGCATCCCTATTGTCTCCCCTTGCAGGAAGCATGTCTGGGCCAATCAAGAAAAAGAAAAGACTTATGTTGTCTGATTTGTTCAGCTTCATGTTTCCGAAATATCCTAGCTGTACCAACAGTGCTGAGTCCATGAGAAAAGCTGACTCATATTTCCTGCAAGTCAGCACAGATATCCATCCTTCCAAATTATTTGAACCTTTGGCCACTCCCAAAGAGAGTCAAACTGTTGGAACAATTTATGAGCATCTCTTTCATTTGTTGAGAACAATTCCAGCACATCTGTTATTTTTTTCAGCATGGGGAAAAAAAAAAAAAAAAGCTTTTCTCCCACGCCCCAAAAAGGGATACCCTCACCTTTCATAGAATAGTCTAGATCTCTCAGGAGTGGTTCAAATGTTATGTTTGTCATTTTCCATTCCCACAATCAGAATGAATCACTCTACTCCCCTAGTCTCCACAGCAATAATCCCACCATCTAGTGCATACTTCTCAGAGTATGATTTTTATTAAAGTGACACACCTGGGAATATACCTTGTGCCTCAGAGGTACGAGGTACTTATGTATCTTTGTTTTTCCTGCTGTGCCCAGCACAGTACTCTGTATATAAAATTTGACTGATGTGGATTCGTTAAAAGTTATAAAAATATCGTCTTATCATTTAAAGAAAGTCGGGAGGCATAATTGGCTGTGGACATTGACAATTAAAAAGACACTACATATGAGTAACTTTTCTTTTGCAGATCATTTGAAAAATAAAAATTGAAATCAGAAGGACTTGTTGAAAGAGGTAAAAGCATTCACTTGAGGAGGATGTTAAGAGGTGGTGATTTTCAAATTTGTGAAAAAAGTGCTGAGTCAAAGATATGACTCCTCAGCTGGCCACCAAGAGTCTAGAGACAGCAAGTGGCTCATTCTGCTGCAGCCCTCCTGTCCCTGGACACTGCTCTCAAGTATCACGTTTACAATTTGTCATTGATAGGAAGACATTCCTCGTTATTATTCTTGTGAGTTGTTCAGATAATTTGTCATTCAAAAGTATTTCATCAGATTTGTGTTTTTAAGACATCAGTTGATAATTTGACCATATTGCTAATAAATTTTGGTTTGTAGATTAAATACACTAGAATGTCAGTCTAACACTGTTGCACAATGAATAGAATTTGGCAACATGTGTTCTGCTTTGGGACACATCCAAAGAGTTTCTAAAGGACCATAAATCCCTGGTGGAAGGCTTTCGCACCCATAAGGAGGCCCCGTGGCATTGATATCAAGACCGCTTTATAGAAGGCTCCAAGTTTTCATTTAAAGATGTGGGAAACTTCTGGTAGAACAATTAAAGGTGAATATATTTAACGGGTGGAGAGGATTAGGCTGTTCGGCAGCTTGAGCTTCCAGTGCTTTAAACTGTTACTGGTTTCAAAGTTTTCCTTTATGCATCATTCAAACCATAGTATTTAAAAAGAATTTCAAGAAATAACCAGACACAGTTCCAGGTGTAAAAAATAATATGATTTCAGAGATGGCATGAGGCCCAAACATCTGAGCCACATTTTTCGATGCAGCTCGTGTCTGCATTGTTAGACTCCCTTGCCCAAATCACATTTAGGGTTTACGTTTGTTTAACTGTGACTATAGTGACATGCGTGGGATGTTGAGAGAACTCAAGATACGACTGTTAAGGGCTCTGAAGTATTTAAAGGCACTTCCTGAGCATACAAATACTCCTTATTGTTTTTCTGCTTTTTAGTATGTTCTTTCAGAAAGTGTGATAAAAAAAACCCCACAACTTCAAACATTTTCAACTTTTGTTGACACTTTTTAGAGTCCCATTCTGTAAACTGTGCTTATATGTCCATAACATTTTAATTGGTAAATGTATCTAAAATATTTTTATATACATATATATATATAGCCAATTAAAAGAGTGCTTTCTGTTGTTCCTCAAAGAGGAATGGACTAATAGGTTTCACAACAATTAAAACTGATGAAAGGCTAAATCTGCATCCAATAGGGAAAGAATGGGAGGTTTGCAATTGGACTTCCAATTGTTTTTTACAGTTTTATTGAAATATAATCGACATACAGGGGACTACACTTATTTATTTATTTACTTCTGAGAGAGAGTGAGTGAGCTCGTGCAAGCATGGGGGAAGGAGAGGGAAAGAGAATCTTAAGCAGGCTCCATGTTCAGCATGGAGGAGGGTTGTATGTGGGGGGGGGTTGCTCATCCCACAACCCTAGGATCATGACCTGAGCCGAAATCAAGAGTTGGACATTTAACTGACTGAGCCACCCAGGCACCCCTATACATATTTAAAGTGTGCAACTTGGTAAGTATGACATAGGCATAAACCTGGGAACCCATTCTCATAGTTTAGATAGTGGACATATCCACCATCCCCCAAAATTCCCTTGTGGCCCTTTATATCATAATCTCACCTTCACAATTACTGACTGGCCTATAGCCATTCCCTCATGTTGGGGATAAAAACACTGTGGGTAACACGGGCAGCAGGAGGAAGGGTCCAGCCTGGCAAAGATATTTAGGTTTTGGTTTAATGGAGTTAAAATGCTGCATGTAGAATGTGCTTAAAAAATAAAGTTACTGACTTACAGTATTTTCAGGTCAAAAATAATCTTGATCTTTTGATCTTCATAACTTTATCAAATGTTTGATTATTTGAAATGTGACAAAGACTTGCTTCCTTCTTTCTTGACCTTTTCTAAACCATTCCTCACAGAAGAGTAATTTTTAAAATTAAATTTATCCAGCGCTGGAATCACTTCTTTTTTAATGAAAATTAATAGCACCAATTAGACATGCACTTAGAGTAGTTGTACATAAAAGGAAGGGCACATTGTCTGGGCCATTTTGGAGTGAACATTTACAAGACCATAGAGCACATTTTATGGTCAGAGAACACAACTTTTAAGGGCTAAAAATTAATTAGTACTTATTAATATTATTATGTGTTAGCCATCGGAGCTAAAAACTTACACTAATCCTTATTTCTTGAGTGGTGGTTTCTAAATTTATATGGAATGGTCCATTGAACCCTTCCGTGGGAGCAAACAATCCTACGGATCACCAAGGCCATTTGCCATTTTGGGAGGAGAACTCACCAGATACCTTTAAAAAAAAATACATGCTTTAGAAAGTAGAATAGGAGTTATTATTTACCGGATAGAGTTTCAGTTTCAGATGATGAAAAAGTTCTGGAGATGGATGGTGGTCATGGGTGCACAGCAGTGTGAACGTACTTCATGCCACTGAACTGTACACTTAGAAATAGTTAAAATAGTAAATTTTATGTTATATATAGTTTGTCCAAGTAAAAAGATAATAATTCATGCCTCTATAGCAAATTTCATTAGAAAGTGCACAGCCAAGCACTTAAAAATACATTTGGAACTACAACATCAAGAAACTACACACTTATGGAGTATCTGGTTGGCTCAGTCGGTAGAGCATGAGGCTCCTGATCTCATAGTTGTAAGTTCGAGCCCCATGTTGTGGGTAGGGATTACTTAAAAATAAAATGTTAAGAAAAAAAGGAACTACACACTTATAACAGTACATATTCTTTTCCTTAGTAGCACACTGTACAAAAATGGTTAAGAATGACTGATTTGGATTACTACTTGCAATGAAAACAAACACCACTAAATGTACTTCTCAAATAGCACTGAATAAGCAACTTTAAATGACACCAACATGACACGCAAATCACTTAGAAACAACTTACATTATTGAACAATTTTCAGTGAATGTAGTATTTTTCTGTATAGAGTTGTATGTGATGTTCACACATTTTTAATTAACAAACTGGAGATCAGAACATATAATTTGGCCAACTTAGTGTTGAACAGGTTCAATCTCAGGTTCTTTTTGTTTTTTGAAATCCAGTTCTTTGGCCCATTATGTTGCCTGAAATATAGACTTGTCTAAAATATAGACACGGATGTCATACCACAAACATCACTGTTTCCAATTTCCTTGCTCTAATGGCTTTCAGTTGCGCTTACAATAAAATCTGATGTCGTTTCTGTATTCTCCTAGGCACAGGGGAATGGACCCTCAATCACCTCTCCAGGCTCATTCCAGGCTTCTCTCTATACCTTGGATTCCCCAGCACCAAAGACACTACTCAGTTCTAACAGCCAGGCTCCTTATTACCACAGATCCTTTGCACATCCATTCCCTCTGCCTCAGTTTTCCAGGACATTTCTCACATTATTGACTCCTCAATCCCTCAGACGAGCCTTTCCTGACCACTCTATTATTGTTTTTTATTTTTTTTTACATTTATTTACTTTTTGGGAGATGGAGTGAGACAGAGCATGAGTGGGGGGGGGGGTCAGAGAGAAAAGGAGACACAGAATCTGAATAAGGCGCCAGGCTCTGAGCAAGCATTCAGCACAGAGGCCAACTCGGGGCTTGAACCCACCAACCACGACACCATGACCTGAGCCAAAGTCAGACGCTTAGCCGACTGAGCCACTCAGGCATCCCTGTTGTTGTTTCTAATCTATCCTATTTGCTCTCCCAGATTTCTGTTCATAACCTTTATACATGTTTTTCCCCAAAATGTGTGGATTATTTATTGTCCCTCCTTTTCCCACTAGTCTGTCATTTCCATGAAAGCAGGCCTTTTTCTGTTTCCCTCTATGCTTTGTCCGCTCAGCATTTGTTTGCATTTCAGTGAATGTTTGTTGACTGACTGAATGAATACAATGGAAGAAATGGAGATAGGAAAGGCATTAATGCCTATTCTGCACAATTTAGAAAGTTGATTTGAAACCAAAGGGACTTTTAGGGTTCTATTTCTTCTTTCATTTGACCATGGAATAATATCTAACACTCATTGAGTACTTATTTTCAGGCACTACGCTAAGCCTGGCACGTATTATACAATTTAACCCTCATAGCAACCCTGTGGCGGTAATCAACCTTCATTACTCTCATTTCTCAGGCAATTTGCCAACAGCCACTAATGGTGGAGCCATAGCCAGGTTTAAGTAGGCCATATCCTATTAATCCAAAGTAATCGACACCCCTTCAGTCAACAATAGATGTTTTATCAACGTACTTTTCAGAGAACCCCCTTGAATTCCCCCATTTTACCTGACCTTCAGTATCATGGGACCGAAACCTACTAGGTGGTTGCTAAACCCTCGGGGGGTTTCCTGGGGGAATCTGAGAGCCCTTGTTGTAGGGGCGGCCGCTCACAGTCGCGCCTAGCTCTGCCCAGGCAATGTCAGGACTCCAGGGGCCGCTGGGGAGGAAGGAGGAATCAGGTCGGTTGGCCCAAGACAGATCCCTGACCCTGCGGGTGGTGAAAGGGGAAGGGAAGGTGTGTCTCACCCACGCCCGCCTCGGGCTCGGGATCTCCCGACCGCGGGGGGAACCAGCGCGCATTTCCCCAACTACTGCTCACGTCACGGATGAGCCCGACTCAGCCCCGCCCACCTTCTCCGCCCATCTGAGAGGCTGGCGCTAGGACCCCACGACCCTCAACCCGGCCTTGCTCCGCCCCCTCGGGTTGGGCCTGGCTCTCAATTGGCGTTTGTGGGCCGCTACCCCGCCCCCCGCCCCTCCGTCACTGCCAAGATGGCACCGGTCGCAGCGGCGGCGGCCGCGGCGGCTGGAGCCAGAGAAGGAGGCGGAGGCAGCAGCGGCTGTGAGGGGAGGGGGAGTCCCGTCTGACTGAGACGGGCGGGGGTGCCGCGCAGGGCGGAGCGCCGGGCTGGGGATGAGCTAAGCGGGTTCAGAGCTCCTCGGCATTCAGCCCCTCGTGTCCCGCCGCCGTCGGGAGGGGACAGTGCACCACTCTCCAAGCTCCATCCGTTGCTCGCGCTGGAGCCAGCGGTGAGGTGAGTGCGGGGGTAGCGGCGCGGACTGCAGCTGCATGTGGAGCTGTCACGGGCTGGAGCGGTGACAGCGGTGGTCGCGGGAGCGGGGTCGGCCGGGCTCGGAGAGGTGGCACCGATGGCCGCGACCTCCGCCCGGGGGCGTCTCAGAGCCTGGCCGTCCTCCGCGGGCTAGGTCCGCTCCGGGATGGCACGGCGGTGCTGAGAGTAGCGCGCGCACCTCTGTGTCGGACGCATGGGGGGCTCTGGTGTTTTCATTCCAGATTTTCTATTCCGGGCAGGCTTGGGGCTCCTGTTGTTGGGAGGTGGGGGTGGGGTGGGGGCGGGGGCGGTGAGAGGGGAGGTCCTGGAGCTCGGATTTTGACAAGCCCGTTACGTAAGACGGAGGTGGCCTTCCGGAATCCCACCTGCTCGATATTTTAAACAGGCGGCAGCGGGAGCCTGGCGGGCCCCCAGAGGCCCGATTTTCCTCCTAGGGGTCTGCTTAGGTAACCCCGGCCAGCGTGGACCGGGTTACCGTTCAAATTGGTCAGTTGCTTTTTTTTTTTTTTTTTTGGTCTTTTTTTTTTGTGGGGGGAGGGGGTAAACGTTCCTGGTAGCCACCATTCCCTTTGAAGTTTATCGCTTTCGGGGCGGGGGGGGGGGTGCGGGAGGAAGAAAAAAGCTTGTGACCTAAAACTGGGTCGCAGCGACAGCTTTTCATTATCGTGCTTTTAAATGACAGATGTGCTGGAAGATTTTTGTTATTGTTCCAGAGTGCTTTTAATTCAAACGTATGGTTATGCCTGGAGCCTTAGAGAAGGGTTTTTGTCTTACAGGACAGTTATTTGTTGTTTGCAACAGCAGGACAGGCATCAGTCAACAGGCATGTATTTATTTGAGGAGAAAACGCGTGTCAGCCAGCTAGAGACTCGTGAGGACATAAATTGTATTGCTCCGTGAATATGTTATTCTTTAAAACGCATTATACGTTAATGAAAATAATAGCCCAAGTGTTAAAGAAACAATTTTATGAGATCGTAAGCTGTTGTTTGGTGTATATAGTCTCTATTTTTTCCTTGCCCTAGTCTACCTCTTCTCGTCTTGGGGGAAGGAGGCAGAGACACCTGTAAACAGCGTAGCCCAGGTTACATTCATCTATTGTAGTACATTTGAGATTATTGTAAAAAGTAGTCTCTGGGGGGACCTAAGGTTAGGTAATAAGTAAGGACTCTTGGGCAAGTTATTCAGTTTATGTTTAGAGCAGATAGTTCTGGGATTCAGCTTTTGAAAACTTAAGTATACAGAATTTCTGAACTATTTCAACCCTGGTTGAACTTACAATGAAACAAAAGATTGTATTTGGCATCTTTTATGGGAACTTTGTTTTGCTTTGGCCAGAATTAGACATTGTGGGCAACGATTACTTCATTTTCACAATTTCCCTTTGAATTGCACCTCTGGAGTCCAGAATAGCATATATCCTCCTCCTCCTCATTATATATACTATATCTTACATAATTTTCTTTTTCTGAATGAATAAACATAGACTTAATTCATTGTAGAATTTTTAAAGAATGTACTTTTTAGGAAAATTAATTGATCTTGACACCAGCCCAGTAGAAATAAATATGAGTAAATTTTGGCCTGAGTGTTAAATTTATGTACACAAATTTGCACTTTTGAAAATTGGTGAAGCGATATAATTTTTTGTTTGTGCAAGAGAGCCAGGAAGCTGATGCTGATTAGTTCTGAACTTTTCCACATGAATTACCACTGGCTTAAATAGTTATTGATTCTTAAGCTCCTGGAGCTGTTGGCCTATTTATGGCAACTTGAATAATATTTGGAATAATTGGGAAGCTATAAGAGGGAATAGAGTATATGACATTTATTAATTCATTCAGAAACAATAAAAGTCATGGCAGAATTGTAAAAGAAAACTTATTTTTTTCATTGAGTGATATTATTTACACTTTTTTGTTTGTAGAATTTTTCTAAGCCATCTACTTACTGTGGAAACCTGGATTTAAGAACTGATAGAGATAGAGATGTATATTACAAATCTTATATTATTCCTGTTTAAGTTGATGGCTCATTATTTCCAAGTGGAAAACAACAGTGGCTCTAGCAGGAAAATTGAGTTGTTATTCTCATCCTCTCTGATGTCAGAGACTTATCTTGGGACTTTCCTCTTGCTTACTAGATGTGGAAGATGAGAATGATTGAAGGAAAGTTGATAAAAACTTCTTCCTTGTTTGTTTAATACCCTAGATTATTGATCATTGCTCAGTAGAATTTCTGACTTGGGGGAAGTGAAGCACTCCTCACTTTATTAGTGTACATCATAGCTATCACTTTGAATTCTAAAACAGCAGTGTAGAAGTTTACACTAAAAAGGATTAATTTATATAGTTTGTTACCATAATGGTGAAAAATTTATGGTAGTCAAAATGCCATATAATAGAGGAATAGTGAAACTAATGATAATCCATGTAGTTATTAAAAGTCACGTTTTTGGAAATACTGGTATGAGAAAATATAATAATGTTGAGAAAAAATCAGAATATAATGAATATACTGTGATATTATTTATAACATATCACATACATATGGCAAAATGATTGGCAGGAAATACATATTTTAATAACATATTAAAATATGTCTGGATGATGGGATTGTAGGTGATTTTTATTTTAGTGTTTATACTTTTTTCTGTCTTCTGAATAGTATTACTCTAATAATCATGAAAGTGACATTAAATATTTTCAAGGGTCATAGGAGAAAATCCTGAAACTCCCACATAACCACTGTTCCAATAGACTATCTTATGATTCATTATTAGAAAGCTAACTCAAAATATGGTGCTTATGCAGTACACAGTAATGGAAGGAGCTAATAATTTAGGTGAAGGCACTCTCCTGGTTACCAGCACCAACTTGGTAGTGGTTTTACATATGTAGATGCTTATATTAATGTACATTGTTACTGTCCAACCTCTTTTCTGTGTGGATCTTACACCCAAACTGTTTTATTTTGACAGTGCCACCTATTGATGGACACAGCTTGACTCCATCTTTTCCTCTGTACTCCAGCAGTCAGTAGGCAGCGGTTTTTTAATGTTTATGAGGTGCCAGGTATTTTGCTAGTCACTGAGGATACAGAGGTGAATGAAGCATGATTTCTGACCTCAGACTCTGGTTGAGAACGCTTTCTTTTCTTGAAACTTGGGCTCTCAGCACATACTGTGTACTCTGCTTTTCCAGTATCTTTTTCCTGGTGCTCGTATCCTCTTGTAACTTTATGGGAAAATCTATTTTGAGTTCCAAACAACCAGTTGAGAAATAAAGTTTTGGAGCATTACTTGATTGTATGCTGGAGAATTTTACATTCAGAAGGGCCACATGTATGTTCATCTGTGGCTGTTACTGTTATTTTTAAAGTGTATGACAATTTCTCAGTACCTTCTTGCTTCCTTCTTTTAAAAAGCATAAACAAGTAAAGACCAACAGAGAGAAGAGACAAACTATCAAGAAAAAAGGTGGAGAGATATTAAGGCAGTTTCCCTACAGGTGTTGCACTTTATTTTCACTGAGAAATCAAAATGTATAGTAAGAGATACTGTTTCTGGTATGCTTTTAGTATCTCTTTGGGTCCATTTAAAAATGCATTTTCCATATACAAACATACATAAACTCACAGTTTAGCTGTTTTCATTTCCAAATAAAAGCTGAAATAGGGAGATTGGAAATTTCTTAAATTTCTTTTTATTTTATCTATAATGTCTTATAGATGAGACATTATTGTTTTTGAAAAGCTTTAAAAATATAGAAAATCACCCAAAAAACTGGGAAGCACACATATATGCAGTATAAAAAAAGTTAACATTTTTTCATTTTTGCTTCAGGTACATATTTATTTATTTATTTATTTATTTATTTATTTATTTTGAGAGAGAGAGATTGAGAATGCGAACAAGCAGAGAAGGGGCAGAGAGGGAGAGAGAGAGAGTCCCAAGCAGGCGTCTCACTGACAGTGCAGAGCCCAACTTGGGGCTCAGACTCACGAACCATGAGGTCATGACCTGAAATGAAATCAGGACATGGACACTTAACTCACTGAGCCAACCAGGCACCCCCAGATGTAATTTTAATATAAAAGATTTACGTATATCTTAGTTATCACACTGAATACTAATAGAGCAGGTGGAACTTTATATTGTACTTGAAAACTGCTGATCAAGTTAAAATTTTTGTTATCCTCTGTTTCATCCTCCCTGACTCTCTCTTCATATCCCCTCCCAGATGCAATTGTTATAATAAATTTGATGTGTATGCTTCCATTTTACCTTTTAATAAAGTACGTATGTGAATAGTATCTGGCATTGCTTTCAATGCCTTTGAAGAGCTGTGGGCATTGGAGCCGTACTCCCTTGGTTTAAACCTTGACTGCTACTTAATAGTTTTGTGACTTAGGCAAAAAAAATTTTTTGACCGTAGGCAAATTTTAAAATCTTTCCATGCCCCCACGTCCTCATCTATCAAATAGGGATAATGGATCTGCCTACCTCACAAGGTTGTTGTAGAAAGCAAGTGAGTCTATTTATATATAGTGCTTAAAACTGTGCCTGGCGCTTATTTTTTTTTTAATGTAACTTAAGCAGCTGTTGGTATGAATTTATTGTGGCATACTTGTTTTGAAACTTGCTTTTTTAATTTTTACCCTTCTCCCCCATCCTTGTCAGCCCTATAGGTCTAGCTCACTTATGTTGACTGGTATGTAGTGTTCCATTAAATGAATATACTGCAATTTATCATTTGCTCAATTGATGAGCATTTAGATTGTTTTTTATTTTTGATGTATTATAACAGTGCTTCATGAACATTCTTCTGTCTTCTGAAGCACATATCAGAGTTTCTCCAAGTCATATACCTAATTGTCAAATTGCTGGGTCTTAGGATATAAGCCTCTTTCCCTGTATAGGATATTTATGGGATATTGACAAATAATTTCTGTTTCTCCATATCCTTACCAACATTTAATGTTGTTAGACTTTTGATTTTTTCCAATCTAATTGGTGTGAAATGTCATTTCATAGTCTTTTTATTTTCTTTCATCTTTTCTTATGTATGAACATTTTTCGTTATCTCTTAAGTGATTTGCCTATACCTGTCCTTTACGCATTTTCTATTGGGTTGTCCCTTTTTTTTTATTTTACTGATTTGTAGGTTTTTTTGGTTTGTTTGTTTTTAAATATATTCAAGATAGTTACAAATGTTAGTGAAGTTTGTTGGTAAAGTTTGTTTTTATTTGTTTTTTGAAGTTTCTAAAGTTTTTTTTAATAATGACCATTAAGGACCCAGTTTTTGTGAATTTTATACTATAATATATTATTATTAGTGAACTTTCTAATGTATTTTCTTAAAATATGTAGCTACATTCTTCTCCTTCTGAAACTATGGGAGATGTTTCAGTAATGTACTGTAAATATATTTTGCCTAAAACTATTTAAATTCTTTGGACCTCAAAAAACCAGGTGGAATTTTTACTAATATTAGTACCACAATTTTTCTTTAATCCAAAATATGAGTCCTGCTTAGAGGAGAGTTTTCTGCTCCTAAGTACATACCAACTAAGGAATAAAAATGTACACAAATTAAATGACTAAGTAGGCACTTTAGGTGTATGATATTGTAAACTATTCATCAATATTGAGATTATTTTGTACAGTACTATTTCTATTTCTTTCCAACCTACTATACATGACTTAAAGGACTGAAACCAGTCTGGTTAAGAGAATAAACTTCCCTATTATAACTATTATTTTAAATAAACTTAATTTTAGAGTAGTTTTATATTTACATAAAAGTTGTAGGGAGTTACCATATACCCTGCACCCAGTTTCCCTTGTTGTTAATATCTGACATTTCTGTGTTACATTTGTTATAACCAAGGAACCAACGTTGGAACATTACTATTAGCTGAAGTCCATATGTTGCTCCAATTCATTAGTTTTTACCTAATGTCCTTTCTGAGTTTCAGAATACCACAGTGCATTTATTTGCCCCGTTTCCTTTGACTCCTCTGGGCTGTAATAGCTTCTCAGATTTTCCATGTTTTTGATGACCTTCACAGGTTTGAGGAGTTCGGGTCAGATATTTTGTAGAGTGTACCCCAGTTTGGGTTTGTCTGATATTTTTCTCAGTGTTAGACTGAGGTATAAGTTTGGGGGAGGATGACCACAGAGGTAAAAATGACATTCTAATTACATCATCTCAGGGCACCTGGGTGGCTCAGTCCGTTGAGCGTCGGTCCGACTTTAGCTCAGGTCATGATCTCACTGCTCGTGGGTTCGAGCCCCGCATCGGGCTCTGTGCTGACAGCTCAGAGCCTGGAGCCTGCTTCGGATTCTGTGTCTTCCCCTCTCTCTGTCCCTCCCATGCTCTGTCTTTCTCTGTTTCTCAATAATAAATAAGTGTTAAAATAAAATTTAAAAAAATAATTACATCATCTCAAGGGTACATACCATCAATATAACTTAGCACTGATATTTTTAATTTTTTAATTTTTAGAAAATGTTTACTGATTTTGAGAGAAAGAACGTGCTCACATGCATGGGGGAGGGGCAGAGAGACAGAGAGAGAATCCCAATCAGGCTCCTCTTGATGCTGGGGCTCATTCTCACGACCTGGAGATCAGGACCTAAGTCTGTATCAAGAGTCTTGGATGCTCAAACGACTGAGCCACCCTGGTGCCCCTGCACTGATATTTTTAACCTCAGTTACCTGGTTGAGGCAGTGTTGCCAAGTTTCTCTGCTGTAAAGTTTTCCCATACTCTACTGTTTGGAAACAAGTCACTTGAAGAAACCATATTCAATGGGTGAGGAATTAAGTTCCAACTCCTTGAAGGGGAAATATCTGCAAAATTATTTGGAATTCTTCTATAAGGGAGGTTTTTCTCTTTCCCCCATTATATTTTATTCAATCCATATGTGCTCCTGGATATTCATTTTATAACTTTGGATTATGATCCTCTACTATTTTATGTTATTGCTTAAATTGCTCTGCCTCTTTCGGGATAGTTCCTGCGACCAATAGGACATACCCTATTTTTATTTTTATTTTTTTAGCACTTCTTTACTTTCTGGCACTACAAACAATGTGCTCCAAACTCACCTTGTGTATTCCCTGCCTCAGTCCTCCAGTCAACCATTTCTCCAAGGATCCCTGATTACTTCTATTAGAGAATGATATTAGAAACCAAGATCTGGTTCTGGGTGTGCTCATTGCTGCAGGGATGTGCTCAAAGCTTTTAGGCTTTCTCAATGCACAGACCTAGGAAATGTATGTATACATATTAATCCACATATACAAACATACAACTCTTTGTGTTTTTAATCTATCTAAAGCTAAACATGAGTTTCTACTGTTACCTTTGACTCTACTTCAGTGCTATCTGGTTCATTCTAGCTCTACCCTCTTGCTTAGCTGTAACCTCCTTCTCAAAAAGTAAGAAACCTGACTCACCATTTGCCATCCATTTATTTGTTTGGTCAGTCCTGTCATACATGTACAACAGATACAACTGTGCCAACTAGAGCAGTTTTTTTTTTAAAAGTTTTTATTTATTTTGAAAGAGGGAGAGAGCTCGTGCATGTATGAGTAGGGTAGGGCAGAGAGAGAGTGAGAGGAGAGGAGCCCCCGTTTCCTCCCCCTCCCCCCCGTAACTAGAGCAGTTTTATGTACAGTTCTTTTGTCTTTACTCTTAGGATTTCCAGTCAAAACACTGTTTTCCAAAGTTACTGACTTCAAAACTTTTCAGAACCTCCCCCCCGTCTTCCATATTTTAATTTTACTTTTTATAAATTAGTCAAATTACACAGTAATTACATCTTACCAAAAATTTATCAAAACTCAGGGGCGCCTGGGTGGCTCAGTCAATTAAATGTCCAACTTCAGTTCAGGTCATGATCTCACAGTTTTTTTAATTCAAACCCCACATGGGGCTCTCTGCTCTCAGTGCAGAGCCCACTTCGGATCCTCTGTCCCCCTCTCTGCCTGCCCTTCCCCAACTTGTGCTCTCACTCAATAAATAAACATTTTAAAAAATTTATCAAAATTTAAAAAGCTAACAAAACTTCCCTTGCTTAACTATAGACCCTTCATTTTGTACGGCTTTTTTTTCCCCCCACTTTTAGGGCAAAAAAAAATCCCATCTCTGAAAGTAGTATTTTTCGAGGTTTAGTCAGAACAGTACTCCTTCATTTGGTTATTAGTTGACATCTTTATGATTTGGACTGAGAGTTTTTGTAGCTTCAAATATTTTTAATAGCACATGTTGAGATGTGCCATTAAGTGAAGCTTTGGAGATGATTGCAAGCAAACAATTAGTAATTGAGTACTCAGAATGTACCTGTATTCTTACAGTAATTTTATACAGATTAACTCATTTAATTCCCTCAAGAAGCCTATGAGGTAAGTACTTTATTATTTTGCCTCTTTTAACGATGAGGAAATTAAGACACTGAGAGATGAAGCAACTTGTCCAACGTCACATGGCTAGTCAGTGGCAGAGCCGGAATGTGAGTGCGGCCAGGCTGACCGTGGAGACTGCATTCTCCATCACTTTACTGTATTACCTCTAATTAAACAAGAGAGGTGGAAATAATGATAAGTTATAAAGGAAGCCAATCAGGATGAGAGGAGAAAATGACTGAAAGAAGGTACTTCCTTCGGAAGTCCTTTCTTAGGAGATGATATTGACAGATGAGAGAGTCAGTTATGTGAAGAGCTGAACAGGGATCCTTGTGGGAGAGCATCTGGTGGAAAGCCTTGCAGTACAAACGAGTTTGGGATGAGAACAGAAAGGCACTCAGTGTGGCTAAGTGTAGTGAGCAAGTGCAAAAAATAATAATAAGCCTGTAGTGCTTATTATATGCGGTGCTCCATGCAATAAGTCATTTAGGAATCCAAATAACCCATTATCTCAATTTTATAGATGAGAAAATTGACAGAGAACTCTGCTTTGGCTGAAATTACCTTTTCCTCCAAGTTTTTCTTTATCCACAGCGGTCTAATTTCTACTTCATATTACTAAACTTGTTCTTGCTGAAGTAAACAATAATACTTTGGGCCATTTTCTCATGAAACTCTTGCCCCTTGACTTCCACCATGCTGCTCTCTTCTGCTTATCCTGCTTATCCCATAAGAAGCCGTGTTCTTGGGGTTGGCTCATTGCACTTCTCAGCCTTCACATTTTCTCTGGTAGGTCACAGTTACCTCAGTGGATTCAGTTACCAAATGTCTACCAATCACTCTCCAAGCTGTTTTCCCAGCATTAGCATCTTTTCAAAACATCACATTATCTAACTGCCTACTTATCTTCACCTCAATCTTCACTTGTCCAAACTGAATTACCTGCCTAAAATGTTGCTTTGATCTGTTGTCTTCCAAAGACATCATAATTTGCTATTGACTTCATCATCCAAGGAATTTAGGAGTCATTCATGATTTCTCCCCCTCTTTCTCATTCGCATCCATTCGTTTACTGAATTCTACTGGCTTTATCTCTTAAATATATTCTGAATCAGTCCCTTCCCTAGCATCCCTATTTTAACCTCTGTCTTATTAGGATCTACTTCCTTACTTTCTCACTGGTTTTCCTGTCTTCAGTTTTATCTCCCTGAGAGTCGCCTTATCAGAATTGCCAGATGGGTGTGTCTAACATACAGTTTGAAGATTCTTCATTGACTCCCATTGTCAGCTAGATAAAGTTGCACTCCTTACCATGTCATTAAGACTGACCATGGTTTGGCCTCTGACTGTTTTTCTAATCTTAACCTTTATAATTTCTGCTTTTCAGTTTCCACTCTAGCCATACAGAACTACTTTTTGAAGATTTCCTGAATGTACAGCTATTTCTCAGTTGTTGACCATTGCTTATATAGTCTTTCTGCTTGGAATAACTTCATTTTCTCCTTCCCTTTTACTTTTGCATATCTAACTTTTTTGCATCTTTTAAGACTCAGCCAAAGCATTCCTTCCTCCAAAAAGCCTTCTCAGACCAGTTCTCTTGACTGGATTATCAAGTCCTTCTTGAAATAATCTATTACTAACTGTGTTATATCTCAAGCACCTAGAAACAGTGCCTAGTACAGGGAAGATACTCTGCAAGAATTTGTTGAAAGAATTACTGTAGTATTGGAGAGGCAGTATAAATTAGTTGGTTCTTGACCCAGAATGTCTGGGGTTGAAACCTGGCTTTGCTCTTTAACTATCTGTGTTATCTCTCTGTACCTCCATGTCTTCCCTGGTAAAATGAGAATAGTGAATTCTTCATAAGATTGTTGTGAAACTTAAATCTGTTAATTCAGAGAACACTCGGAACAGTGTCTGATACTTAGTAAATATTCAGTAGATACCCTATTATAGCTCCTGTTGCTCTTAGGATTTCTTAAAAAAATTTTTTTAATGTTTATTTATATTTTAGAGAGAGAGAGAGAGAGAGAGAGAGATTAGGTGGGGGAAGGGCAGAGAGAGAAGGAGACACACAATCTGAAGCAGACTCCAGGCTCTGAGCTGTCAGCACAGAGCCCGATGCAGGGCTTGAACTCCCAAGTTGTGAGATCATGACCTGAGCCGAAGTTGAACACTTAAGTGACTGAGCCACCCAGGCACCTCAGGATGTTTTAATTTCTGTACCTGTGTCCCCTCACCAACCTGGAATTAGCAAATGAATGAATAAACGATAATCATGGGTTTTTAAATGAAAGATACATTACTAGCTTTAGAGACTGTCATGGCAAGTTGACTATTAGTCTTTGTCATAGCTCCAACATTTGGTGTTTTATTATAAATTTGAAATTGGTATTAATGAGGAGTAGTATTTCCTAATTTTACTTAATTATTTAAATTTCAGCACCCTTAAAATTTTTTTTTGAGTGTACTTACATTAGTTTTGGGTGTACAACAGTGATTTGACTTCTCTCTCTGTTATGCTATGCTCACCGTAAGGTTAGCTACCATGTGTCACCATACAACGTTATTACAATATCATTGACTTTATTCCCTATGCCGTGCCTTTTATTCCTGTGACTTTTTCATTCCGTAACTGGAAGCCTGCATCTCCTTCTCCCCTTCACACATTTTGCCCATCCCCCACTCACTCACCTCTGGCAAACATAAGTTTGTTTTCTGTACTTATAGGTCTGATTCTGCTTTTTATTTATTTACTTACGTATTTGTGTTTTTTTTTTTTTTTAGATTCCACTTATGAGTGAAATCATATGGTATTTGTTTTTTTCAGTCTGACTTACTTCACTTAGCAAAATATCGTCTAGGTCTATCCATGATGTCACAAATGGCAGAGTCTCATCTATTTTTATGGCTGCATAATATTTACACATACACACACACACACACACACACACACACACCTTTCTTATCCATTCTTCTATAGATGGGTACTTAAGTTTAGCACACTTTTCTTATTAATTGCACTGTTTAAACTCTAGCAATGCCCTTTATTTACTCTGAATAGTCACATAGCCTGTATTGTATAGCATTTAACCAGCCTTTCCTGTTATGGATTAAGGTGCATAAGATTGGGCTTTTTATTAATCTGGGAGATAAACTGAAGCATGTTGTAGACAAAGATTGAACAAGGGGGCACAATAGGGAAATTGGAAAACTGCTCAACTATGGAGTCAAACCTGCATAGTATCCCTTCAGTATTTGCTTTAAAATAAATTCATGGAATATGAAGTACTCATAATCAAATGTAATTTCAGCAAACATTCTAGAAGCAATAAAAGTCATTAAAAATTATTGATACCTCTGCCTTCTTTCATTATTGTAAACATTTGAGACTTGTTTACTTAAGTCTTTTTTATGGCAATTACTGTTAAATTTTTCAGAACTTTTCCTTATATCCCAAGTTTGTCTCTCATCTTTTTTCTGAATGCCACAACTGTCTATATAATCTTGGTGAATTTGATAGAAGTACTGTTTGTTTTGTTTGTTTTTATCTCTGAACTCGCTGTTACATTTGTAGATTTTCCCAGTCTTGCTCAATTTTGATTATGTGAAACTAGACAGTTTTTCTTTAAAAAGTTATGTTTTGAATTTAGGAATAGCACAAGGTACTGATATTCATTGTTCTCCACTATCCATTTGGAAATTGTTACTGAAGAAACTAGATGTGTGTTGTTTTTTTAAGTATGATTTGCCAAAGAAAACTTTTTACTAACGGGCTAATATCAAAGAAACATGGAAAACCTAGTATAACAGTCTTGTTTAAAAAGTCAATGCCATGTAATGGCAGTACTGTTGGGAAATGCTTCCTTTTTTTTAAAGGTTACTGTTATCTACCACTAAGTATTTTAGTTGAGGACTCTGAAGTAGTATGTTTTTTCAGAGAAATAGGTATAGATGGATGGGGAAAACTACATAATGATATTTAGGCTTATTAAATAGGACTGGCTATTATTGAGAAGATATAACTCTCATCCACTTTGTGGTCAAAATTGTAGTAAGCGGTACTATTTTTCTTTAAAAATGTTATTGTTCTAATAATCTCTAAAATATTCCCTGTCCCTTAATCTTTGTTTTTCTTCCCCTGTACTTTGAAATAGAATTTTATTCATACTGACTCACCACTGTGCTAAAGTTGGATGTATAGGCTGCTGTTTGAACCTGTTATGGTTGGTGAATAGTTTTCATTTTCTTATGCTTAAGACTGCCGGAAGATACCAATGTAATAGCCACTTATTAACAAGGCTTTTTCCCCCCTCCTATGATTAACTGACATTTTAATATTCCTAGTTGACCTCTTCTTTTTTGAGGTTTTTAAAATCAAATTTCTTTTGTTTGTAATAGAAATCAAATTCAAACCAATGTACTAAAAAAGGGGGTGGGGGGGGTGGGGTATTACTGTTAATAGCAAGGATCCTGAGGATGTCACAGTGCCTGAAGATAAAAGTACAGACAGGCTTCATGAAGGGGAGGGGAACCGGAAACTCCTCAGTAACTCAGGTAGCCATTTTCTCACCACCCTGTGGCAGCATGATCTCTGCCTCTCTAATGCAGTTCATTTTACTCTATATGCATTTTGTTTTTTACCACTGGGCACAGCTGAACAAGTCTTCCAACTCATAAAGTTATACATTCACTCATGGTTCTATGATCCTATTCTAACCCTCTGGGAGAAAAATCCAGTCTGGGGCAAGTGTTTATGTCTGGTCCAGTCAGCTTTGCCAGATGAAACCAAGGTTTCATAAAACATATCAGGCCCCATTTTTATGGTTGGGGAGGAGATGCAGGGAATACAACTCTCAGAAGAGAAGTATGTTAGCTTGAAGGTGGTGATTACAAAGGAATACTAAATAATGTGAAGTGAAATTAGCATTCTTTTAAAAAATAAGAGACCACTCACTTACTGGCTTTATATAGTAGCCAATATAACAAAATTATTTCATCCTCAATCCATAGGTGATTATTTTGAAAGCTGTAAAAATATCTCCCTTTCTCAAATAAAAATCAAGGGAGCTGATTTTTTTAGCTTCCACATACAGAATTTGAAGTTTGAGTCATGGTTTTTCATGAACACAAATAACCTTATATTAATATCATTATGAATACATCGTGTCATTCTCTCTTCAACAAGCATTTGCTGACTGCCTGTTCTCTGCTAGAGACTACTGAAACAGTTATTTACAGAGATAGAGATGTAACATTGCCTACTTTCAAAGAATTCCTAATCTAGTTGCAAAGAGTATACGTTCAAAGAAGCAGTTATAGTATTCATGTGATAATCATAATCGAGACATGTACAGGGTGCTTTTGAAGCGTAAGAGGAGAGAATAACACTCTCTCCTGGAGAAAAGGGTTAGTGAAGGCTTCAAAGAACAGGTCTCAGATACTATGCAGAGGCTAGCCATTTTAATAGGGACATTCTGGCAGAAAGAAATTAATTTGAGGGGCGCCTGGGTGGGTGGCTCAGTCGATTAAGTGTCCAACTCTTGATCTCAGGGTCGTGAGTTTAAGCCTTGCATTGGACTCCATGCCAGGCATGAAGCCTACTTAAAAAATAATAATTTAAAAAAATTTTTAGAGAAATAAATTTGTAAAGGTGGTGTGTAGTTTGATATGACTGAGGTGCATTTTTGCACCATTCAATTTATGAAACTGAAATGAAACTTATTTTTTCATATCTATCCTTTACACGGTAGTGAATACCACTTTCTTCAAAGAAGAATTAGAGATTTTAGAAAATTCAAATCACTTTGTTCTATAACTTTGATGTCACTTTTGAGAATGCCATGTCACTGATCATTGCTTTCAGCCTCCTCTATCAAAATTTCTCTTATAGTGTTTTTGTTGGTTATTTTATTTTATGGTGATTTTTTTTCTGTTCAAGCATAGATGTCCGTATAGTTGATGGCTGAAAATGCTAGAGCTTATAAAACTGATGAAGATCACAGTTTTTATAAGAGTAAACAGTAAAAATAATATGTAAGCTTATAATATATAAATAGTATATAGTATAAGCCTGATATAATTTTAAAAGGTAAATCTCTAAAAGTGACCTGTGTCAATACAGAAAGTGTATAATTTTAGAAGAGTGCGTGCGCGTGCACGCGCACACACACACACACACACACACACACACACACATCAGTTTTTTCCTCCAGCAGAATTGTATCTACCTTTAAGCAAAACTAGTGTAAGCAGTTGGCAGAATGCCCTGTGCTTCACCACTCTCATCAGTTGATTGATACGTTTACTTCTCTTTTCAATTCCTTTATCCACTCATTCATGATTCCTACACCACCCTCATCACAGAGAACCAACCAAACAACCAAAACCCCCCCAAAACCCCAGAGCCCTCTAGTTGACTATTCTGAGAAGTGACTGAGGTAGGTGAGAACGATAGAGAAAAAGAAGGTAGTTGTGGCCAGCTTTGCGGTGGGGGCAGTCGTGGTGGTGGTGGGTGTGGGTGTGTTTTAGGCATGAGGTTCGTTTTCATACAGCAAGCTCAGTAATACCACCATTGTCACCTAGATCACATATTATGACTTTCTGATCCCCTTCCAAAAGCCCTTTGGTCTGCCTTCTGTCATTTTTGTCCTTCAGATATGCTTTAGATACTGTGTTGGAGGAGGTGATGAGCAGAGAGAAGATTATATGCCTTTTACTTGTTGTTCCTTTTGTTTGGAATGACTTTCCATCTCTCCTCTATTACCTTGGTCATATTTCAAGATTTAGATGACATCCCTTACTTTTCTGACTCCTCAAGCCGAAACTATGTGTCCTTCTTGTGCTTTCTGTGATTACTCCTGTTACAGAGTTACCATTTATTGTAATTGCCTGTTTACTTGCCTTCTCTATTAACTCCTGTAAAGCAGGGCCATATCATTTGTTTTGTGTTCCCAGTGCCTATTATAAGGCGTGGCACATGGTAGCATTACCATTCTTGGTTGCAGACAATGGAAATCAACTCGTTAGCTGAAGCAAAAGAAAAGTTACTTATTGAAAGGATATTAGTGAGTTTACAGAAATGACTGAAAGACTGGAGAACCAGACTCTGAGAACAAATAGGAAACCAACCAATTAACCTCCGGGCTAGGCCATAGTCATAGTCAATGCCATAGAATTCTTTTCCTGTTTAAGACAGCATTGACTACCCTGCAGGACGCTAGGTGCCATTGCTCGGACACTACCACTGTGTGTTACATGTTTCTGCCCTAAAAATGAATTTTAAACTGTCTTAGCAACTATATAGGTCTAGATTAAAGTTCTGCATGAAAGCATCTAATTGACCAATCTATATACCTGGTCCCTAAATAGGGAAGCAACTCTCTGGCCTTTCTGGCTTACATGGTTGATTCTGGGGCCCAGCTTCCTTTCAAGACACATACAATGGCAGATTTCTCTAAGCGTCGAAAGGGAGTTCAGATGGTAGACAGTTAAAAGTAAAACCGATACATGTCTTTTACAGTAAACATTCAATAAATATTTATTTATTAGATGAATGAATGAGAGAATCAGAGTCATAATTTCCTATCTTTAAACATTTACATCATCAAGCATTGAAGTGATTATGGTACCACCTCTGTAGTTCACAAGAAAATCAATTCCAAACCCTAAAATAAGGAAAAGATAAGCAAAATCAGCAAAGCTGGGTTTTTTAAATGATATTGCATTGTTAAATTATTCAAATAAAATTATTTGAATTAAATTTAAAGTGGTTTTTGGTTCTCCTTTTTTGTAATACCTGAAGCACATACTTATTTATCTCATCATCTGACACTGGATAGAGCCTGGATTTGAACTTGGCCAAACTGATTCCAGAGCACTTAACTCCTGTTTTTATAGTCTTTGTAGAGTTTTATTCAGCAATGACTTAATCAAAGCAAACATGACACCAAACTAATATTTTAGCTCAGTTAGAAGAATGTTTGTGCTGGTAGAAAAAAGTTTTTATTTCTAAGCCATCTTACCCATAAAATATAAGGTCTTATTACTTGGGACACATTTTGGCATTATGTACCAAAGTTGAACATACCCATGCACTATATTCTAGCAGTTTTATTGAAAGGTATTTTTTTAATGCATGCACTTGTGCATCAGAGACATGTAGAATAATTTATACATGATTTTGTAATTATTTATAATGGCCTAACATTGGAAACAAACCAAGTGTCTGTTAACAATAGAATGGATAAGTAAAATTGTGTTATATTCTCAAAATGAAAAACTATACAGAAATGAAAGCGAATAAGCTACTGCTACACCTATGAGTATGAGCATCTCAGACATACTGTAGAGTGAGAAAAGCTAGACCGAAAGAATATATACTGCGTGAATCCTTCTGTGTTTAGTTTATATAAAGTTCAGAAACAGACAAAACTCATCTAGCATTAAAAGGATAGTCGTTCTTTTTTGGGAAGATTGGAGGGGGACGGAGGGCTTCCTGTTACTGGTAATGTTCTATTTCTTAACCTGGGAGATAGTTATTACACGTGCTATATTCACTCTGTGAAAATTCAGTTGTGCCCTTTCTATATGTATGTTACACTTTGAAGAGTGAAAAACAAAAACTAGAGACTTCCGTATGGACTACTTTGGGAAGCATGGCTCCGTGAATCCCTTAAAGTCATATATAAAGTTTTTTTTTAATGTTTTATTTATTTTTGAGAGAGAGAGAGAGAGAGAGAGAGAGAGAGAGACAGCGTGAGCAGGGGAGGGTCAGAGAGAGAGGGAGACACAGAACCCGAAGCAGGCTCCAGGCTCTGAGCTAGCTGTCCGCACAGAGCCCGACGTGGGGCTGGAACCCACGAACCGTGAGATCATGACCTGAGCCGAAGTCGGACGCTTAACCGACTGAGCCACCCAGGCGTCCCTAAAGTTTTATCTGAATATGTCAATGTGTATTTTAAGAGAGAAGATCCTTAACCCTACTCAGATTCTCAGAGGGGTTCATGACTTTAAAAATGTTAAGACCCTACTTCACCAAAGTCTGACTGACTATTCAGAAAAATTATTGTTAATCACATTATGATGGAAAGCTTGTTTTTACAGTGAGGTAAAGCCCTTGCCTCTATGATCAGACCCTCTCTGTCTTATATTCCATCTTCTCACACTTTCTCAAGGCTTTTGCTTTTATACTCATCCTCTTTTTCTCCTTCATCTTCATTTTCTCTCTCCCTGGACGATTGCCAATGCCATAACCCCCCTTAATTTCATTCATTTTTTTTTTTAAAAAGACCTGACAATTCCATGTCTTCTGCCAGTTACCACTCTGCATCCCAACTTCCCTTCACATCAAAATGCCTACTAAAGGTTATGTGTACTTCCTCATCTCCTGTTCTCTCCTCAGCTCATTCCAGTGGGGCTTTCCTAACACTCTCCTGAAATGAGTCTTCTCAAGGTCACAATGATTTGAGTTTTGTTGAAACCAGTGGTTAAGTCTCTCTCTTTGAGGGGATGTGGGGTGAGAGCGCCTCAGGTATAGAGACTTGATTTAATCGTTATTTCTCATTTCATGATACACTTTCATCATTGGCTTATGCTAACACAGGGGCCCTGCTTTTGTTTTATCTTCTTTTATGCTCTATCTTCACACTCTAATTCCCTTTCCCCTATATCCACTGTAATATATTTAGCATATCATCCTGAATGTATCTTTGAAAACTGCAGTGCTGTTTTGAATATATGTTTTTAATTTATATAAATGATATTTTGTTATACATTCCTTTCTGTTTTCTCCTATCTTCATTCAGTAAATTTAAAAAAATTATTTCTGTGGCTGTGTACATCTGTTTCATTGCTCCTAACTTCTACATGGCATTCAAATCATGGTATCTGCCACATTTTAAAATTATTCCATTACTTACAGATACCTCAATTTGTTTATTCATTCCTTCAACAGATACTGACCACACATTATTCTCTAGGCACTGTTCTAGATACCGGTCATAGAGCAGTGACTAAAACTGAAAAATTCCTACCCTCAATGAACTTACAGTCTTATGGAGTGACAACGAGATAATAAAATGAGTGAGTATATGTTCTGTGTTTGATAGTGAAAAGTAATAAGGTGAGAAAATCAGGACAGGGAAAGAGAATATGAAGTATTGGATGTGGGAAGTTGTTGAAATTTTAAATAGGGTGGTCATGGAAAGCCTCACTGAGAGGGTGACCTAGAAGGGGAGGCCTGAGAATGGGCTGGCTTGGCTAGTCCAGACACAGAGAGCAGGTAGAAAAGCTTCTGAGATTGGAACATGCCTGGTTTATTCAAGGATCAGTAAGAACCGTGGCATGGTACCTCCAAGAGGGCTGTCTAAGAGTTTTTTAATATTTTTTGTCTTTTACTATTAGGATTTATTCCTGCCATTTTATTTTGTATTTTCTCTTTACCCTAGTGTCTTTTCCTTTTTCTTTCTGTTACTATTTTCTAAGGACAAATAAAATTTTTGGTGGTAGTTTAAAAGTTACGTATTCTATTTTCATTCTTCTGGTGATTACCCTTAGATTCATATTTGTATTCATTCTTGTCTGTCAGGTTTTTTTTTTAAATTTTTTTCAATGTTTATTTATTTTTGAGAAAGAGAGAGAGAGACAGAGTGTGAGCAGGGGAGGGGCAGAGAGAGAGGGAGACACAGAATCTGTAGCAGGCTCCAGGCTCTGAGCTGTCAGCTCAGAGCCTGACACAGGCTCAAACTCAATGAACTGCGAGATCATGACGTGAGCCGAAGTCGGACACTTAACCGACTGAGCCACCCAGGAGCCCATCTGTCAGTTTTTTAAAGCTTATTGATTATTGATCATTATTTTAAGTACTTCCTCACCTCCATTTGTTTTTTTCTCACCTTCTGAAAGACCTGTTGTTTAGATGTTGACTCTAATTTTTCTAGCCTCCACGTTTCATAATGAAGGGATTCAGAACTAATCCTTTAATTTTTTTCCTTTCAATTACACCTTATTTTTTAGAGATGTTTTAGATTAACAACAAATTTGAGCAGGAAGTACAAAGTTCCCATATACTCCTGCCCCCAACACAGACACAGCCTCCCCCACAATGGACATTCCACACCAGAGTGGGGCATTTGTTACAATCTATGAACCTACACTGACATATTATTATCACCCAAAGTCCAAAATTTATGTTAGGTTTCACTCTTTGGGTTGTACATTCTGTGGGTTTTGACAAATGTATAATGACATATATCTAATAACAGATAAAGAATAGTTTTACCCTAAAAATCCTCCTCACTAACCACTGGCAACCCCCAATCTTTTGCTTTTGGTCCTATAATTGGAATCATCTGGTGTGTAGCCTTTTCACATTGATTTTTTTCACTTACTAATATGCATGTAAAGTTCTTCTTTGTCCTTCCAATTGCTTGAGAACTCATTTCTTTTTATAAGTGAGTAATATTCCATTGTTTGGATGTACCACAGTTTACCTGTTCACCCACTGACAGACGTTTTAGTTCCTTCCAAGTTGTGACAATTATGAATAAAGTTGGTGTGAACATCCATGTGCAGTTTTTGTATGTCCATATATATGTTTCCAGCTCATATGAGTAAATGCCTAAAAGTGTGATTGCTCGATCATATGGTAAGAGTATGCCTAGTTTTGTAAGAAACTGCCAAACTGTCTCCCAAAGTGACTGTGTGTACCATCTTGCATTCCCATCAGCAGTGAATGAGAGTTCCTGTTGCCCCACATCCTTGCCATCATTAGGTGTTGTCAATGTCCTGAATATTGCCTATTCTAATAGGGGTGTGGTGGTGTCTCATTGTTATTTTCTTTGCATTTCTATAATGACTTATGATGTGGAATGTCTTTTCATATGCTTACTTGTCTTCTGTGTATCTTCTTTGCTGAGGTGTCTCTTCAGGTCTTTGCTCATTTTTTAATCGGGTGGTTCGTTTTCTTGTTGTTGAGTTTCAGGTGTTCTTTATATATTTTGGATAACAGTCCTATATCAGATATATCTTTTGCAAATACTTCTTCTAGTCTGTGGGTTGTCTTCTCATTCTCTTAAGCCTCCATATTTTAAATTTTTTATAACGTATTTTTTCCACTTATTTACACCTTCCTCATGTCTCATTTTCATCATCTACTTACTGATTTTATTTTTGACTGTATCCATTTTAACTTGTCTTTAAATTTTTCAGTTATTTTTAACACAAAATATCTCTAGTTGGTTCTTCATTATTTCTTATTATTTTCCTAATATCCTACTTTAGTTTCCTGAGGATGTTTGTTATGTTTATCTAAGAAATGTGTTTGGTCTGGACCATAAATTCTGTTTCCTCTAGGATAGGTTGTTCTGGTTTTGGCCTTTTCCCCCCACCCCTCCCTTGTGCTCCTGCAATGTTTATTTTTTCTTTCCTGGAGCTCTTACTCCTTTTAGAATATCAACTCCTTTGACTGATTTTATGTATAGGCAAAATCCCATGTTCAAATTTATCCCCTTCCTGGTGAATTTATAGAGTTTAAGTGTGTGCATGTGTGAGAGAAGTATGTTTGAGTCTAAGGATGGAGCTTTACCAAAGAAATAGTTTAGTTTTGGCTATTAGATATACAGTAAATTATCAAGTAGGCATTTTGGGTCTCAATGGCAAGTCATGGTTGGTGATATAAATTTAAAAGTGGGCAGCAGTTAGTGGGACTAATAAGAAGGGGAACAAAAAGAAGGGGAAGATCCTGGAGGTTGGTTTGATTGCTGAAAATTTGTTAGGAGATTTTAAATAATAGAAGATACATTTTGTCTAAGACTGGTTCTGGCCATCAGGATATTTAGAAAGAACAATGTGTCATCTAGCGTCACTAAGTTGATCTGCTTACCCTTGTCAAATATGGGTCATTTTTTCAGGCTTCTCTGGAATAGTCTACATCGTATATATGTGGTTGACCCTTGAACAACACCAGTTTGAACTCTGCAGGTCTACTTATTGTAGATTTTTAAAGTTTTTAAAGTACAGTACTGTAAATGTATTTTTACTTACAATTTTCTTAGGAACATTTTCTTTTCTCTAGCTTATCTTGTAAGAATACAGTATATAACACATATAACATACAAAATATGTGTTAATCTACTATGTTATTGGTAAGACTTCTGGTCAACAGTAGGCTATTAGTAGTTAAGTTTTGGGGACACAAAAGTTACATGCAGATTTTTACTGCAAGGGGGGGGGCTGACACCCCTAATCCCTGCATTGTTCAAGGGTCAGCTACAGTAGCAAGAGATCTGGGATAAGGAGTTTCAGGTCCTGCTCTGCTTCTGATGAGCAGTGCTATTTTGGGCAAGTCAGATGTGCCTTTCTGCACTTTAATTTCCTCCAACAAAATGATGAGGTTGGACCAAAAGATTTTTAATGCCCTTGTTTAAAAAATTCTGTCAGTCTTTAAAGACATACAGTTAAAAATCCAGGCCGATGGATTGATTTTTTTAAAAAATATTTTCTTGAGATGATTTCACCCAAATTGAATTAGTTGATAAGAGTACAATTAGTTTTAAGTACTTGCTGGATTACTTTTTAGAAAAATTATTCTAATTCAGTGCCATTAATAATTTTTAAGTGTGTTTATTTCCTTCACAGCACTGTCAACATTGGATTTAATGTTTTTTTATTCATATTTGTTAATTTACTGGAGATGATATAGTACCTCAAAGTTTAATTTCTTTAATTATTTGCAAGGCCAACAGTTCTTCTAAGTGTTTTAGCATTTGGGTTTCCTCATGTATGAATTGTTTGTTTATAGTCATTGATGATCTAGTAAGTCCTACAGTTTAAAAAATTATATTAATCATTACTAATCGGAAGAATAACAGAATTCTCAAAGTTGTTTCCAAGTATTAATTCTCAAAAGTCCTCTTCAGGTGTTATTAACAAATAAATGTATTATTACAGTTTGTGGAGGAAAGTAAAAAAGGATTTTTAAAAAGGCTTTTACAGTATATTTATTTGTTTATTTTAACATTTATTGTTTATTGAGAGAGAGAGAGATTGAGAGAATTAGCAGGGAAAGTTGCAGAGAGAGAGGGGGGGACAGAGGGTTCAAAGCAGGCTCCGTGCTGACAGCAGAGAGCCTGATGCACGGCTCTAACTCATGAACCGTGAGATCATGACCTGAGCTGAAGTCGGACGCTTAACCAACTGAGCCACCCAGGTGCTCTTAAAGTATATTTAAATAGGTGGTAAGATGAAATAAATCGAAATGCTCAACATTAATCAAATGACAGAACTATAAATCTTACATGTCTACTTTTTAAGAAAAGTGATATTTTTGGGGCGCCTGGACGGCTCAGTTGGTTAAGCATCCAACTTTGACTCAAGGTCATGATCTTTCAATTTATGAGTTCGAGCTCTGTGCACGCAGCTCAGAGCCTGGAGCCTGCTTTGGATTCTGTGTCTCGCTCTCTCTCTGCCCCCCACTCCCCACTAGTGCTCTCTGTCTCTCAAAAATAAATAAACATTAAAAAATTTTTTTAAAGTAAAGTGATACTTTAATCAGTTGATCTCAGTTTTTATTATGTATTTATATAGCTGAATTTTAGATTGCTTGTTTTATATAAATGTATTTTTAAACATGCCAATGAATACTATTTCTTTTCCAAGTTTTTATTTCAACAGTGAGTACTATTTCAAATAGCTTGTGTATGGCTGTGAAAATAGAGAAGTAAAGCCAGATATTGTACGTTTGAGAGAAACTTTTGGGAAGATTCCAGTGGAGGCAACAATTCATTTCAGACACTAGCTAAAAATGTTTATGATAATTTAAAGAGGAAGCAAGAACTTTGAGATGTGGGAGTCATGTGCATATGAGAAATTGAGTAAAAAAAAAAAAAAAAGATGGTGCAAGAGACAAACCTTAAAACCAGACTTCCCTTTCACTCTAGACTGGTATGCAATATATATTTGCACTTCATACACAGTGGTGAATATTAACAAATTTTCAGTATAGGATTGGGAATTGATATTTGTTGTTACCATTAGTTTATATGAAATCTAATTTCACTGTAGGAGTGGTAAATCTCATAGTTTCTCTATGTTAAAAGAATGTAAGCAATATTACAAATTCTCCAGATACCATTTCCTCATCCCCCCCCCCCCCTTTTTTTTAAAGATTTTATCTTTAAGCAATCTCTACACCCAACGTAGGGTTTGAGGTCACAACCCTGATATCAAGAGTCTCATGCTCCATGGACCGAACCAGCCAGGCACCCCTCCTCATCCCTTTTAGCCATTTCCTACTTTTCTCCTTCCCATTTCTGCACTTTTTAATTGTTACTCCTTTTATATCTTTCCCTCCTCATCTTTTTTATTTTCTTGCTGTATCTCTTTGTTCACCTTTCTTCCTTTTCTCTTATTTTTGGTCAGTGTTCTTTTTCTTACCTGCTAATTGCCATATATTCATCAACCAGTTTAACTTCTCCCATTTACCTATTAACTTTTTTTGTCCATCAAAGCCCATGTTCACTAGTTAACACTTAGATCTTCCCTGGGAATTGCTTTCTTCTCTACCATTCTTGAAGTATGATGTAGTAGAACTCCAAATTAAAAGCCATGAGAATTGAGTCATACATTAATGTATTTGGTCTTGGACAAGCTGTTTAACTTTTATGTCTCAATTTCTTCAATTACAAAAAGAATTGCACATAAATCTCTAAGGACTTTTCCTGGCTCTAAAATCCTATGATTCTACGGTGTCTTAACTTTCCCATTTTTTTTCCTACTGTGCTGACCTCATTCATCTGACAAATATTTATTTACACACCTATCGTGTTTATAACTGCTATAATTTATATGAGAGAATCAAAAGAAATAAAAGACAAAGTTCCTGCCTTTGAATTATTTATAGTCTGTCTGGAGAGACAAGAGATATCTGCATGTTAACACTTAATAATTTCTAGTCTCTTCCTGTTCTGTCCAGACCAGATCCACATTCCCAAGGGAATACCAGCTACTTAGTTCCAACCTAATTTCTGGGTGAGGGGCAGGGTTGCCCCTGAACACAGTAAGACTTCTTTTTATGTTCTTACACATCTAGCAATCCCCACTGTAGTTGTCCTGTAACACTATTTTATACTCTCCACTCAATTCTAGTGTAGAATTTATCCATAATAGGAAATTTTATCTTAGAACTAAGGAGATTGGTCCTCTTTGTGTGTTAGTAGATGATGACTCTGTCTTTCTTATATTTTAGTGTGTGTTCATAATGTCTGTGCATTTATATGTTTGTATAATTATGTTCAAATATAATGTTCCAGATGGCTAAGTAAATGTGACCAACATGTCTCTTCCACACCATATATACTTACATGTTTTCTTTGGGTTGTTTCTGCACCTACTTGGTAAGGGGATATTGCTTTTGGAGACATTATCTTTTCCTTTCATAGGCTATGTATATGCTCTCTGGTAAAAAAAAAAAAAAAAATACCACTCCACAGGAATTAGGGACGGTGGTTGAGGGGAATGGGGGGGGGGAAGGTGGGCATACTTATGAAAGGTCAACACTAGGAATCCTTGTGATAGAACTGTTCTGTGTCTTGACTGCACATGATAATACATGAAGCTGTGGATGTGATGAAACTGTATAGAACTATGTATATGTACACACACACATACACACACGAATACGAGTAAAACTGAGGAAGTCAAGATAAGTGAATTCATGAATGCAGTATCCCAACTGTGATACTGTACTATAGTTTTGTAAGATGTCATTGGGAGAAACTGAATAAACAATATGCCAGATCTTTATTATTTCTTTCAACTGAATATGAATCTATACTTATCTGAAAAGAAAAGGTTTCATTAAAAATAATAGCAATTTATAGAAGTCTGCAACGAAAGATAATTTAACATATATAGTTGCAGGAAGTTCATTGACATATCACACTGGGTATGAATTGAGTTAAGTTGCAAAATACAAAGTTAATGTAACAAATCTGTTACATTTCCATACACTAATAATGAACTATTAGAGAAATCAAGAAAACAGGTGTGCCTGGATGGCTCCATTGGTTAAGCATCTGACTCTTGATTTCGGCTGAGGTTTGTGAGTTTGAGACCTGCACTGGGCTCCGAACTGGTAGTGCAGAGCCTACTTGGGATTTTCTCTCTTTCTCTCTTGCTGCCCCTCCTGCACACGCTCTCTCTCAAAAAAAAAAAAAAAAAAAAACTTAAAAATCTGTAATAAAGGGAAAATACTTTCAAGTATTGACTTCTTTGAAACTTGTTACGTAGATGGGAGTTACTTGCATCTATATTTAAATTGTCTTGAATGTATATCTTTTACTGTAGGAATGAGATACGTGCCCAGAAATAGGCATTTTTTCTTTCTTATACTCTTTGCTCCTGTACACATTTACTCTTTTTTGCTATTATTTATTCTTTAATTTTCTGTTATTATCTGCCCTTTAAAAAAATTTTTTTAATGTTTTTATTTATTTTCGAGAGAGGGAGAGAGAGAGAGCATGAGCAGGGGAGGGGCAGAGAGAGAGAGAGGGGGAGGAGACAGAATCTGAAGCAGGCTCCAGGCTCCATGCCGTCAGCACAGAGCCCAGTGCGGGGCTCGACCTCACGAAGTGTGAGATCATGACCTGAGCCGAAGTTGGATGCTTAACCAACTGAGCCACCCAGGTGTCCCCCCCCCCCCGCCTTTTTAAAAATGTATTGCTATTCTTGACTGAAAGGTGCTTATGGAAGAGCTGGTGTTTGAAAATTACTTATTGGGTCTTAAACATATGAATACAATATATGCAATCATTTTCTCTGAAAATTACCATTATTAACAGAACTTTAGTTATCTATGGGCATCTTAGGGAGAAATATGTCATTGGGATTAATTTAAGTTCAATTTTTATTCTTTTCAATACAGTGCTTCTCAAACTCTGAGGCTTGCAGAATTCACAAATTGAGATCTGGCATCATTTTCAGAGAAAGACCTTCAGTAATGTGTAAGTAGGGTTTTTTTTTCCATTTGATTTGTTCCTATTAGCTGTTTTCTGTGTTAAACACTGAAAAGTTCATTTACCAGTCACTTAACAGAATTTGGCATATATTCACCACCTAATGATGATGAATAACAAGTGATACAAAATACCTTATTGAAAGATGTCTTAAGATGTGCCCTGGGTCACTATTACTGACTGTTATTGGGTCCTCATCCTCAAGTAAAGAATACTGGATTAAAGAGTTCTTGCCTTGTCTGCTACTAACTAGCTAGGTATCCTTAGGTGAGCTACCTTCTGTGTTTTAGTTTCTTTGGCTATAATATGAGGGATTAGACTAGGATAAGTAATAAGACCATTTCCCCTCTAAATGTCTGTTATTCCCAGCTTAATTTTTTGTTGTTGTTACAATAAATCAAAAGTTAATAATCGTCCAGAAGGGAGCTCTCAAATTACATAGTTTTGTTTTGATGGTTTTTTTGTGTGTTTGTTGGTTTTTGCTTGGGAATAGATATTGAGAGAGAAGGTGGCTCCAAAATTAGACTAACACACAAGTAAGCCCCCCTTGCTCAAGAAATTTCCCCCACATAGTCCATTAACTTGGGTTAAAATGCTTATTTTTATTTTATTTATTGTTTGAAGGTTTTTTTTTTATGTTTATTTTTGATAGAAAGCACGAGCAGGGGAGGGACAGAGAGAGAGGGAGAGAGGGAGACGGAGGTTCTGAAGCAGGCTTTGCACTGATAGCGAGCCTGATGCAGGGCTCAAACTCATAAACTGTGAGATCATGACCTCAGCCAACGTTAGACACAACTGACTGAGCCACCCAGGTGCCCCTAAAAGGCTTATTTTTAAAAAGTCACATTTGGGGCATCTGGGTGTCTCAGTCAGTTGAGCATCTGACTCTTGATTTCAGCTAAGGTCATGATTCCAGGGTTGTGGAATCAAGCCTTGCATTGGGCTCCACATTGAGTGTGGAGCCTGCTTAAGATTCTCTCTTTCCCTCTGCCCCTCTCCTGTCTCATGCGTGCTCTCTCTCTCTCAAAAAAAGATTAAAAAAAAAAAAAAAAGAAAGTCACCCTACTGCTAAATGTACAAATAAGGTTTCTTTCCTTTCAAAATCTCCATAAATGCTGATACTGAAGGAGTGCCAGTTTTCAAGGAGATGGGGGAAAGGAACAATAAAGTCAGGGACATGTCTATTCATGGGGCTTTTGGGGGAGAAATTGTACGGAAACTTTGGGCAAGTTGAAGGCCAGCACTTGAAATCTGGAAGGGCAATAGGAGAAAAGATGGCGAGAGGCGGAATAAAAGTATAGAAAGAAAGAAAGAAAAAGTATAGAAAGAGATGTGGAAAAGTAGAATTAGACAGGAAACTCCTTGAAGGCAGAGGCTATTGCTTTCATCGATATTGTCTGTCACCAGCTTCTAGAATAGTGTCAGATCTGAATAAGTACTTATGAAAATATCATTGAATGAATTGATGAACCACTTACTTGGTAAACTTCTAATTTTGCCTAAAGCCCTGTTGGTTTTGGTTACTGGTTACTAGATTCAAATCATCTACATTATCTATGTCTGCTCTACATTCATCTACTATAGGCAGTATTTAAGGTATCAAGGTTCAGAAAATTAATTCTGAATTATAGAATAAAGACCTTACATTTATTATAATATGCTTCAGGGATTTATTTTTTTATTTTTTATTTTTTTATATTTTGATTTTAGAGAAAGAGTGTGTAGGAGCGTGCAAGCCGGGGCAGGGTGGGGGGGGGGCGGCAGAGGGAGAGAGAGAAAATCTTAAGCAGGCTCCAGGACTAGCCAGAGCCTGATCCAGAGCTCTATCTCATGACCCTGGGATCATGACCTGATTCAAAATCTAGAGTTGGATGCTCAACCAACTGAGCCACACATGTGCCCCTGCTTGAGGATTTTGAAGTGAACTATTCATTCATTTAACAAATAAATTTTTTTTCATGTATTTCTCCAAGTTTCTTGCTTGCCTTTTAATTTGGGTAAACTTTTTACATAAGTTTTTTTTTTTTTAATTTAAATTCAAGTTAGATAACCTACAGTGTAGTCTTGGCTTCAGTAGAACCCAGTGATTCATGTCTTACATATGACACCCAGTGTTCATCCCTAAAAGTGCCCTCCTTCATGCCCATCACTCATTTAACCCGTCACCCATCCACCTCCCCTACAACAACCGCAGTTTGTTCTCTGTGTTTAAGAGTCTCTTATGGTTTGCCTCCTCTCTGTTTTTATCTTATTTTTCCTTTCCTTCCCCTATTCATCTGTTGTGTTTCTCAAATTCCACACGAGTGAAATCATATGACATCTGTCTTTCTCTGACTTATTTCATGTAGCATAATACACTCTAGTTCTATCCCCGTGGTTGCAAATGGCAAGATTTCATTCTTTTTCATCACCAAGTAGTATTCCATTGTATATATATATACCACATCTTCTTTATCCATTCATCAGTTGATGGACATTTGGGCTCTTTCCATATTTGGCTATTGTTGATAGTGCTTCTGTAAACATTGGGGTGCATGTGCCCCTTCGAATCAGCATTTTTGTATCCTTTGTATAAATACCTAGTAATACAATTGCTTGGTCATAGGGTAGTTCTATTTCTAATTTTTTGAGAAGCCTTCATACTGTTTTCCAGAATGGCTGCATCAGTTTGCACAAATATTTTTTTAAGCACCTACCTATCATACTTTAGGCACTAGCCAGGAATGTAAAAATGGGGTCGTAGTTACAGTGTATAGTTCTATTTGGTGGAATATTATATAGCCCCTTAGTATAATTTTGAAGATTATAGCAGTTTAGAAAAATACTTCTTAAATAACTATACAAATATTGATAGTCTATATTGTAATTGTGCATGAGGGTTAGAAGGATGTTTTTTGGGGACACCTGGGTGGCTCAATCAGTTGAGCATCTGACTTTGGCTCAGGTCATGATCTCACAGTTTGTGAGTTTGAGCCCTGCTTCAGGCTCACTGCTGTCTGCAGAGCTCACTTGAGATCCTCTGTCCTCCTTGCTCCCTTCTCCTCCCCTACTTGCATACACAAGTTCTCTGTCTCTCAAAAATAATTAAACATTAAACAGTTACTCAGGTTGCAGCAAGATGGTGGAGAAATAGGGAGTTCCGTACTTCCTGCTTGCATGTCTCAAACAAAGAATGGCTGAAGCCAAAGGACTCTGAATCGCAAGAGTCTGGGAGGAAAAGAGACGGAGTCCACTAAGAAGACAGCCTCAGAGGGCTACCTCAAGAAACAAGCCAAAGTACACATGGTGGAGAGTCCCAAATATCACTATGAGTAGGGAAATAAAATAACCAAAGTCTCAACAAGAGAGACCAAGGGACACCATTAAAAAAACACTTCCTGAATGTACAGGCCCTGGACAGTCTATGAGCCTCCTTTAATATAGCAGTACTTGCAGGTGCAGAATGCATAACAAGCTTTTAAAACTTACAAGAGACAGAAAGCTAGCCAAAATGATGAAACGGAAGAACTCTCCTCTAAAGAAATTCCAGGAAGAAGTCACAGCTACAGAATTGCTCAAAACAGATATAAGCAACATAACTGACCAAGAATTTAGAACAATTGTCATAAAATTAATCGCTGGGCTTGAAAAAGGCATGGAAGACACCAGAGAGGCTATTGCTACAAAGATTATGAACCTTAAAAATACTTTTGATGAATTAAAAAATGCTGTAAGTGAGGTGCATAATAAAATGGAGGCAGCCACTGCACAGATTGAAGAGGCAGAGAGGAGAATAGGTGAATTAGAAGACACAATTATAGAAAAAGAGGAAGCCAAGAAAAAGAGAGATAAGCTGATCCAGGAGCACGAAAGGAGAATTCGAGAACTGAGGGATGCAATCAAACTGAACAATATCTGTATCATAGGAATTCCAGAAGAAGAAGAGAGAGAGAAAGGGGCTGAAGGGGTGCTTGAACAAATTATATCCGAGAACTCCCCCAATCTGGGAAAGGAAGCAGATATTGAAATCCAAGAGGCACAGAGAACTCCTCTCAGATGCAACTTGAATAGATCTTCTGCATAACATATCATAGTGAAACTGACAAAATATAAGGATAAAGAGAGAATTCTGAAAGCAGCTAGGGATAAAAGGACCCTAACATACAAAGGGAGACCTATCAGGGTGGTTGCAGACCTATCTACTGAAACTCAGCAGGCCAGAAAGGAATGGCAGGAAATCTTCAATGCGATGAACAGAAAAAATATACAGCCAAGAATCCTTGATCCAGCAAGCCTGTCATTCAGAATAGAAGGAGAGATAAAGGTTTTCCCAAACAAACAAAAATGGAAGGAATTCATCACCACTAAACCAGCCCTACAAGAAATCCTAAGGGGGACTCTATGAGGGAAATGTTGCAAGGAACACAGGTACCAGAGACACCACTACAGCATGAATCCTACAATGACTCTAAACCCATATTTTTCAATAATAACACTGAATGTAAATGGACTAAATGCTCCAATCAAAAGACATAGGGTATCAGAATGGATAAAAAAAAAAACAAAACAAGATCCATCTATTTGCTGTCTACAAGAGACTCATTTTAGATCTGAGGACACCTTCAGATCGAAAGTGAGGGGATGGAGAAATATCTATCATGCTACTGGAAGTCAAAAGAAAGCTGGAGTAGTCATACTTATATTGGACAAACTGGACTTTAAAGTTAAGGCAGTACCAAGAGATGAAGGGCATTATATAATAATTACAGGGTCTCTCCATCAGGAAGAGCTAAAAATTATAAATGTCTACACACCGAATTTGGAACACCCAAATACATAAAACAATCACAAACATAATGATCTTATTGATAAGAATGTGCTAATTGCAGGGGACTTTAATACTCCACTTACAGCAATGGATAGATCAACTAGACAAAACAAAAAAATCACTAAAGAAACAATGAACCTGACTGACACATTGGACCAGATGGATCTGACAGATATATTTAGAACTCTACATCCTGAGGCTATGGAGTTCACTTTCTTCTCAAGTGCACATGGCACATTCTCCAAGATAGATCATACTGGGTCATAAAGCAGCCCTCAATAAATATAAAAGAATTGAGATCATACCATGCACACTTTCAGATCACAATGCTATGAAACTTGAAATCAATCACAGGAAAAAGTCTGGAAAACCTCCAAAAACATGGAGGTTGAAGAACACCCTACTAAAGAACGAATGGGCCAGTCAGGCAATTAGAGAAAAAATTTTAAAATATATGGAAACAAATGAAAATGAAAATACAACAATCCAAACTCTTTGGGATCCAGCAAAGGCAGTCCTAAGAGGAAAGTACATTGCAATCCAGGACTATTTCAAGAAACTAGAAAAAGCGCAAATACAAAATCTAACAGCGCACCTAAAGGATCTAGAAGCAGAGTAGCAAGAATACCCCAAACCCAGCAGAAGAAGGGAAATAATAAAGATCAGGGCAGAAATAAACAATATAGAATCCAAAAAAACAGTTGAACAGATCAATGAAACCAAGAGTTGGTTTTTTGAAAAAATAAAATTGATAAACCTCTAGCCAGGCTTCTCAAAAAGAAAAGAGAGAACACCCAAATAGACAAAATCACAAATGAAAATGGATTTATTACAACCAATCCCTCAGAAATACAAGCAATTATCAGGGAGTACTATGACAAATTATATGCCAACAAACCTGGACAACCTAGAAGAAATGGACA
>CM053560.1:101199784-101265570 GCA_028646485.1 Cryptoprocta ferox | reverse complement strand
CTACCAGACATTTAAATCTGAATTAATACCCGTTCTTCTCAAGCTATTCCAAAAAATAGAAATGGAAGGGAAACTTCCGGACTCATTCTATGAAGCCAGCATCACTTTGATTCCCAAACCAGGCAGAGACCCAGCAGAAAAAGAGAACTACAGGCCAATATCCTTGATGAATACGGATGCAAAAATCCTCAACAAGATACTAGCAAATCAAATTCAACAGCATATAAAAAGAATTATCCACCACGATCAAGTGGGATTCATTCCTGGGTTACAGGGCTGGTTCAGTATTCGCAAATCAATGTGATACATCACGTTAACAGAAAAAAAGATACAAACCATATGATCCTGTCCATAGATGCAGAAAAAGCATTTGCCAAAATACAGCATCCTTTCTTAATATAGACCCTCAAGAAAGTCGGGATAGAAGGAACTTACTTAAACATCATAAAGGCCATATATGAAAAGCCCACAGCTAATATCATCTTCAATGGGGAAAAACTGAGGGGTTTCCCCCTGAGATCAGGAGCATGACAGGGATGTCCACTCTCACCCCTGTTGTTTAGCATAGTGCTAGAAGTCCTAGCACCAGCAATCAGACAACAAAAGGAAATAAAAGGCATCAGAATTGGCAAAGATGAAGTCAAACTTTTACTTTTCGCAGATGACATGATACTCTACATGGAAAACCTGACTGACTCCACCAGAAGCGTACTAAAACTGACCCATGAATTCAGCAAAGTCGCAGGGTACAAAATCAACGTACAGAAATCAGTTGCATTTTTATACACCAATAATGAAGCAACAGAGAAATCAAGAAACTGATCCCATTCACAATTGTGCAAAAAACCGTAGAATACCTAGGAAGAAACCTAACCAAAAATGTAAAATATCTGTATGATGAAAACTATAGAAAACTTATGAAGGAAATTGAAGAAGACACAAAGAAATGGAAAAACATTCCATGCTCATGGATTGGAAGAATAAATATTGTCAAAATGTCAATACTACGCAAAGCAATCTACACATTCAGTGCAATCCCAATCAAAATTGCACCAGCATTCTTCTCAAAGCTAGAACAAACAATCCTAAAATCTGTATGGAGCCACAAAAGACCCCGGATAGCCCAAGTAATATTGAAGAAGAAAACCAAATGGGAGATATCACAATCCTAGACTTTAGCCTCTGCTACAAAGCTGTAGTCATCAAGACAGTATGGTATTGGCACAAAAACAGACACAGAGACCAATGGAATAGAATAGAGAACCCAGAACGGGACCCACAAATGTGTGGCCAATTAATCTTTGAAAAAGCAGGACAGAGTATCGAATGGAAAAAAGACAGCCTCTTTAACAGATGGTGCTGGGAGAACTGGACAGCAACATGCAAAAGAATGAAACTAGACCACTTTTCTTACACCATACATACACAAACTCGAAATGGATGAAGGACCTGATTGTGAGACAGGAAACCATCAAAACCCTAGAGGAGAAAGCAGGAAACAACCTCCTTGATCCCAACCACAGCAATTTCTTACTCAACACATCTCCAAAGGCCAGAGAATCAAGAGCAAAAATGAACTATTCGGACCTCATCAAGATAAAAACTTCTGCACGGCAAAGGGAACAATCAACAAAACTAATAGGCAACCAACGGAATGGGAAAAGATAGTTGGAAATGACATATCAGATAAAGGGCTGGTATCCAAAATTTGTAAGGAACTCACCAAACTCCACACCCAAAAAACAAATAATCCAGTGAAGAAATGAGCAGAAGACCTGAACAGACACTTCTCCAAAAAGGACATCCAGATGGCCAACAGACACATGAAACATTGCTCAGCGTCACTCATCATCAGGGAAATACAAATCAAAACCACACGGAGATACCACCTCAGGCCAGTCAGAGTGGCTAAAATGAACAAATTAGGAGACTATAGATGCTGGCGAGGATGTGGAGAAACAGGCACCCTCCTACACTGTTGGCGGGAATGTAAACTGGTGCAGCCGCTCTGGAAAACATTGTGGAGGTTCCTCAAAAAATTAACAATAGAACTCCCCTTTGACCCAGCAATAGCACTGCTAGGAATTTACCCAAGGGATACAGAAGTACTGATGCATAGGGGCCCATGTACCCCAATGTTCATAGCAGCACTTTCAATAGCCAAATCATGGAAAGAGCCTAAATGTCCATCAACTGATGAATGGATCAAGAAGATGTGGTTTATCTATACAATGGAATACTACATGGCGATGAGAACGAATGAAATCTGGCCATTCGTAGCAACGTGGATGAAACTTGAGGGTGTCATGCTAAGTGAAATAAGTCAGGTAGAGAAGGACAGATACCATATGTTTTCACTCTTATGTGAAAGAGCAGAAACTTAACAGAGGACCATGGGGGAGGGGAAGGGGAAAAATAGTTGAGGAGAGGGAGGGAGGCAAACCATAAGAGACTTAAATACTGAGAACAAACTGAGGGTTGATAGGGGTGGGGGAGAAGGGACAAGGGGAGATAGGCATGGAGGAGGGCACTTGTTGGGATGAGCACTGGGTGTTATATGGAAACCAACTTGACAATAAACTATAAAAGAAAAAAATAATTAAACATTAAAAAAAGAGGATGTTTTCTGTCCTCAAAGAAAACTAGGAAACATTGTCAAATATAAACCAGAATTATTACTGTGAATGGAATTGTTGAATTTTTTTCCTTTCAGTTATTTTGTACAGTTCATAAAGTTTAAATGAAAATCCAAATAAACTTAATTCCATAAATAAATATGATGAAGATGTATCAGCCAGAAAGAGGAAATAGTGTTTTGTCAAAGAGGAAGAGAGCAAAACTAAATTTGTAAGACAGTAGATAGGTTACTTTTGTTGGAAAAAAATGAGAGATGAAGTTTAGAAAGGATGGAAATGAGGGTCTCTGGTTTTGGTAATATAAGAAAGGATGAGCTAGATTACAACCTTAACTGTGGAATTACTTTTAAAAAAAGTTTCTTCTAGCTTATTTATTTAAGTGAACTGGAGTGAGGGGTAGTCAAACTGGTCCATTGTGTTATTGACCATTTTAATATGTAAGTCTTGAGTTGGTGAATATTTATCATTCTCTGTCTGAAAGGCTTTTGTTCCTTTTACCATTTCAGTAATAGTTTATAATTTTGCAAAACTATGCTAACATTTGTTTTTCACATATCTAAAATATTACCTCTGATTTCCACTCTTATCTTTTCTTGTCCTTGGAGTTAGCCTAGGTATCAAATGCTTAACTACTTTGACCTACTGGAGTGATAGAAGAAATATAAAAGAATCTGAATTGATTGGGCAGGTATTTAAAGGGAGAAAAACAGGGGCACCTGGGTGGCTCGGTTGGTTAAGTGTCTGACGTCGAGCCCCGTGAGTTTGAGACCCATGCTGACAGCTTGGAGCCTGGAGCCTGCTTCAGATTCTGTCTCCCTCTCTTCTGCCCTTCCTCCGCTTGCACTCTGTCTTTATCTCTTAAAAATAAACATTAAAAAATAATAATAATAAAGGGAGAAAAACAAACCAGTCTCCATTAGTTGCTGAATGGGTAAGAGCTTTCTTATAATGATTTCTTAATTTAGTTCTCATATACCTTTTAGGAACAGAGAGCCCATCTTCTTGTTTGCTCTTTTCAAAGAAAATAGATGTACTTTGAAGTGAAATACTAGATGAGCAGATATCTGAAATTTTAAGAAGATGGCTGTAAACATTTTATAAGCTAACTCCTTAAGCTACCTATATCATGCTGAACAAAGAAGAATTAAAAAACAATGATTGGTTAATGACACAGTATTATCATTACTCCAGCTTGAGTAAAGTTATGTCAGGGTTTTTCTATTACTGTGATTATTTACAGAACTGTTAGATTAAGTCCTTATTTTGTGTGGCCCCCAATTTAAATGCATTCAAAAACATTTACCTCCAGGGGAAAAAAAAGAAAAGAAACTTACCTATGTTCCTTCTAACTGTTTGGGGGGTTTTGCTCTCATGTACTACACTAAACGTCCAAGTTTTGTGTGTAACTAGGAATGCTTTCGGGAACTACCCAAGGAACTATGGGTAGTTCTTGGCTACACAAGGCATTTTGTCTTAATATATATGTAGTATTTTTCATGAGGATTGTAATTTTTACACACCAGTGGAAGTCTCTTGCCTAAATGGAATTGTCAGAAAATACTGTAGTGGGACACTTGCGTGGCTCAGTCGGTTAAGCGTCCAACTTCAGCTCAGGTCATGATCTCCCAGTTTGTGGGTTCGAGCCCCACGTTGGGCTCTGTGCCGACAGCTTGGAGCCTGCTTCGGATTCTATGTCTCCCTCTTTCTCTGCCCCTCCCCTGCTTGTCCTCTGTCAAAAATAAATAAACATTAAGAAAATACTCTTGTTCACTTCTACATTAAAGATTTTCAGTAGTTTCTTTGCCTTGTAATTTTTAACAATGTCTTCCCTCTAGGTTCTAAACCTCAAACTTACTTTGATAGCAGTTGATTTAAAATAAAAAGTAGAGGTGCATTTTAAGTATTGTAGACTTCATAGACTTTTTTTTTTTTTTGAGTGAATTAAAGGGCATTTCGAGCTTGCAAGAAGTCATCTGGAATGTTGCCAGCTATGTTCTTGGCATTATATACTTGGTCAGCAGTGCCTTAAAATATTTTGTTTACCTTCCTATCCACTCTCCCCAGATTAATAAATGGAAAACAACAACATCAAGGCAAGAGAACTAGAGGGATACATCATTTACTTTTCTGTCAATAAATATGAGGATTTTATCACCACTTTAAAATTGATTATTTTCTTATATGTATTGATGAAGAAGAAGAATTTGTTCCCCTTTAGTAGTTAACTGTAGTCACTGAATGAGTTCAAATCATTAAAATTTGTGAATCAGGAAGATGTAACAAAATGAATTTTTCATACAAATTTCTCTCAAATATCTGCTTATTAGTATAATAGCTGTTTTTATTTCCAAAGCTAAGGTAGTAGCTTTCAAAAGAACTTACTAAATATATGTATGTTTTTGTCTGTGGGTTCGAGCCCCATGTCAGGCTTTATGCTGACAGCTCAGAGCCTGGAGCCTGCTTCGAATTCTATGTCTCCCTCTCCCTCTGCCTCTCCCCTGCTCACACTCTGTCTCTCTCTCTCAAAACTAAATAAACATTAAAAATATGTTTTAAAAAATAAAATAAATATATGTATGTTTTCATGATAGTACTGTTCTCATTCTATTTCCCTCTTTCTGCATAGCAGTACATAAAACTGTATTGTATGCAATAGTGACTCTATGCTTTAGTTTAACACAAAGTTAGGGGGGGTACCTGGCTGGCTTAGTTGGAAGAGCTTGCGACTTGACCTTGGAGTCATGAGTTCAAGGCCTACTTTGGGTGTAAATAAATAAATAAACTTAAATAACATGACGTTAAAGTCTTATTTAAATGTCTTCATTATAATGAAAGGAAAGTGTTTTACCAAGGTATTTTTAAGATTTGTATCTATCATGAGCTTATAGCTTAAAATTCATGCACACATAAAAGCAAATAAACATATGTAGAGGCTTGGTTATGTAACTTTTGACCTAGCAATTCTACTTAAATAAATTTATTCTGAAGAAATATTAAGAGTTGTAGCCAGGGTGCCTGGGTGGCTCAGTCATTAAGCATCTGATTTCAGCCCAGGTCATGATCTCAAGGTTCATGAGCTCGAGCCCCACTTCAGGTAAAACACAAGCCCCTCTTCTGGTGAGCCCTGCCTCTTTCTCTCTCTCTCAATCTCTCTCTCTCTCTCTCTCTCTCTGTCTCTCTCTCTCTCCACTCCCCCCCTTGTTCACTTGTGCCCACCCTCTCTCTCTCTCTCTCAAAAAAAAAAAAAAAAACGTTGTAGCCAGAGGTTTATGTTCAAGACTATTCATCATAGCTTTTAAAAATATTAGCAAAATAAGTAGAAGTAAAAATAACCAACAATAAGGAAATAGCTCAATAATGTTATATGCATTAAACAAAATTCTATGCAGGGGTGCCTGAGTAGCTCAGTCGGTTAAACATCCAACTTGGGCCCACGTTATAATCTCACAGTTCATGAGTTCAAGCCCTGTGTCAGGCTCTGTGGTGACAGCTCAGAGCCTGGAGCCTGCTTCAGATTCTGTGTCTTCCTCTCTCTCTGCCCCTCTCCCCCTCACGCTCTGTCTGTCTGTCTCTCAAAAATAAGTAAATGTTAAAAAAATTTTTTAAATACTTTGCAACCATTAAAAAAATATTTTCAAAGACTGTAATGAAATGAAGAAAAAAGGTTTAATACAAAAGTGCATTTTTTAAAAAGATGCTTTTGTCCTCCTACTTTTTAGAAATGGATAGATGATCAACTGGGTAAAACTACTTGTTTTTCATGGGGCACCTGTTACATGTAGTCAGCTGACAGGGACTACTCAGTGTTTAACAGAGTCTTCTCAGGAGACAAGTTATTACTTTCTCTTTACCGTCAGGCTAGGAGCCATTTCTGAAGTTTAAGCCCTTTATTTTCTGCAGAAATCTTACGTGTAAGGGAATCGCTACATACGAGTCATATACATATAAATAAAGGAAGTAGGAACATTGGATCCTTCTTTAGGTTTGTTTTCTAAGCAAACAGTGGGAATATTTACAGAGTGTATTTGAGCAATGGATACAGATTCCAAGAAATGTGGCATGAATTCTGAAAATTCATTGCATTAGCAATAAAGGAAATTTGGTAAGTTTTTGGATTCCGATGAAAATGGTGATAATTATATTATAAACAAATGTATTCCATAAAAAATTGTCCTCAGTTATTTTATAGTCTACAAAGGAAAGTTATTTAGCATTTTCTATAGCATTTTTTGAGGGTTTTTTCTAGTTTTTAAGTGGGAAAATAGGATTTCCAGTTGTTCAAATAGACTTGGGAAATCCTGGGCTAAGCAAAGTTAATAGGTACGTTTTTCAAAGGACTCCTGAGGCATAAATATTTTTATATATTTTATTATAAATATATAAAAGAGGCATGCAGTGCATATACCTAATTTATTTGAACATGGAATCCTTTCTTTGCATTTATTGGAACTAACTTTAACATGAGATGTATGTTGGAAAATATCTGCTCTGTATATTAAACTTTTTTCTTATAACTGTTATATAAGCAATGACAGTACTCTGGGGCGGGGGGCGGGGGAATGTATTTTCCTAGTTAAAGACACAAACAAGGTTTAAATGACACCTGAAGGAGATTTTGCTATTAAAGTGTTTGCAAACACATAATGGGATTTTACTTTGTGTATTTTTTCTTTGAATTTGTTATAAGCATGTATTACTGTTAACATCTCTGCCCTACTTTTATTATTTGAAGTTCCTTTGTTTGTTGTATCTGTAGAGACTCATTCAGGGTGGATTTTTCTTTGTATGTTTTTAGAGTTTTAGAATAGGAGGTCATCTTCAGCTGGATTTTATCTGTAGAAAACCTGGGTTAAGGGTGTTCCCTTCTAGAGCCGTTTTGTATTTGCTTCCCCCAGGGTACCACTAGCCTGGGAACACAATCATTGTTAATATCTGTTTGGAGCTTCTTGGGTCCATGGAGATGGCTTAAGGTCAAACTTCACATCCAAGTATGAGTAGGCCTGTTGTTATACATTCACATAGGAGACTTTTTACCTCCTCCCCTCCAAAAACTGGGCCCGTCTCACTGTACCAGCGTATGAATTTTTTAAATCCACTCTTTAACTGGGGATATAGACCTTTGAGGCTCTTGGCTTTATACAGATGTTTCAGTTCTAATTCCCTATCTTATATAGTCCTAAAGCCTTGTCTCCTGTCCCTGTAATGCCTTTTAAAACACAAACCCCTTGATTACTGAGGAGAGGAGATCAGCAGACTTCCCCCACCCATTATCAGCTTATACAGTGCACTTTGGTCTTTGGTTTTCTCAATGTTTTGGGGCCCTGGGGATTTCATTTTTACAGGTTAGTCTATGCATTTACAAGGATGTGTTTTGTTGTTTGTGCTGTCTACTTAGGTAATCCAGGCTTCCACGTTGTTAAATGTGGAAATTCGTGTATTCAGAAATTCTTATATTCAGAAAATAGTGCTAAATCCATTCCTCTTTTTTAAAGAGACCACACATTTTACATATTAAAATGAAATGTGTAATAACAGTACTATGTTTATAGGAAAGTAGTGTTCTTTTTATAGTTTTTCATTTTTATTTATGCACAAACCACTTCTATTTATTTAACTTATTAGAGAATATTAGTCTATCACTTTCTTTTTAGATGCAACCTTCTGTAATGGAAGATGATTGAAGATAAGGGGCCTCGTGTTGCTGACTACTTTGTTGTGGCAGGATTAACTGATGTTTCAAAGCCTCTAGAAGAAGAAATTCACTTCAATGATGCCTGTCATAAAGTAGCTAAACCGAAAGAACCTATCACAGATGTTGCAGTTATTATTAAATCTCTTGGGGAGGAAGTGCCACGGGATTACATATGTATTGATGTTACTCCAACTGGATTGTCAGCTGATCTCAATAATGGAAGTCTTGTGGGGCCACAGATTTACCTTTGCTACAGAAGAGGAAGAGATAAGCCTCCACTTACAGATCTGGGGTAAGTTTTTTTTTTTTTTTTAAAGAATTGTTGTTATTGATCCAAATAATATGCCTTGTAGATTTTGAAGTTCACTCTTCAGTTCATTCATTAATAAGTATGTGGCAGCTTTAGAAAAATAGGGACATGTTTAGAATCCTGTGTTCTCCTTCTGTGTTCCTTATGCCGTTTGAGTGTCCCTTTGTCCTGCAGCTTCCCAGTACTTTCATCTTCCCGGAGTTTCTTTCTGTTAAAGGTAGGGGAGGGACTTTGAAACTTCTGCAGTAAAGTACCAGAAAACTAGTGTTTGTCCTGACCATAAAAATTTTAATCATTTTAGAAGTACTAGAAAAGGATGGCTTTTGAGCATCAGTTGTAATGATCATTGTAGGTGGATGCTTAAGTCTGTATGCTTCAAAGGATCTTAGGGTTAAAAATTAGTGCTCTACTTAGGATATGATACTGAATTTGGGGCTTCTTTTCCCCATAATAGCTTTATTGAGATAGAATTCATATACCATGAAATTTACCAATTTAAAATGTACAATCCAGTAGTTTATAAAGTTGTGCAACCATCACCACAATAAATTTCAGAACATTTTTATTATGCCAGAGAGAAATCCTGTACTCATTTTAGCTGCTGTCCCATTCTGCCTAATCCCCTCAGCTGAAGGCAGTGCTTATTCTGCTTTCTGTCTCTGTGGATTTGCCTACTCTGGACATTTTATATAAATGGAATCATATTCTAAGGCAAAAAATAATAATAATTTTTGTGCCTGGCTTCTTTCACTTTGCATTATGTTTTCCAGGTTTATTCATGTTGTAGTATGTGTCAGTACTTAATTCCTTTACATCGCTGACTAATATTCCATTTATAGATGCACCATAAATTGCTTATTTTCACAATTTATTCATCAGTTTGATGGACATGTGGGTTGTTCCCACTTTTTGGTTTTAATGAATAATGGTGCTGGAAATCATCATATATACATTTTTACATGGACATATGTTTTCATTTCTCTTATATATATACTTAAGAGTGCAATTGCTGGGTCATTTGATGACTCTGTTTAATCTTTTGAGGAACTGCCAGACTGACTTCCCAAAAAGCCACACTATTTTGCATTCCCACTGGCAGTGTATGAAGGTTCCAGTTTGTCCACATCGTAGCCAACATTTTGTATTGTCGTTTTGATTGTGGCTTTCCTAGTGGTATCTCATTGTGGTCTTGATTTGCATTTACTTGATGGCTATTAATGTTGAGCATTTTTTCATGTATTTATTGGGCACCTGTATGTGGGCGTTTGAGAAATGTCCATATAGAATCCTTTACCCATTTTTTAATTGGCTTATCTTTTTCTTGTTGAGCTTTGAGAGTCTTTTACGTATTCTAGATGCAAGTCCCTTATCAGATATATAATTTACAAATATTTTCTCCCATTCTGTGGGTTATCTTTTCACTTTATGGTATTCTTTGAAGCTGAAAAGTTTTTAATTTTGATCAAGTCTGATTTCCTATTTTTTCTTTGGTTGCTTGTGTTTTGGCACCCTATTTAAGAAGGCTTTTACTAATCCCAAGTCATGAGGATTTACATGTAAGTTTTTGTCTAAGAGTTGCATACATTCAGCCTTTATATTTCAGTCTTTGAGCTGTTTTGACTCAATTTTTGTATATGGTCGAGGAAGGGGTCCAGCCTCAGTATTTTGCTTATGGATATCCAGTTGTCCTAGCACCATCTGTTGAAGAGATCATTCTTTCCCCATTTTCAAAAATTGATAGGCCATAGATGTGTGGGTTTATTTCTGGACGCACAATTCTATTTTATTTGTCAACATGTCTGTCTTTGTGCCAGTACACAGTTTTGATTACTGTAGCTTTGTATTAAGTTTTTACATTGGAAGTATGAATCTTCCAGCTTTGTTCTTTTTCAAGATTGTTTTGGCCATTCTGGATCCCTTGAATTTTCATATGAATTTTAGGATCAGCTCATCAATTTTTGCAAAGATTGGGGCTCTTTTTAAAAGATGAGTATTTAGGGCACCTGGGTGGCTCAGTTGGTTAAGTCTCCGACTTCAGCTCAGGTTATGATCTCACAGTTCGTGAGGTCGAGCCCCGTGTTGGGCTCTGTGCTGGCAGCTCGGAGCCTGGAGCCTGCTTTGGATTCTGTGTCTCCCTCCTATTTCTCTACCCCACCTCCACTCACACTCTGTCTTTGTCTGTCTCAAAAATAAATAAACATTAAAAAAATTTTTTTAAAAAGAGTATTTTTTAAATGAGTATTTGTGTGTGTTTATATATATGCATATATATCTTTACATTTATATATCTCTCTTTTACATATATATGTAGTTTACATTTTTTAAAAAGAACCCAAATCTTTGTAGAAGTTGACATTATATACATATATAATATATATTACATATACAAAAGGTGAATATATAAATGTAAAGACATATAAGATATATCTATATATACATGGAGCAGAAGAGGAGCAAAACTTTAAAGATAGAAAAATAAGATTCCCACTGAAAAACTGAAAGAAAAAGGCCAAAGGAAAGCTACAGGTAGCTCTAATAATGTCTTCAAAATAGATGAAGAGTTTATAAGGAATGAAGATTAGCTTTACTGTTTTCATTGCTCAGTTTGCAAAAAAGGCATGAGTTTAACTTACAGTATTTGAGTTAAAATGGGAAGAGGGGTGCCTGGCTGGCTCAGTCAGTTAAGCACCTAACTTCAGCCCAGGTCATGATCTCATGGTTCGTAGGTTTGAGCCCCATGTTGGGCTCTGCACTGACAGTGGGGAGCCTCCTTGGGATTCTTTCTCTCAGTCCTTCTCTCTCTGCCCTCCCCCACCGGTGCTTTCTCTCTCTCTCAAAATAAATAAACTTAAGAAAATAAAAATAGAGAATATATCAGTATCCCTGCTAACTATTAGGGGCTATAAAAGTTTTATCTCCTATTATATTAAGTCTGAAAGTGGATAGTCATGTTTACTAATCCCTAAGGGGAGATAGAATGAATTGGAAGAGCTCCTGAAATTTCTTCCACTTTAAAAATCCTGTCACTTAATGTTTGATATCAAAAAGTTACACTAAAAATCAATTTTGGGGCGCCTGTGTGGCTCAGTGAGTTAAGCGGCTGACTCTTGATCTCAGCTCACGATCTCAGGGTCATGATCTCAGGATCACGGTTCAAGCCCAATGTTGGACTCCATGCTGGGCATGAAGCCTACTTAAAGAAAAATCAATTTTGGGCACCTAGATGCCTCTCTTGGTTAAGCATCCGACTTCAGCTCAGGTCATGATCTCACGGTTTGTGAGTTCGAGCCCGGCGTCGGGCTCTCTGCTCACAGCTCAGAGCCTGGAGCCTGGTTCAGATTCTGTGTCTCCCTCTCTCTCTGCCCTTCCTGCTTGTGGTCTGTCTCTCTTGCTCTCAAAAATAAATAAAACATAAAAAAAGATTTTTTAAAAATCTTTATTCTGTTAATTCATGAATGAATTGTAGTAACTTTAAGTTGGTTTTAGAAGAGCTACTATATTACTTCTTCTAAAGCTTATGTGTTTAGTAAATGGCTTGGGAAAGTAAGCCAGCTGTTACATCTTCTTTTCAAAAGATTAGGTAATTTGTTCCTATGATCACTGTTCATCATCACAGTTCTAGCTTGTGGATAAAATGAAGGGAATGTTGCAGATTTTCGTTAGGGTTTTGAAGTTTCCTAGTTTAGAGATGAGGAATTTTCCAAGCACATGAAGGAGTCTCCAACAGGAAAGGATTTAAACTGGAATGTAAATTAACCATTAATTTCTCAAAATTTATTTTGAGAAGGGGAGGGGCAGAGAGAGAGGGAGAAAGAATCCCAGTCAGGCTCCATACCCAGTGCAGGGCCCAACTTGGAGCTTGATCTCATGAACCATGAGAGCATGACCTGAGCCAAAACCATGTCAAACACTTAACCAATTGAGCCACCCAGACCCCAAATTAACCACTCTTAGAACTGTCCTCACTTGTTGTCACTGGGAGGGGAGGAGAGGGCATCATTTTTAAGAGCCTCTGAAAAGCTTAGTTTAGTTAGACTAGAATAGTTCCTAACAATATAAAAATCAAATGTGGTAATACAAGTAATATATTTAACAGCACAATACCTGATTAAAGAAAATAGTTATCAAATATATACTCCATATCTTTAAAAAATTTGAGGTGATGGTGGTTTGTTGTTGGTGGTTTATGTTGTGTTTGGTGTTCTTATTTTCAGTTGAGCATCTGTTTTCCAATTCTCTCAAGATCCTGTGAGTTTGATTTTTTTTTATGTTTATTTATTTTTGAGAGAGAGGGAGAAAGAGAGCATGCATAGGAGAGGGGCAGAAAGAGAGGGAGACACAGAATCCAAAGCAGGCTCCCGGCTCTGAGCTGTCAGCTGTCAGTCAACACAGAGCCCCATGCAGGGCTTGAACCCATGAGCAGTGAGATCATGACCTGGGCTGAAGTCAGATGCTTAACCCACTAGCCTCCCAGGCGCCCCCTTGTGAGTTAGAGTTTTAAATGTTATAGCTGACTAGTACAAGGATCAGAGAGGTTAAATATGTGCCCAAGAGAATACAGCTAGTAACCAGTAGTAGAAATTTGAATTGAGGTGTGTCCAACTTCTTCCTGTTACAGTGCCTTTTTTTTTTTAATGATTAAAGAAAACAAAACAAATGCAAGATCAAAAGGGAGAGGGGGAATAAGCATTTAAGCTAATATTACGATAAACATAGTTGATATAATTAAGCATCAAATCTAACTCTAAATTTTCAAAATAAAATGTTGAGAGAAAAATTTCTTTAAGTTTGCTGACAGTCATGACATGAAAGGAAATTAAAAATGATATTACAGTAAAATAATTTGGCCAGTTTTTGGCACTTAATTTTATTTGAATTATGGGATTTTATAAAAGGAAATACTGACTGATGTTGAGGATATTGCCTGTTATAACAATTTTTATAGCAAATGCAGAAATACGCTTAATATAGTAGAGCTTTAAATTTTCATTGGCTCATGCCAAGGAACTATGCATCAAAGTACAAATCAGTGAATTCTCTGAGGGAATAGAGTGATGTTACTGCAGTATGACATTTTCCTTGTATCCCCAAGTACTTTTTAGACTTAAGGAGTGGATGACTGGCCTGCCCTTTAATAAAAGCCTACCATTTTACCATAAGAAAGAAAAAGAAGAAGTCTTTACCCATCTTCTTGATTAAAGATGGATTTGAGGTTATTTTCTCTTTTGAAAACCTAAAACTGTCTTTTAAACCTGAGGGAAGCATTGTAAGTAAAAGCGTGTAAGCAGGTTCTATACTGTCTGGCAAGGAGCCTTTTGTAAAATTATAACTTTGGCCAAAAACAAAGTTGCTAAAAAAGATGCTTGGTTTTAGAGACAAAAATAAACAAATCTGTTAAACGGAGTGCTAAAGCAGGTGCGTCTGCACTTAATCCTTGCCTTTGCATGGTTTATGCCAACAAACATAAGAGGTAATCTGACTTTTCCTTACATTATTTTAATTTTGGGTGGGGAAACCATTATCCTTTAGTTTTACATGGGACAGTGCAATTCAGACTTGCAGTAAGATTGGAATATTTGCTACGTTTTATTTGCTACGTTTAAGGATTAGTTTATGATACCTGAAAATATTACATATCCTATTTGAAGATGTTTTGCATTTGTGTAGTTATTTATATATTTTTGTTTTTAGGGTTTTATACGATTGGAAAGAAAGATTGAAACAAGGGTGCGAAATTATTCAGAGTACTCCATATGGACGCCCTGCAAATATTAGTGGCAGTACCTCATCACAAAAAATTTATATCACTTACCGAAGAGCCTCTGAAAACATGACTCAGAATACGTTGGCTGTCACAGACATATGTATTATCATACCCAGTAAAGGAGAAAGCCCACCACACACATTTTGCAAAGTTGACAAGAATCTCAATAACAGTATGGTAAGTGACTCTTTTGTGCTGGTAAAATTAGTCACTGATGAAAAGAGCATAATTTAAAATCTCTGAAAGACAGCAGAGCATAATAACTTAATTACAAAATATGTTTTTGAAGATATTGGATATTTTATTTTTGGGAAAATACTTAAGTTGTGCTTTCAAAAGGAGCTGTGCAAAAAGCTATTTGCTTTTTTTTTTTCTCCCAATTAAAAGAATATTTTTCCCCTTACTGGGAAAGTAATACACTAGGCAAGGTTAACCCCTTCACTTGTGCACTAGCTCCCACATACTTAGTTAGGTGTTTGAGGACATGGCTTCAGCAATTTTTCTACTTTTTAGGAATCATTGGTCTTTCTCTCTTGGACTATTTCCTCCCGAATGCAAAGCCTATTGCAATATTGCCCATGTTTACAAAACTTCTTGACTCCTATGTTTGCCTCATTTCATTGTTCTCCTTTATAGTAAAACATCTCAGAAGAGGTGACTATATTCTGTCCCCTTCCTCACTTTGACTCTCTCTAGGTTAGGCTTTTGTTTCTACCATTCCACCAAGATTGTTCTTGCTATTGAAATCCGTGGTTTTAATTTGTAATTTTTCAGTAGGTTTTGACATAGCTGATCACTTCTTCCTTCTTGAAACAAAAGTGGGAGGAAGATAAGATGGATTCTCTTCCTGAGTACTCTCTAGCTTTGTCCTCCTACCTGACCCATCATTTCCCTTCTGCCTTTGCTAACTGCTTCCCATTGCCCTAATCGCTATATAATGCAGTGAAAATTCTACTCTTCTAGTTACTCAGACTAAAAACCTTGGAGTAATCCTTAACCTTTCTCTTCTACTTTTCATCCAATCTTCTGTAAGTTTTGTTGACTCTAATTCAGAACATATCTTGAACTTGACCACTACTCACCCTCTTCATTTCCACACCTCTGGTCCAAGCCATAATCCCCTTTTAACAGGATGGTTACAAGAGTATTCTAATATAGGAGTCAGGCAAATTTTTGTATAAAGGGCTAAATAATAAGTTTTGTGGGTCATATACAGTCTCTGTCACATATTCTTTTTTTTTTTTTTTTAACAATCCTTTAAAAATGTAAAAGCTTGTCTTAGCTCAGGTGTACAAAAATAGGCCTTGGGTCAAATGCAGGCCACAGTGTGCCAGATCCCTGGTCTAACTGATCAAGGGTTCCACTTCTGCTTCCTACAACCTATTCATCATGTAGCAGCAAGAACGATCCTTGTAAAACATAAATTGCATCATATTCACTCCTCTGCTTACAGCCCTTAATGGCTTCCCATCTCATTCTTAGTCAGAGTCCTTTCAGCAGCCTTAAGGCTATGCATGATCTATAATTGTCTTTGTTCTTTTATTGCTGTTTTAAATTTTGAAAAGAAACATGTGCCGCCCCCCAAAACATTGAGAGGGGGAGCAAATTGTAGGCTTACGAAGTGAAAGTTCTTGTTCTTACTTTCATCTGTAATCCCTTTCTAGGATTACCAATTAACAATTTGGTTTGTGTCCTTTCAGACCTTTTGTCCTTTCAGACATATGTGGAATATACATAATGTGAATGAATTTATCCTTTGTTTTTCAAAAATTGGAAATTTCTATATATTCTGATAGAAGCTTTTTTTCCACTATCCACCTTTATGAATTAATAGAACTCTATTTAATTCTTATAATAATTATATAATATTCCAGAAAATAAAAATAAAGAATGATGATTACAAGTTATGTCCAGTTTTTCCATTATTAATAATGCTGCTTTGATCAAACCTGTACCTTTTTCTTTGTGTATTTATTGGCGTGTCTCTGGAAGAATAAATAGTTTTAAGTCAAACTGATGGGTTCCTGGGTATGCTGCACATTTTGAAAAGTGTTGACACACTGCTCTGAAAGGGCTATGGCAGTTTATACTTTCATTAAGAATGACCTTTCCCAGGGCACCTGGATGGCTTAGTCAGTTAAGCATCTGACTTCAGCTCAGATCATGATCTCATGGTTCATGGGTTCGAGCCCTGCGTTGGGCTCTGTGCTGACAGCTCAGAGCCTGGAGCCTACTTCCGATTGTGTGTCTCCCTCTCTCTGCCCCTCCCCCACTCACACCCTGTCTCTTTCTCTCACAAAAATAAACAAACACCAAAGAAAAAGAATGCCCTTTCTCTTGGGGTGCCTGACTGGCTCAGTTGGTAGAACATACGACTCTTGGTCTCAGGGTCATGAGTTCAAGCCCCATGTTGGGCATGGAGCCTACTTTAAAAAAAAAATGGTTGTTATCAATCTCTTTTTAAGTATTGACCAATAAAGCAAGAAATCATTCTAGTTTTAATTTGCATTTCTTTCATTATTATGGAGGTTGAGCATCTTTTAATATAGAACAGCATTGAATGGCAGAATATTACTGCATTAAATGGATTTTGCCACAATTTATGTATTCCATCTTCTATTGTAAGACATTTAGATTCAATTTTTTTACATTATAAGCTAAGCTGTTATGAACATAGTCACTACTAAATTTTCCATAGAATAATTTACATTTATTGACCTCTTATGTGCTATTCTGAGTATTTTACATCCATTAATTCAGTTAATTCTCACAACCACCCTGAGTACTGTTTCCCACACACATTTTACAGAGAAGGAAATTTGAGAGTTAAAAAGATTGTTTGCCCAAGGTCATACCTTCAATCAGCAGGTGAACCAAGATTTGGACCCAAACTACAGAACTCTGAATCAAACTCCTATACACTATACAGCATTGCTAAGTTATTTTCTTATGATATATCCTGAAATTTGTAGATCAAAACTTTACTTTTAAGATTTTTATGTAGAAAGGTTTAACGAATTTATATTCCTACCAACAAAATATGGAAGTGTTGGATTTTTTTAAATATAACTTTGTAAATAGTTGGATTTTTAATCACAAATTTTCAAACTTGATTTCTTAATTATCCCAAAACAAATATGTACTTTGTCCTAACTATGTAAATGAATACTTTGCTAAGATTTAAGATATTTTTGTAAATGTTTATTTATTTGAGTGAGAGAGAGAGAATGCATATGAGCCGGGGAGGGACAGAGAGGGAGAGAGAGACAGAGAGAGAGAGAATCCCAACCAGGCTCCTCAGTGTCAGCACAGAGCCCAATGTGGGGCTCAATCTCATGAACAGTAAGATCATGATCTGAGCTGAAATCAAGAGTCAGACATGTAACCGACTGAGCCACCCAGGTGCTCCAATATTTAAGATTTTATACACATTTATTAAGTTTTTATTATGGGAAGTTGATTTTTTAAATTATTATTTATTCTCTTTTCTGTTAAGCTAGGAACGTGAGAAATGCTGAAGGTTTAGATAAAGCTAGAAGAGGAAGAACTGGAGTGTATTGATAAGTGGCTGGATACAAAGCAGATTTTGAGACCCTGAAAAATATTTCTAACTCTGTCAGTAAGATAGTAAAATAGATTGGTGTTAGAGTGGTTCAGGTGGATAGAGCCAAGTGGTTCAGAGCACAGACTCTGGACCCATTGTGTCTGGCTTGAATCCTAATTCTGACACTTACTGGCTCTGTGACTTCGAGCAAGTAACTTTGTCTCTCTCTGCATCAATTTCATGATAGTAAAATGAGGATGATAATAACATCTAAGTTATTGTGATGATTAATGAATTTACAAGTGTGTCCCAGTACACATGGGACATATGAAAGCACTGTATGTGTATTAACTTATCTGTATCTTTCAATTCAAATTTTCTTTAAGAAAAACCTGCAACTGGGGCTCCTGGGTGGCTCAGTTGGTTAAGCATCTGACTTCAGCTCAGGTCATGATCTCGCTGTCTATGAATTCAAGCCCCGCATCAGGCTCTGTGCTGACAGCTCAGAGTCTGGAGTCGGCTTCAGATTCTGTGTCTCCCTCTCTTCTCTACCCCTCCCCTGCTTGTGCTCTGTCTCTCTCTCAAAAGTAAACAAACATTTAAAAATTTAAAAAAAGAAGAAAAAGAAAAACCTGCAACTTTAACTAGTGTCAGTATTTTTTTCAAATCTTTAAATAGATAGTTCAGAAAATAGATATTGACATGATCTAAATTGTATCAAAAAAGAATAACTGCATTAGTGTTACCCCTAATTAGATGACCATTTTTTTTTTTTTTTTTTTTTTTTTTGGTCAACAGCCATTCATATACAAAGTGCCCTATCCTTTTGTGCCATCCTTGCATACTATTTTGATTTGGTGATGACATGTGATAGTTGGAGAGATTATGATGGGAAAAAAAGATCATAGTAGCAAACAGTTTTGCAAGCCTCATGTGGTATTGATAGTGATGGCAAGAAGGGTTTGTATTTTTTATTTTGTTAACTTTTAAAGCTTATTTATTTACTGTGTGTGTGTGAGAGAGAGAGAGAGAGAGAGAGAGAGAGAGAGAGAGAGAGAGAAAGCACGAGCAGGGGAAGGACAGATTAAGAGGGTGAGAGAGAGAATCCCAGGCAGGTTCCATGTTTTCAACCTGGAGCCCAGCACAGGGCTTGAACCCACGAACCGTGAGATCATGACCTGAGCCAGTCTGATGCTCAGTTGACTGAGCCACCCAGGCGCCCCCCCTGCAAGAAGGGTTTTCAAGCTTTTATGATACGATGTCTTGCTTAATATCATTTCAGATTTGGTTTGGAATTTTAGCAAGATTATGCAGGCTCACAGATAACTTACCATTTTCCCTTTGGTGAATTTTCCATTTGTTTTGTGGATGTGTTAGTTTTTGATACAAAATAAATTGGTAATGTCATCAGAACCATTTCTAGGTTTTATTAGTTAATCAAGGTGTTCAAAGTAGATTTACTACACTGAAACTGAACCCAGAGATAGGAGTTTCTATGCTTCCTTATCCTCAAACATTGGTTCCAGTGCTGTCAGAGAACGTTTATTCTCTACTAAAAAAAAGGAAGAGGAATGTAACATAGTGTGAACAGAAGTGGACTCCACCTTAACTATTGGATTTGAAATCCAGATTTGTGATTAGACAGGTTCCTTAATTCTTTGTGCCTCAGTTTCCTCATTCATGAAATAAGGATAAAGTTGTACTTTATTTTTGTGAAGAATAAATGAATTAATATTTTTAACTAAGAGGATACTGTCTGGTACACAGAAAGTGCTAAATATTAGCTATAAGTTTGGTTAACTGGTTCATCAATCCCTTTTATGTGTATTTAATGTCTGGGAAAAAGCTTTTCTTTTCATTTTTTAAATTGTATTGAGATATAATTGACATTCAGCAAGGAAGGGCTTTTTTTAATTTAATTTTTTAAATGCTTATTTAACTTGAGAGAGAGAGAGAGACAGCGTATGAGTGGGGGAGGGGCAGAGAGAGCAAGAGAATCCCAAGCAGACTCTCCACCCTCAGCATAGAGCCCAACACAGGGCTAGATATCACGAATTGTAAGATCATGACCTGAGCCAAAATCGTGACCTGAGCTGAAATCGGGAGTTGGATGTTTAACTGACTGAGCCACCCAGGCTCCCCAAAAAAGAGCTTTTTAAATTTTATTTTTACCCAGTGTTTAAGCTCCTCCTAAATTCTTTTAAGAAATGCTACAGGAATAAAACCCCTTAAATGTTTATTTTCTTATCCATACATATATCAATCCTGAATTTAGGGAAACTTGCCTGATCTTAGCAGTTGATGCCTTTTTTTTTTAATTTTTTAAAAAATTTTTATTTATTTTTGAGAGAGAAAGAGAGAGACAGCATGAGCAGGGGAGGGTCAGAGATAGAGGGAGACACAGAATCTGAAGCAGGCTCCAGGCTCTGAGCTGGCTGTCAGCACAGAGCCCGACGCGGGGCTCAAACCCACGAACCACGAGATCATGACCTGAGCCGAAGCCGGATGCTCAACCGACTGAGCCATCCAGGCGCCCCAGTTGATGTCTTTTTTAAGCAGTGGGTTGTGAGTTATATTTATTAACAATCTTTGTTTCCATTGACTATAAGGTAGTAAAAGCAAATTTTGTTCTTTGGAGCAGATGTACAGTGACTTCTAACTCTTGAAGAAAATTTAAAGTAGACATGCAATGTAGAAGGCTTAAATTCGTATCTGTCTAATGTATATATAAAGAATCAGAAAGTGGTTGGGATTAAATTATTGATGTGTTGATAATACCCAGCAGTAGTTATGTAGCTGACTCTTGTTTCTGAAGGTTAGGTAGCTTGAACGAAAGTCATCTACTAGGTTTCTAAACCAGGGAAACAAACAAAAGACCAGTGTAGTGGATGTGAGATGTGTGGTGAATTTTTCCTCAAATTCCGACATGGTGTTTTGTACCAGGCATATAGCTTTGGCCTCAAAAAGAATCTTCCCCACCTTCCCATTAAGCTTATGGAAAGACTTTTCAAGAATTACTAGTTTTTAAGCTTTGGACTGTAAGTCTTAAATAATTTGGACTTTGATTTAGAATAGAAGCATGTTTTAGAGCCAGAAGAGAACTTAAAGTGCTCATGTGGTTCAAAAATGCTAGTCTGGATGCTTTGAGTCACACAGCTAATTTTTGGCAAATTTGGGACCATCTCCTCAGTTTTTAACTCATTGAGTATTTTTTAAATACTGTATGCAAATGGCTTTTATTTGACAGCCATTTAAGAATGTTCATATTTGAAGGGCCCTTGGGTTGCTCAGTCAGTTGAGTGTCTGACTTCAGCTCAGGTCATGACCTCATGGTTCATGATTTGAAGCCCCACATCAGGCTCCCTGCTGTCAGCACAGAGCCTGCTTCAGATCCTCTGTCTTCCTCTCTCTCTGCCCCTCCCCTGCTCACTCTCTCTCTCATAAATGAATAAACATTAAAAAAAAGAATGTCCATATTTGATTTATCAGGATTATTTAGAAAAGTAGAGTTATTAACTATGCAAGTAATTAAATCATGTACCTAATTCCTAAAAAAAAAAAAATGTCTGAAAATGTGTACCACAAATGGGTGCTTAATTTCTAAGTTAATTTATTTTATTTTATTATTATTATCTTTATTTTTTATAGAGAGAGAGCAAGTACAAGCAGAGGAGAGAGGCAGAGGGAGAGAGAGAATCCCAAGCAAGCTCTGTCCCTGAAGCGGGGCTCGATCTCACGAATAGTGAGATCATGCCCTGAGCCAAGATCATGACCTGAGCTGAAATCAAGAGTTGGTCACCCAACCGACTGAGCCACCCAGGTGCCCCAGCTTTAAGATATATTTCTAATTATTAAGAGACTACTTTAATAGGGCACTTGGGCAGCTCAGTAGGTTTAGTGTCTGACTTCAGCTCAGTCATGATCTTGGCTTGGTTTATGAGTTATAACTCCGAGTCGGGCTTGCTGCTGTTAACACAGAGTGTGCTTGGGATTCTCTGTCCATTCCCCACCCCCACCCCCACTCTCACGTGCTCTATCTCTCTTTCAAAAATAAATAAACATTTAAAAATAATTGTAAAAAGAGACTACTATAACAAACACCCCTGTGCTCATCCCCTAGATTTAACAAATGTTAACAATTCAATGTATTGTCTTCAAAGGTTTTAATTTGAAAAAAAAATTTTTTTTACAGGTTTAGTCAAAGCCTCATCTTCCATCCTTTTCTGTCCTCCGGAGTTAACGACTAGCCTGGAGCTAGTGCATTTCATTCACATGTATTTAGAAACTTTCTACTACATACCTATAAGTATATATTATTATTTTGTGTACTTTTTAATTTCACATAAATGGTGATACACTGAATATATTCTTCTGTGACTTGCTTTTTTTAACTCATTAATATGTTTTTGAAAATTAGCAAAGATGATACAGATCTAATTTTTTCATCTGAACTACTAGATAGTAGTTCATTAATAAATGAACCACAGTTTATTTTAATCATTCCCCTACTGATAGACACTTGGATTGTTTCCCTTTGGGGAGGAGAATCTATTATGAACAGTGTTACAATACATTGACTTTTCATTTAAAATTTTTTCTTGCTTTCTTAAACATTTTTCATGTGTCTCCAGCAGACCAGTATGTTAAATTGTGCTCAGGACATTAAATTATTCTCATTGCCGTGTTGGCATTTTGTTTTTATAAATGTTTTAGTATTTTTGCATCAAAAGAATGGATGTGTAAAAATCAAGTGGATATTATGAATGTAGGCAAACTAGACTTATAGTTTCTGTGGTGTGTACAAATATATAAATAAAAGACTTTCTACTGATAAGTCCCAACTCTAATCCCAATAATCCCATTTTTCAAGATAACAAAAAACCCTCAATGATAACCTGTGTGATGATAAGAAGGGAACTATATGACCATTTGAATATGGTAGAAAACAAAAGGAATATTCTAAAATAAAAAACAAGGACTTAGAGATAACAGTAAAAGTTATAAGACTCTGGAGGAAAAGAACCACAGATAACAAACTAAAAGAGGGTTTTCTGAAGTTTTTCACACACAAACAAGGTTCAGGGAAAAAAGAAAGTAGGAAGATCCATTGTTCTAGAAATGCTTTAAATGTTTAACTTATAGAGTGCCTGGCTGCCTCAGTCAGTAGAGAATGTGACTCTTGATCTAAGGGTGGTGAGTTTGAGCCCCAAGTTGGGTGTAGAGATTATTTAAAAATAAAATCTTGGGGTGCCTGGGTGGCTCAGTTGGTTTAGCATCCAATTATTGATTTCGACTCAGATCATAATCCCAGGTCATAGGATCGAGCCCTATTTTGGGCTTCGCACTGATAAGTAAGACAATATACAATATGCCAAGCGGTAGTAAGTGCTATAGAGGAAGAAGAAAGCAAGATGGGATGCTAGGGAAGACTGGGCAGGTAGAGGGAAGATTGTTATATAAGGCGATGAAGGAAGGTCTCTCTAATGAAGTGATGTTTGGAGTTGAGCCCAGAGGAGGTGAGGGAGTGTCTGTGTGCATGTATCTGTCACCATCTTACATCAAGTAGCGAATCTCCCAAGTCAAATCTCCATTTCAGACTTCTGGCTTTAGCTCCATGTGATTCTTCAATTGGATGTCTAATAGATGTTTCAAACTTATCATGTCTAAAACTGAACTCCTTTTCTTCACGCACTCCTTGCCAGTCTGCTTTATCCACAATCTTCCCCATCTCTGTTGCAGCTGGGACTAGATATTTGAGACTCCTTTGGGAGTAGCTGTTCTACAAAACGATGGAACTAAATGTATGAGATCAGACACAGAAAAAAAAGGAAAGAAGAGATCACATTTAATGTGATCTGAGGAGTGGCCAGAGATTTGGTGGGAAGGCACCAGGAGAATGTGATGCCTCAAAAGGCGAGAACATGTTTTAGGAGTTATTAGTGGTGTCCAGATCTGCTGAGAGGTTAGAGAAAATGAAGTCTACGAATCAACTCTTAGATTTGGCATCATTAAAGTTGTTAAAGTGTTCTTTTAAGATTGGGAATGGATTCAGGGGAGAATGGGAAACAAGGAAACAGATATAGCAATTATAACTCTTAAGTTTTGGTATAAAGAGCTGTAGAAAGAGGCTGTGGAATCTAAAGGAAGATATACCCATGGGGTAGATATTTCTTAATCATTTTCTGCCCCAAGTTTGGAGTTGGAATAAAGTCTAAATTGTTACGGCTTAGTTATTTTAAATGGTCAAGTTTTCCTCATGTTACTGCTGTTACAATGGGGAAAAATATGAAATGTTACTTCTGAAAGAAAAGTGGGCAAAAACTCTAATAAAATGATGACAAATTAACCAACTGAAAATAGCTAACAGAAATCTGTTACTACACCTTAGATAATATGTACTGGAGATATCAGCGAGTCCGTTTTATTAAGTTACTACCTTTTAAAGTTAAATGATATTTCCTTTTTTTTTCATTCAGTGGGGATCAGCAGTGTACTTATGTTATAAAAAATCAGTGGCAAAGACTAACACTATATCTTACAAAGCTGGTAAGTATAATTTTTCATGGAATACTTAATATATACATGTATTATGAAGGCTAGTAAAATTTAAGGAAAAAGAAATCTTACAATGTGTTAGTGTCAGGACTGGCACCACAACCCACATCTTTTTCTTCTGTTTTGTCTCATCCTTAAATTTATTGGATACCTAATTGAAGATTGATTTTAAAAGGAGCTGGGGTAACCATATTGAAAATGTCAAAAAACTATATCCATATGCTTCAAAGTAGTGTGACCACAAACTAAAGTTTTAGGATTGTGTTTGTATTTGTGTATGTTTCTTTAGGATAATCTTTTCTTGTTTGTCTTACTTAGTCTTCATAGATGAAGGTTGATAAATATTAATTAGTTATTATGAATAGTTATAATGTTTGAGAATAAAAATCTGGATATATCTTATTGAAGCATTCAGAGCTATTTGATGAACATATATGTAATATAATGTTAAATAGTTAAGTTATGAAACATTTTAGCATCATTCAAATTTTGAGCACCTAAATTCAATGGATGATGACCTAATATTTGTTATTGTTTTTATAGGTCTAATTTGTAGATATCCTCAAGAAGATTACGAGTCTTTCTCACTCCCAGAATCTGTTCCCCTATTTTGTTTACCAATGGGTGCAACTATTGAATGTTGGCCACCAAATAGCAAATACCCTCTCCCTGTTTTTTCTACATTTGTGTTAACTGGAGCCTCAGCTGAAAAGGTACTAGTTTTAACAACTATCAACAAATTTCTTATACATTTTCTTTTTTTTTAGTTTATTTATTTTGAGAGAGTGGGGCATGAGTGGGGGAGGAGCAGAGAGAGGAAGAGAGAGAAAGAGAGAGAATGAATCCCAAGCAGGTGTCACACTGCCAGCACAGAGCCTAATGCGGGCTCAAACTCATGAAATGAGAGATCATGACCTGAGCCAAAACCAAGAGTTGGACACTTAACCGACTGAGCCACCCAAGTGCCCCTCTTGTACATTTTCAAGTCTTAAGTTTTACATAATGTAGGGAACAGTAGAAAAAAAAAATAACTGGTTAAATTGAATCTATTACACATACCTCTTCCACTTCAGTAAAATAACTATATCCAGAGATCAAGGAAAAGGGAAATTTCATTCTGTCCCATACACCCCAATGCTTTTTTGTGAATATGGTAAAAGATTTTTTTTTCATCATCAAATGATGATCCTTCATTGCTTCATTTTCTGTCAGCCGGAAGCATAATACAAAAGACATTATTAAATATGCAAAGCTCTTTGGAATCATAGACTATGATAGTTAGAAAGGACCTTGGAAATCATCTAGTCTAACATCCTCATTTTATAGATTGGGAAATTGAGGTCCAGAGAAATTTAGTGAATTGCCTGAAGTTGGAATATATATTTCCTTGTCTAAAATTCTGTCCCACTGTCTACTAAATAATTATTTTTAGTCATTTTGTTATAGAGAATATTTTTTCTTTATTTTATTTTATTTTTTTAAACAGCTTTTTAAATATTTATTTATTCACTCTTCAGAAAACAAACTTGATTTAATTGAAACATCTTTTTTTTCAATAATAAGATGTGAGAGTAGCACTGTGTAGTGTTTTTTGTTTTTTGATTTTTTTTTTTAACATATTCCAAGAAACCAAGAGAGATGTTTGTTCACCACTGTGTTCCTGGTACCTGGCACCTTGCCTGGCTCATAGGCATCTAAAAGGCTTTTAATGACCTAGCTCATAATGCCTCCTCTGTTAAATATTTAATGATGTGATTTGAATAGATGATATAAGGTGTATTTATTAAATATATTACTTGTTTTCCAGGTCTATGGTGCTGCTATTCAGTTTTATGAACCATACTCTGAGGAAAATCTCACAGAAAAACAGAGACTTCTTTTGGGTTTAGCATCATCAGCAGATGGGAAATCTGATAGTTCCAAAACAATTCACACTAATAAATGCATCTGTCTTCTTTCTCACTGGCCTTTTTTTGATGCATTCAGGAAGTTTCTGACTTTTCTGTATCGTTATTCTATCTCTGGACCTCATGTCCTTCCAATTGAGAAGTAAGTTAGAATCCTTCTTGGTTCAAAATTTAGCAGATCTTTTATATTTGAATTGGTAATTCAGTAAATTGTATTTGGAAACTGGATTTCTCCAGAGTTACTTAAAAAAAAGAACTTGGTTTTTTTTTTCAATTAGGTAATATTTTTCTCGTATACTTTTACAACCACATTATTCTAAATATACCTCGAACAAAATGAAGTGAATGTTTCATTTTCTGATGCTCTTGTCAAGTTTGGAGATCCTAATTGGCGCTTTTTTTTTTTTTTTTTTTTTTTTGCTGGTTTTGTGATTCTTATTTTTCAAATAATTTGGGTTTATTATGAACTTTTAAAAAATATTCTGCTTTTAGACATCATGAATTTAAAGAAAAAATTAAATAAATGCATTCTGTATTCTTTTTAAAAATTCAGTGATTTACCTTAAATCACTAAAAGTGGATAATGTTTTATCCAATAAGATTTGTTGCAAATGAAATCTAAATATCTTCATGCCTATTTATTGTTTATTTTATACCATCTATCACTTAAACTCTTTTGTATTTTTTTAATGTTTATTTATCTTTGAGAGGGAGAGAGAGAGAGAGCAGGAGAGGGGCAGAGAGAGAGGGAGACAAAGGATCTGAAGCGGGTTCTGCCCTGACAGCAGAGAGCCCTATGCAGGGCTTGAACTCACTGGAGGGCTCAAACTCACGAACTGTGAGATCATGACCTGAGCTGAAGTCAGATGCTTAACCAACTGAGCCAACCAGGTGCCTCAACTCTTTTGTATTCTTAAGCAGAATTCTCTGACCGTGGTTCAGTGACTGTTGGGAAGTGATAGAATTGTCATAAGAGCATCTGGTGTACAATATTAACTCTGATTTTTTCTTAAATTTTTTCACTCCCATCTCAGTATTTTACTCTAGTAGTTAGTAGGTTTTTTGGTCTCAGGACCCTTTTATACTCTTAAAAAATGAGGACCCCTGAAGAACTTTTTGTGTTATATCTGCCAATACTTATTACAATAGAAATTAAAATTAAAATTGTAAAATAAAATACAATAGAAATTAAAATTTAATATTTTAAAATAATTGCACTTTAACAAGTTTTTTTTGAAAAATAACTCTTCAAAACAGTGAGAAGAGTCATGTTGTTTTACATTTTTGCAAATCTCTAATGTCTGGCTTAATTGAACACAGCTAGGTTCTCATACATGCTTCTGCATTCAGTCTATTGCAGTATGTTGTTTGGGTGAAAGTATATGAAAAAAACCTGGCCTCACACAGGTACGTAGGTGGGAAAAGGGAGAGCATTTGAATAGCCTTTTCAGAAAATTGTGTGGAATTTCTGCTTTGACACTGCCCAAAACTTGACAAGTGAAATTTGTTATAGGTTATTTGCAGTGTGTAATCTAAAGCTTTAGTAATGAACTTTCTCTGTTACATTAAAATCTATTGATTTTTCTCACTCTAAGTGGAACTTTTACACATGCCTGGTTTTGTAGCATCATATATTGGTCATTTGGAAAATACCAGTTGATGGCATTTAACATAGATCAATTTCATTTGTTAATAGCACCACCTATTTCATCAGAAAAATTTTTTGAGTACCAAGAAGTTGTCAAGTACATGGTGGCAAAGTTCTGATTTTGACTTAAAATTTTATTTATTTATTGAATTAGAATTGAATTATTAGCAACAATGCTTTGAGTTCTTTTTCTTTTCTTTTTTTTATTTTTAAAGATTTCATTTTTAAGCAATCTCTACACCGAATGTGGGTCTTAAACTCACAACCCCAAGATTAAGAGTCATACGCTTCACTGTCTGAGCCAGCCAAGAGCCCCTATGAGTTATTTTTCTTGAAGCAATAGGCTCACCTTATTCATTTTTATATAGAAAAAATTTGCTGTATACCTAACATTGGATAACTTTAATTTATCAATTGTTTTTTCAAGGAAAAATGACATTCTGTAAGAACTACAAAACAATAATTCAGTTCTTCGATTACTGTCCACATAATATATTATCTACCGAGGAAGAGGTAAAAGTTAAAATGGCTTTTGAGACATTGGTAACACAAACTTTGTTTAACCTGAGGAACTATCCATATGAAAAGCCATTGGAGTTAGGTAGAGGCAACTTTAATGGGAGAAATGATTTTTGGTGTTTGTTCACTTGTTTTTGTAGTAGCAGGGATTTCGAAATTATAAGTACACAGAGCATTTGACTCAACTTGGCCTTGCGGTAACTTGTTGACCTTTATAGCATATGGTGTTCACTTTGGAATCAATTGGGTTTTTGTCTGTTTGTTTTTAAGGCATATTTCTCATTTTATGCATAAAGTTCCTTTTCCGTCTCCTCAGAGACCACGGATTTTAGTTCAGGTAAGATTTTCTTGATATAAGTGCCCTATTAAACGATTATTGGCCCTGTCAAAATGTACCATAAGAATAACAATTTTAAATGGAGGAAAAGATCAAATGAAAACCAGATGGTAGTTCATGTTGGAGTTTGGATTCTTACTGTTTTATTAATTGTCTCCCAGACAGGCATGTAATGTTTCCCCTTAGGTAAAAGGTTGAAGACTTAAAGTAGACAACAGTAACATTTTGAACACACAAAAAGGGACTTCTTTCCCTAAATTTGTTATAGGTAATTGAAAGTTTGTCTGTGCCTTTGGCATTTATTCCTGAAGGTATATATATTAGAATAGATACAAGAAAAAGTGGTGTGTTTTCATATATTAGGCAGGGAGAAGTGTTCATTATCTTTGTGATGGGGAAGTTCAAAATGAACAAATTTTTTTTCCTATCTCTTTTCCCAATTGACTGTATCTTTTCTCTTTTGTTTACATTTTTTTTAATTTGTGCTCTTGGTTTGTAAGATGTCTGCTTATTTAATCATTATTTACAAAGTGACTTATATAAAGAAGATATTTTTATGTGTTATCACTATATATGCCTTACTGTATTTATCACAGCCATTAATGGGAGTGGGGTATCATTCAAAATTAGAAGTATTTGGTAAATAGGTATTTACAAATTTGTGGAAATTTGCATAAATTTAAAAATGTAGATAAAAATAATTGCATTATTACATTGATACAGATAAAATGTCTAGAAAAAATACCATTTTTATAATCTTTATAATCAGTCTGTATATCCACATATCATCACTGTCTTCTTGATATTTAGTGCCAGAACATACACACACACACACACACACACACACACACACACACACACACATATATATTGGTAATTATTTTCTGTTGAGGACTAAACAGTACATATTTTAGTTTTTATAGGCCACTCTGTCTCTGTCAAAACTCCTCAGCTCTTATTGCACAAAAGCAGCTATAGATAATTCCTAAACAAATGAGCATCGCTAGTGTTCCAATAAAACTTTATTTATAAAAACGGATGGCCTGTGGATTTGCCTTGGAGGCCATAGGTTTACTAACCCTGATTTTGTGGTATTAAATGAACAATTTAGTCTTTCAATAAAACTTTGTTAAAATGACATTAGGGGAATGTTGAGGAACAGGGGAAAAGAGATTTCAGAGTAGGGAAAATTAGTAGTTAGGTCAGTGGTTAGGACATAGTTTTCAATATTTTAATAAGTGATGTAAACAATTTCTATACCGGTTAATGGTTATGTTGAAACTTGATGGATGTCAGCATTAGCCAAAGAATATTTTTTTTTACCATAAAGTGGTGTTTTAAGGCTCATCTTTATATTTCAAACACTTTATTGTGAATCTTCTTCCAGTTATCACCACATGATAATCTGATTCTCAGTCAACCTGTTTCTTCACCTCTTCCATTGAGGCAAGTAAAACTTCATTTCTGTTTATGTTTCTCTAAATCTCATGTGTGCTAAAGTGACCTTGAAATATTTTCTCTTTCCTAGGAAAAATTTCAAATGTTGATGGAAATACTTCTTATTTAACTGTTATCTAAATACCTTTTATTTAATGAAAAAAGAAAAACTTTTACAATATTTGGTATTTTGTGTATCCATTTATTATCAAGTACTTATTAGTATGTAAATAGGTATATATGTATATAAATTATGAAAACAATGGTTTTTACCCTCTGAAGAACATTCAAATGTAATTAATTTTAAATTTAACCACCAAATAAAAAGGTACTCATAAATACAACCATGAAATAAAATAATGTATTTTATTACTTAAAAGTTCAGAGAAATTACAAAATATATTTTTTCTAAAGTATCAGTTCTTGAAATTTAATTAGCAGTGTAATTTTCTAGCTGAGAAATCATTACAATATAATTTATTTTTTGTAGCACATACCTGAGGGAAACCAACTGCCATCTTTGACATTAGTTTTGTAAGAATTGCAGATTATTTCATCACTAGGTTTCAGTCCAGAGCAACCAGTGTTTTCTTAACCTTTGTTTGAGCAGAAAATAAACTAGAAATACTGACTGCGACTATGTATAAAAAGATCCTAATACCCAAGAGGCCTTTTTTTGGTGGTGGGGGGGAAGGGTAACAGCTTTATTGATATAATTCACACACTGTACAATTCACCGAGTTGAATTCTCAATTCAATGGTTATTTTCACTCTGTGAATAGAGTTATATAGAGATCACTATAATCAACATTTACATCACTCTAAAAAGAATTTCTGCCATTTCTACTCACACAAATATGCACACACACACATACACACGCGTGCCTGCAAACACACCTCCCAGCCCAAGGCAACCACTAATCAACTTTCTGTGTCTACAGATTTGCCTGTTCTGGATATTTCATATAAACGGAATTATATAATTTGTAGCCTTTTGTGTGTGGCTTCTTTCACTTATTATAATGTTTCCAAAGTTCAGCCATGTTGTATCATCATACTTTATCCCTTTGTTTCCAACAAATATTCCATTGTATGGATAGATGACATTTTATTTATTCATTCATTAGTTGATGGGCATTTGGGTTGTTTTTACTTTTTGGCTACAATGGCTAATGCTGCTATGAACATGCACAAGTTTTTTGTGGACATGTTTTCCTTTCTCCAAGAGAATTGTTATTAATTTTGCTTTATTTTTAAAAAATTGTTAAGGGGGGCCTGGGTGGCTCAGTTGGTTAGGTGTCCGACTTCCGCTCAGGTCATGATCTCATGATTTGTGAGTTCGAGCCCCGCGTTGGGCTCTGTGCTGACAGGGCAGAGCCTGGAGCCTGTCTCGGATTCTGTCTCTCTCTCTCTCTCTCTCTCTCTCTCTCTCCCTCCCTCTGCCACTCCCCTGTTCGCACTCTGTCTGTCTCCCTCTCTCTCAAAAATAAATAAACATTTAAAAACTTTTAAATAAAAAAATTAAAATAATTAAGTTAATTTGGTGAAGCCAATTATTTAGCATTATGTAGACAACATACTGATTGGCTTACTGAATTACTTAGTCCAGTATTTTGTTACCAATTTCCTTTGTGTATATATATATATATAGATACCATCACTTCGTAGCTCTCAATTTCATATTACTCTTATCATTACAATAGTAAAGATAATCTATTTGTAAATCCAAATCTTAATGTATGCACTTGCGTTAAGAGAGGTGGGCCTGTAAGTCATGTATTTTTTATGATAACAATGAAAGATGAGCCATTAAAAATTTTTTTTCCATTAAAAACTTGCTTTGGGGCACCTGGGTGGCTCAGTCGGTTAAGCCTCTGACTTTGGCTCAGGTCATGATCTCGTGGTCCATGAGTTCAAGCCCTGCATCAGGCTCTGTGCTGCCAACTCAAAGCCTGGAGCCTGCTTCGGATTCTGTGTCTCCCTCTCTCTCTGCCCCTCCCCCGTTCATGCTCTGTCTCTCTCTGTCTCTCAAAAATAAATGTTAACAAATTAAAAAAAATAATAAAAAAAAACTTGCTTTCAACTAAAGCATCCCTCTATAGATTGAATTCTTTATTTGGACATTATCTACACAGCAGATATTTTTCTGAAAAAAAGAATGACTTTTCATTTTCCATATTGAATACAATGCAGAAAAATCTAATGATTTTGAAACCTCAAAAACTTCATTGTTTTCATAGTATGTTTCTGATTAATGTTTTCCACACATAAGGACAGCAATCATGTTTAAAGTTGAATAAATAATATAATCGTACCCTAATTATGACCTTTTTTCATTATTTTGGATAATGAGGTGTTTGAATATATATTTTCTTAATTATATATTTTTGTTTGGATTGACAGTGGTGGCAAGTTTTCAACACTACTTCAAAATTTAGGCCCTGAAAATGCTGTGACATTACTTGTGTTTGCAGTAACAGAACATAAGATTCTCATCCATTCCCTACGGCCTTCCGTGCTTACTAGTGTGACAGAAGCTTTAGTGTCTGTGAGTATCACAGCTTTTCTCTTTGGCAATTTCATTTTAAACATAATTTATACATTTAATTTAAAGCTACTTTTTAAAAGCCTAACTAAAATTCATAATGAATTTTTATGTTGTGAAAACAATTTTAATTTTCTGACCCTTCATATTAGTTGTAATTATTTAATTGCTTATCAAGTGTTAGACTTTAGGTATGAATAGACAGTTTTTTGTATGTGCTGATAAATTATGCCTCAATGCCAAACAACTAAATATTCTCCTATCTTTTGTTTATCCAAGATGATTTTCCCTTTCCACTGGCCATGCCCATATGTTCCTCTCTGCCCACTGGCTTTAGCAGATGTCTTGAGTGCACCATGTCCATTCATAGTAGGAATTGATTCAAGATACTTTGATCTCTATGATCCTCCACCAGATGTTAGTTGTGTTGACCTAGACACCAACACCATTTCTCAGTAAGTGCATTTTAGTGATTCTCTACTCAGTAATTTACAACTTCATAGTATGTGTATGTAACTGTATATTTTATAAATGCTAATTAGAATTCTTTTGAGCTATATCGTCTTTGTTTTGGGGTTATTACCATCTTTGAATCAACCTGTGCTATTCTCCTATGGAGTAGATTTAGGGTATTAGAGACATTTTATTATAAAAAATATATATACCTTTAATCCTCAGACCTTTAAATATTTAAGAAACATTATAATCTTATATTTACTTAGAAATTTATCAGAAGGGAAATTGAGGTTAGAAACAGAAAATTTTAGGGGCTCCTGAGTGGCTCAGTCAGCTGAGTGTCTGACTTTGGCTCAGGTCGTGATCTCACATTTTCATGAGTTCAAGCCCTGCATCAGGCTCGCTGCTGTCAGTGTGGAGCCCAGTTGGGATCCTCTGTCTCCCTTTCTTTCTGCCCCTTCTCTGCTGGTGCTCTCTATCTCAAAAATAAATAAACATTAAAAAATTTTATTTACCATTTTCCAAATGAGTACAGGTGAAATCACAAATTGAACTGTAATACTATACCTTGGTATTTCAATTCTATTTCTAGTCTCATTTTAATACTATTAGTATACTAGTACTTCAAGAAAAATTAAATAACTTTTAAGTTATACATGATTTTATCACCTTTATACCTTTAGAAAATAAGGATTTTATAAGTTTCCCTCTCTTTTTATTGGAATAACATTTAAGTTGTAGTTACTGGAGCTATCTTTTTGTAGCTTTTTATAATTGTTCTCTCATATCCCTTATTTTCAGTTTAATCATACTTATGCTATTCAGGGAAGAGGAAATTGATGCAATGACCGCACTGAATTCACAGGACATACTTAAAATAACTACAAGTTAGTCTTTCAGTAAAGCCCAAAAGCTGGTACACCTTTTACAACTTAAATATGTATATGTATGTGCAATAGATTCTTCTTCATTTTTAATAAGCATGTTTCATATTAAAGGCTTTTGATTTAATTCTCTAACCTTACATTAATTCTAATGTCATATATGTCAAAACCTCAAGTCCCTGACCTATTAGAAAAGATGGCGTTCTATTAAATATAAAATATAAAAAATAATCTAAAATGATAATATATTATAGCAAAAGAATACTTCTTTTACTGTTTATTTTTAAGAGAGAGAGAGAGAGAGAGTGCCTGTGTGTAAGTATACAGGGGAGAGCAGAGAGAGAGCAGGACAAAGGGTCCCAAGCAGGCTCTGTGCTAACAGCAGAGAGCACAATGCAGGGCTTGAACTCATAAACCATGAGATCATGACCTGAGCTGAAGTCGAACACTTAACCAACTGAGCCATTCAGGCAATCCCAATGACATAATGTTTTTAAAAATTGAAATTCAGGGTGGAGAATTAGTATATACTGTATTTATTATGGTAATAAATTACATTTCCCCCCTTTTTATACTTTTCTTCCAGTTTATTAAAAGAATTTGTTGTAATTTTATCTTTTTCTTTTGACTGCTAGTGAGTTAAAGAATCAAAGAAAACATAAGTTGTTGGTATTCATCAATAGTGTTCCTTCTTCATATTATCACCCTTCCGAACGTATGGAAGGACTAAGCTAGTGAACTAACAGCTTTCTACTTTCCTTCATCCAGAACATCTGGAACCTCAAGCTGAAATTTGAAAGAAAACAAATCCTGAATATGCAATTTTGGGTCTCTTGTATGTTATCAATGTCAGTAAATTTCTGAAGAAAGGGAAAGTAATACCTGTACTAGGCATAAAGCTATATGCATAGCCTATGTTATCTCATTCTTTGTATTTTGCAAGGTAGTTTTTTATTAACCCCTCTGACAGGTAAGGAAATCGAAGCTTAGGGTTTTTTTTTAAAGATTTACTTTTAAATCATCTCCACACCCAACGTGGGGCTCAAACTCACAACCCCAAGAACAAGAGTGGCAGCTCTACTGAGCTAGCCAGTCACCCCCAAAGCTTAGACTTTTAGTAATTTATCAGAAGGGGCACGTAGCATTTACTGCCAGCTAAATTTTGAAACCATCACTGTCCAGTTCCAAAACTAATTCCTCTGCCACCAATTATTGGTTATTTTGGAAATCCCCATAAATAAAAACACAGAAGGCTATCGTGGATCCAAACTCAGGTACTAGATAAAACTCTCCCACCCAGCCAGTGAAGATACCAAGGGCAAGAGAAGGAAATTATGTGAGTAAATAACAGTAATTAGATGTAATGAATGGATACCAAGATTCTGTTCATCTATCTTGAGCACCCTTTTTTGATAGTCACTGGAAATAAAAAGGCAACGCAAGTAGACTCCTTTCTCTTTAGTTGCTCATAATCTATTTTTATAAGGCTAGCATGCACACAGTGAATGATAAGATACAGTGGGAGTGCTGTGTTGCAATGTTTTATCCAGAAAATAATGTAAAAAGTGTTCTACATTGTCTTCTCACTGTAATGCAGGATTCCTGCTCCTGGTCACATTATAAATGAAATAAAACCTTCGCAGTGGGACATCTGCAGGTGACCCTCTCCTATCTATCTGTATTTTTATCCTCATCTATGAAAAGATAGGGTAGATTCCAAGATAGTTGTTCTTTTGAGCCTAAGATTTCCCATCCACTCCTTTTTCTTTGTTTGGTTTCCAAGGTGATGATTTTGCCCTTTTTGTTCTGTGGGAAGTACAGGGAACATTAAAAAAAACTCAACTTCCACTACACACCTGTGCTGTGTTGTCTTTAGTGGTTAGAACATGAGTGATTCACTTTTCTTCTCCTTTTTCTCTACTTTTTCAAGTTTTCTAAAAAAATGATTTATGGCTTCTGAAGTACAAAAAATGATTTAATAAGTGAAGAATGGAATCAACAAAGCTATAGCTTAAGTCCAAAAGGTTTATGGTGTTTTATCGCCATGCTCTTTTCTTACTGCATGTGTAGTTTGAAAAACAACTGTGTCGTAATAATTGTAATAAAGGAGATTATAGGAGTTTGTTGTAGAAACAAAGCACTTTCAAAGCAGATATCCTCTTTTATAGTTATAAAAGTATTTTGGAATATTATCCTTTATTCAAATAATTTAATATTATAGATTAGTTCTTTTCTGAAAGAAAACAAATTTTACTTCCACTTTTAGAAAACTAAGAAACTAAATACTTAAACATACGAAAGTATTTTGATAAGCTTTTTGGATCATCAGTTCATTTTTTTCTTTATGAGTTCAAGTTTTCCACAGTGCTTTTTCTTCGAGTCTATAAGAAAAAGAAAAACCCTCCTGTTGCTAGGATTTTCCCAGTGTTTAGGTGTCTAAAGACTCTTAAATGAGGTTTGAGAGTAATGACCATCATATTAAATTTGTAGTGATTAGCATGATTCCATTGCAAGTGGAATTTACCCAGTACCAACATAATTATAAATTTTTGAGCTATATTTGTATAAGGTTCTAACCTCGTGTAAGTTAATTCTTAAATATTCTGCATCCCAGTTTACCCTTGTATTTTTTCTTATTAATTATAATATTTTGTATGTATTTTTTGTTCAATGTATTTTCTCTTTTCCCTTTTTTATATATAGCCAAAAAAAAAATCTAACAAATACATTGTTGTTGTCATTTAATCTCAGAACTGGTGACAAGAAAAATGTAGCCTGGAAGATACTTCCAAAGAAACCATGTAAAAATCTGATGAACACACTGAATAATTTGCACCAGCAGCTGGCTAAATGTAAGTGTATAATTTAATTAAAGGAAGTAATTTAATCTGAGAAAGGACTCCAGTTACTTTGCCTTGCTTGTGAAAGGATACTGTTTATTTTATCTAAGGAAAATGTTTTTATAATCTTAAGGGCAAATGAACATTAAAGCAAACTTTGTTAGAAGCTGCATAGATTTATAAAATGTATTCTATTTTATTTTATATCTGCTACATGTTCATAGAGCCATTTTAGAACGATAAAATTGAAAAAGAGGTTAAGGTAATTGTTTTCTTTACTTTTACCATTACTGAAATACTGTGGAAAAAATATGGGTTTCCTCTTATAGAACATTCTCTTCATACAGAGAATAGAAGTTTAATTTTGAAAATTTAAGACAGATGGTTTAAATTAGAAAATGCTGTTGATTTTAGTAAGGTGAGAGCTGGGGTTTAAGCTTTTCACCTTAAGTGGATCTTAATGCCATGCTTATTACCTCAAATAATTTGAAATTAGAAGCTTGCCAAATGCATTAGGAAATTAATCAAAATGAAAATTTTTTGGGATATGGAATATTTCAGTAAAAAGCTTATATAAGAATAACTTGACGGTAATCCAGCATTACTGATAAGAAGAATTAAACCTTCATTTATTTAATCCTCTTGGTATTTTAGAACAATGGCCCATTCAGGGTCCATAATTTAATACTTACTGTATGAAAAATGGTCAGTAATGGTGTAGCAGTATTTGAGGTTCTCATTTACGTATTTATCATCTATCTAATCCTCTTGGTATCTTATAACAACAGCCCATTCAGGGGCCATAATTTAATACTTATTAAATTATTATATGAAAAAAATGGTCAGTAATGGTATAGCAGTATTTGAGGTTCTCATTTATATATTAGGTGAAATATAAACATAGGAAGGGGCCTACATCCTTTAGGGTTCAAAGTGACCATAGTTAGAGTTGGAAATAGATATGGAAGAAGACAGTGTTTCCAAAGTAAACCTTAAAGCAAGCAGATAATTTGGAAGTGGCTCATAAGTACCCAGGATATGAAAACAGTGACATCAAATAGAACAGCATGTCATCTTATGTGACAAATAAATTATGTATAAAATTTTAGTTAAGCTAACTAGTTAATTGCTTTCTAACAAGGCATATACTTCTTGTAAATAGCTGAAAGTCCAGCAGCTTTTGTAACAGTATTTAAAATATTATTAAAATCCATGAAATAGCCCATCCAACTCTACTGAAGGGCAGAACCTTAAAGCTTAAAATTATAAACTTTTAAACAATACTGATAGTTAAGAACTGTGTAACACTTTATACCTTCAGACCACTTTGACATATATTTTTTATCTTTATAACTCTGAAGATAAATTGAAGGAGGTAAAGTAGCTTGTCAGAGATTATACAGTTAACAAGGATGAAGCTAGGATTAAAATCTAGATCTTCTGTATCAAGGCCCCTATTCTTTCTAGTACTATTACTTTTTTAGATAGTAAGAACTCCAGAAAAAAACTCTGTAAGATGATTTCTTTTTCCTCTTATTTTAAAAAGTTTTTAAATTTTGAAACAATCACATTTTCTCTCATCTTTGAGAATAGATGCCCCATCACCTCCAAAAGGAATATATATTCCTATCCCAAAATACATTCTCCTGCACCACTACATAACCATGAAAATCAGGAAATTAACAGTGAGCATTTCCGCCATCTTTATCTGCAGACCAGATTAAAGTTTTGTCAATTATAATAATATTCTTTATAGCCGAATAATCCATTTCCAAATCAGATGTCTTTAGTTTCAAGTCTCTTTTGTCTCCTTTTCTCAAAACAGTTCTTCGATTTCTCCTTCTTTTTCTTGATACTTTTGAAGATGGTATTTACTATCATAAAATGGTTCATGATGTGGGTTTGTCTTGAGTGTCCTCATGGTAAATACAGGTCATACATCTTTGGCAGGAATATCACAGAAATGACACTACGTTCCTTTCCTAGCATCCTTATCTGATCATGCACTTCATCAGTTTGTCCCGTTATTGATAAAGATGTTCACTTTGTGCACTTGATTAAGGTGGCATCTAGCAGGCTTCTCTATTGTGAATTTATTCTTTTACTACCTAATGACTTTTGCGTTGAATTGTTCAGGAAAAGGAAGAGCTGTTTTCCACATTTTAATCCTTGTGTGTTTTTCCTGCAGGGACTTACATTTTTTAAAAGGGGGGGGGGAGGGTAGAACCAATGCATTTAACCCTGTTTCCTGTTGATGTGGTTGCTATGATTTTCATTTATTAGTTTATATATAGTTATTTCAGAACATGAATTTATTTTGATGGTAGTCAGATAAGCAGGAATACTTTCATATTTACTTTGGTTGAAACATACTCAGCAGAGCCTAAAAAATGATGTAGCAAGCTTTGCTAGGGTTTACATATTATGAAGTTGTGTAAACAAAGAGTTGAGTAGCTTGAGCCCTTTTGAAAACAACACCTTTATTTCTTTCAGTTTTATTGAGATAAAATTAACATATAGGACTGTATAAATTTAAGGTGAACAGTATGACTTAACATACATATATAACAGATTTATATTGATACCATTATCAACATTGGTAAAATCACACTGTATTTTTTCACAGTGCAGCAGAGACCAAGAGACGATGGACTAATGGACTTAGCAATGAATGACTATGATTTTAATTCTGGAAAGAGGTTACATATGATAGATTTGGAAATCCAAGAGGCATTTTTGTGTTTCATGGCCTCTATTTTAAAAGGTTATAGATCATACTTAAGACCAATAACACAAGCCCCATCTGAGACAGCCACAGATGCGACCTCTCTTTTTGCCTTGCAAGGTGAGTGATTGCACAGTTTTATAGCTTTCATATCATTGAGTTTAACCTTATGATGCAGTTGTTTTCTGTGTTAATATAGTTCATGTTTATCAAAATACATAGCTATTTTGGAAGTGTGTGAATATACCAACTTTGTTGGTAATCCATTTCCACAGAACTAGTTATTTCTCAGACAAATCAGATATGTCAAAGAAACCATTTGAAAAGCATAGAGCTTCGTAACCATGTACTACTGCACTCTTTTGTGCCATAGATGTGTTGGGATATTGATAATTTTAGCTTTCAGAGCAGCTAGGCAATGTTGGACACTCAGAAGAACCTTTGGGATGGTCACCTTCAAGCATGAACAGCCTCATTCTTTTTATTTCAGTACACTTTATTAAATATCACTTTCTTTCTTTCTTTTTTTAATAAATATCACTTTCTGTTTGTGCCCTGAAGCAAAGGAAGTTGGAGAGCCCGAGAGTGCAATTTGTATCAAAATACATACTTATTTTCTTTTGAAGTATATATCATTGCAAGAGAAATTCATTTAATAAGCATATATTGAGTTCCTCTAAATGCTAGGTATATAGTGGCATGCAAAAGATATATGGTCACAAAAAAAAAAAAGAGAGAGAGACATGGTCACTTCTCCCATTGAGCTTATAGTCAAGATAAGCAATTTGAAGGGCACCTGGCTGGCTCAGTCAGAGGAGTATGTGACTCTTGATCTCAGGGTCATGAGTTCAAGCCCCACATGGGATTTAGAGATTACTTAAATAAATAAAACTTTTTTTAAAAAAGAAGATATGCAATTTGAAAATAATATGAATATAGGGTGCCTGGGTGGCTCAGCCAGTTGAGCATCTGACTTTGGCTCAGGTCATGATCTCACTGTTCATGAGTTCGATCCCTGTGTCAGGCTCTGTGCTGACAGCTCAGAGCGTGGATCCCACTCGGATTCTGTAACTCCCTCATCTCTGCTCCTCTTCAGTTCACACTCTGTCTGTCTGTCTGTCTCTCTCTCCCTCTCTCTCAAAAATAATAAAAACAAACATTAAAAAATAATACGAAGGAACCCTTTATTTCACAACTTCAGATCACAGAAAGCCCTTCTGAGGAATTTATCTCTGAGCCATGATCTGAAGGATGAGTAGAAATTAGCCAGGCAAAAGAAAAGTAGAAGGTCTTAGAGAGAACAGTTGGAAATAATTTGAATGTATGGGCCCAAAAGAAGGCCCAAGTGTAGTGTAACTGACCATAGTGAACAAACTAGAGCACGAAATCAGGAAATAAACTTTTACTCTGTTTCAGTAAGACACAGACATAAATACAAGAGAGGTTGTAACTGCTGTTCTTTAAAAATGCTTTCAAATTTACAATTTTATATGTAATCTTCAAGGTAGTGAGGAGACAACAGAGACAATTCTGGGTGAAGATTTGAAAGATCTGGGTTCAAGTTCCTTTCCTATTGCTATCTTTGTCAGGTCACTTCCCCAGGGGTCTTAGTTTCTTTTTCTGCAAAATGGTATCTGCACAATGGTAGGTTGAGGGAATATAGGTGACACGGTTAATCAACTTCCTTCTGGCTTAAAATTCTGTGAATCTTTGAATGATGCTATATTTTGTGACATTATGAATTTATGTTGAACAGCTTTCTTAAGAAGCCGGGACCGATCACATCAAAAATTCTATAACATGATGACCAAAACACAAATGTTCATTCGCTTCATCGAGGAATGTTCTTTTGTCAGTGATAAAGATGCAAGCCTGGCATTTTTTGATGACTGTGTAGATAAAGTAAGTAAGAGTATGTCTACAGTGCCCTAACTTGTTTCGTGGTGCTTTAAATGTTATGAGTTATAGTTTCTATTTAACTTTTATCAGCTCTGAACAGAATCTAACTTCATTCCATTTCATCTTTGACTCTTTATTATTAAAGTTTTGTTTGGCCTGCTAGGTATTATAAACCACAAACTCTTAGGAGTACCTTGCAGGATTTTATTGAATCATGAGTTTTATTTTAGCTATCAGGTCTGTAACCTTGCCTGCCTACTTACAGACTATGGGAGTTCTATCTACGTCTGTGGACCTCTAACTTGAGCATCCTTAATTTTCACCTCTCTTTATTGTACATTGTCACATCCTGAGAGTAGGTATAGAGCATAATGAATATATCACTTGAATATTTCTACAATTTGGAAGTGAGTTTGTAGCATAAATTAAATTTGTGTGTGAAATCTCTTCCCCTTTGGTCCTAATATCATAAGGTGGGTATTTATGCTGAACATAGAGGAGGTTGGGGAACAGTGACCTAGAGTGGGATGTTGAAACCTGAATGGGGTGAGGAAGGAGGAACAGACTAGCATTGGGTGTTGGAGCCCAAGCCAGGTGAAGACAACATCTATGTAAGGCGTGACCTACTATGGAGAATCAGAGCACGAGCAGGATAAAAAAGAGTACCCATGCTGGGGGCAGACAGCTGCAGGGGATCAGAATAAACAAGATGAGAAGAGTATCCATGCCAAAACAGCATGGACTATCAGAGGCTGAGCAACGTGAGAAGAGTGTCCCCACTGAGTAGGGGCAGCAGAGTTTGATGGAGTATCAGAGTTTGATCTAGATGAGGAAGATGCCAGCTTGGTGGGGACAGAGGGTAGGTCTGGAAGTAGTTGTTGAGGCCAAATTAGGGTGAAGAAGTGATGTATGTGGAGAGGAGTGGTGGTGGAAATGGGCAAATGTAACATATGGAGGAATGGATCAAATAAATAAATATATTAAAGATAATGAAGTTACTGTCAGAGAAGGGACTTACAAATACAGAAAAGAAGAAAACCAGAATGAACCCTGTGTTCAATATTAGAGTGGAATTAGAAGTTTAATATATCATTGGTTTTCAGTATGTATAGACAAATATAGAAATAAGTACAGATGTAAGTATGTATGTGTGTGTGTATACATACATATATTCCCTAGCTCTGTACACAGAGAAGCTGGAAGCAGCCATACCCCGATAGCAATGAGTACACCTAATACACAGAATTTGGCTACTAAAGACCATTCTCCACTAAAAGGAATTAGGACTCCTTGGAGAATAATTGGGTCTAGGGCAAGGAAAGAACCAGATGAGCCCTGAAGAAGCTTGTGTTAGAAAATAAGGAATTGCTCCAAGAATAATGGAGACATACTTTTTAAAACAACAACACACACAAAGACAAGCCAGCTTGAAGGGACCCCTCCTAGTTATATCTGAGACAATTTGAACATCAAATGTAAGTAACAGATTATAACCCATTGAATAAAATAGGAAACTATGAGTTTACACAGATATCAATTGAGAGTCTGATGAGAAACAGGATTTTAGTTTCAAAGTATCTCTGCACAAAATACATATTAATTACAAAAGGGGCAAGAGTAACTTTATAGTGGAACAGAAAGCCTGGCAGACACCACTTTTATCTAGTCATCAAAGTGAACATCACGAATAAGGAAACAAATCAACATCATATGCCTATAGTAGGCCACAGTGAGACTACAACATCAGCTCCATGATATTTCTGCCAAAGATTCATAACCTATAGAATCTCAAGGCAGTATCAGACAAACTCAAATCAAGTGACATGCCTCAAAATACCTCTTCTGTAATCCACAAATTTTCAGGGTTAGGAAAATAAAGGAAAAATTAAGAAACTGTTCAAGAGTGAAGGAAACTAAAGAGACTTGACAAGCAAATACAAGGTGCATCATTCAGAACTGGATGCTCCTGGCGTACCGTCAGTAATGTAATCCGTAAAGCTGGGATGTGGCTTGAGGATTAGACAGTAGCAGTGTAACATGTTAGTTTCCACAGTTTCATGTTGTATTATGGTTAGATAGCAGAATGTCATTGTTTGTAGGAAGTACACATCAAAGTATTCAAGGGTGGTGGGTCATCAGGCCAGCAACTTACTCTCAGAAGATGAAAGGGAAAACATTATATGTACTTGAAAAGTTACCGTACTTGAAACTCCTCTAAATTTATGGTATATATACATACAATGTTCATGATTTTGTGCCCATGACCATAGAAAAAAGAAGGAAAGCAAAGTTTTGTCATGTATTTACTCAACAAGTTATACTTGTAAGGTTTTTTAAAGAAGTCTATCACATTCAAATTTATATGACTGAAAGAAAATCAGGGATTTATTTTTTTTAAATATAATTTATTGTCAAGTTAGCTAATATACAGGGTATACAGTGTGCTCTTGGCTTCAGGAGTAGAGTACCATGATTCATCACTTATATATAGCACCCAGTGCTCATCCCAACAAGTGCCCTCCTCAATGCCCATAACCCATTCTCTCCGTCCCCATCGACCCTCAGTTTGTTCTCTGTATTTGTCTCTTATGATTTGCCTCCCTCTCTGTTTGAAACTATTTTTCCCCTTCCCTTCCCCCATGGTCTTCTGTTAAGTTTCTCAAATTCTACATATGACTGAAAACATAATAATATTTGTCTTTTCTCTGACTGACTTATTTCACTTAGCATAATACCCTCCAGTTCCATGCACGTTGTTGCAAATGGCAAGATTTCATTCTTTCTCATTGCCGAGTAGTATACCATTGTATACATATTTACTACATCTTCTTTATCCATTCATCAGTTGATGGACATTTGGGCTCTTTCCATAATTTGGCTATTATTGATAGTGCTGCTATATACATGGGGGTACATGTGCCCCTATGAATCAGCGCTCCTCTATCCTTTGGATAAATTCCTAGTAGTGCTATTGCTGGGTCATAGGGTAATTCTGTTTTTAATTTTTTGAGGAACCTCCACACTGTTTTCCAAAGTGGCTGCACCAGTTTGCATTCCCACCAACAGTGCAGGAGGGTTCCTGTTTTTCCATATCCTCGCCAACATCTCTCATTTCCTGGGTGTTCATGTTAGCCATTCTGACTGGTATGAAGTGATATCTCAGTGTGGCTTTGATTTGTATTTCTCTGATGATGAGCAGTGTCAAGCATCTTTTCATGTGTCTGTTGGCCATCTGGATGTCTTCTTTGGAAAAGTTTTTACTTACGTCTTTTGCCCATTTCTTCACTGGATTATTAGTTTTTTGGGTGTTGAGTTTTGTAAGTTTTTTATAGATTTTGGGTACCAACCCTACCTTCTCCATTCCGTCAGTTGCCTTTTAGTTTTGTTGATTGGTGCCTTTACTGTGCAGAAGCTTTTTATCTTGATGAGGTCCCAGTACTTCATTTTTGCTTTTATTTTTTTATTTCCCTTGCCTTTGAAGACATGTTGAGTAAGAAGTTGCTATGGCTGAGATCAAAGAGATTGTTGCCTGTTTTCTCCTCTAGGGTTTTGATGGTTTCCTGTCTCACATTTAGGTCTTCCATCCATTTTGAGTTTATTTTTGTGTACGGTGTAAGAGAGTGGTCCAGGTTAATTCTTCTGCATGTTGCTGTCCACTTCTCTCAGCACCATCTGCTAAAGAGCCTGTCTTTTTTCCATTGGATACTCTTTCCTGCTTTGTCAAAGATTAATTGAGCTTATGAGTCCATTTCTGGGTTCTCCTATTTCATTGGTCTTTGCATCTGTTTTGTGCCAATACCATACTGTCTTGATTACAGCTTTGTAGTAGAGGCTAAAGTCTGGAATTGTGATACCTCCAGCTTTGGTTTTCTTTTTCAACATTACTTTGACTCTTTGGGATCTTTTGTGGTTCCATACAAATTTTAAGATTGTGAAAATCAGTGATTTTTGAGGGGAGGGAGCATGACAGCCAAAATACAACTTATCTTCATATTCAGAAATTCAGTTATTTTTGTTTAATTTTTTAAAAAATATTTATTTTTTAAGAGAGAGAAAGAGAGAGAGAGAGACAAAGTGCCAATGGGGGAGGGACAGAGAGAGGGAGACACAGAATCAGAAGCAGGCTCCAGGATATCAGCACAGAGCCTGACACAGGGCTCAAACCCACGAACCGTGAGATCATGACCTCATCCGAAGTCAGACTTCTGAGCCACCCAGATGCCCCAGAAATTGTCTCAGTTCTGAGTTTGACACGAAAATGTCCTTTACTAATTGTTAAATAAGTACCAAATATGTCTTATAAAAATGAGAAGTGATTCTAAGCCAGATGTAATAGGAAAAACACTGCATTGGGAATCAAGACAACCTGAGTTCCAGCTCTTACACTTGTAACTTTTATTGAGTCATCTAGTCTTTCTGTGTTGTTTTCTTATCTTTGTTTAAAATATATTGTGAGCAGAGATCATTATGTACATCTCATAGTGTTCAAAGTAGTGTAGTATGAAGTGAAAACTGAAAAACGTGACTATTTTTATATTTTGCTGATTTTTATTTGAGTTTATAGATTGGTAATTTATTCACTATCTTAATCAAGTTTGCTTATTTGATGCTGAATAGAAAGAATAAATAAATAGAAAGGCGTGCGGTAAATAGAAAGATGTGCTTTAAAATACATTTTCTTTAATTCCTCTTTTATAGGAATATTTGTGCTGGTTTTGTATATAAAAATGATACTTCTTTGGGCACCTGCCTGTCTCAATGGGTAGAGTATGCATCAGGGTCGTGAGTTCAAACCCCACATTGGACATGGAGTCTACCCTTTTAAAAAGTGGGGTTTCTGACCAGCATTATGCGTTTCGAATGTTTTTCCCCTGTGGTGCTGGTCTTCCACTGGTCATCTGTGTATGCTAATTCAACTTGAGTGGCATACATTTGTCTAACAGTTTTTCCCTGTGCCAAGCTCACTGAATCATAAGGGACTAAACTCATGACCAGCATTTTGCTAATAGCATACTTTAGCCAATATACTGATTAATCCACATGGGAACACTGAATTTGTTGTAGGAATTCAATTAACTATGCAGAAGACAGAAATCTTGTATTGTTCCCTTGTATTTTTTACTCATTTTATGTACCTTGTTCATAAGTTTGTATTTCAACTAAGAACTCATACAGTAGTGTCAGTATCACATGGTTTTTAAAATACTCATTAATATTGTGAGACACATAACACTTTTGCTAGGTACCTAGGGCATCATGTTCTGAGGAAGATATTTTATTACTGATAATTACTACATTATATTGTCTAGGAATTTCTGAATGTAGGTCACCTGCTATTTACTTGATAAGAGTCAGTGCAGATCATGGTTAGAATAATTGCACAAAGAATATACATTCTGTTGAGAAAAGCCAATCCCATTAAATGTATAACCATTGTTTCTAGGCAGATTATTTTCCTGAAATGCTATTTACCTATTCAAAATCTAGATCCAACAAAAGATCACTTCTATATAATGATATCATGTTATACTTAAATATTTTAATGACTAAGAAAATTAAAACTGAAAATTAACTCATTAAAACATAGTTACTTGTATTTGTTTTATTGTATAATTCAAAGGAAGTTTTTTATTAGAGAAACTAACAAAATGTCTCAAGATCCAAAATGCACCTTAATAACCTTTATATACACTTAGAGGTTTATTGTATTCCTAGTAGTATTAAGCAGAACTCTCTGAAATAGTAAATATGCAGTACTATTACTACCTTTCATATTTTAGTACCGCAAGTTAAGTATACTCAGCACAGCAAGTTAGCACTTGCTTTTAATCTGCAAATGTTTTCTGAATATCAGTAATACTTGAAATTTTTATAATGTTTATTTATTTTGAAAAAGAGGGCATGTGTGTGAACAGGAGAGGGACAGAGAGGGAAGGAGAGAGAGAGACTCCTAAGCAGGCTACACACACAGTGCAGAACCTGATATGGAACTCAAACCCACAAACCGCTAGATCATGACCTGAGCCAAAATGAAGAGTTGGATGCCCAACTGACTGAGCCACCCAGGCACCCCTGAATATCAGTAATACTTTAAAAAAAAATCTGGGGCGCCTGGGTGGCTCAGTCAGTTGTGCAGTCGACTTCGGCTCAGGTCATGATCTCGTGGTTCGCGGATTCGGGCCCCGCATCGGCCTCTGTGCTGACAGCTCAGAGCCTGGAGCTTGCTTCGGATTCTATGTCTCCTTCTCTCTCTGCCCCTACTCCCTACTCTGATAGTTCGTGCTCTATCTCTCTCTGTCTCTCAATAATAAATAAATGTAAAATAATAATAATTTATGTGAGGTTCTTAGTTGGGTGACATTTTTTTTCCAAAATGTATTTATTTTGATAGAGAAAGAGCATGCCACAGTGCATGTGGGGGGTGGGAGAGGGCAGAGAGGGAGAGGGAAAGAGAGAAAAAGAGAGAGAGCATCCTAAGCAGGACTTAATCTGGCAACTTGAGAGAGCATGACCTGAGCTGAAATCAAGAGTCAGATATTTAACCAACTGAGCCACCTAGGCTCCCCTTTTAACTTAATTTTTTAAGTGAACAGATCCTCTTACTTTTGGCAATTTAGCTATGGAAAATAAGTAATATTTATTTTTATATATAAATTACCTGTTATATATTTATATATAAGTATTTATATCAGTTACATATTATACATATATGTTTTTATTATACTTACATAATAATATTGTATTATGTTACATATAAATATATTATTGTTATTAATATATAATATAGAGACTACGTAAGTCAATCTGTGACTAAGATTGAACAGGAATTAGACATATCTTTTGATCTTAGCATATTCAAGCAGAAAACATTTGCCCAACTTTTTTTTTTTAATGTTTATTCAGTTTTGAGAGACAGAGCATGAGTGGGGGAGGGGCAGAGAGCTTGGAAGATACAGAATCTGAAACAGGCTCAGGCTCTGAGCTGTCAGCACAGAGCCCAACGTTGGGCTCGAACTCATGGACCTTGAGATCATGACGTGAGCCAAAGCGGGCTGCTCAACCAACTTAGCCACCCAGGCACCCCACATTTACCCAACTTTAAAAAGCTGGAGTGGGTAATGCAGAATAAGAAAAACAATGTGTGAGAATTATTTGAGTTTCATTTATGACTAATTTAAGAACCATGTGTTCTTCATGATTATGTTTTAAATTCTTACAGACTGTTCCTATAGGATAGTGCTTAACTAAAGGCAGTTTGGGTTTTTTTTAATGTTTTATTTATTTTTGAGAAAGAGAGTATGCATGGGGGAGGGGCAGAGAGAGACAGGGACAGAGGGTCATTGCCAACAGCAGCGAGCCCAATGCAGGGCTTGAACTCAGAAACCCTGAGAATATGACCTGAGCCAAAGTTGGATGCTCAACCAACTGAGCCACCAGATGCCCCACTAAGGGCAGTTTTGTGTAACAAATAGTCTGGTAAGATTTTTCTTAATCTCCCAAGCACCCCTCTGCAGTGTTTTCTGAGCATATTAATGTGGAAAGATATATGAAGAGAATAAAAAAATTATTTCAATTTTATCCTATCATGGGATAAAAAAAAAAAAAAAGCTAGAAGACTTTTTCTTCTAATGGGCAGATGCCACTGTGCTTTCCAAAAGATAGAAATGGCCAACTGATACGTGTAGGATCACTCTGAGTGATGAGTATACGTGTAGGATACTCATGCTGAGTATAGCATGACTGTTTTTATAATGTTGAAATGAGATTTTATTGTTATACAAGTTAAGGGAAATATATTTTCCCAAGGTACTGAATCTGGTGGTGCAAAATTTTAATATTTTAATAGACCTTATGATAATGAGAATTAGAGCAGTTGTGTTTGTAAACACGTTTTTTCTATGTGAACAAAATGGCTGGAGAGTAGGAAGTAGGCACAGGTCTGGATAAGAAGAAGTAAAATAAATAAATAAAAATTTAAAAACATCTGGTGTCCATGGGGCACCAGGGTGGCTCACTCGGTTTAGCATCTGACTTCGGCTCAGGTCATGATCTCACTGTTGATGGGTTCCAGCCCCATGTCAGGTTCTGTGCTGACAGCTCAGAGACTGGAGCCTGTTTCAGATTCTGGGTCTCCCTCTCCCTCTCTCCGTCCCTCCCTCTCCCTCCCTGCCTGTCTCTCTCTCTCTCTCTCTCTCTCTCTCTCTCAAAAATAAATAAACTTTAAAAAGATTATTTTAAAAAATAATAATAGGGGCGCCTGGGTGGCTCAGTCGGTTGAGCGTCCGACTTCGGCTCAGGTCATGATCTCACGGTTTGTGGGTTCGAGCCCCGCGTCGGGCTCTGTGCTGACAGCTCAGAGCCTGGAGCCTGCTTCAGATTCTGTGTCTCCCTCTCTCTCTGCCCCTCCCCCACTCATGCTCTGTTTCTCTCTGTCTCAATAATAAATAAAAGCATTTTTAAAATAATAATAATAATAAAATAAAAACATCTGGTGTCCATAGACAAGCAGTTAGTTCTCTTGTAATGTTCCATCATAGAGATAGGAGTAGTTGCCAACTTTCTTTCCAATGACCTTAGGTATTTGTTTTAACCTTCTCATTCTGGTCCATCTCTTCTTTTTCATTATCATTGCTGCCCTTATGATTAGATTAACCACATTTCATCTGCATAAAATGTTGGTGGGTAGAGCTTCTCATTTGTTCTTGGGTTGCCCATGGACACTTGTATCCTACCATACCTATGATTTTGAGTTATAATTGACATATTCCTAATGTTTTTTCAAGTTTTTTTAATGTTTTATTTATTTTTGAGAAAGAGACAGAAGTGTGAGCAGGGGAGGGGAAGAGAGAGAGGAAGACACACAATCCAAAGCAGGCTCCCAGGCTCTGTGCTGTCAGCACAGAGTCCGACACAGGGCTCAAACTCATGAACTGCAAGATCATGACCTGAGCAGAAGTCGGATGCTTAACCCAGGGGCCCCATTCCTAATGTTGTCTTTAAAATATTGTTAGGTTTGCTAATAAGGGCTCAGGTGTTCTCTGATTTTATTGAAAGTTTAATTTTTAACACTTCTATTAAATGACTAAAGAAACAAAGTGTGGAAAATAAAAAAATAAAAAGAAAACCTCTGTAAAGTAGTGTCCTAATACCATTTCACATTTACTTTCAGTGCTTTTTACATAATTGTCATACATATTTTCCTAATTTTTTACATAACCAGATCTTTAAAGCATTTTTAATATCACTACCAAATCTCATAAAAGGAAATTGTCATTTTTAACACAGTAAAACATAGCAATTTAAAAAGTCAATAATTGTCCAAACTTCAGTTCTGTTCCTTCCTGCCCCTAGTTTCTACTGCCCAAAGGCAACCGCTTTTTCTCTTTCAGCAATTTCTTCATTTACCTTAAGATTTCCAAATAATGTGATTTTATTGTTTATCATTTTATGTATTACACATTAATGACATATCTACCATACCGTACACCTGAATTCTCCCAGTGTCATTATAATGAATTTTGGTCAAATGGTGTTAAGTGTTTGTGGGGGGTTTTTTGTTTGTTTGTTTTAATGTTTGTTTATTTTTGGGAGAGAGAGAGAAAGAGCGAGCGAGCGTGAGCAGGGGAGGGGCAGAGAGAGAGGAAGACACAGAGCCCCCTGACGTGCGACTCGAACCCATGTATATATGTACATATAAATTTTTATTTGTTTCTCTCTCACACCCACTCTTATCAAATGTTACCCCTAGGTAATGGTATTACTACAGTGAATTTTCTTCTTTATGTAGTTATCTTCCAACTAAAAAATAATATGTATTACTTTTATTGACTTTTCAAATATTACAAAAGTAATGAATGCTCAGAATAAAAACTTAAAGTAGAATACGTTGGAAGTCACCTATATTTTCAAAAAACAGGTAAATGAATAACGTATGATAAATGGGTGGAAAATACAATCATTAAAAATTAAAATAGTAAAGATCACATAGACTTCTGGTTGAATAAGACAAATTAAACACAACAATTGACCTTCAGTCCCTCGTGAAATCTCACCAAAATGAGAAGTAAGGGATTGAAAAAAACAACAACAAAGACAAGAACCCATGAACTGTGAGATCATGACCTGAGCTGAAGTTTGACGCTCAATTGACTGAGCCACCCAGGTGCCCTGGTGTTCAGTGTTAATATTACTATCACTTTATATATAATCCCAGCTAGACCACATAATATATATACATATATAGTAATATATATACATATTGTAATTAGATTTCCTTTCGTGCATGGGTTTTGTTTTCTCTGCAGTTAATGCTATATTTCTTGTTTTATGTCTACTATTAATTCATCTCCAAACTCTTCTACAAAAGTGAAAAATCTAATCTCAATTTTTCCAACATATCACTAATTTTTTTCCCTAGAAATTTCCATGTGCATTCCAATCTGAACTGATTGCTTTCTAGTCTGTCATCCTGGGATTTTCCTTCACCATCATCTTGGGCCTTACATTGACTTCTCTTCGGAGTTGGTACCCCTGCTTTCTGGCTTCAGTAACTTCTTTCTTGGTGTATTTCCTTTTTATGGTGGAGCACGAATTCTGGTAGCTTAGTGAGAGAGAGAGTATGTGGGAGATACACATTTTTTGATGCCCTACCTGTCTGTAAATTTCTTTATTCTCCCCTAATATTTGACTGCTAATTTGGTTGGAAGTAAAATTTCGAAGTCTTCTAGCTTCGATTGTTATTGTTGAGAATAACATCTGGTCTAATGCCATGTTGATGTCTGACCTTTTATACCTGATCTCTTTTTCTCTCTGAAAGCATTTAAGATCCTTGATACTCTACTAAAGATGCATAAGAATATGCCTGGTGGAGGCCTTTTCTTCATGAGTTGAACACATGCAGGCCCTTCTGCTTACTCTGTGGACCCATTTTCTTCAGATTCTGGGCAATTTTCCTGCATCCCCTTTCTTTCCTCCTTTTCTTTGGTTCCCTTTTCCTGAAGTATGTGTCATTTGGATATTGGCCTTCCTATCCTGATCCTCTTAATTTTCTTATATGAAAAAATTTCATCCCATTTTCTGTTTCTCTGTTTTTCATCTCCACTTTCTGGGAGATTTCCATCCTTTATGATATACTTTTTATTTCTTCTATCGTATTTATAATTTTTGTTAAGTCTCTTTTTCATAACATCTTCTTATCATGGATGTAGGCTTATTTGTTTTAGTTATTTTGAAGTGTGTTTTCCTCCTGCATTGTCTCTATTTCTTCGTACTCAGATGTTACTTTTAATATTTATTTGTTTTATTTTCCTCCAAGTTACTGGTTTTCCTCGTGTGATCTTCGGTTGGTATTTCAGTGAGGCACAAAGAACTCACTGGAGCTTTTCTGGGAAACTGAGACTGGAGCTTCCTTAGGTACGAGATTGAGATTGATGATCTCACAGGAACTCACCTATTCGTTAGAGTCCCTGTTTGAGCAGTGGCTATAATCCTTTTCTTTTAGGCTAGTTTCCCCAAGAGGCATCTACAGTCTTTAGCCTGAGGACTATAAGCCTGACTGCCAGTATTCTCCCAGCTCAGTGGGGAAGGTAACTGAGGTTTTCCCTTCTTGTGATATGTAGGCTTTTACTCATTCACCTGTTTTATTAACCTCCTTCATCTCCCACAGCTCTGCCTGGTATCCTCAAGTCTAGAGTCCCTCTGGTTCAGGTAAAAAGACTCAACCTAGTCCCTGGCCATAGTGGGGAGAGGTAGTAGCCTAACTGTACTGGGCTGGGTCAGGGATCTGGGAGTCCTTAAATGAAGGCTTTTAACTAATTCTCCTGCTTCAGCTCCATGTGCACTGCGATCTTCAGGGTCATCAAGCACTTTTCATTCCCGACCTTTCTGGGACTCTACAGAGCAAATGGCTTGCTTTTCGGCTCTGTCCTTTATCCCCTCCCCAGTCAGTGCCAGAGATGTGGCTTTCAGCTTTCACGGGTCACAACAGTCTACTTTGCAGCTTCTAAAATGTTCTGAACTCCAGCTGTGCTACTGTCCTCTCTCCAGTTCATTTTGTCTTTGTTGTTTTTTTTTTTTTCAATCCCTTCTCATTTTGGTGAGATTTCACGAGAGACTGAAGGTAAATTGTTGTGTTTAATTTGTCTTATTCAACCAGAAGTCTATGTGATCTTTACTATTTTAATTTTTAATGATTGTATTTTCTACCCATTTATCATACGTTATTCATTTACTTGTTTTTTGAAAATTAGGTGACTTCCAACATATTCTCCTTTAAGTTTTTATTCTGAGCATTTATTACTTTTGTAATATTTGAAAAAACCAATAAAAGTAATACATATTTGTTACTTTTTAGTTGGAAGATAACAACATAAAGAAGAAGAAAATTAACTGCAGTAATACCATTACCTAGGGGTGCCATTTGATAAGAGTGGGTGTGAAAGAGAAACAAACAAAAATATATATGTACATATATACAGAAATATGTATGTATATATGGCATATGTATTCACTTTTAAAAATGAGAATCATACTGTATATATATATCATATGCTTTTTTTAATTTGTCATTATTTTGTGAACATTTTTTCATGTCATTATTCTGAAACATCTTTATTATTATTTAGTTCACTTTATGGATATACCATTAAAAACATTCTTTAATCTTGGATATTACAGCATGTAATACTATGAAATTATAACCAACAATTAACGTAAGAACACTCTGAATGTCCAGCTTTTTTCTAAGAGTTAGAAAAATTTTAAATCTATTCCTGCCCGTTTTTGGACATCCCTGAATCCTTATCTTAAATATTTGACTTGTTGGGGCACCTGGATGGCTCAGTCAGTTAAGTGTCTGACTTTGGCTCGGGTCATGATCTTGCGGTTCATGAGTTTGAGCCCTGTATCAAGCTCTGTGCTGACAGCTTGGAGCCTGGAGTCTGCTTCAGATTCTGTGTCTCCCCCTCTCTCTGCCCTCCCCCGCTCACTCACTCTCTCACTCACTCTCTCTCTCTCTGTCTCTCAAAAATATTAAAATTTTTTTTCAAATAAAGATTTGACTTAATAATTCTTGTCCTCCCATTTATTTCCAAGTGATATATGATATTCTATCTAACCTAATAAAGTGCTGTGGGTTATTTTTGTGATCCATATAACATCTTGGTTTTCTTGTTTGTTTTTTCCCAATTGATGTCGATGTTGTGCTTTTTTGTTTATGAGCTCCTTTTGTATAGTTTACACTCTGTTCTCACTGTTTGTGAATATTACCTTGCCATAGAGTATCTAGGGGAAATTATACTACTACAGTGCTTTCAGTACTGGTATGACTGGAATTTTAACTCTGACATGCTTCCACCTACACCGGAAGAACTTAGGGAAATAGGTTTTATTGAGTATAAATGAAACACAGATCGGGGCGCCTGGGTGGCTCAGTCGGTTAAGCGTCCGACTTCGGCTCCGGTCATGTTCTCGCGGTTCATGGGTTCGAGCCCCGCATCGGGTTCTGTGCTGACAGCTCGGAGCCTGGAGCCTGCTTCGGATTCTGTGTCTCCCTCTCTCTCTGCCCCTCCCCACTTGTGCTCTGTCTCTCTCTGTCTCAAAAATAAATAAACTATTAAAAATTTTTTAAAAATAAATGAAACACGGATCCTAGTATTCTCAACACATACACACATGTATTTGTGCATTTTTTAAAATATTACTTCTTGAGTACATTCTCATGATTCAGGATGCAAAATAATATATAAAAAAGGTACACATTGGGAAATGTGGGTCCTATCCCATCCTTGTCCATTCTGTTCATCTCCCCTTCCCCATATAGGTATACTTTTCATAATATACTTTAGTATTTCCTTATGTGAATACCAACAAAAATACGAATGCGTGTTTTTATTTTTCCCTCTTGCTTACTCAAAAGACAGTATACTGTATACACTGTTCTACACGTTGTTATTTAATTATCTAGGAAGTCTTGGTTAGTGGTGCATAGAGAACTTGGTCATTTTTTTTTTCTTAATAGCTCTTTAGTATCCAGTTGTGTAAATGGTTTATTTAACCATTCCCTGTAGACAAACTCTTGGCTAACCAATGTATTATTTTAATGTATATTTTTTAAAACTTTTTCAGGTGGATATGGACAAGAGTGGTGAAATGCGACTTATAGAACTGGATGAATCTTTCAAAAGTGAACATACTGTTTTTGTAACACCACCTGAGATCCCCCATCTACCCAATGGTGAAGAACCCCCTTTACAGTACAGGTATTCAAGAGGCAGAATCTTTGAGATTGAAAGAGAGAAGCAATCCATCATCTGTGACGTAGCTTTCTAAGGACTGTGGTATTTTCAAAAATCCAAACTTTACAGATTCCTAATTTTTAGGTGGTAAGCAAGCTTATCCCACATCCATTATTAAGTTTTGAGGTATATAAAAAGAAGAATTATAATTTTGCGTAATATAGACTTGGGAAGCTCTCTATACTACATAAGAGTCTGTTTTCATAAATGTTGGTTAAATTCAGTTAGGAATTTATGCACCCCATCAAAATGCAGCACCTTATTAGATTTTGATTTTTGTTTCTCACTACCCCTTCCCCACACACATGCTGATTAATGTAACATTGTTTACAAAAAGATTGATATAGAGTCAATATTTGTGGCCTTAATTTTGATGATATAATTGTTTAGGCTATTAATTTTTCTGTGTTTTTCTTTTAAGCTGTGGAAATTCAGAATTATTGGGAATTGATCATTGTTCATTTAGGAAATTTGTCCAGACACTGTGCTGAGTGCTTGGTACATAGACTTGAATGATACATTGTTACTGCTTTCAAATCTAGTGGGAAAGAGGAAAGTTCTGAACACAGTGAGATAGGGTTATGATAGAGTTAGATTTATTATAATCTGTGTATCTAGATGTATATTATATGCATACACTTGTTATCTACTATAGTTTCCAGTATGTATTTATTGTTACTTAGAATGGTATTTCCTTGTATTATTTATTTATTTACTTATTTTCATTTTTGAGAGAGAGAAAGCACGTGAGTGAGTGAGGGGGAGAGAGAGAGAGAATCCCACGAGGGGCAGAGAGAGAGGAAGAGAGAATGCAGAGCCCAAAGCAGGCTCACGTTCACCCACTGCGGGAGCTTGAACCCACAAACTGTGAGATCATGACCTGAGCCACAGTCAGATGCTTACCCAACCTAGCCACCCAGGTGTCCCTATTTGTGAGAGAGAGAGAGAAAGAGAGAGAAAGAGAGAAAAAGAACTGGGGAGGGACAGAGAGAGAGGGAGAGAGAGAGAATCCCAAGCAGGCTTTGAGCTGCCAGCACAGAGCCCAACTCGGGGCTCAAGCTTGCGAACCGTGAGAACATGACCTGAGCTGAAATCAAGAGTCAGTCATTTAACTGACTGACCCCCCCAGGTGCCCCTAAAATGCTGTCTCCTTTTAGATTTTAATTGATTTCTTTCTCCAGTAATACTTTCTTACTTTAAAGCCATTTCACATCTATCATTCAGTATGCCAGTTTATTTCATTGAAAAAGGATTTTTCAGAACGTCCTTATTTATAACTTGGATTAAGTTCTTCCTTTTACAGACTAAAAAGTGGTGCAACAGATATTTGTGAATGTCAGTTATTCATAGGCCACTTGGCTCCTACCCTTACTTTTTGTCTACTGATGATGTTGCTCAAATCACTTTTTAAAATTCTGCCTTTTATCAAAGGTGTTCAAAATCTCTCTTCTAATTTCTTTCTCACTTTTGTTTCTTTCTAAACAAAATCTCATTTCTTTGATCCCTTTTGTACTTTATACTTCTAAGACTTTTGCAGGGAGACATGTTACACTAATAAAGTTGTTTTTCTTTTTATGATTTGGTTTTAACTTTTTCCAAATTAAAATTTCACTTTTAGATTTACTTTAATAAAAAATTACTTAGCTTGGACAGTTTCTATTGTTTGAAGAATCTAAGTCACTCTCTGAATTGAGACTAACAGTATAATTCTGGTATAATCATACCCATCATTGGAAAAACAACTTAAATGTCCTTAATGAGCACAGTGGGTCCTCATAGTCAGAGGGGACTCATATTCTTACATTGTCTGTGTAAAATGATAAGGTAGTAAGCAAGTTTCCATAAGACACCAGAATGGTCTCATTATTACACCATGTACACGCAATGAATTTTTTAAGAGGCATAGTTTTCCTGAACTTCTTTGTTATTTTATTCCTACTTAACATTCAATATTTATCAATATTTTTTCATTCTACTGAATTTGCCTATAGTAATGTATAATAGATACAGTTTACCATCTTTTATTTTAACTGGTTTTCTCTGTTAATTGGAACTGTTTGTATGCCTTTCAGAAGATTATAAAGTAGTTCAGTTTGATGCTCAGGGGCTTCTTCTGTTCTTTTCAAAAGCATGTCTTTTTCCTAGCTGCTGCTACCTTTTAAATTCCCAAAATACTTTGCTCTAGCACCCAAATTAGGCCCACCTCCTCATAGAACCGCTCATTCTAATGTTTTCTTCTTCTCCAACCTCTTCAATTTTCTTTCTCGTAAATGAGGGCCTGAACCTGCTTAGCTAACCTGGTAAACCAATTCATAATAATATGAGAGTTTGTCCTGGAGTGCTAATATGTTATTTGTATCTTTTTAAGAGGACAGTTCAACAATAATATTTTAATCTAAAGCAATGATATTAATGACCATCCTGTCTGAAAGAGTATTGATTTGGTGGGCCTTTTGCCAGCTGTCATATTATCAGATATGTTTGCTGTGTATCTACATGAATACTGACTTACAAAGTTTGCGTGGTTTCTTTAGGGTTTAATGTAAAGCTCAGCAAACTTTAAATATATTTTGCTTTTTTACCTCTAAAATATATACTTGCATTTGTATTTGGCTATTACATATCTAAATATGATAGCAAGAAAGGCAACATTAACATGAATATTTGTTGAGTATATATCATCGTCTGATGGAGAAAGTTGAAATAAATTCTAAGTTATTGGTCAGAATAGTTTTTAGATTGTAACCAGTATGATCATCTGTATGTGCTTGAGATTTTTTTTTTCTTTTCAAAAACAGCTATAATGGATTTCCAGTTCTTAGAAACAGTTTATTTGAGAGACCTGAAGAATTTCTACAAACACAAAAGAACAAATTGCCTTCAAAATCAAGTAGTCCGAGTAGCCCTTCTCCCATGTTCAGAAGAACAAAACAGGTGCTTTGACAATTTTGCACTCTTCCTGTATTCAAGTATTAGAACAAAAATAAATGTGACACTCTTACTCCCTTAATATATTTTACTGCCCCATATATATGACTAGATTATCATGCTCTTCAAGGCATCCTGAATTTATAGTAATGTGACTTCAAAACATTAACTAATTTTCCTATCATAGGGCTTTATTTTACATATTTTATAATACAAATTCAAGCAGAGGCTTGACTATATACTAATTATAGTTACATTTTGTTAGCAAAATACTGTAAAAGCGTATGACTTGCACTCATTCAGCATTCAGTTAATAAATAAGAATACTTACTTAAATGTGTACATTTATTAATGAGATCTTTGCTTTTTTTTTCCTTAGGAAATTAAATCAGCCCATAAAATTGCCAAGAAGTATTCCTCCATTCCCCAAATGTGGTCTAGGTGTCTACTGCGTCACTGTTATGGACTATGGTTTATTTGTCTGCCAGCTTATGTGAAAGTATGTCATTCAAAAGTCAGGGCACTGAAAACAGCATATGATGTGCTTAAAAAAATGCAGTCAAAGAAGATGGATCCGCCTGATGAGGTAACAATTTTTTTAAATGCATTTTAGGGGCACGTGGGTGGCTCAGTCTGTTAAGCATCTGACATCAGCTCAGGCCATGATTTCACAGTTGGTGAGTACAAGTCCCGTATCAGGTTCTGTGCTGACAGTGCAGAGCCCACTGGGGATTCTCTCTTTCTCTGTCTCTCAGTATAAATAAATAAACTTTTTAAAAACTAAATGCATTTTAAACAACGTGTTTTTTAATGCATTATTTTAAAAACTTGAGAAAGGAAAAAAATATCATTAACTATAAAAAATAAGAAGCATTAACTTTATTTGAGATTTCTGTTCATATTTCGTTTCTGTGCACTCTGAATTTTGTGTTTCAGGTGTGCTACCGCATTCTTATGCAGCTCTGTGGACAGTATGATCAGCCAGTGCTTGCAGTTCGAGTGCTTTTCGAAATGCAGAAAGCTGGTATTGACCCCAATGCCATTACTTATGGTTATTATAATAAGGTAATTACTTTGCTTTAGTGCAGAGAAAGTATAACTTTTGTGATTATACAACCTTAATTTATTGGCAGAAATAACTGATTCACGCTTTGTTTGGCATTAATTTTGGAGTATTAAAGTACATTTTATAAATCAGATAAGAGTTTTTATTTATTTTGTTATACAGTCTATTTAGATATTCTTTAGCTTAACTATAAAGCCAATGTACATTCACTTAGCAATATTATTTTACTAATTATTTTATTTTGTTGAATGCATAGGCTGTTCTGGAAAGTACTTGGCCCTCAAGAAGTCGTAGTGGCTATTTTCTTTGGACAAAAGTGAGAAACGTTGTTTTAGGAGTAGCACAGTTCAAAAGAGCTTTAAAGAAACACGCTCACTTATCACAAACAACTCTCTCAGGTAATTAAAGGTTCTTAGGGGATGTATATGTTTTACTTTAAAAAAAAATTGACTAGTTACACTTTATATTGTTTTAGAAATTTTACATCATTTCAAAATATTTAATGTTCTCTAGTTTTTATTACCATTAAGCAAATTCTAATATTATTTTCCCATTTAAAAAACACCAAATTTCACTTTTTTTGTGGAACTATTGTGAAGCTCTGGTGCTCGTTTTAGTAGTCAGTAATAATTCACAGTAGTTATAGTTGGTATAGTTGTGTTTTGTTAATTACATGGCACATTTCATGTTCAGTATTAGTGGATTATTAGTTTGAGCAACAAAGTAATGTGTATTTTTGGTACCTCGCTGAGTAGTAAAATGCTGTCACATTGTGTTCTTAAAGCAGATGGCAGTGACCTGGATGCTATTAGTCATGGCAGCATGGATAGTGGTCATGGGACACACACTGTGGAGCAGGCACCTTTTAATACGGGTTTAATCAAAGTGTATGCTACTGATGATAGATCTAGTACAGGTTTGTGTGTGCTTATGTATATACATTTATTACGGTGCGTTTTACACACTAGATTTGCTAGTCTGTCTTTTTTAGATTTTAATTTTCAATGATGTATTTATGTTAACTGTCACTTTTTAATTTTATATGATAGGCATTTGGTTTGATAGTGTGTTTAATAACTACATGCTGTTTTATTCATTCTTTATTTGAATAGAAATAAAATCTTAAAAGAGAGTTTATTCAAGTATTTAGCCGATGATAATCCAGTTAACTCTGAATAGCACACAGATATCTTTACTTTACTGTCACTTTTTAAGGATCAATTCTTCCTTGTAACTATGAAAATGTTATTAGAGTTTTCTTAAAAGAGCAACTTTATAGCCCTGATCTGAGTTAATAGTACATATCAACATCAATTCCTAGTTTTAACAGTGTATTATATTTCATGTCAGATAGTATCGTTGAGTTTCACTAAAATATCAGATTTGTACATAATCTTCCTCTAAGAATCAAAACTGACACACTGAAATTTGTTGAATAATTCTGTCCTTTTAATTAATACAGTTAAAAAAGACATATGGCTTTTGCATATAGTATAAGAGCCACCTCTTAACAGACAGAAACTTTAAATAAAAAATCCAAGCATTAATAATAAAATATGAAGGCTTCTTCCTCTACATATGGTAACGTTATTTTGGTCTGTTTCCTTTTATGCCTACTTTTAAGAGTAATGAATGTAAGCAAATTGTGTTGTAATTTTCGTAGTTGTTCTTACTTGGCTGCTTTTAATTTTTGATCATGCGTTATGAATTAATCCAAGTTATAGTAGTCATCTTCAGGCATTCTCTCTTAAAAATGAAGAAATCAATTTTATTTTTAATTTTTATTTTTATTTCAGTAATTTCTACACCCCACATGGGGCGCGAACTCACAACCCCAAGATCAAGAGTCGCACATTCTTCTGACTGAACCAACCAGGGGCCCCTCTATCTTTTGTTTTTAAGTGTGGCTTTTGAAAAGTTTATTTTAAAGCAGTGCAGAATCTAATAAAAGCATGAATTTCCATCATGATCATCTTCATATTTTTAAATTTTTAGTTTCTGTGGAAATGGAGCCAAAAGTTTGATTAGAAAAAATACAAACTCAAAATTCTAACAGATAGTTTTAAAGTAAATACCTAGTGATATTTAATACAGTTTCTTCACATAGTTCTTTATTGGTTTCTAAAACCATCCCATATATAGTTTCTCTCATACAGTCATAACTGCTTTGTGTGTTATAAATCTGGAGATTGGAGATCCAAACCAAAAGGTTAAGTGGTTTCCTGAGATGGAGAAGTAGGGTTTAAAACCTTATATTTTGATGCTAATCTAGTGAAAACAATTTGCTGAAAATTACAGAGGACTTCTTGAACAGCAGTGTATTAGAAGTTTTCTTCTGTCAGTGCAATGTTTGCTTTTCTTAACAGTGACACTAATTTTTTTCTCATTCCCATATATTTATACTCAGGTGCAATTCAATGATTGTTCAGTTGAATTTTCAGAAAAAAATAATTACCTATCAATAAACTTAAATAAACCCATTTTCTTGGGTAGAATCATTTAGACATTTGGCTCCAGTGATCTGTGTGTGAATGTTCTGTCGGGAATTCCCTGCAGATTTTTCTTTTCCATTGCTTAGCTGGAACTTTGACTTTCACCTGGACAGGTCATGGACTTAAAGAACATTTGGTTTGTCTGTATCTTTAGGAGCCCAGACAGTAGTGTGAATATACATAGTCTCTTTTGACGGCAGTGTAGAGCTGAAATAAATTATTTTGAGATCATCCCTTTCTTGCATTAGTAGAGATGGAGGAGGGGGGCTGACAAATAATGCTTTCAATTGGAAGTTATCCAGAAAATTGCTCGTAAGGAAATCTAAACACTAGTATGTTGCTCCTGAAATCCAGTTGTTCTCACTAAAGAAGCTTATGATAAACAGCAGAGGGGTTTTTTTTCTTTTTTTTTTCTTTTTTTCCTAGGTGGCCAGTCTGATCTTGGGTATAATTCATTATCTAAGGATGAAGTTAGAAGAGGGGATATATCTACTGAAGAAATTCAAGAAGAAAAAGATAAGAAAGGGAGTGATTCTAGTTCCTGTAGGTATTATTTAAGTTGATATCATATACATTTGTGAACTTCTATTAACGGAAAATACAAGTGGCTTCAGGTATAAAAGTACTAATTTTATTTTCCACGTTTCCATTATAACTCCTCTTTACTCCCATTACAGGCCCTCTTCACCACCTAATGTTCCAACACACAAATAGTTTATGGCTAAAGTATATAGTCTCAGTGGCACAACACTCTCCAATCAAATTCCACTCCTCTTGTAGTAGAAATATATATATTTCTTCAAACAGTGGCTCTTTTCTAAGGTTTACCAATAATGTTTTGTTAATGGTCTGTGACTTCTATTTTTCCCCTTTGCCCACTTCCATCCAAAGCAGTGTTTCACAACCAAAGGAGAAATGCAAAATGAATAGACCTCAACACATGACCAATACTTAGTAATTTGATATACATCTTGAGCCCTCAAATAACTGGAATCATTTACCTGTGACTGACAAATAGATGTAGAGGTGTTTGGTATTTTCTTATCACCTATTTTAAGATAGAAATATTTATAACTAAAAGCTACTTTTCTTTATGCCTTCTATGATGTATATAGCTTTTATCTTAACAATTTCGTTTTAATCTTTACAGTGTCAGAGAGTGAGAGTCCAAAAGGAAGTGTTGATTGTCTTCCTGAGCTTAATTATCAAAGTTCTTCCAGTATAGTTCGCCCCAGTGGCACCAGTAACAGCAGTGCTGATAAAATATCAGGAGAAGGCATAGGTAAGTTGAATAGTACACCTCTTTTATGTGCAGAATATCTTGTGTCTGTATTTCTAGTCTGCATTTCTAGTGAATTTTTTTAAGTCTTTATTCTCCAGGATTATTTTTTTTATAATTTGTGTAGCCTCTCATTGTATAGCTTAGTAGCTTGAATTATATATTTTATAATATGCTTTGTTCAAGCTTTTGTTGTAACAAAGTATACGGCCAAAGCTACAAGCTTCACACATCTTTTGAGTTTGGAATGTTGGGACTTTCTGGAAGGGGGAAGTGGGAGCAAGTGAGATGATCCATCTGAGGGTAACTTACCCTTAGCCAGTTTTTAAATGACGTATAGAGTTCTTTTTGTTTGTTTTAAGTTTATTTACTTTTTTTGAGAGAATGAGCACGAGTTGGGAAGTGGCAGAGAGAGGGCGAGAGAGCGGATCCCAAGCAGGCTCCGAGCTGTCAGCGTAGAGCCTGATGCGAGGCTCGATTTCACAAACTATGAGCTCATGACCTGAACCAAAATCAGGAGTCGGACACTTAATTGACTGAGGCGCCAAGGCACCCCAAAGCATATAGTTCTTTAATCTTCATTATTGTCCCTGTTTTCTCAGAAGCAAGAGGATAGTCCTCCACATAGTTTAGATAACAGTACCTAATATTTTTTTTCTTTTCAAAGTGCTTTTTATATACTATTTTATATTTATTAATAGAGCAATGCTTAGATTAATGAGAGGGGATCTAAGCACTCTTTTAAAGATGAGAAAACTAAAGCATATTGTCACTGTTGGCAGGTCATATAAGTTAGCATCTAATTAATGGAAAAGTCAGTTTAGTATTTGGGATAATATTTGGTTTCACAAATTTTTCATCAAATCATTTTTGGGGGGTTATATGGATATAACATTCAAAGTTTCTAGTGTTAATAGTCTGATTTATAATATTTTATTATCGTATTTGCTCAATTCTGTATCATGTGTAATCTAAACAAATATTGAAGGATTGAGCCGTCAGGGCTGTAATATTTAAGTTTATAAATGGCCTTGCTACTACCATGATGTTTGTCCTTCTTCAGCATAGTTAGACATGCCTCTAGCTCAGGGGTAGGCAAACTATGGCCCATTGGCCAAATTGGACCTGCAGCCTATTTTTGTACAGGCCTAGAAGCTAAGCATGGTTTTCACATTCTTAAATGATTGGAAAAAATTAGAAGAATACATTTTGTGACATGTGAAAATTATATGAAAGGCAAACTTCAGAGTTCATACATAAGGCTTATTAGAACACAGCTGCGCTCGTTCATTTACGTACTGTCTGGCTCCCTTTGTAATACATCGGCAGAGTTGAGTAGTTGTTACAAACAGTAAAACATTTACGGTCTGACTCTCAACAGAAAAAGTTTGCAGAGCCCCCTGCTTTAGCTATCAAAAAAAAGTTAAATGTTCTATAACATTTATACATCTTAACTTTGCATTTCTTTATTAGATAGTTGTTATAACTTAAATCTTAAAATTTGTTTTATTGGCCTCACCACCATTTAGTCCTTCCTAGTCCTTGTCTAATTGTAACCCTTAGTAACTTGCTTTTGGTAGTCTTTGCTCTGTTGTTCTTTTATTACTATCTATTCATGCTTGCCTTTTTCCTAAGATCTGCTTTTATGACCTTGCTGTTTTATTTTTTATTTTTTTTTTGGTCCATATTTTTTTATAGTTTATTGTCAAGTTAGTTTCCATATAACACCCAGTGCTCATTCCAACAAGTGCCCTCCTCCATGTCCATCACCCATTTTCCCCTCTCCCCCACCCCCATCAAGCCTCAGTTTGTTGTCAGTGTTTAAGAGTCTCTTATGGTTTGCCTCCCTCCCTCTTCTTAACTATTTTTTTCCCCTTTCCCTCCCCTATGGTCCTCTATTACGTTTCTCTTGTTCCACATATGAAGGATGATACATTTTAAAAACAAATATCTTTCCACTGCCCCTTCATTACCCTCAGACTAAACAGCACTCGTTCCTTCCACATGATTTCAAGAGTCTTCATCAGTA
>CM053560.1:101172299-101199284 GCA_028646485.1 Cryptoprocta ferox | reverse complement strand
TTGTGGCCAGTGCAGAGTCCAGACTGGTGCCTTGCTTATTCTGGACTCTCCATTTCTAATTAAAGCAGCTCCTTGGTAGCCACATCCTAACAGGTGAGTTACACCATACTTGCAATGAACTCAATAACCAAGTCTTTTACAAAAGACTTGCTGTAAGCCAGGAATCTCACTTCCTTCATCTGTGAAGTTAATTTTTTTTTTAAACTTTATAGTTTATTGTCAGGTTGGTTTCCATATAACACCCAGTGCTCTTCCCCACAAGTGACCTCCACCAAGACCATCACCCCCCATTACCTTTCACCCTTCCCCTTGCTGTTTTAATATGATTATAAACCATCCTTTGATCCTGACATTTTGTCAAAGTAATCAGCATCTGACTCATCATCTGGCTTTTGTCTTTGCTTATTAACAAGTCAGGTTTTAAAAGCCTGTGATAGGACCACCAGCCACATCTTTCTCCTTTTATCAGGAAAGCAGAAATTTTGCCAGACACGCTCAAAAACCACCGCTTTAATATTACTGGCCAGAATTATGTCACAGAACTGCCTGACCCAAGGAAGTTTAAATAGTTTGTGGCTCTGTGTTAGAGGCATGAAGCATCCAGCATAATCTGGTGGAATTTAGCATTTATACGAACCTAGGATTGGACTAATTTAACTGTAAATAGCCAGGTAGTATTTTAGGCCTTGCAGGCCACGCACAGTTCTGTCACCTAATCTCCATTTCGGGTGTGTGATTTTTACAAACTTTTAAGAATCTAAAAACCAGGGGTGCCTAGGTGGCTGAGTTGGTTAAGCATTCTACTCTTGATATCGACTCAAGTCATGATCTCATTAAGGTGGGATTGAGTTCCATGCCAGGTTCTACCCTGAGCATGGACCCTGTTTGGGATTAACTCTTTCCTTCTCTCTCTGCCCTTCCCCTGGTTCTGACTTTGCAAGAGAGCCCTTGCACAGCTATTTAAATGCAGTCCCAGAGTACTGTCTTTGCGTTGTAAAATTCCTCCAAGTCTTTGATAATATTTAATCTGTCAAGCAGGAGATTTCTCAGAATATTAGAAGAAAGTTTATTTTTATGTCCTTAATCATAAGGTGATACAGAACCAAAGAATAAACTTTTCTCCTATGCTATTTTCCTTGTTAATGGTATATGCTATATTATTAGCTTGTAGGCTTTATGGTCTCCAATATTCCCTTTTATCTCCTATCCTGTTACCCAAATGCATTACATGGCAGGGAAAAGGCACATTTTTAGTAATTTCCTGGCGATAGCACACTCGTTCTGTTGGATAGTACTCGTTCTGATGGTAGTTAAGAAATACCATACCTAGACTAATGCTTTAGAGAAGACTCCCACATTATTAGGACAACTAAAGTGATCAGAAATCTAAATGTCTGCTTCCAGCCCTGGTATCTAAGTAATTTGGCAAAAAACAGTGAAAAGTGTTTCTGAGTAGAAAGTAGCCATTCATATTTGACTGGTATAAACTTGCACACCATATATGAAACAAAGGTAAAATTATTTAGCCGTATCTATAGTCCTAGGATTTAGAGCTTTTAAAAATAATTTTTATATATGGATAAAACTAACATAGCTGCCTTTTATTTGGTTTGGTTTAGCATTTTTGGTTTTGTTTTTCATTTTTATATGCAGAAGGCTAAGAATCTCAAGGTCATCTAGTATAACCACGGTTGTATAACCGTTGCTTAATTAACTTAGTGGAATTAATATAAATTTATTTTTTAATATAAGAATGGTACATCTTTTGAAAAATTTCTTTGAGTACACACAGTGTTACAGTAGTTTCAGGTGTACAACACAGTGATTCAGCTTCTTTAGACATATGCTGTGCTTACCACAGTGGAGCTGCCATAGGACGCTATTACAGTATCACTGGCCTTATTCCCTATGCTGTGCCTTTTATTCCCGTGACTTATTTCTTCCATAGCTGAAAGCCTGTATCTCCCACCTCAAGAAAGATAAATATAATATTAATTTATCAGTTTTAAAAAGCTGTACATACTGGGGCTCCTGGATGGCTCAGTCGGTTAAGCATCCAATTTGGGCTCAGGTCATGATCTCATAGTTTGTGAGTTCAAGCCCCGCGTCAGGCCCTGTGCTGACAGCTCAGAGCCTGGAGCCTGCTTAAGATCCTTTGTCTCCCTCTCTCTCCCCCTTCTCCGTTTGCGCTCTGTCTCTGTCTCTCAAAAATGAATAAACATTTAAAAAATTTAGGGGCACCTGGGTGGCTCGGTTCAATGTCCAACTTTGGCTCAGGTCATGATCTCACTGCTCATGAGTTCGAGCCCCCCATTGGGCTCCGTGCTGACAGCTCAGAGCCTGGAACCTGCTTCAGATTCTGTGTCTCCCTGTCTCTCTGCCCTTCTCCCGCTCACACTCTCTCTTTCTCTCAAAAATAAACATTAAAAAATTTTATTTTTAATTTAAATAAAAATTTTAAAAAGCAGTACATGCTAATGTCTTAGAGCATAGTCAGCCATGTCTGGACTAGAATCCCACTTCTATCACTTCAGGACTGGATAGCTTCGGGCTAGATAATTAATCTCTCTGAGTGTCAGTTTCTTCTCAACCCATAAGGATGTTGGAACGATTGTAGTAGATCATGCGAGTAACGTGCCTAGTTATGGTATCTGTCAAGTAAGGCAGTACTCAGAAGTAATAACCCAGTGAATACTTGCTTTTATCACTTTCATTACTTAGTATTTTCAAAATGTAAGACACCTTACATTTGCACATTACATTTTTCATGGCTAAAAACACTTGACTTGTTTTTCAGAAAGCACATCTGAGCTGCTCTTAATGTCATCCTTTGAGGGTCCAAATGAAACAGGAAACAGTCAAGGTAGATGCTTCAGGAAAAGACATAAAAGTGACAACGAAGCCGATTTGCAGCAGCGACTTTCCTGGGGAAGCAGAGAGCGCAGTCTTAGCGGAGGAGTACTGGTGGGGCTTGTGCTCAGTAGAGTCAACCAGGAAGCAAACCCTGGAGACATGGCCGAAAAACTAGGAGCTGATGCAAAAATTATTTCAAATGTGATCTCAAAAAGCACAAGACCAAATAGTCTTGATATTGGAAAGCCACCTTTAAGATCAAAAAGAGACAGCCTAGAAAAGGAATCTAGTGATGACGATACACCTTTCGATGGTTCCGATTGTTTGGCAGATAAAGTGGATTCTCCTGTTATTTTTGATCTGGAGGACTTAGATAGCGAAACAGATGGATCAAAAGTGGGATATGTTGCTTCACAAAATCCCAAGAGGATTCAGCGTCTCAGCAGCAGCTTTTCAGTCAAACCCTCTGAAAAAACGGATGTCGCCACAGGATTTGATCCCCTCTCCCTTTTGGTTGCTGAGACTGAACAGCAGCAAAAAGGGGAGGAGGAGGAGGAGGAGGAGGATAGCAAAAGTGTTTCAACACCATCCGCCAGGCGTGATTTGGCTGAAGAAATTGTGATGTATATGAACACCATGAGTAGTCCTTTGACAAGCCGCACGCCAAGCATTGATTTGCAACGTGCATGTGATGATAAATCAACCAGTAAGAAAAGTCCAACATTGGTCAAGGCGTGCAGAAGATCTAGCCTGCCTCCTCATTCTCCTAGGCCGATGAGACTTACCAAATCTAAAAGTTACACGAAAACTGAGGAGAGACCAAGGGACAGACTCTGGTCCTCTCCGGCCTTCTCACCTACTTGCCCATTTAGGGAAGACTCTCAAGATGCATTAACCCATTCATCACCTTCATTTAATTTAGATACACTGCTAGTACCTAAACTAGATGTTCTAAGGAACAGTATGTTTACTGCTGGGAAAGGAGTTGCAGAGAAAGCCAGCAAATGGTATTCAAGATTCACCATGTATACCACCTCATCTAAGGTAAGTTCTGTTCATGTTTTCTACTCTCCCTTTTACCCTCCTCCACCACCAAAAGCCCTTTCCTTGCAAAGATGTCCGTTTTTACCATTCTCCTTACACACAACTTTACCAAAAAGGACTCTTGGGATGCATAAGGTTTGTAAGTATCAGAACTTGAACTTGAATAACTTCAAAAGAAAATTCACTAACTAAGGATATGTTTATAGTTCACTTTTGAACGAAAATGATTTGTAGCTGGAGTAAATATTAGTGTTACATGAAAATGCCTACTGAACTTAATTATTTCCTTCAAAATGGAGATTTTTTTTTTTCAGGTAGTGTCCAGCATGCCTTCAAAAATTACCAGCCAACATAGGATTTTTCCTCCTAGTTAGGATGCAGTAGCTTGTGATGGACCCACATACGTATCTCCCAAGAACAAAAAGCTAAAGGAAATATAAAGTATCTTTTTAAAGTCATCAGAGAATTGCTAAAGCAACCAGAAAGTACTGGGGCAAGATTCTAGCAAGAAAAGAATTGCAGAAAGGAGATGGACACTCTATAGCTACATTTCCCCTGAGAGCATTTGTTGACTCTGAGCTCAGAACTGGGGGTTGCAAATCCCTTATCAGAGGACTGAAGAGAGGCGCAGGGCCACAGAGCCTTGGGGATCTTATAAAACTGGAAAGACAAAGTTAGAGGCTTGAGGGTCCTCAGACACCACCAATTTTGTTCCTTCAAGATATGTTCCAAATACTGATAGTGCTTGAGAAAGGAGGCTAAAAAGGTAAGCCGAAAGTCTCTGACAAATAGAGTTGTCAGCAGTTTCACAGTGTTGGGACTACAGTTGCAAAGAGTTCCTAAGTTCCTAGGAGGTGGGAGTGGACGTGGGGGGGCTTTGGTAAGCACACCAAGCCCTTAACTGGAACACCTGCAGGGCCATGCTGCAGCAGCGGTGGCGGACTACACCTGACCAGAATTGCACCCTGGGCTTGACTCGGCTCAGCCTGTGATTAGATGAAGATAATCAGAGCTTTTATCTAACACATGAAAGAGTGTGTCCTTTCTGGAGGAACAGCGTATCATCTGGAGTGCATATAATTTTTTATATTCTATCATTTAAGGAAAAATAGCTATACCAAGAGACGGGACCGAAACTGAAAAAAAAAGAAAAACAGATAGTGGGAAGAGATCTTCAGGTGATCCAAACAGTTAAATTTGCAGGAGACTTTGAAATAATTTTAGTATGTTCAAGAAAATTGAGGAAAAGGTGAAAAACAGATGCAAAGGTAGAAAGTTTCACTGGATAATTGTCCATTAAAAAGAATCAAGTATAAATTCTAGAACTGAAAAAGATATGAAATTGAGAATGCAGTAGTTGGATTTAACAGCAGACAAAACACAGAGAAAGAAAGTAGTAAACTAGATGGAAACTCAGTAAAAAAAAATACCCACTCTGAACCACAGACTGGAAAACAAATGGAAAATACAAAAGCGGAGGTGGGATTTAGTGACAATGCCTGACATTGGTGTAACTGAGTTCCGAAAGAAGGAATGAGATAGAAGGAACATTTAAAAAGCAAATTGCCAAAGATCTTCCCCAAGTGATTAAAGATGGCAACTCACATATTTAGAAGACCTTCAGATGTTAAGTAGAATAAATGCAAAGAAAACCATACTTAGGCATCTCCTGTTAAAACAGATGGAAATGGAATACAAAGAGGAAATCTTAAAAGGAGCCAGGGACAAGACCTAGCTTACCTTCAAATGGAACAACAGTAAGAAACTGACACTTGTCTTCTGAACAGAAACTTTGATGTCAGGAGCTCCTGGAAAGACACCTTTAGAGCGCTGAGAGAAAACTGTCACCCCCTTTTCCCACACCCAGCAAATATCGTCTCTAAAAATTAGGCTGAGAATCCCAGTTCCACTGTGGTAATGTAAGGCCACCAAAGCCCATCCCTCCCACTGAATACAACTAAAAACTCCAGATAAAACACAAAAAACAACTATCTAAGAATCCTGAGAAAGCAGGCATGTCATGGGGAGGGACCCAGACAGAGGTGAATTCCCCATCTTCTTTTCTCCTGCATCTTTGCCCCAAGAGCAGGTCCAGTCACTGTGTGGCCTGGCAGCTCTGGCAGCCGAGACTTCAAGAGAAACCCCGCAGTTCCTGGGCAGAGGAACCAGAGAAGGGGGCAGCTGTGAGCTGGAGAGTTCAAGGGGAATCTGAGAGAAAGGGATTCCCAGATTCTGTGAATGGCCCACACAAGTGTCCCTTGAGCCACCCAGTGGCACAGTGGCACCAGCAGAGAGAGACTTAGAGGACTAAGCTAAGAATTAAGTCACTGCCTACAAAAATTGAAACACAAATTATAATCTGAACATAACTTTATTGCCAGCCTGCTGTAGCAAAAGCATGTGTTCTCCAAAAGATTATAACAATACCCAGACTCCAAAACATAATGTTTATCATGTCTAAAATAAAATCCAGAATTGCATGGTAGATAAAGAACCAGGAAAATGTGACCCAGTTCTCAAGGGAAAGACAGCCCTGAAATGACCCAGATGTTGAAATTATCCAACTGAAACTCTAAAGCAGGTATTATAACCATTTCCTGAAGTTAAAGAAAACACATTTAAATAAATGAAAAGGAATTCTCAGCAAGAAATAGAAACTATTTTTTAAAACACAATGTATAACTAAAAAAAAAAATCTGAAATAAACTCACTTGGATGGGCTCAGCAGAATGGTGAGGAGAGAGGAGAGAGCCTCAGAGACTTGTGGGACAATATCAAAAGATCTATAATTGGAGTTCCAGAAGTATTAGCGAAAAGGATTGTGGTGGGAAAGATATCTGAAGAAATAAATAAATGGCTCAGACTTCCCAAATTGGGTAAAAGATTTAGATTTACGGGTATAAGAGGCTCAGTAAACTATTAGACAGGATAAAGTCAGACAAAACCACATCTACACACACATAAGCAAACTGCTAAAAAGCATAGATATCCATCTACTAATAAAATGACTGCTGGGCGCCGGGGCAGGGAGAATAATAGAAGATATCCTGAAAACTGTTAAAGAAAAATGACACATTACCTACAGAGGAATGAGGATTTGAATGACCATGTATTTTTTATCACAACCCTTCACGGAAAGAATATACTGAAACCATACCATGAATGTGCCAAAAGACCTGTCAACCCAGAATTCTATATCCAATAAAAATACTCTTCAGGGCTAAAGGAGAAATAAACACATTTTCAGATAAAGGAAAAGAATTCAGGGCCAGCAGACCTGCTGTATAAGATCTGCTAAAGGAAGTTCTTCAGGCTGAAGAAAATGATACCACGAGCAAAACCGTATCTGCAGGAATGAAGAAAGAACAAAGTACATGGTAAATAGTTGTGTAATATTAAAAAAAACATACTTTTATCTCTTAAATTCCTTAAAATTTTTATAATTCTCCAAACCCAAACGTATGACATGTTATGGAATATGCAGTATATGTACATGTTTTACAGTGGTAAAGGGATTCACTCATTATAGTTATAGTGTTATGTACGAAGTGGTACAATATGAACTTGAAATAGGCTTTAAATAATTAGGTGTGTATAATTCTAATTCCTAGGGCACTCACTTTAAGCACACAATGAGATGTAGCCAAAAAAGCCAATAAAAATATTCAAATAATCCTAAAAAAGAGCAACTCAACATATACAACATGACTAGAAAAATAGAAATTGTATTATTTAGGCAGTAGAATTATAGCTATTTAAAAATTTTTTTTAAGTTCATTTACTTATTTTGAGAGAGAGAGAGAGAACAAGCAGTGGAGTGGCAGAGAGAGAAAGGGAGAGACTCCCAAGCAGACTCGTGCTGTCAGTGCAGAGCCCAGCCCGATGTGGGGCTTGATTCCCTGAACCTCAAGATAATGACCAGAGCTGAAATCAAGAGTGAGACACTAACTGAGCCACCCAGGTGTCCTCCCACCTCCCATTTTTTTTCTTTATACAAAAATTCATACCTATCAGATGTTCACATGTATTGTTGATATAACCAGGAAAATATTTAACTGAACATTTTGGTGTTCTCAAAAATGAAAACTGGAAATCCATGTCTTTGAAATCTAGGTTATTATGGAAAACAAAATGTAAACATAAATTTTAAAAGAATAAAATGCAATTCTGAGGGTATCATCCTGGGCTGGGATTTGCAGGGAGGAAAAGGAACAGTACATGAAGATTCAGAGTCAGCAAGGGTATCTTACTAACAGGTATCTGCTTTGATCTAGCTACAAATACTGTCTAAATGATTTCCAGCCCCTGTTTGTCTAAATTAGTGGCCCTTGTAAAATTTGTTGTTTTCTTCCTGTAGACATGTTCATTAACCAATCATCTGAGTAATTCCTCTGCCTTAGGAGTGACGTTTTAAATAATTAACTTTAAATATGAAGGAAATTAAGCTTATAATTATGTCCTCAGGATCAAAGTTCTGATCGTACCAGTCTTTCTTCAGTGGGAGCCCAGGATTCTGAATCTACCTCTTTAACAGATGAAGATGTTTGCCAGGAGTTGGAAGGAGCCCCTTCCTCCCAAGAGAGCAGTGCCACTTCAGGGACTAAGGGAATTGATTTCAGCAGAACAAGCCTGGAAAGTTCTGCCTCCTTAGAAGGTTTGTCCACATAGCTTGGTCATATTGCATTTTATATGTGGTACCTTTACTTTTTTTCCTTTAATTTAGTAAAAGATATGCATAGCTCCAAATCTCCAAAACAGTAAGTAACCCAGGCACTTTTAGAGAGGTCTGCCTTCTGACCCCACCCCTTCATCTTGTTTTCTCCCTGTGCCTAGAGGTAACCAATTTTATTCATTTTAGTTTCTCCTTCCATTGCTGCTGCTTCAAAAATATAGGGATGTGTGTGCTTACTGCCTCCTTATTTTCTTACTCAAAAGTAACCTACTTTTTCACTCCTTGTTTTTTTCACTTTAAAGATCATTCCATATCATCGCATAGCATTGGCCCCTATTCATTTTTACAGTTGCATAGTTAATCATCTGGGGATATGTCATAGTTCATTTTAATCACTTCTCTGTTGATGGACATTAGGTGTCTAGTCCTTGACTATTATAAATGATGCTATGATGCATATATGTCATATCATATTTTTGACAGGGTATCTTTGGAAGATATTCAAAAACTCTTCCTTAAAGTGATAGTGCCAAGTTGCCTTCCTCAGGGATCTGCTATTTTGCATTCCCACTGACAGTATATAAGAATTCCTATTTCCCCACAGCCTTGTCAACAAATATGTTGGCACACTTTAGGATTTTTTTGCCATCTGATAGGTGAGGACTGTATTCCAGTTTAGTTTCATGTATATTACTCTTGTAAGTTGAGTAAGTTTTATAGGTTTAAGGACTATTTGTATTTCTTTTTCTATGGACCATCCTTTGCCTACATTTCACTTGTTGGTCCTTTTTTTTTTTTAAGTTTTAAATAGTTCCTTTTTTATGTCAGGGAATTCTTTGTGTCATATAATTGTCAGATATTTCCTTCCAAGTGTGTCAAGTTTCTGTGGGTATTTTTGCCACACAGAAGTAAATTTTAATTTTATACCATCAAATATCTCAGCATTTCCCTGACTGCTTCTGGATTTTGAGGTTTTAGGAAAGATTTCCCCTTCCAGAGTTCATCAGTGTTTTCTTCTGATACTTCTTTGGTTTTCTTTCTAACATTTTCTGAGCTCAGCAAACTTTCTCTGTAAAGGGCCTATGTTAAATATTTTAGGCTTTGTGGGCCACATACATCTCTGTCACATATTCTTTTTTTTTCCCTCATTTTCTATCTTTTTTTTAATGTTTATTTTTGAGAGAGAGAGACAGAGTGTGACTTGGGGGCGGGGGGAGGCAGAGAGAGAGGAAGACACAGAATCTAAAGTAGGCTCCCGGCTCTGAGCCTTCAGCATAGAGCCTGTGTGACACAGGGCTCGAACCCACAAACCGTGAGATCATGACCTGAGCCAAAGTCAGACGCTTAACGAACTGAGCCACCCAGGTGCCCCCATTCTTTTCTTTTTTTAACAACAATGTAAAAACCATTCTTCGCCCGTGGCCGTAAACAAGTAGATTTGACACCGGATTTAGATATTTAATACATTTGAAATTTGTCCTAATGTGTGATGTGAGGAATGGACGCATTGTAGTATTTTTTCATTTGCACCTTTGCTATTTTAAAAAGCTTTTGTTGTGGGGTTTTCAGATGTACACAGAAGTAGAAAGAATAGCACAATGAATCCCCATAACCCTTCACCCAGTTGCAACAATTATCAACAAATGGCCAATCTTGTTTTATCTTTCCCCCTCCTGTAGTCCCAATGTTTTTTCCTTCCCCACTGGATTATTTTAAAGTAAATCCCAGACAGCATATAATTTTATTCATCAGTACTTCAATATGTAGCTCTAAAATATAAGGACTTTAATGTTTTATATTGTTAAAAAATGGAAATCAACCAAGTAAATGTGAAGATCTAACTGGCTTTCTTAAACGATTCGTGAATTGGTCAGCATCCCATCTAGCAAGTAGAAGGGAGCTCCAAATTGTACAAAACAGAAGGTTTTTTATAGAAGAAGGGTGGGACAAGAAAGTTATTAGCAAAAGAAAAAGAATGTTCCAGGCAAAGTCACTTTCCCTTGGGAGAAGTGGTCTTACCATGCAGATTACTTCATCTTCCTTTCTGAGATGAAGAGGGCCCATGTGGCAGACTCTGGTTGGCCCTGGTTGGAAAATTCCTGACTGACTGGTTAAGACTATACTCTGAGGGAGGTTGAAACTGCAATTAGATTAGGTATGAAGCCCCCACTGGGAATTCACCCTTAGTGATGCCATTTGGGGCCAGTGGTTTTCTTTTCAAAAACATTTTTTAACATTTTAGTAAAATCATGTATTTCATAAACTTCATGTAATGTGTATATTTTTATGTATGTAAATACATTTCAGAAATTGAGGTTACTCATTTCTCAGTACTCAGGTTATCCCTAAGTAACCAGGACTCAGATCAAAAAACAGAACATTAACAACATCCAGAACCTCCTCTCCTGCCCACATCTAGTCACTGCTCCCTCCACAGATGAACACTGTTTTCTAACCCTGTATGTTAGCGTGGCAAGTTTTGAACACGTTATGGACTCATACAGCATGTGTCTTTTGTAAAGCATTCGTTGTTTGAAAACATAATATTACTATATTTTTAATGTGATGATAGATAACATTTTATATCAAATATTCACTTAGTTTAAATTTTCATATTTATCTCATAAAGCTCTTTTTATAGGTGGTTTGTTCAAATTGGGATCCAGACAAGGTCCACTTGTCGCATTTGGTTGATATGTCTGTTATCTTTCTTTTATCTTTGTTACCTCTCTTTTTTTTCCACCTTGTCATCCATTCATGAAGAAATTGGCTCCCCCCCCCACCTTTTTTTAATAGACAAGAACAATTTGTTATGCTAAGAAATAAAAGTTACCTTATAGCCTGATTCAGATTTATTAAAATGAATATTTATTCTGTGCTCTAGATTAATTCGATACAAAAGGTAGGCTGCCTGCATACATAATTACATTAGTTAAGCCTAATAGAAGGTATGAGAAGGGAGTTTTCAACTAGCTTTAGCAGAGAGGAGTTACAGAGGGTTATGGGGAACCATCCAGGAAAGGACCATAATACCACCAGCTCTAAGCAGCTTAAGATTGATGTGAGGCTTCAGCTCTCTCTGTCCCTCTCAATGCATCTGCGAGGCACAGCCTAGGACCTGTGGTGGCAGATCTAGAACAGTTTTTTTTTTCATTGTCATTTATTTACTGAAGCAATCAGGTCATTTGTCTGGATTATGATGATTGCATCCCCATGATTGGTGTTTAACATACTTTCCCTTCTTCTCTATTTCTTGTGAACTGGTAGTCTATCCCATTACTTATTTTTTTACCTTTATTTTATAAAAATGTAAGTGTTTATATCATTTAGTAACTACTGAGAAAAAAAAGAAATGGTATGGATTACCTCCAGTTTTACTAGCAAGATATAGTAGCCACTGTCAACATGTGATTTGACCACAGAACTCCCCTTGCTTTGTGTTGTTGTTGTTTTAGTACCTACTAATATCCATTACTCTTAAGAACACATTTGGAAATTCTTCCCTCATGTTTAAGAACAAGGTTACTGTGCCAGATTTTAAAAGATCCTTAGAAGACAGAATTGCTAGTAAATCCTTTTATGATGGGAAATAAAATTAGCTATTTTACATGTTTTAGACCTTAGAACTGAACACATTCTTGAACTTTTTTTGTTTATTTTTGAGAGAGAGAGAGAGAGACAGAGCGTGAGTGGGGGAGGGGCAGAGAGAGAGGGAGACACAGAATATGAAGCAGGCTCCTGGTTCTGAGCTGTCAGCACAGAACCTGATGGGGCTCGAACTCCTAAAACCCGAGATCATGACCTGAGCTGAAGTTGGCACTTAACCGGTTGAACCGCCCAGGCGCCCCCGTATCCTTGGATTTTAAACATGGAAAAATAGAATCAGTGAAATGGTAGTTACAGATAATTGGAATGCCTTGTGGCCTGTGCACACAAAGTGCTTCCTCAGTGAGTAGTGAATGAACACCCCTAGCATGTGGGGATCCGTAGGGTTAGAGCACATGTCCTTGGGTTTGTACTCAAAACAAAAACGCATGCCTTGAAAAGCATTTTTTCACGATTTATTTGGTTTATTTCTTAAATTACCTTTACAATTTTGAATAGAACATTTTGACATTTTATCAGAGGATTTATGAAAGTGAAAGATTTTCATAGCCTTTCTCATTAATTGTAATGGTTTTGCTTTTTGTTTTTTAATCATGAACAGGATCCCTGTCGAAGTTTGCCCTACCTGCGAAGTCAGAAGTGGCATCCTCCTGCAACACAAGTAATACAAATATCTTCCAGAACTATGCAATGGAGGTACGATTTGAATCAAAAGAGCGTCTTCCTGTACTACTTATGCTACTTAGAAAAACTTTCGTTTCTTAAGTATTCGTGGTCTGGGGTAGAGTAATTAAAAAGTTAAACATAGAGCATTGAAAATTTCAGAATGTATATGGCACCTGAATAAACTGAAAGTATCCAGTTCTTCAGAACACTCAAGTCCTACTGGCTTACCTTTTTAGCCAATTTGACAATAAATTGTATTCATTAAAAAAAAATTTAAGTTAGAAAATGTTTTTAAGATTTTGACCTTCAAGTCAACAGAGATAAGCATGAATCTTCTACATTTTTTTTTCTCCCTGAAGTTGGACAGTGACATTCAAATCATTAAAGGCTGTATGAAGAGATACATGTATCAGATTTCCTGTTCTCTTTTTTGTACTCATACAAATTAGAATTTAAAATGTTTTTCAAGCAATGTGTCAATAATAAATAAGTGAATCTGTTAATCAAAAAAAGAGAAAAGTCCCATGCTTCCTTTGCATTTATCAACTACGAAAGCATTTTCATTTTCAATATTTCTAGTTAGCCTTTGTTATATGTATGTTCCCTTTGAATTTTTAACAGAAAATTTTTTTAATGTTTATTTGTTTTTGAGAGAGAGAGACAAAGTGCGAGCAGGGGAGGGGCGGAGAGAGAGGGGGACACAGAATCTGAAGCAGGCTCCAGGCTCCGAGCTCCCAGCACAGAGCCTGACACGGGGCTCGAACCCACGAACCATGAAATCATGACCTGAGCTGAAGTTGGACCCTCAGCCGACTGAGCCACCCAGGCGCCCCTGTTCCCTTTCAGTTTTTATTTTACATCTGAACCCCATATAAAACCAGCTTTGCTAGGCAAGCACATAGCATAGCGGTGTTGATGAGGGACATGGGGCAGTTTGGCATTTGTGTCCTGTTTTTCCGTCATGTTTTTCATTCTTTGTGTCAGTTTGACAACTGCTCTATACGCTTCGTGTATGTCCCATTTGCTCACAAGGAAAAAGTTACACTTTTACACTTTAAAAATTGTCCCTAATTTTTGTGTAAAAATTACTTTCAAATACATTTGTAGTGTTGTTGCTTTTCCAAGCCAATTTGCATAAATTTGGAAAATGGATTTTCATGTAGCTGGAAAATAAATGATGGGTACTGATAGTACAATTGACAAAGTTTCTGCTGGCTTCAGGAATTTCCATATTAACGTAATGATAGCATTTACATTCATCTGTAGCAACACTTTTTTTTTTTTTTTGAGAGAGAGAGTACCTGCTTGTGCTAGCCAGGGGGGAGGGGCAGAGGGGGAGGGAGGGAGAGGAGAGAGGGAGGGAGGGAGAGGAGAGAGGGAGGGAGGGAGAGAAAGAGAGAGGGAGGGAGAGGGAGAGAGGGAGGGAGGGAGAGGGAGAGAGGGAGGGAGGGAGAGGGAGAGGGAATGAGAATCTTAAGCAGGCCCCATGCTCAGCGCCAAGGCTGATGCAGGGCTCAGTCTCATGAACCTGGGATAATGACCTGAGCCAAAATCAAGAGTCAGACACTTAACTGACTGAGCCGCCCAGGCTCCCTTTGTTGCTATTTTTAATTTCCAGTCCATCATGGCTGATACTCCTGTAAAATACAGTATATTGATCACAAACTTAAATAATGCAGCAATGACCAATTCCTTTAAAGTTTCTAAATCCTCTTCACAGTTTCTTTACTTATCACAAACCACTAAGAGTGTTTGGACCCACACTTGTCTGGTGACCACACTATGATTAGCACACAGATTCAAAATATGTTAAGTACGAGTACCGATTTGGAGTATTAGCAAATTAGTGCTACTTTACTTTTTCATTAATAAACCTGTGAAAGGTTTTACAGTAATTATAATGGTAAAAATGCTCACTTACATGCAAGGTAAGGTACTTTGAGGTAAAAATTTTGAAATAGATTTACCTGAAATAGTTAAAGATGAGTATATTATATAATGCACTGAATTTAATCTATTTTTTTCTTTTGTTTGTAACTTCTGAATCTTTCTGAGGTTTAGTTTTCCAGTAGATTTATGGATTGAAATAGTTTTTAGTTCGTAGTATCTCCAACAGGCTCACATTATTAAGTGCTGTTTTCTCTCATAGGTCCTTATCTCAAGTTGCTCTCGGTGTAGAACTTGCGATTGTCTTGTCCATGATGAGGAAATCATGGCTGGCTGGACAGCAGATGATTCAAATCTCAATACTACATGCCCGTTTTGTGGCAATCTTTTCTTGCCCTTTCTGAATATTGAAATAAGAGATTTAAGACGACCTGGAAGGTAATGATTTATGCTTTCTATTTCCTTCATGTTTAAGGATCATATTTCCCAAAATATCTCTTTTCTCAAGAAGTTCCTTTGATTCACATTGCAGATACTTTCTGAAGTCAAGTCCATCTACAGAAAATATGCATTTTCCATCCTCCTTTTCCAGTCAGACAAGGCAGTCTTGTATCTCAACATCAGCCTCTGGTCTTGACACATCTGTTATCTCTGTCCAAGGGAATTTTGATCTCAATAGGTAATTATGATTATGGGGAACTATATTTTAACAACATATATTACACATTTCTGAAAACGACAGAAAAATCAGCTGACCATTTAAAATTTCTGTGTATAATACGGGTGCCTGGGTGGCTCAGTCGGTTAAGCGTCTGACTTCAGCCCAGGTCATGATCTCGCAGTTTGTGGGTTCGAGCCCCGCAATGGGCTCTGTGCTGACAGCTCAGAGCCTGGGGCCTGCTTCAGATTCTGTGTCTCCTTCTCTCTCTGCTGTCTCCCCCCCTCCTGCTGTAATAGAATTGTCCACTAAGGGCACCTGGGTGGCTCCGTTAGTTAAGGGTCCAACTCTTCATTTCAGTTCAGGTCAGGATCTCAGAGTTTGTGAGTTCGAGCCCCACATCAGGTTTAGTGCAGAGCCTGCTTGGGGTTCTTTATCTCTCTCCCACTCTCTCTGCCCTTCCCCTTCTCATGCTCTCTCTCTCTCTCTCTCAAAATAAACGTTTTTAAAAAAGTTGCCCACTAAATGTTTTTAATAAGTGAATAACTTTTGAGTATTTAAAATTCACTGGAAACTTAACATGATTAAACTACTTAAAAGGGGCACCTGGGTGGCTCAGTTGGTTAAGATCCAACTGCGGCTCTGGTCATGATTTCCCAGTTCGTGGGGTTGAGCCTGCCTCAGGTTCTTTGCTGACAGCTTCGAGCCTGGAGCCTGCTTTGGATTCTGTGTCTCCCTCTCTCGCTGCCCCTCCCCCACACACGCTGTCTGTCTCTGGCTCTCTCTCTCAAAAATTAATAAACATTAAAAACTTTTAAAAGCATGTATATATATATATATATATATACACACACACACACACATATATATCATGTTTCTCAGGTGCAGCTGAAGTAACATCTTTCCTTTGATTTACTTCGCTACATATCCAGTTCTGATACTATAGAGCTGGTCTTTCTGGATGAAATAAAGTAAATCTAGAGAATGATGTGCTTTTTTTCTTTTCTCAATGCCGAAGCAAATCTAAACTGCTGGAAAATACATGTGCCCGAAGTATTCAGATCCCTACTGATAGATCAAAAACAGCTGTGTCAAAATGTCCACTATTTCCAATGGCCAGGAGTATTAGTACTTATGGCCCCTTGGATGAGGAAGACCCTGGAGGGCAGAAACTCATTTCTACAGGCAGCCTGCCAACTACTTTACAAGGAGCTACAGTATGTATTTTGGTGTCTTTTTAAATTTGGACATTGATGATTTACATGTGATTTTGTTCCCTTTGTCCTAAACAGCTTTATTCGTTTCAATTTTATAATTAACAAAAAGAGTTTCTAGTCTCATGAGACAGTTATCATATCTTTCTATTTATATGGAAATTGTTTATATGGAAATTGTTGACATGAGTTTTGTGGGGTTTTTTAATCGATTTAGTATCATCAATCTTGTAGTTTCCATTTATGTGTTTTTATTTATTCAACAGGACTCTTTAGGATTGGAGTGGCATCTCCCAAGTCCAGATCCCATCACTGTTCCCTATCTTAGTCCTTTAGTGGTATGGAAGGAACTCGAAAGCTTATTGGAAAATGAAGGTGATCATGCCATAACCGTGGCAGACTTTGTGGACCATCATCCAATTGTGTTTTGGAACCTGGTGTGGTATTTTAGACGTCTTGACTTACCCAGTAATTTACCTGGATTGATTCTTTCTTCTGAGCACTGTAACAAGTATTCAAAGGTATGAAAATGAAAATTCAGTCTAAAAGACGGTGCCACCATCACCATTGGAATATTTGCATATCCCTAGTGACCAAAAAAGTGTTTTTTATGCTAAATATTTAAAATAACTATTGGAATCATTAGATCAATAAAATTGTCTTAGTCGTATTTACAGATAATTTTTCTTCTCACAGCCTAGCAGTAAGACAAGATCATGTTTTTTAGCCTCCTTGTAAAATTTACACAGAATGGGCTATGTTTTCATAACAGCCTCAAAAAGAAACTATAAATGACTTTTATGAGAAGAATTTGTGAGTTGGCCCCACTCATGTCTCATACCTCCTTCAAAAACAAGCCTTACACATTTTTAGAAAGATGTCTGTAATTCCTTTCCGTCATGTGCTACCATTCTTTTCAGTTCTTTACTCTGAGTTTTTGCTTAACATTTAGATAGTTGTTAAATGTTCACTTGTATTTTTTATATATTTTTCTATAGAAGTGTTTTACTTCTTCATATGTATCACTGCCACTAAATCACAGAGTTTCTAAGTTCAGGAACTTTTTCTGCCTACTTGTATTCATGCCTCTGTTGGTGCATGTGCTTTGGATTTACAGTACATGATGAATGAGTGACCAGGAGGTTATCGCAGTGAGTTATCTAGGGAAGGGTCTTGGACTGATGTAGCATGAGGGTCCTGGATTCCTTTTTCGGTGGACTCCTCAGTCATAAGCTGTTCAAGATTATGATTAGACCCTTTCTTACTGATCTCAGTGCTTGGTTAAATCTGTTACTTTAGAGATCATTAGCTTCTTGACTCGGCCCGTCTTCCTTCAGTAGAGACAAAATGCATACAAACCAATCATTTTCTGTTCTCTTTTCTCTCTTGCACACATGTATCCTAAAAAGTATTTATAAGGATCATTAATGAATATTTGTTTGTTCTGCAACACAGATTCCTCGCCACTGTATGTCTGAAGATAGTAAATATGTTTTAATACAAATGTTGTGGGACAATATGAAGTTACATCAGGATCCGGGACAGCCCTTGTACATCCTCTGGAATGCCCACAGTAAGTGCTGTCACAGAATGCTGACTTTGTTCATATGAGAGTAATCTCTACTTGTTTTACAAGCCTAAACTAATTTGTAATAACCTTTATTTTACTATACTACTTTTTGTCTTACAGGTCAAAATCGTACTCTTTTATTTGAGAGTGAGTGTTAAGTTTGATGTTTTTAGTGCTATCTTCCATGGAGGTCAAGGGTTTTTTTTGGATTTTTGTTTCTGTTTCTTGAGTGGTGCTTTCTGTGTGCTGGAGGGGTTATGTTTTGTGGAGTTTGCTTTTAGCACATTGTTTGTCCCAGTTTCTTCTTTTTACACATTTGTTTGCATCCCAAGCTGCTGATTTAGAATTTCCTCCAGGGGCTGTATTAAGGAAAACAGCATTTTTAGTTTTTGTCTGTTTGAGGCCACAGAAAGCTTTAGGCCTATTTTTATCATTATGTTTCTTATTTTTTTTCCTTTTTTTTTTTTCTTCTTTCTTCATTCTTAGATTTCTGTTCCTTCATCTACTGCCCTTAATTTGTTTTGGGGGCTTTGTGACTTCTTTAATAACTGTCAGTTGCTTCTTAATTACATTGTCCTTTATACACAGAACATTTTCCTTCATTTGCTTTTTTGTTCTTTTCCAGCCCAAAAGTATCCAATGGTCCATTTACTGCAAAAAGGGGATAATTCATTTAACCAGGAACTATTGAAAAATATGGTAAAAAGCATTAAAATGAATGATGTCTATGGACCAATGAGTCAGATTTTAGAGACACTGAATAAATGCCCTCATTTTAAAAGACAGAGGTAAGTCTGTCTTAAATGAATGTATTGTTTCTCCAAGCAAATTCCTGTTACTGGCTTAGTAATTTGTTTGATTATTTCATGCTTATATTAGCATAAAGATTTTTGTACAGAATATGGAGACCAATGAATAGTAATATCTTCTCCACTCCTTTTCCCCCCTAGGAGTTTATATAGAGAAATACTGTTTCTCTCGCTTGTGGCACTGGGAAGAGAAAACATTGATATAGGTAATTCAGCATAATATCTAACATGTAATATTTATAAATCATGGTATTGTTTTCAAAGTATTTTTATATTGATAGTCTTTATTATTTTAATATTAAATTATATTAATATTACATTATATATATTAATATTAGAAGAATTCTTTCTTTGATTTTTTATTTTAATGTAAGAGATACTTCGATACATTGCTCATGTTAGTAATAGTAATGATAAATGATAAAAGCTAACATTTTTTGAAGGCTTACTATGTGCCTTACACTGTAGGAAGTACTTCTCATGTATTATCTCTGATAATTCTCCCCAAAGCCCTATGAATAGGTACTGTTATCGTTTCTGTGTTAATTAGTGAGGCGTCCAAGGGTCCAAGAGGTTAAGTAACTTGAACTTGGGTTTCACAGTAAATAACAGAGACCTATTTGAACCAAGCTGTTTTATAAAATTCTTTTTTTTTTAATGCTTATTTATTTTTGAGAGAGAAAGAGTGAGCGCAAGCAGGGGAGAGGCAGAGAGAGGGAGACAGAGAATCTGAAGCAGGCTCCAGGCTCTGAGCTGTCAGCACACATCCTAATGTGGGACTCGAACTCACAAACCAAGAGATCATGACCTGAGCTGAATTCAGATGCTTAACCAACTGAACCACCCAGCCGCCCCTTGAACCAAGCAGTTCTAATTGCCAATCCCATGCTTTTAACAGTTGGGTCATAGCATGAATAACATTAATCTTGTTTCAGAAGGGATATAAGGTGGCTAAATATATATGTCAGGAGATCCTAAACTTTCTTGATTGATCATCTCCTTCTCCCAGTTATTGTGCTTGACTTCCTTTAGGTTTTTGTTTCTAAGTCTCAGGACAGGGCAGAAATAGCCCCTGACAGACAAAAAGAAGAAAGGGGTAACTGTCAGGCATGGAAAGACTCAAGCAGAGTTTTGGAATTTTGTCTGAGAAGTTCTAATGTGAATAAGTTGATGAAAATGAAAATGATACATATAATTCATCTGACGTGAGTGGTACCTAACTTGGGTGCCCTACTTAATTAATCCCACTCCCAGTTAACGAGAGTATGCAATAGGACATACTTTTTAGGTGATTGTATACTGTCGTAACAAAAACATATCTAGTTATTTAGTGCTAGTCAACACTTCAGTTGACTTTTAAAGTGCCCATGATGTTTGCCACAGATATTTATTAGTCTCATCAGAGTCAAAGTCATGATAATGTATAATAAGTTTATGCCCTATTACAGGCTACTCAGCCAGACCATATGGAACATGAATAGAGAACAAGAGCACTCCCTGTGGTGCTGGCTTCCCAACAAGTTCACTAAAGGATGAGAAAGAGCAGGAGTTAGTGGGTAAAGTAGAGGGCTTAGAGCAGCCATCCCTAACTGGGTAGCTCAAGGGGTTCTCACGTGCCATCTGACCAAAGGTGACTCATGTCATTGGGAATTGTGAGCCTTCATGCCAGGAGAGAAGTTGTTGAATCCAGAAGCCATGACGTATATGGGTGAGATGGTAAGCATCTTACAGAATGGAATTATTAGATGGGGTAAATTTTTTTTGTACTCCTTATCTAAAAGGATTAACCTTTATTTAGCACATTCTCCAGAAAAGCCAAGTATCTTTAAAGTTTAAAGTAAATTTCCTGACCCCCTAAAATAATGCTGAGAAAGGGAAAGTGTAAAAGGCTTTTCTTTATCTCAGCAACCCATCATTTACTTTGTTCTAGCTAAGACCAGCATTGCATGACCCCTGCAGTGATGCCGTTCAATTCCCTTATCCTTGTATACCAGCACCCCTACCCCAACTGGAGCCAAATTTAAAAATACACAATTTTATTCCTCCTCTAGATCTGCTTGGAGATTATTATATAACTTTACTGGTACCTTTTAAAGGAATTTACCATTTCATGAATTCAAGAGCCCTTTTCCTCTGACTCTCTGTAGGATCACAGACCTCATATCAACTTCCTATGCCAGTTGTTTGAAGGTTTCGGAAAGCATCTGGGTTCTTATGGCCTGTCTTTTATGCCCTGACTGGGTGCAAAGCTCTTCACTGTCTATATATGTTGGGTGTCCCTCAAAAACTATCACTTTCTGTGTAGACCAGCGTTGATGCCCAAGGAAATTTTAGAACCCAAGGGGAAAGATTGGAGACTAGAGCAATAATGGGAAAGAAAAGCAAATTTGAAAACAAATATAAATGAGTAAGTAATTGGTATTAGGATGGACTGATGGATGGAAAACCTAGACGTTAAAGGATTAATTTATGGAGGCTTCTGGGGAGAGGTAGATTGGACTATGGGGAGAAGGTACCGAACATGCGTTCTGACCAGGAGGGAGTGTGGAGAATGTATCTATCAACCCAAGTCTAAGGTGCCTCGGGGCCAGACAAGTTTGAAAATGAGGAAGACTTCTGAGGAAATGACACCAAGTTGAGAATTTAGCCAGAATATCAGTGGGGGAGAAAACAAACTTTAAAGTTTGCAGGAAGACCCTGAGGTAAAAAGTCTGGCATTTTTGAGTAACGGAAATGCCAGGGAACAGAGGGATCACAGAGAAAGGGTGGAGTGTGGGGTGAAACGAGTTTGGAAAAACAGGCAGGAACTAGATCATGCCGTGTCTGTAGGCTCTGCCAAGTGTCTTGGACTGAATCCTAAGGGCAGTGGGAAACATCTGGGGGTTTTTTAATCAGTAGAGGGACATAATCAATATATGTTTTACCAGGATCTCTAGTCTATGGAGAACAAATTGTGTGGGGACCCAACAGATAGTGAAAAGGGCAATTAAGAAGATAATGCAATAGTACAAGTGAAACTTGTACAAGTGTGATATTTTAAACAAAACCAATGTTTAAAGGACAAAGAGGGACACTCACCTGGGCTTGGGGGTCATGAGTTGAAGCCCCTATTGGGTGTAGAGATTACTAAAAAATAATAAATAAACTTGAAAAAAATACAAAGAGACTGGTTTGATTAGAAAGAAAATAAATCTGCTCATTTAAAAGCTAGGATTGGAAAATAGGCCTTACACTAAAATGGCTTTTAAAAATTTTAGCTGTGTAACAACAACAACAACAACAACAAAAATTTAGCTATAAAAAATGTTTAGCTATAAATCTGAGCCCAGTAGAGATCAGTGTTTGGTATCTTTGCTTGGAAGAAAAAGTGTGACCCAAAGAAACATAACCAGGGATCATTGTACTCAGAAGTCACATAAGTCATTGCTTTTCCTAGTTGAAATAAAGGTGGAAAAATTTGGACAAGTTCTAATAAGAAAAGTAAAACTTACTTAGAATTAAGGACTATTTGATGGAAAAGGCTAACAGAAGTATAACTGTGTTTAATCTGTAATTTTGTTTGCAAACAAATGTGTGAATGTGTTGAGCCCCACTTTCCATTAGAAAGGGGAAAAGAATGAATGGATCCAAATTGCAATTAGGGGCCTTTGAGCAGAATGTTGTGAGTATTTATTTTTTAACTATAATGGTTGTGAAACACTGGAAAGTATTAAAAATAAGAAATTTGACAAGTGCTTCTGATGCTCAACTGGAAATTTAATCAGGTAGGAACTTCTATGTAAATACCTACATAACTTTCTACCTTAAGAAACAGAAAAAGAAGAGCAAACTAAACCCAAAGCAAGCAGAAGAAAGGAAATAATATTACAGCAGAAATCAATGAAATAGAGAAAAAATAGAAAATATATGGGAAACAATTTTTAAAATAGAGAAACTCATCAACATCAAAGTTGGTTCTTGAAAAGATCAATAAAATTGATCTTTATTTAGACTAAGAGAAAAAGAAGACTCAAATTAATGAAATGAGGAATGAAAGAGGAGATATTTCTACCACCCTTCCAGAAATAAAAAGAATTATAAGAGAGTACAATCAATAATTGTATGCCAGCAAATTCAGTAATTCAGATAGGAAAATTGCTACAAAGACATAAACTACAAAACTGACTCTAGAACAAAAAACCTTACTAGAGCTGTAACAAGTAAATAGATTGAGTTAATAATCAAAAAGCTTCCCAGAAAGAAAAACCCAGGACCAGAAGGTGAATTCTATAAAATGTTTAAAGAAGGATTAACACCAGTTGTGATCAACTGCGTATTTGTGCCCTGCCCCTACTCCTATGTGAAAGCCTTAATGTGATGGTATTTGGAAGTAGGGCCCTTGGGAAGTAATAACATCATCTGGTTGGAGCCCCGACAATGGGTAAATATCCTTAAGAAGAGAGCTATCCCTCTCAGCCACGTAAGGATACAGGGAGAAAACAGCTGTCCATAAACGAGGAAGAGTGCTCTCACCAGACATCGGATCTGCTGTTGCCTTGATCTTGGACTTCCCAGCCTCCAGAACCATGAGAAATAAATGTTCATCATTTAAGCCACCCAGTCGATGGTATCCTGTTATAGCAGCCTGAACTAAGACACTAATCCTTCACAAACTCTTAACAAAAGTAGAAGAAAAAGGAGCGCTTCCTAACTCATTCTGTGAAGCCAATATTATAAGACAGTGACATCACAAGAAAAGAAAATTACAGAGCAATATCCCTTATCAATATAGATGCAAAAATCCTCAACAAAATGCTGGCAAATCAAATCCAACAACATTTAGAAAGGATTTTATTCCATGGCCAACTGGGATTTATCCCAGGAATGCACTGTTGGTTCAATATACAAAACTCATTTCAATGTAATATACCATATTAATATGGTAATAAAAGACACACATATATACCTCTGGGGCAGTTGGCTGGCTCAGTTGGTAGAGCATGAAACTCTTGATTTTGGAGTTGTGAGTTCAAGCGCCATGTTGGGTATAGAGATAAATAAAATTATTAAAAAAAAAAACAAAATCAAAAAACACGTATCTCAGTAGATCCAGAAAAGGCATTTTGCAAAATCAGCAAATAGAAGGGAACATCCTAAACTTGATAAAGGGCATTTATGAAAAACCCCAAATTAACACCATACTCAGTGAAAAACAGATTTCCCTTTAAGATCAGGAACAAGGCAACATTGTACTAGAAGTTCTAGCTAGAGCAGCTAGGAAAGAAAAAGAAATAAAAGGCATCCAAATTGGAAAGGAAGAAGTTAAACTATCTCTATTCATAGATGACATGATCATATGTATAAAAAATCCTAGATATTCCACAGCAAAAACAAAACCACCTAGATTGTTTGAGTTAATAAATGATTTCAGCAAGGTTACAGGATAAAAGATAAAGATACAAAAATTAGTCATATTTCTGTAACTAACAATGAATAATCCAAAAATTGAGAGCAATTCATGTACAGTAACATCAACAAGAATAAAATAATTAGGAATTTGTTCAACCAAGGAGGCAAAAGACTTGTACAATGAAAACTGCAAAACACTGTTGAAAGAAATTAGACATAATTAAGTGGAAACGTATCCCATTTTCATATATTTAGAAGACTAATACTTGTAAGATATCAGTACTATCCAAAGGAATCTATAAAGTGCAATCCCTATCAAAATCCTAATGATGCTTTTTGCAAAAATAGAAAAACATATCCTAGAATTTATATGGAATCTCAGAGGGACCTCAAGTAACCAAAATCTTAGAACAGACCTGGATGACTCACACTTACTGATTTCAAAACTTACTACAAAGCTACTCCAAACAGTGTGGTACTGGCATAATGAGAGACATGTAAACAAACCAGTGGAATTGAATAGAGAGTCCAGAAATGAACCCTCACATATATGGTCAAATGACTTTGACAGTGGGGCCAAGAGCACCACTGGGAAAAGGACAGTCATTTCAACAAATGATGCTGGGGAAACTGGATATCCATATGCAAAAGAATGAAGTTAGACCCCCGCCTTGTAAAACAAATTAACTCAAAATGGATTGAAGACCTAAATGTGAGCTCTGAAACTATAAAACTCCTAGGAGAAAATAAGACAAAATCATTCATGACATTAGATTTGGCAGTGATTTCTTGGATATGACACCAGAGGCACCAGCAACAAAAGAAAAAATACAAAAATTGGAATTCATGAAAATATAAAATTTTGTGCAGTGAAAGGTATCAGGAATGTAAAAAGGCAACCCATAGAATGGAAGAAAATAATATCCAGAATAGATCTGAAAATTTTCTAAAGTTCAACAACAAAAAGCCAGTTAAAAATGGGCAAGGACTTGAATAGACATTTCTCCAAAAAAGATATACAGATGACCAATAAGCACAAGAAAAGATACTCAACATCACTAATTATTAAGGAAATACAAGTCACATCTATGGTGGGATTCTACCTCACACCATTAGGCTGGCTACTGTATACAAAAACAAAAAACAACAAAAAAAAATAATAAGTATTGGTGAAGATATAGAAAATTGGAACTTTTATACATTTTTATTGGGAACGTAAAATGGTACAGCTGCTGTGGAAAACAGTATGGCAGTTCCCTCAAAAACTTAAAAATAAAATTTTCATGTGATCCAGCAATTACATTTCTGAGTATATACCCAAAAGAATTAAAAGGAGGATCTGCACAAGATTTACATCCATGTTCCTAGCAGCATTATTCAAAATAGCTAAAATGTGGGAACAACCCATGTGTCCACTGAAGGATGAATGAGTAAGCAAAATGTGGTCTATACACACAACAGACCTTACGAAAGAAATTAATTCTGGCACATACCATAACATGGATGAACCTCAAGGACATTATGTAAGTGAAATAAGCCAATCACAAAAAGACAAATACTGTACAATTCCACTTATGAGTCACTTATTAGAGTAATCAAAAATCACAGAGACAGAAGTACAATGATAGTTGACAGGAGTCGGGGCAGGAGGGACCAGGGAATTATTGTTTAATGGGTATAGGGTTTCAGTTTTACAAGAGGGAAGAGAGTTATGGAGATGGATGGTGGTGATGGTTGCACGTTATGAATTACATAATACCACCGAACTACAAGATGGTTAAGATGGTAACTTTTGTATGTATTTTACCACAATTTTTAAATTTGGGAAAAAGAATTTTAAAAAGAAGTCATCTTAAAACTTTAAAATTCATTGGTCTGTGTAGTCTAGCGCTAAAATGCTGAGAGCTTTGAGGTCCTTGTTTGAGCTTTGAAATTCTGTATTTCTTAGTTGGCAGAAATGACCTAGAGATGCCTTCTTGGCATCTAATTTTTTAGTTCTGTGATATTATAAAAACTTGATTGTTGTTAATATCAAATATAAATTGCTCAATGTCCTTATTTCTTTATGAATATTTACAGATGCATTTGATAAAGAATACAAGATGGCATACGATCGCCTTACACCTAGTCAAGTCAAGAGTACACACAACTGTGATCGGCCACCAAGTACAGGGGTGATGGAATGTCGAAAAACCTTTGGAGAACCTTATCTTTAAGATATGCACGTGTGTGTATACTTTCGATATGTATTGTATAGTCAGTGTATAAAATAACACTTGGAGACTCTAAACTCTTTCTCTTCGATTTTTGAAAATGCATTTGTAAATGTTTCAGAAAGTCCAGATAGCTCATGTACAGAATGTTCTAAGAAGAGAAGAGTGACAAGTGAGGAGAGAGCCATTGTTTCCCATCTCTTTGGTTTTTTTTTCCTTTACTTCTCCTATAACAAGTAATTAAGTATTTTTGTGATGAGGAAATCCCTAGACAAAATTGCTTCTCAAAATAAGACACCTGTTTTGTGGTTTCTCTTGGAAGAGACATATTGAAAAAATCATGTATGGAACTTAACCAAATGTAAGATCAAAGTATTTCCTGTTTTCATAGACTATTCAAATGTT
>CM053560.1:101132104-101171799 GCA_028646485.1 Cryptoprocta ferox | reverse complement strand
TTACTTCTCCTATAACAAGTAATTAAGTATTTTTGTGATGAGGAAATCCCTAGACAAAATTGCTTCTCAAAATAAGACACCTGTTTTGTGGTTTCTCTTGGAAGAGACATATTGAAAAAATCATGTATGGAACTTAACCAAATGTAAGATCAAAGTATTTCCTGTTTTCATAGACTATTCAAATGTTTTGACCATGAAGTTGTATTATACATATTTTAAATCGTTTATAGTAAGTTGATATTTTTTTAATTTTTGAACTTAATATAGCAAACAAAATGAATTTAAACTTATGAAGCAAGCAATTAAGTCCTTATTTTCCTTGTCTGCTGCTATTTGAAGTAATTAGTAGAGCTGCAGATCTCTATATGTATAGCTAGCTATCTATATCTATATCTATATATATTTTTTTTATTACTTGGGAGAATGATTCAAAAATGTCAGTGCTAGTGTCAGTGTTGTGCTAGGATTGCATGTTAGGACCGCTAAGCCTGACTGCAGTGAGCGGATGAAAGCCGGGGAGCGCACTGCCCAGACTGACGCATTGAGCCTTGTAGAAGGAGAGCCGGAGAGGCTCCAAGTCTACTTCTGCAAAATCAGGTTCAGTATACAATGACTGAAAATGTTCTCTATTGCTAACAGATACATACAATGCACAGGGATAGCTTACAAAGCCAAATGTCAATTTAGATTTTAATATTCTGTATGAACACTTGGGTTGGGAAATATGTCAGACAACTTATTCCAGATTTTACCCTTATTTTAATATCTAAAACATGGCATATGATGCAGATTGTATCATATTTATCTGGAATATGACCTATTGGAGTATTCTGTTCATATTATATATATATAAATAAATATTCAAGATATTTTTTCAAAAGTAGAAAAATAATAACTCTGTAAAAGTACAGCCAGATAGAATTTCCCATATTGAGGAACTTGGCTTTTTCAATAAGCCTTCAGAATCTGAAGTTTATGGAATATAAAATCCAGAAATATCCAGAAATCAGACAATAAATTGAACGTTTAAACACCATGGGTATTAAAGAGACTCTAAAAAAGTATTTTTAGTCCCATTATTTCAAATATCACTTTCTTTGGTAATTTCTGATAAAAAGTATTCTTTGGCCATTAGGATTATTTATAGATATCCTGTATGTGTGTGTGCATGATGGCACACATTGTCATGAATGAAGGAATTCTCTAGACACTTTCAAAGAAGGAAAAGTGGATGGTTCCAAATCTGGTTTGTAAGCCAGTAGACCCCAGGACACTTGTACTGGGGATATCTGAGACTTAGAGTCAGTTTAGCTGCGGAAAAACTACCTTGTGAGTTCACACCATTAGTGAATAGCATCAAGCTGAAACATTTCACAGCTTTCTACCCTGGGAAGTAATGGGGAGAGTTTTAAAAAATGTGAAATTTTAGTTCGGATTAGTTTGGGGCTGACCTTGCTTACTTGAAAAACCTGGTGCTATGCACATATATATGCCTTTTCTTTGTAAATACAACTCCATTCTCGTCCTTCACGCTTCATATCCAAGTTTCACATTCTAAAGGAGTCTTTTTTCCCTATATCACTTGAAAACTGTCAAATGAGAGAAACATTTGATAGGTGAGTCTTTTGGCATTGGCAGCAAACATCCCTCCAAATAAGGGTCTGGGGTTCTATTCTATTTTTGTGTTGTAGGGTTTTGTTTCCCTTATAAGAACAGCTTTCACTGTTTTTTCACTTGTTTTTGACACAAACTATATGTAAGAATTATAGCTTATTAATTTCAAGTACCTGACCAGAAAAAAAGTGAGGTAAAGCCCATTCTTTATGGTTCAAACTCATATGGAAAGGTGAGTATAATTTTTATCTCCTCCCACACACACACAGAGTTTTGTTTCTGTTTTTCATTGGGTTTTATTTCCTCTACTTTTAATTCCCAGGGAATATTATTTGTACAAATTTAGTCTTTAAAAATAAAACCTAAAAGATGAGTAGAAAGTGGTAAACCCTGCTCAAAAGAAAATTGAAATCTAATTCATCCTTTAAAATAACTCTATACAAACTTCTCTTCAGTTTTCTCTCTGTCGAAGATACAGATTTTTGAAGAATCGTGGCCAACCAGTCTTGTTGGAGAGAAATACACTTTTGCTACATTATCTGTCTCTTGTTTTCTTACTCTTAGTTTTGTTTACATGTTTAATAGTTAAAAATAAACCATGCTGTGTCCTGGTATAACTTGTTTACTACTTCCATGGTGTTTTGAATGTCATACATTTGTATTTTGTATCTTATTTCAATATTCCACTTTTTCTTCCTACTGTTGATAGGGAATTATGCAGCCTGTTTATATTCTGATTTTTGTCTTTTTTCCCCCTGATTGGGGGTAGGGGGTGGTGGGGTTGTGATACATCCCTAAAACTGCCAGCTTATTTTGTTTTAAGATTTTTTGATATGTTTTTACATTTTCGTATATAGAGAAATGGCCCCTGAAAATGTTGGTTCAGCATTTTAAGTGATAAATACTTACTTTAACTTTATGCCGGTCATTACTATGATACTTATTGCAACTAGCAAGTGTTAGCCTGCTGTATAGAGAAGCTGTTATGGTGTATTTCTAAATACGTTTTAAGTATATGGTTAGAAAATACACGTTTGTATGGTAATGTGAGATAGCCCAGTTTTATTTTTATTTCTCCCACTAGAACTTGAACGCTGCTATTAGGTACTTTATTTTCAGAGCAGAAAGGGAAAGAACAGGCTGCCTCTTAAAGAGGGCCCTTGGCTCCCTTGTGTGGTAGAATTCGTGTCCTCTGTCTTTCCTGTTTGGATACAAGATCAAGTTTTATTTCAGAATTGAATTCACTAGCAGTTGCATACCAGTTTACCTTAATATTCTCAGACTTATTATCTTCTTATCCCTTCATACCAGCCCCTTCCTCTGGCCTCAGAGCAAGTGCATTTGCTGGCCTAATTATTGTTGTTTATAAAATTGGCAGTACACAAATTAGTATAGGAGTTTGTCTCTCTCAGATCTGTGTGCAGGTGCTTATTCTCTGAGATGGTAACAGACTCTAGTGATGAAGTCTCTCTGGTCTTCCCACTGTTGTCATTTGCATGGCTTCCTCCTTTTGTCTGTAAAGATTTTTTCAAACATTGTGCTGTGATAAAACCACTGGAGCAACTGACAGAATTTTCTGTCAGTGAAATTCTCCAGGCTTTGCCCACTCATCAAAGTGACGGGCCTGAAGACCCAAAGCTTGCCTTTGGCTGTGAAGGCAGTCTTAGGCCAGGGTGTCCTGCTTGGCTCCAGTAACCCCAACCCCAACAGGGAAAGACAGCCCTGATCATGAGCCCTCTTCTCACCTTCCGTAGTGATCAGTCCCAAAACACATTGCAAGTGGCACCTGTGGAGGGACCCTCCCACAAAAAAGGAATCAGACTCCCAGGGTATTCTTTGGCACAGAAGGCCAGCCAGTTCTTCAAATGTATCTACCAGGCTGTGCCCTAAATACTAAATTCCAGTTCCTGCCCTATTTGGTATCAATCTTTAAAGAAATGGTAATTACGGTTTAGACAGTATCCTAAAGGGCCAAGCCTATAATTTGATAAAAACATTTTCGGATCTATTGATGAAAGTAACCATTTAACCATGTATAGTCACCATTTAAACATAACACCATTTTTCAAAAATTTGGAAGGAATCTTTTCTTAGTACTTTATAGAAACTTAACCCATTAAATTAGGAAGAGCTTCACATTTGTAGAAATTTGCCCCAAACCCATTACCAGGATCATCCAGGAAATGGAACCTTCAGAGGGACGAAGCAGTCATCTCCGCAGCTACTGTCTTCCAGCTGAGATGCCCACCTGGGACAGTTCAGGCGTCCTAGGCTGAATGAGGGACCTAATATGTGTCCCTTGTAACTCAATAGATCATTTTGCCTACCAAATGAGAGGGCCACTCACCATTATCTTGACGTTTTTAAGATGACCCTTTATCCTACAACAGCATAATTCTAATAAACTATAGATTTTTTTAATGTTTTATTTATTTTTGAGACAGAGAGAGACAGAGTGCGAACAAGGGAGAGGCAGAGAGAGAGGGAGACACAGAATCTGAAACAGTCTCCAGGCTCTGAACTGTCAGCACAGAGCCCGATGCGGGGCTTGAACTCATGACCTGAGCCGAAGTCGGACGCCTAACCGACTGAGCCACCCAGGCGCCCCAAACTTAGATTTATAAATATAACAAAAATTTTAATTTCCAAGCATAACAAATTGATCTTATAAACGTTAAAGTTTTCCATTTCCCTGATATCTCCTTTCTCCTGCCTACCCCTGTGACTTCTTACCTATTCATCAAGACCAGCTTTCATTTTACTTGACCCTTTCTGTCATAGTGTGAAGTGATCAGATCATCCTTTCTAAGCAAAGAAGAAATGCCAGAAACCCAGCAAACTAATCAGAAAAAGGATATTAGATCATTACAGTTGACTCTAATCATGAAATAGCTGTCCAGCACTTTCTCATAACAAAGTGTTTCACTGTCCATCACTCCTTATCAGTCATTCTGGGGAAAAGTATCAGATCCCAGGCTCTCAGGTGATGTCCCTGAAGCTAGCTGGAATTGGCTGCAGATGCCCAGAGTTTGGGCATTGGGATCGCCCTTCTGTAGGCATTGTTCTCGCCTCCTGTTCTTAGGCTGTGGCATATGGAGACCGGGCCAAGGCAGCAGCAGCAGCAGCAGCAATGGGGATAACTGAGAAAACGGAATGTGAACATGATTCCATATTCTTCTCGAGCATTCTGACCAAGTGACCTAAAGATATAGATGAGCCCATCCTTGTTTGTAAAATAAAATACCATTGGGACTCACGATTTATTAAAATTTAATAAAAGTCATTTCCAAAGAATGTGAATCTGGGGGTAGTGAGGCCATTAATTAATCAGCCCATCTTAAGAGATGGATTATGGACTGAAGTATTTCCAGTATAGCCCTTCAACACAAAAATACTTGATTTTTTTTCCACATCACATCTGTCCTGCTATCTTCCAGTCTTCAGTGAATCCTCTCATGTTTGTAATTAAAGCCATCTTTACCATCATAATCTGTAGTTACCTGAGCTCCTTTTGCTCTGAAACCAGGGACATAGAACTGCTTCATTTCTAATGTGTCCCCTAACTCAACGCTAGTAAAAGCAGCAAGCAGTGGTATTTAACATACAAGCACTTTGAATTCCACATGCAATGTTTAAATAACCACACAATTTTTAAAAACACAGAAGTCCTTTACACTAGCTATTAGACGTAGTAATACTCTTTTTCTCACCGTGTTATTATGTTAAGCATTTTTGGAATTTCTCCTTTGTAATTGCCACATGTAAGCCACACGGGGAATCAATCTTGCTTTATAATCCAATGTAGGTTGCCATACAAAAATAGCATTACCCCTCAAGATCTCTTACTTTATACAGCAAACTTGGCCCTACTGATTTTGGAGTCTTTAAAATCACTCCCCTTCTGACACACTAGTAGCATTTGTCACTGTTTGGTGAGAATATGCTGAAGGAGCAAAGCCAGGACAGCTTTGTATGACTGTCTAATCTTTCAAGGTAACCATTTGATGGAGACAACAGTAATTTGGATTTTCTAGTAAGTACTTGTAAATAGCCCTCCCTAATATCCCACCCCCCTTCCAGTTCAAGGGCGAATTATACATTTTAATTTGGGGGGCTACTTATTTTAATTTCGCTTTTCAGAAATGCAACAATGAGAGCTAAGTGAGTCCTTTGAAGCTATCAAATATCGATACACATTTTACTGAACTACGGTGTATAATAATCATTGATTCCTGTTATACTTTTGTTTTCTCCTAGTCTTAGCTCCTTAAATGCACCAATAACTGGATGTGTAATGTTTACAAACCTGGAAGAACCTCATGTTTTAAACGGAAAAAGGGGATGGCAAGTTTCAGTATGTGCTTGGGACAGAGGTCAAGGTATGGAGTGTAGACCACATCTGCGTCTTTGGATCAGCAGCCTTTCAGGAATGAGCAGGGAACTGCGAGCATAGGGAGCTTCTCCTACTGCTCCTGTCCCTGTCCCAGTCCTAACCCCCAAATGATCCCTCATTTCGAAAACCCTCTGGCTCCAGAGGTCCTTCTACTGGCCTCCATGTGATAGCTGCTGATACCAGGCAGCGGTAGAAACTCCATCCCTCCAGAGGTGAGACTGTTAATCCACAACAAACTGCAGGGGTTTCCAAGGCTAACATTCAGTCTCCAATCACATTCCCATCAGAGGCTCTTTGCCACTCTGGTCTCTCTCACAGACCGTGTTCATTCTTTCATTAATGTAACAAGAAGTACGGTAGCTTCTGGCATGGTTTTCTGATCCACGTCCATTGTGAGCAACAGTGACTCTGCCTCAGACAGATACAGGACAGGAAATGATTCGATCTTCTAACATCACACTGATGACCAGGAACACAAAGTAAAGGAGGAACATTGTGAAGCCCAGGATCTTGTTCATTCTCCATTTGCATGATGCAATTGAAGAGATCACAAACAGGAGCATGAGAAAAAGCAAAACAATTGCACAAAACAAGCCGTTGCTGCTGACAGGAACAGGCTGTAATCCATTGATAAGGGAGAACAGCAACCAAGGAACAGGCAGGCTGCAAGATTGAAGGAACAATGTGAATATTCTGAATGTTTACACTACTCCCATATACATGAACAGTATTTTACAATTTACAAAGCACTTATGTTTCCACACACACACAAAAAGCTTATGAAAAGAGCAGCAAATACTAGCCCCATTTCACAGATGAGGAAACTAAAGTTCATGGAAATTAAATTACGTGCCCAAGGTCTCACAGTTAATAACAAGGAGACTCTGGATTAAAACTGAAATTTTCTGGATCTGAGTGGGTATTTTTTTTCTTTATAATTAATGACTTTTGTATGAGTAACCCAAATGTGCTGATAGGTGACTCTTTCATCTGTAAATTTTTGTGATCAGTCCTAGCTCAGGCTAACATGTCTTTACATTTAAATTAGCCTGAGCTAGGACTTACCATAAAAATGTAGAAAAACCAAAGCCACCACCCAAATCCAGGATGTGTCTGAGGAAATGAAATAGCCCAGAGGTTGGACTCTGACAAAGTTGGGAGGAGGCGGGGGAAGAGAATGGGTACAGGAGGATGCGGCATTTGCTTATTTAGACAAAATGCTTTTAGAGCCTCTGAGCTGGCAGGAGCCCAAATGCAAAGGAGCAGAAATATCAACAAATGAGATTGAGTCATTGCTCCTTCCAACCCCACTTCCACCACCTCGGAGATCAGTGAGCAGAGCATTTGACTGTATTTGGGAATGAAATGTAATGGACTTTGTTTTTCGATTCATCTATAAATTCTAGTCAGTTACATTTCAGACAGTATTTTTGTTCTATTATCCCATCAGGCTGTGATGAACCAAGGGAGGATACTTTGCTGCCTTGTAGAAACTAATAACATAATGCCCTTTTATTCCATGTATAAACAATGAAGCAAAAAACCAGCAAACAGAGCCAACACCATATTTTCCAGTCATTCTTAATATGCCTTGGAAAGCAACTTTGCCACTCACCCCACCGTGATATCAAATATGTTACTGCCCACAGAGCTTGACACAGCCATGTCTCCCAGGCCTTTCCGAGCGACAATCACACTGGTGATGAGGTCAGGAATGGATGTGCCTGCTGCTAGGATCGTCAAACCCATAATCTCTTCAGTAATCCCTATTGTTTCACCAACCTGGTAAAAAGTAACAGCGATGAGAAACCATGGCAGCTGCAAAAGGAAAAAATCTGAGGCTCTTCAAAGCACCAACCGCATGCTACTCTGTGCAAACCCCACACATTTCCAGAGAGCTCAGCACACACCCAAGGCCTCGAGGGAGGGTGTGGTGAACCAACAGCTGGGAAAATGGGCCACAGAGAGAAGGAGAAGGGCCCCTGCTCAAGGCTGCAGGGAATGACACAGCTCTTTTCTACATGGGATTACAAGTCTCTCCCTGATACCAGCTGTCACTGACGTTCCAACTACAACACCTGCACCTTCCCAGAACTGCCCCTCCAAACACCTGTTTATGTCACATTTCCATCTCCAGAACCATGGACACCTGCTATGTGCCAGTTAGAGGCTGGAGATAGAAGTATGGGCACCACAACACTGTCCCTACCTTCAGCCTACTGAAAGAAAAAAGCTTATGAACAACAATTACAGATAGAACAGGAAAGCCATGGGCACTCAGGAAGACTCACTGGATGCCAGAGAGAAGGCAAAATTGAGCTTGCTCTCGCAAATGTGTCCAACGTCACCAGGTGGAGAAGTGCAGGTCATGCATGAGAGAGAAAGCCAGGAGTAAGGCTAATAAGCAATGGTCAGTTGGGTCAGACTGAAGGGCCTTCTGTGTTAGGCTACAGCATGAATGTTAAGACAGAAAAGCCGCACTTGAAAACACTACACTCACTGGAAGAAAAAGTCAACTTTTGACCCTTTACAAACAATCTAGAAACTACAAAGTCACTTGAACCTCATCATTCCCTGGGTACTGGCTATTGACCCTGAAGGAAAAAAAAATGTTCTTGGGCCCCACTGAGGTCAGATTTAGTTCCTGCTGTTCACTCACCTGGTGAGCCCACCAGACCATGAGGTATGAGAACATGGCTATCCACACGATGGATTCCAGGAAGGTGATAACAAAAAACTTCCTAGACTCCTATTTGCAAGTTTGAAAAGGAAGAGAAATAAGTTGCAGACACTGAAAGTCTTTGGCCCTTCTGAGGGAGCCCCAGAATCAGAGACAGGATCTGTTGGGGGAGTGTTGGAGAGGATCTGGGGATGTGTCAGCTGAGATCTGGATCTCCAGTAAGGACCCTGGGATGGCGGCCCGCAGGGGAGTCCAGACAGCAGGGCGTTCAGCAGTCACCAAACTGAAGAGGGCTATTTGCTTGCCCTAGAGCCAGACTGGTCTAGGTGTTTGGTTTGGTATCTGCAACCTCCCCCTGCCCCACCCATCTCCAGACCTAGACACAGAGTATGGGTGACCTTTGGGTAGGGTATGTTAGTCAGAGCTTTCCCTATAAATGAGAATTCTGGGTATAAATAGTACTTTCCCCTTAGATTTTCAGAATATCCCTGGAAATATGGAGGGGGGGGGATGTCTTGGCATCATTCCCATATTAAAATTGAGAAACTGAAAATAGGAGTTGAGGGACTCCTCAACTAGATCACATGCTTATAATGATGGAAATAAGCACATTTTAGGGCCTCACAAGCCCACTGGTATGTCCCTGTAGGTGCATGGTCCCATCTGGATCTGCAAGTTGCATCCCAGATACTCTCTGTGGTTGAGCCCTGCCAAGCTGATTTGCCCTGTCTTCTCACCTCTTAAGTGGGAGTGCCTAGAGACTCCACAGATTCCCTGGGGTACAGCTGGGCAAACTCACCAGCCTCCGGACATCGGGGACCGTCAGCCACAGTGGGAACACAATTGGCAGGAGGAAGAGGTAAATGACCTGCTTCTGCCTGGTGTCGGGCCACTCCAGGGACAAAGGCTCCTCATTTGCCTCCTCTTCTTCCTCCTCGTCCTCCTCTTCCTCCTCGTCCTCCTCCTCCTCTTCATCTTCACTCCCATCTTCACTCCCATCACCTCCCCCTTCACCATCTGTACCTTTCTCATCACTTTTGGCTTCACCTTTACTCTCAGCATTGAATTCCTGCTCTTCATTTTCACCTTCATCCACTTTCATTTCACCATCTTCTGCTTGGAGTTCACCTCCGCCTTCATCCGCTTTCATGTCACCGTCTTCTGCTTGGAGTTCACCTCCGCCTTCATCCGCTTTCATTTCGTCGTCTTCTGCTTGGAGTTCACCTCCACCTTCGTCCGCTTTCACATCACCGTCTTCTGCTTGGAGTTCACCTCCGCCTTCATCAGCTTTCATTTCACCATCTTCTGCTTGGAGTTCACCTCCGCCTTCATCCGCTTTCATTTCACCGTCTTCTGCTTGGAGTTCACCTCTGCCTTCATCCACTTTCATTTCACCGTCTTCTGCTTGGAGTTCACCTCCACCTTCATCCGCTTTCATGTCACTGTCTTCTGCTTGGAGTTCACCTCCACCTTGGAGTTCACCTCCGCCTTCATCAGCTTTCATTTTACCATCTTCTGCTTGGAGTTCACCTCCATGTTCACCTTCTCCTTCTGCTTCAATTTCACCTTCACCTTCCAGTTGAGTCTCACCTCCACCTTGCTCTCCATTTTTATCTTCACCAGAGGCTTCAACCTCTTCATCTACTATGTCACCTGTGCTCTCAGCTCCAGCCACATCTCCTCCCTGGAATCCAAAGCCAACAAATTAATGTGTAATAACTGCTGGGTTTGTTTTTCCCCATTTTTTTGTTGTTATTGCTAATCTCAGAATGGATCTAAAAACTTGAGTAGGAGGAGAAATCGTTCAGCAAAACTCCTCCACAACCACAACAGTGGTCGTCCTGTCTTTATTTGATTATTTTCAGGGATGGAAAACTCACCACCTAAGATGCCCACTGTATCTTGATAACTCTGATTAAAGTCTGTATTTGTAACAAGGTTCTACCCTCTGTGTATAGGCTGACTCTCTGGAGCAACACAGTATAAAGCTAATGGCTTTCACAAAGCAGCTCTTTCCCGAGTTAAAGATTCCCAGTCCCTTCCATCATTCCATGCTATGGCCTAGAGCCTCCTCCCCATCTTGCTGAACTCATTCTAGTTAGATTATACCTCCATGAGGAAGCTTTGAAAACTGAAACAGAACACCACACAGAACAGGATTGGACCACAGAATGGAATAGGATTATCACCTCCCTCTCTTAGATACCTACTTCCATTAATGTTGCCTAATATTGCATATCTTTTGGTGGTTACATTGCTGAGTCTACTAAAATTCCTAAATTGTTATATCACCTTATGTATATAAAACTGTGATGGTAATACCTATTTACTGAGGGGTTTTATGTGTCAGGCACTATGCTAAGTGGCTTAAATAATAATAGCTAGCACTTCTTGTGTTTCATGAGTCAATTAAGTTATATAGATAGAATTAAACAAATCTGACAGATGGAGAAACTAGGGTACAGCATAGCTAAATAACTTGCCCATGGTCCACACAGTGGTCCACGGTGTATAAGTGATAAAGTTGGGATTTTTCATATGGATAGTCCCACTCTTGGCCTCTTAACCAAGCTACCCTGCTTTGCAATTGCCAGGGCTGAATGAGCTCTTTGGTTCTCAGTTGGGGAGCTGAGTAGAAATACCAATTTTCACAGTAAGTTAATAAAAGAAGTCCAGATGTCCTGGCCCCACCTGGACCAAGTGAATTAGAATCTCTGTGATTAGAAGCCAAGGATCTATTTTAACGTGCTCACAAGTGCTCCTAATAGGTCCATTTGGAGACTAGTGTTTGGGAAGCAAATGCTGTGACTCCATGCACTCTAAAAGGCATTGATTCTGAGTGTCCTCTGATTAGGCACCCAACTAACCTATAGCAACATGCCCGGCCAGTCCCTTGAGCAAGTGACCTCATAGAGGTCTTGAGCTGTGTGCTCATAGAGTATGTAATCTGTAACAAAGTTCACACAGCCAACCCCACGGGATGCTCAGTGATTCTCAACTCCACTGCATTTTCAGATCACAGGAGGCTTCAAAAACATTCATGCCCACCCCAGATACTCTAACTGAATGGTTGAGAGTGCATTTTTTAAAGTTCCCCAAATTATTCTAATATGTAACCAGAGTTATAAACCCCTGACCAAATATTAATATTCATGAGGCCTGTGCTTTGAATTGGGAATGAACAATGAGAGGTTTTAGTCTAATTCCTGCCCTCCCTCCCCCACCCCCATCAGGAGAGAAGGCTTCCTGGAGGAATTGACAAGTCATTTAAATCCATAGGTGTGGGAGTGTCTGCCCAGCCTGCACCCTTTTCTCTGAGAACTGTCACCCCTAACACCCTCTGAATGGGTGGCTCCCTTCTTCCATGTTGGAGTCAGAGCGCCCCAGCACTCCCTATCACAGCTTAGACACAGGCTGGATCCCTGACCTATGACCTGGTTTGAACAGATTCTCTCTCTTCTGAGACTGGGAGCCAGTTATCAGTTGATCCCCTTATGGACTGGGGCTAGAGTGGTGCTATGTGTGCTAATAAGAAAGCAAATGAGGTGCTTTTGAGCTACCTCCTGGGTGGCTCAGTCGGTTAGGCACCCAACTTCAGCTTAGGCCATGATTTCACGGTTCATGAGTCCAAGCCCCACATCAGGCTCTGAGCCTGCTTGGGATTCTCTCTCTTCCTTGCTCTCTGCCCCCTCCCCCATTTGCACTCTCTCTCTTCCTCAAAATAAATAAATAAAAATTGGGGGAAAAAAAAGTCTGCACAGAGGGAAGGGGACATGAGGGAGAGCAAGACAGACAGTGGGATGCCACCAGGGCCACAGCTGCCTTCTCAGACCTAGGTGCAGTTCTTTGTGAAATGGACCTTCACTTCTGGCCCTGGGATTCCCAAAGATCTCTGTCTCCTCTTAATCCCTTTGACATGAGCTGGCGGTAGCAGGTCTACTCGGGACATTCATGATACCATTAAGAGGTCTTAGACACTAAACCCAAAGTGCTGGCTTAAGGATGAGATGTAATTGACTGTTTCCCTGTAATTGGTGTCAAACAGAAAAAATAAACAGGGATGGAACTTGCAAACTAAATGCACTGTCACTGACTGTCATTGACTCCCTTTCTGACTGGGCTGCTGGCCTAAGTCAGAGGCCCCACACCTCATTGACTGTCATCTCAACCCTTCCAGAGCACAGGTTTGTGTGCCAGGCATTGCATTTCTCTCTGTGGGAGAGACAGACAACTCAGGAGTGCCTCCTGCCTCAGGAACCTTAGCAACTAGCAGAACGAGGAGAGAGTCCTCAATGGAGTGCGGGGGAAGGCAGAGGTAAGAGCCCTGAGACAGGGACAAGGCACAATGGGCATTTATTCATCAGATGGGGGTGGAAGGGGTCAGGGAAGCTTGATGGCAATGGAGGTATTTACAGTGGCCTGGAGAGGTGGGTGAAGGGATATATGCAGGGGAGGGGTACATGAGGGGGAAGAAAGGAAACCAAGGGCTGGAGGCAGAAAAGCATGGAGCTGAGGAGCCCAGTGTAACTGGAGCACAGTGGAAGAAGAGGCTGTGTAGCTGTAAAGGCAACAGCTAGCCCTGTAGACAAAGCTCAGGGCATTGCAAGGCATGTATCAGCAACCCTCCTGCTACCTTTGAGCTGCCTGGTCTTACTGCCCCCTAGTTTCTGACAGACCCCCTAACAGTGATTCCTTATGTTCTCCCAGCATGTGACCGTTGGCAGCACCTTCTCATATATATCATCACACTCATACCAAGGTGTTAACAGTGAATTAACTGGCCCCATGAGATATTATTTGATCTTCAGAGAAAGGGCCCTGCTTACTTCAGAGGAATGAAGTTCAAGCAGCATTTCAGACCTTCAAGAAGGAAGGCTTTTTAGTCTGCAAGTCCTTCCCTGGGCCTCTTCAATCCCCTCCACCGGGGAAGAGGCTTGTGCCTACCTGACTGCCAGGATCTTCCTCCTGATCTCCCTCGACATCTGGAGCAGGGGCTGGTGTGACCGTGACCGCAGGAAGCTTGGCTGACTCCTCCTCTTTAAAGAAAAAACATGGAGAAGGTCAGAAGAGTGTGCCAGTTTCTGAGGGCAGCTGGCAGAAACCAGTGTGAGGGGCTACAGGACAACTGGACACGTCTACCTCAGAGTCTCAGTAAGTTTGGGGAATTTCTCATTGTTAGGAAAAGTAACATGATGTGATAGGAATTATTGTTGCCCTGTCCACAGAGATAGCTGCAGATAGGACAGCCAGGGGGTGGCCATCCGTGCTCCCCCTGTATTCACAAACATTTCCATCCCAACCAGTGGGGCCAGGGATCCTATAAACAGCTTAGGCAACTAGGACCAAAGAGAGGGCAAAGCCCTAGCCCTCAGGGGGGTCTGACTCTGCCCCCTACCACCTACATGGAGAGGATCCTGATGATTTCAAAGGCAGCACAGCAGGTTGGAAGCCTTGAAATAGGGTGGCAGGGAAGGAAGACTCAGAAAGCCTAGAGAGCCAGGTTTAGGAGCAGACCCTCTCACTTCTTCAGACGAGTCAGTTGACACCTCAGCCTGGGTTTCCTTGTCTATTGTATGGAAAAAATGGCTGCCACTCTCCCTCTCTCCAAAGGTCACTGGTGCATGGGGCAGGCCCGGTGTGCTGTGCAGCACCCACGGGGCACTAGCTTCCTCATTCTCTCCATCCCAGCTGCCACATGGATGCTGGGCTTCTGTATCACCAGACCCCTGGTGTCCTTCCCTCCTGGGGTTGCTGGTCTCAGACCAATCCCTAGGAGCACTGTCCTTGTGTAGAAGTGACAGGAAGAAGAAACAGAGGCCCTGGGAGTCTCACTTGGGATGAGACTTAGTGAAAAAGAAGCAGGCCATCAATAACCCCGTGGCCTGGCCTGCCCCATCAGAGGAGAGTGTGGAGAGAAGTGTCCAGGGCCTCCCTCAAGCCAGCAGCCCACTCAGAAAGGGAGCACACCAGAAGGAGGAGGCCAGAGTGTGGCGGTGCACAGGGCAGCACCAGACCATCACTCCAGCTGACTAGCCCAGACAGGCCAAGAGGCACGCCTCAGCCCCTGGCCAACGGGAGGGCACGAGGAAACCCACCAGTTTTGCGATCCGCTCACCTTCTGGTTTGTTCTCTGCATTAGCATGAGGCTTGGCTTTGGTCTCCTGATTCAAACTCTCCTCCTCCTTGTCCTTGGCGGAACGGGCTGCAGATGAGAAAGGGGAACACATCTTATCTGGGGCCCTTAAGTTAGGCTGGTGAGCTGAGCAGCCAGAGCAGCTGAAGTGAGTGGGAAGAGGCTGGCCTGGGAGTCTCGGTCTGGATTCCGGTCCTATTCGACTTGTTCCTGCTGCCCACTCCCAAGCTTTCGTCTTAAATTCCCTGCACCGTTACCAACTGGCTGTGACCTTAGGCAAGTCACTTCCCCCCTCTGGATCCTATTTCCTTTCTGGTAAAAGGACATGGTTGGACTCAGAGGCAACAAACAGGATTTATTTCCTTTACGAGCTCACGTGATGGCTGTTTTGAGTGCTGGATTGAGGAGGATTCTCATCCAAGGTTGGTGGAGGTTTTAACATGATTGATTGGTGATGTCTGCAATGAGCAAGGAATGGACAAAAAATGGTGAAGAGACATTTTTGCCATCCTTGGACTGGATTGTCTGTAAGGTCCTTTGTAGCGTGTTTTCTATGAATTTACCAGAAGCTCTGCTATAGCACCAGAAGCACTACTGGTGACCATGTTCATGAGACTTCCTTCTCTGGTCAGAAAGGGGAAACAGCCTACCACCAAGCTCCCTGCCACACCCTTTTTGACCCCAGGTACCTGGAGCCTCCTTTCAGATCCCTGTGTACAGGGTTTGCCAGAGGCCCACAGAGCACTGTGGACAGAATAGTGCTGCTCTGATTTCCAGGCAAGAAAAATGGGGAGGGCAATCTCTTTCAATGTGATGAAGCTCCAGGCAACATGCAAAGTGCTTTACATGCATAATTCAAGGCAGGAGGCACAGAGACAGATGCGAGGGCTCATGAGAGTCCTCACAGCTGTGTAACCTGGGAGGGTAAGGACAATGGCACAAGCGATAAGACAAGGTGGTGCCATGGAATCTATTCTGGAGTCCAGGCTGGCTCTCCCTGTGAGCGCTGGGTGACCGTGGGAAGCCTGTGTACCCTCTCTAAGCCTCAGTGTCCCCCTCCAAAGAGGTAACATCATGATACACTGAGAGCACTGATATGGGGGTCCATGAGACAAAGATAAATAAAAATGCTTTAATACTACAATTAAATATTGCTATGTTAGCTGGGATTCTGGAACCAGATAGCCTGGGTTTGAATCCTAATTCTGCCACTTGATAGTCAGGGACCTAGCTCAGTGATTCCTTAACATCTCTGTCCCTCAGATTCTTCATCTATAAAATCTTACAGAGTTGTTAATGGAATAAATAAATTTATACATGAATGTGCTGAAATCAGTGCCTCGTACCTAGAAAGCACTGTATAAGCATCAGCTACAACAAGGACGAAGTAAGTAGTGGAGAGCAGCTGTCCCACCCAGGAAGCATCTCTGTGGTGGCCCAGCATTCCAAGGGTTTGAGTTAGAAGGGACCCTGACGAGCCTCTAGTTTGTGACAGATGGGCTGAGAAGGTACAATGTGGGACCTGCTGGGACCAAACTCCGCCTGGGTCCAGGATGGGCAGGAAACATAAACGGGTCTGGAATTTCCTCCTTTCAGCCTGTCAACTAAACTGAGATGGTTTGCCTGCAGCCGTGTCTGGCAATAGGCTCCATCCCTCAGGGCCACCACTCCGGCATGACTTTGAAGTGTTCTAGTGGGCCAACCCAGCAGGTGCTCGTCAGAGCTGAGATGTCAGGACGTGGGCCCTCCACTGCCTCCTTCACCCACACACCTTTAATGCCCCCCCTTGGCATGGATGAAGCATTGCAATCTTCTGTTGAGCAGCACAGAGCTGTTACCCAAGGAGAGACTTCCCCTGGTTCCGGTCCTGGTGCTGAGAATATCTGCCAACTATTGGCTGGAGGGGCTGGCAAGAAAAACCAAGTCCCCTGTTTCCTTCTCACCCTTCATCACACACCCTAACCTCTCATTTCCCATGCCACTGAGGAAAGCAGGTCAGCTGCAGAGCCTCTTTCTGTCCCTCTCTCCCTCTCTCTCCTGCATATGCACACATCCAAGTGAAATCACCATAAAAGGCATAGGATCCTGGAAAAGAAAAGCCCCTTCACAGGCTAGGTGAGAGTTCAGACCACACGTCAGCTCTGTGGGAAGAGTTAGAACACCTGGAAAGGGTGGGAAATGGACAGCCATTCAGAAACAGCATGTGGAAACACAAACATGGATCTGGAAAGTCTTGGGAACAAAGGCCTTCGTCACAGCTCAGCAAGGTCCCAGTCCCTCCTGGATGGGGGCTGGGGGTGGAGAATCAGGGTTGGCTTCTCTGAGCAGGACTTCGTCCCTGAGCATATCAGCAGTCACCCGCCACGAGGGCCTTTCCACCTCTCCATGCCTGCCACATGTACACACCATGTACCAAGCTTGCTTGTCTTCCTAGGAATGACTGTCGCTGGCTCCCCCAGCACTTGTTTCCTCACATGGCCTCAGCGTGGCCGGATCATCTCCTACTTAGTATCAATCTCCTCTGACCTCTGCCTGGCCTGGCCATCCCATAATCCTGTTAGGACAAGTAGGTCAACTGTTGGTAGGCTGCCGGTCATGGAAGTGGCCCAAGCAGGGGGCCCTACGGTCCCATTCAGGAGATCTTTATCTTCAGGACTTTGCTAGAATTGGTGATTCCGCAAGGAGTGGCCAAGCATAACCCAGAGACACAGCTTCCTTCAGTGCCCCAGGCCAGGTTTGCCCCCAGCACGATCACCCACAGGCTCCTGGGTACTGCAAACTCCACTCTCAAAACTCTAGGGCCACTGTCTTTCTGGAGTTGACACTTGGGGGTAGCCTCTCTCAATGTCTGCCTAGCTCACCCTGAGGATTTTCTAAGGAAGGTTTCATCACCTCATGAGACACTTTGTCTCTGCTTTTCCCAGTACAATAGCCTTTTAAATACCCAAAACCCAATACTATATCTGAAGGGGATATTTCAAGGCCTGAGGAAATTCTGAGTCCCCTCCCAAACTCCCCACCCCTAGCCCTCCCCATTAAATTTGTTCCTGAACCAGAAAGGTCAGTGAGGGTGCCTCCCCATGCTCATGGGCCAGTCTCCAGTGTCATAGTCAGGTCAAGTCAGCCCTCAGTCCTCCCTCCCAACTACACTCTGATCCCTTGGCTTCTGCCCACAGGCCAACCTGGGTTTCTAGTTTTGCACCAGAGCCCCAGAAATGGAGGGGTCCAAGGAGAGCAAGAGTATACCTGAGGGTGCCCTTTAGGGGCCTGAGAAGCATTTTAAGAACAGTTCTCTGGGGAAGGGGGCCAGAAGGCAGGACTTGGTAAGGTGCCTGGTGAGAATCTCAGCTACCCCCATCATTTGTCAAGTTGGACATCAGGCCCCACTTTACTTTAGACCCCCACCCCCCTCCAGAAGTGGTCCTGGCTCCTCCTTTGGGGTTCCAGGCTAGGGAGGGGGGGTAGCAGTTTCCTTAGGACTCCAGAGCTAAACAAAGAGCAAAGGGATGTGCCACTCAAATTCTGGGCTATGGGACCCTACAGGAAGTACCTCCAGAAGTGGCCCTGGCCAGTAGCCTGGGCCAAGCTGCCTGGCTGGAGATTCTGTGGGACACTGGAGACGACTCGTGGGTGGTGGGCTTCACAGGGAAGTCACTGAGGACAGCCCCAACATAGACCAGAGCAGTGCACATGGCACTCATGGCCTCACTAACTACAAGCAAACCCTTTTACAACAGGGGACACACAGACAAGGAAGCCATGGAATATGGACACATAAGGACCTTAGCTCCTTGGGGCCCTCTCATGTTGAGTCCCATGTCTTCTCTACCCTGTCTCCCAGACAGTTGACTTCACCGCCCATTCCCCTCCATTCCCTGCTCTGCCCTCATCCTCCCCACTGCCTCCTAGTTTTGTATGTCCCAAGTCTTGTCCAGCTGCAGGAGGGAGGGAGTGGACAGGGAACCACGCAGGTCCGGAGAGGCCTTGCTTACCTTCTCCCAGAGGATCTAGGCTGTGAAGCATGAGCCGGTAGATGGTGCTGCGGATGGTGCTGTTGTGCAGAGAGGTCGAGCTGCTCCCTCGGGTCAGCACTGCTGGGAGCTGAGCAGGGGAGAGCCACACAGGCCTCAGTGGGCCCCTGCCCAAGCCAGGGGAGGAGCCACACGAGGGCCTCACTAACCCTGCCTCTCTCCCATGGAGGTCAGAACAAAGCACAGGAGCCTTCTCCCGGCCTCCCATCTCCCTTCCCCTCTGTGAAGAAAGTTACACTCTGCTTTCTTTCTCAGCCTCCCCTCACTCTGCCATGACTGGCTAATTCTACATACCGAATAATTCCCCAAGGTCTCAACAGGGAGCAGACAATGTGTACTAAACATAACACATTACCAAGGGTTTGTCCTTCCCTGAAAATACACTGTCATAGAAACACCCACTCACCCACACACGGCACAGATGGACCCCCTGTGCGTGGGCACAGCTTTTCACAGTCCACAAAGCATCATTGTGCTTTATCGTTGCCTCACCCCCAGATAAGCAAGGCTGTGACCCCCTTTTACAGAAAAGGACAGGGAAACTCAACGAGGCCAAGTGACTTATCCAAGGTCACGTGGGGAGGAAATGAAAGTATCAAAACGAGCACTCAGGTCTTTTGATTCCCAGTTCAGTCCTTTTTTTCTACTCACAGGTGCTCAAGAGACCTTCATAGGTGCACACATACACACATCCATACATGCAGACACCCGGATGTGACACACATAGAAATATCATCTGATGTACAAGGGAACATCCAAAGACTGACCGGCGCTGGCTCAGTCCCTCCCTCCCTCCCCCACCCCACCCCCATCCCTCTGGATCTGAACTCTTCTGCCATCTAGTGGCTGTGGTAACAGTCCTTCACAACAGCTCTGGGGGTTCTCTTCGGATGAAGAAGGTTTCAATCAGGCCCCAGGCTCTCCCTTCTGAGGTTCCATAATTCTCTCCAAATATCCCATAGGCCAAAAGGTAGCCAAGATACAGTTTTTCAGAAGCCTGACTCCTCTGCCCCCAGTGCCTCTTCTATGTTTCTCTTATTTCCAGGGCATTCCAAAGCCACAGGTAATTGGGCTTTTAGAACAATTATAAAAGTTGGGGGCTTGAGTTCATCTAGTCCAAACCGTCATTTCACAGATGCAAAAGCTCACACAGCAAGCTAGTGGTAGAGCGAGCAGTGATGTTCTGGACTCAGCTCCCAAACAAGCACTTCGTCCAAGGCCACCTTGGAGGTGACACCCTCTGGCAGAGGAGCTGGCTCCTTCTGTGACTCATCCTGACAGTACTCTCTGGGGCTTCCCAAGCCTGAACCTAGCCCAGCACCCCCAGCATGAGGGCCACAGGGCCTCTGAGACCCTGCAGCGCCCCCACTGGGCAGACTCCACATGGCACCCACCTTTAGCTTCTTGTTTTCCTGCAGCTCATCCTCCGCAACTGTCTCATTGCCTGGCTGCAAACAGGGACACAAGTCACGAGATGTTTGGAGAGACCCTTGCTCTCTCTCCCTACTCCCCTCTCTCTCCAGGGAACCCTCAGTTTGGGAAACACAGAAACACACCCAGAGAGAATCTGGTCTCAGAACATGTTTTCACATGTGCAGACCCCAGCCTGGTCTTTCACAGTCTGGCTTCAGCCCCTGCACAGTCTCCCCAGATGTGTCCACTCACGACAGCCCAGTACCACCAACCATCTCTCAGTCCCTCCAACGCACCGTCTCTACCCACTGTGAAACCCTTCTCACAGGGTCCCTCCTCCCATGTTTGGAACCCTCTCTCCCTCACTCCCCATATTTCATGCCTCCATTTACGTGTCACCTTCCTCTGGAAGGCTAAGGTGCTGTCTACTTCTCATACACTCTTGTTCTTCTCCTTCATAGAGTTTTCCTCAATCTATTTTTGTATTTAATAAACATACAAATAAATCAACTGCCCCACTAGCATCCTGAAGGTAGATTGCCTCTTTCATTCACCACTGTGTGTTCAGCATGAAAATACTCTTGAGCACTTAGCAAAGTTCAATAAATATTTGTTGAATGACTGCATGAATGAACCATCCGGTAACTATACCCAAGCCATTCTAACTCCTGCTCCCTTGTTCACGCCCTTTCAATCTGTTTAAAATGCCTCATCCACTCCTCCATGTCTCCAGTTTTTCAGAAAATTCATGGTGAATACTTCTAGAAAGCTTTCCTGAATGGCCCCTTCCACTCCACTGCAATACCTCTCTCCTTAAAAGCTGTATAACATCAGTAAGCACATGTTGTGTTACCAAAATCGGGCTCTGTGATCAAATAAGTGCTAGTGTCCTGGGGAAGGTGTAGGGCAACCAGCTGGGAAATGAGAGAGCCCTAGAAAAATCCAAGGTGAAGAATCATTAAACCGACAGTACCTATTGTCTGGACCGCTAGCTTTCCACTTTACGTGTATTGCTTTATAATGCCATTTGAACTTTTAAAAGAATCATTTTAAAAATTTTTTAATGTTTATTTATTTTTGAGAGAGAGAGAGACAGAGTGCAAGAGCAGGAGGATCAGAGAGAGAGGGAGACACAGAATCCAAGGCAGGCTCCAGCCTCTGAGCTCTCAGCACAGAACCCGATGCAGGGCTCCAATTCACAAACGGTGAGATCATGACCTGAGCTGAAATCAGACGCTTAACGAACTGAGTCACCCAGGCACCTCTAAAAGAATCATTTTTTAACTTTTGCCATATGTGAGTTGTCCACCCAGCTTGACTCCTTATTTTTTTGAACTTATGATATAGTCCTCTCTGTTCCCTGAGCCTGTGGCATAGTGTCTTGTACACAGGAGATGCTCACTAAAGTTGAGCTGAATGAGTAGCTACTCCTAAGCGGCTTCCAGTGCTATCTACAGGTGGCAGGGTCACTGACAGCTGCCCCCAGTAATTGTCGTCACCTCCGCACTGCTGGCCTCCATGGCCAGAACTAGAACTGGACTTGCTCTGTATGCTCCTGTCTGTGCTTCAGCTCAGAAAATAAAGAAAACACTGCCTGAGCCAGAAAGGAATCAGGACCAATTCTATCTCCAAATAGAAAGCAGAACATGGTTCAAGAAATGAGAAGTTCAGATACAGGTGCTGTGGTAGAAGGAACAAAGAGGCTTCCAAAAGTAAGTAGAATTTGGGGTGTTTGGGTGGCTCAGTCAGTTAAGCATCTGACTTCAGCTCAGGTCATGATCTCACAGTTTATGAGTTTGAGCCCGGGTTGGGCTTTGTGCTGACAGCCTAGAGCCTGGAGCCTGCTTCGGATTCTGTGCCCCACCCCACCCCACTCTCTCTCTCAAAAAATAAATAAACATTAAAAAAATTTTTTAAGTAAGTAGAATTTGAGTAAATTTTGAAGGATGGGAGAGGTCCGTATACTGGATATACACTGTTGAATGAATAAACAGATGGATGAACAAATGAATATGCAAATGAATGAAATAGAGCAGAACTAACCAATCTGCATATGAAGGGAGCACTCTAGACTTCCTGAACAAAGTCCCTGACACTTTCGTGACACACTGTAAATTCACTGGGATTCTGGAGACTATAGCACCAACCCCCACTGGCCTAGGCATCTCACTGTTTATCATGTCCCACCCACACCCAGTGAGTCTTTGGAGGTAACAAACTGTCAGGAGCCAGGCTGCCCTTTGGGGTAGCTAGTTCTGTCCTCAGAGGGGCAGGAGAGATTGACTCTTGCTCTATGATGTACATGCCTCATGATTTTTCTGCTATGCAGATTTATTCAAGCCAAAATACTTCTCTAAGAGCTCGTCATTCTTTGCACACACCCAGTATATCTCCCTTCAGCATGTACTTCTAAACTTCTGACGCCTTTCACATCCACTTTCTCATCCAATGCCACCAATTCCATGACGTAGACAAGGTTAGTGCTATTACTGCTTTTTGGTAGATGAGAAAACTGAGATGCAGAAAGAGTCTGGGGCTTGACCATACTCACAGAGACAGTGTCAGAACTCTGATCTCCAGATCTCCATTGGAGGTATGTTGTTGTTGTTGTTGTTGTTGACCAACATATTTCTTTTCCCAAGGTAATGAGGTAAAATCTGTATTCTGTAGTGGCTCTGTTTCAAATTATTGACATTTTAGGTAAATGGAAGTGAATGTTTGCCTACTTTTAGATGTGGATGATGGGTCCACTTATGGGTAGCAGTCCGGCAAGTGGGAGCGTTCAGAATATGCCTTTAGTACAAACACATTTCACACCACCTCTCACACCAACCCAGTGCCCCCTGCTCTTTCTTCAGCCTCATCACCCTACCTTCCCCTTTTCCTCATGAAAACTAACAAAGGGGCTGAGGAAATCAAAGAAGATGTCTCCATGTCAGCCAAAGCCCCCAGCACCTGCGCGGCATCTTGCTGAGGTTGAGCAATGGGACCCCTTGCAGCCATTCATGGGAACCTGGGCTGGCAAATATGGGTCTCAGGGGGCTTCCCCTCCTGACTTCCAGTTTCTATTTCCCACTGGTATAGCAGTTAATCACTGACCTCTCCCCTTCTAGACCATCCATGACATATTTTCTGAACCACATATTTTAGTCTCTTGTTTTTTGTTTCTTTTTAAATTCATTTAACAAATATTTACTGAATCCCTGGTCTGAGTCCTGCCTTTACAGAGGTTAGACTCTAATAGGGGACTCTTCACTCTAGCTCTTTCCTGAGTAGTCTTGCATCCTGATGCACTCATTTGTCTAGGCTGGAAACCCAGAAGTCTACCCAAATTCCTCCCTCTCCTTCACAGCCCAGGTCCAATTAGCTATCAGACCTAGTTCCTCACAGTCCTCAAATTTGGCGTCATCTCTCCACTCTTCCTGCCTACGGTCTTGCAAGCCTCTGACTCCCGATCTGTTCCTCTTGCAGCTCATTCTCCAGCCCTCAGCCAGAGTGATTTTCTGAACAAAGCACACATCATGTCCCTCCCCCACATCCTGGGGGCTTACTGCCCTCACGAGGGAGTCCAGACTCCTTAGCTGAGCACACGTCAGCCTCCTGCTTACCTCCAGTCCAGCACTGTCCAACAGAAATAGAACGCAAGTCACATATGCAAATGCAACTATTTTCGCAGCCACATTTTTTTAAAGTAAAAGAAACGAGTGGAATTAATTTTAATAATATCCTTTAACCCAATATATTAAAAATATTATAATTCAACATGTAATTAATATAAATATATCATTGAGCTATTTTACACCCCCCCTTTTTTTTTTATCATACCAAGTCTTTGAAACCCAGTGTACATTTCATACTTACAGCCTATCTCAGTTGGACAAGCCCTATTTCAAGAGCTCCGTAGCTACATGTAGCAAGTCATCACCATATTGCACAGTGCAGCTAGGTCTCCTCATGGTGTCTCATTCCCTTGGCCTCTCCACAAGCCCAGGAGAGTCTCGACCCTGGCTTCAGTCAGCCACCCACTGCTTGTCCTTCAAGATTCTGCTAGACATCACCTCCCGGAGGAAGCCTTCCCTGACTCTCTGGTCTATTGAGATGTCTACTTTCTGCAGTACTAACCCCCTCAGTGCTTTCCCCTACCATCACAGTTGATATGGTAACTATCAACTTTATTTATCTGTCTTCCCCACTGAGGAGGATTCACCATGGAGCTGATGAGACCTAAGTTCCAGGGCCTGTGTCTCTCCTACACAAACCCTTTCCAGGGCCTTGTATTTGATTTGGTACCAATGGTTTTATACTCTTTGTCTTAAAGAGTGTCAGGTTCCACCTGGATCAACTCCACTCTGCTAGGCTGAGCTCATCAAGGACGGTGCCTTTATTCTCATTGTAACTCCAGACCCTATACAGGCTTCATACACAGAGATTCAATAAGTGTCTGAAGAACAAAAGAACATTGGAGTTCGTTAGGGCACAGTCCTAGTGCCAGCCCCACCCCCCTACCCCCCCCCCTCACAGGAGCAACAGCCAGCCCTCAGTTTTCATTACCACACATTTGTCAGTGGTTCACACATTTCTATTTCCAGCCCAGACCTTGATCCTGAGCTTCAGGCCCATTTGGGCAACTGTCTCCCAAGCCTCCTAAACCCGGAGGTGACCCGGGTGCCCGAACTTGCCATTCCTGAGTGGGAACTCTTCAGTCTCCCTAAACCTCTGCTTCCCTGAGTCTGCCCTTTCCCCTACCACCATCTGCCCTGCTGCTCAAGCCAAAAACCTGGCCGCATCCTTGCATCCTTGACTTCTTCCGCTGCCTCACCCTCACATCCACTACCTCCACTTCATCACTAGTCCAGACGATGCTGTCTTCAAAATGACCCTCAAAGATAGATATGCTGGATGCCCACAACAGCCTCCTAGCTGGACCCCCTGCTTTTACCCTCATACATCTACAGTCATTCCTGGCACAGCACTTAGGAGTGACCTTTTAAATACGGCTCCTCGTCACTTCATTCCCTCCTGAGCTTCGATTAAAATCCAAGCCCCATGTCTGACCCACGGGACCTTGCGGGAAGCAGCTCCCACCTCCTCTCCACCATTATCTTGAACCACTCTCCTCTGACTCCCTGGCCACACTGGCCTCCAATTCTTTATTCTAACGCAACAAGCTCTTTCCAGGCTCTGAGCCTTTGCAAACACTGTTTCCTCTTCCAGAATTCTTCCCCCTGGAGCATGGGGGAGCTGGAGGGGAGTTCCCTTCTCATTCTGCAGTTCTCTATTTGGACCCCTCTCCCTCCAAGAGACCTCTGCTGCTCATCATCCTCGATAAACGGGGCCCACTACCTACAGTCACTCTCTACCACATGCACTGTCACAGCACTTGTCATACTCTAAAATTATCTTTTTTTTTTTTTACTTTATTTATTTTGAGAGATGGGGGTGGGGGAGAGGGAATCTCAAGCAGGCGCCACAGTGCCAGTACAGAGCCCAATACAGGGCTCAAACTCACGAACCATGAGCTCATGACCTGAGCCAAAACCAAGAGTCAGATGCTCAACTGACTGAGCCGCCCAGGAGCCCCTGAAATTATCTTGTTTTTACTTGTTTATCATCCATATTCCCTCTCCCCTACACTAAATATATTAGTTTTCTATTTCCAAGTTATTCAGGTGGTAGAGCATCTAGAAATCATGCTGTTACTTGTAGAACACCACATATATCTAACCTCATATTTAATCCTATTCTTTTCGGTATGAGAAAATATTACTGTGTTGCATGAATGCATGTAAAATGTCAACTGTAAGCACACATGCATCCATGGAAACAACAAACTATTAGACCAGGCATGAACAGGTGCCTGAGTTTTTCTGTTCATATTTGTTTCTTACACATTAATGTTGTCGTCTGCCAGCAGTGACTAGCAGGTGAACACTAAAAAAATTTTTATGATGAAAAGAAGCCTTAAAATTGAGAATTCTACTCATACCATCTTTTTCTGACAACTGGGGGGAAGCTAACTATTCAAGGAGTTGAAGGAGGGAAGCCTGGGGCTCCTTGCTGGCTCAGTCAATAGAGTGTGCAACTCTTGATCTCAACATTGTGAGTTTACACCCCACAACGGGTGTGGAGCCTATTTCAATAAATAAATATAAATAGGGGCACCTGGGTGGCTCAGTCAGTTAAGCGTCCAACTTCAGCTCAGGTCATGATCTCACAGTTTGTGGGTTCGAGCCCCATGTCAGGCTCTGTGCTGACAGCTCAGGGACTAAAGCCTGCTTCGGATTCTGTGTCTCACTGTCTCCCTGCCCTTCCCCTTTTCTCTCTCTCTCTCTCTCTCAAAATTAAGTAAATATTTAAAAATTAAATAAATAAATAGAAATAAAAATGGTGAATGCTAAGGAAGGAAGGAAGGAAAGAAGAAGGAAGGAAGGAAGGAAGGAAGGAAGGAAGGAAGGAAGGAAGGAAGGAAGGAACTCCTCAGCCCAGGCTAGGATGCTTAATGGATTCCCTGCAGCCTAGCACAGGTGGGGTCGCAGAGGCTGGAAAGGCTTTCCTGTCCCCAGGGCTTCCTGTCCAGATCCCCTCTGTCTCCACAGCAGACAGGTAGCCATATAAGCCACTGATAGAAGCCCTTGGAATAAATGTCGCCCTTACAAGAAAGGGGAGGACTGGCTCTTTAAGAGGTAACTGGTTTGCCTGCTTGAGAGTCGTATTGGTTGGTTTAATTTAAAAACTTTGCCAGGAAAACAAAACACAACAACAACAACAGGCCCCAATGCATTTAGGAAAGAGTGGCAGACTTTTCTCCAGTTTCACATTCTGAAGTATTCTTGAGGGCATGATGTTGATAGAGACCCAAAGGGATCCAAAATAGGTTTGTTCCCCTCCGCTCCCTTGGATTCCTTTTCACCATTGGCTCCCCTGCGGCCATATTGCCAATTAGCATCTCCGCATCTCCAGCGGATGGCTGGTGCTTTCTAGCTAAGCTGGGAGCTCTCTCTATAAAGAAAGGCCAGTGGTGCTTCAACCATAGACAGATAAGGCTTTTTAGGCCAGGCTAGTGCATCAGCTTTGCTGTTTGTTGGCTTTCTGTGACTATGCATGGTCAAGGCCAGTCAGATATTTATCATTTCAGGCTAGAACAAATACATGGAAAGGTGTATACTTTCTACTCAGGTCTAAAGCTTCAGAGCAAGCTAAGTTAGCCTATGTTGATAATAGAGATCATAAAAGGCATCCCAAACCAAGACGTGCCAGTTTGATGATGTTGTCTAAAATGGCTTTGGGGGTGCCAGGGTGGCTTATATATATAGTTGGTTAAGCGTCTGACTTCGGCTCAGGTCATGATCTCACAGTTTGTGAGTTTGAGCCCCGCATCAGGCTCTGTGCTGACAGCTCAGAGCCTGGAGCCTGCTTCGGATTCTGCGCCTCCTCTCTCTGCCCCTCCCGTGCTTACACTCTGTCTCTGTCAAAAATAAATAAATGTGAAAAAAAATTAAAAAGAAAATGAATCATTCTCTGATCTTGTCTCCAAGTTGTTCAGGTAGAAAAACACTTGCAAGTATATTGCAATTGGTAAAACACCATGTGGCCATTTCCATGTGTTTGTGTATCGTCTGTGGCTGCTTTCGTGCTGCAACAACATGAGTAGTTGTGACAGAGACTGTGTGGCCTGCATAGCCTGAAATACTTACTGTCTGGTCCTTTCTGGTAAAAGTCGGCCAACCCCTGCTCTGGTTCATCCCATTCACTTTATAGATAAGCAGTCTAAGGCCTGGCTGAAAAGCAAAGTGACTTTGCAGCACTTTGTATAAAAGCTCATTTTATTACAGTTACTCTTGCCACGCCTTACAGTTACTCTTCTACTGGAAGGGACACAGTTTTTTTTCCCACACTGCTTTTCATTTAAGTACTTAATAATAAAGTTTTGTTGAATTGCATCGACTTGCCCAGGGCAACAGGGATAGTCTGCAGCGGAGCCTGGATTAAAACCCAAAAACACTGGGGCACCTGGGTGGCTCAGTGGGTTAAGTGTCCGACTTCGGCTCAGGTCATGATCTCACAGTTCGTGAGTTCGAGCCCCACATCAGGCTCTGTGGAGCCTGGAGCCTGCTTCAAATTCTTTGTCTACCCCTCTCTCTGCCCCTCCCCAGATTGTACTCTGTCTCCATCTCTCTCAAATATAAATATAGATTTAAAAAAAAAAACCAAAAAGACAGATTCAGGAATCAATGGTAAGAACCACCTACCAGTTGTGAAACTGGCGGAGTTAAATATCCACTTTGGGCCTCGCTTTCCTCTACACTGGAGTTTCTGTTAGGGTTTCCTGAGGAAATGAAACCAAATACTTATGGATCTCCTGCTACCCTAGGAGCGCCTCTTTGGGAGATGCAAAGACTGTTTCCCTGTTCAGTGGCAACGATGAGCCTGATGCTGTAGCCACCCCCTCCACACCTCACCCCGGGCTGTTAACAAGGGCAGGGGGAGGCCCAGATGTCTTTCCTGTTCCTGTTTCTCTCCAAAAGGAGCTGACTCACCCTGCCCTCCACTTCTCTTCCTGCCGCTTGGACTTCTCGAGCACCTGTGGCTCTGACCTCGCCTCCCCTGCCTCTCTCCTTGGCTCCCTACCATCCTGTTGGGGTATGCCCCCTTCCTCTCTGACTTCTTCACTTTGGGTCATGGAAGATTGAATAAGCCCAGTTTCCCTGGATCCCTGCTTTCCCGAGGTGATGCTCAAAGAGAGGAACCATTAGTCAGGGAGAGGTGTGAGTCAATATGTCAACATGAGCGAGAGAGCAAGTCACGTTCGTTTTCATGCAAAAGTCAAATAGTGCACAGGAGTAAACTGCAACAACAAATGCCAACACAGTTTACTAGATCGACAATTGGATTTTCAGAGTTGTTTCATGAATTCAAAACTGAATGGCTTGCCCTCAGTCTATCAGTGAAGTGCAGGATAATTTTTCTCCCTCTGACCAGATCACAGGTCTTGGCCAGCCAAACACAGACATAAAGGTAGAAGCAAAGACAAAGTTCTGTGTGTGTGTGTGTGTATATATATATATATATATATGTATGTATGTATATATATATACCTCTATCTCTATCTCTGAAAGCAACCAACTTCAGCTCAGGTCGTGATCTCCCAGTTCATGAGTTCTAGCTGCATCCGGCTCCCTGCTGTCAGCACAGAACCTCTGCCCCTGCCCCTCTCGCACTCTCTCTCAAAAATAAGTAAACATTAAAAAAAATGTTTAAAGAATGCTCTATTTCTATCCCTTTCTGTGTCTCTATCTCTTTTACTATTAGAAACCTGAGGTGAAATCCAAATCCAGATGTTTTAAAAACCATTTCAAAATAGCTATAGTTCTTGTTACTTGTACCAATTTTCAGTGAGTTGTTAGTGCTGGAAAGTACTAACTATAGGTTTTTATTTTGTTTTGTTTTTTAAAAGATTTTATTTTTAAACACTCTCTGCATTCAACGTGGGGCTGGAACTCAACCCCAAGACCAAGAGTCACATGCACTACTGGTCAAGCCCACCAGGCTAGGTTTTTAATTTTTTTTTAATTTTTTTAAATGTTTATTTCTTTTTGAAATAAAGAGATAGAGAGAGACAGAACATGAGCAGGCAAGGGGAAGAGAGAGGGGGAGACACAGAATCCGAAGTAGGTTCCAGACTCTGAGCTGTCAGCACAGAGCCCAAAGTGGGGCTTGAACTCACGAACTGTGAGATCATGACCTGAGCCGAAGTCAGATGCTTAACCGACTGAGCTTCCCAGGTGCCCCATAGGTTTTTAATTTCAAATAAATATAGATTTACTTTTAAGGATAGCCAGTAATTCAACCTGTTTTTTTTTTTTTAATAACACTGTTAATTGAAATTCATGCTGGATTTGTTTCCACAGATAAGAACGGAGCTGTAATCGGCACCACTCTCCCTGGTTGACAAAGGCCTGCTACTAAAGCCCTTGAAGAGTCTCTTTAAGTAGGTTACAAATTCTCCTTTGAAATCATAATTATGCTTCACTTGTTTGACTTTGATGGTCTAGCCCTGACAAAATGGAAATTTCAGAATTTGTAGACTTGAAATAAAAACAGAATTACTGAGGGGAGCCTGGGTGGCTCTGTCAGTTAAGCATCCAACTGACTTTGGCTCAGGTCACCATCTCACGGTTTGTGAGTTCAAGCCCCTCGTCAGGCTCTTTGCTGACAGCTCAGAGCCTGGAGCCTGCTTCAGATCCTGTGTCTCCCTCTCTCTCTGCCCTTCCCCTACTCATGCTCTGTCTCTCTCTCTCTCTCTCTCTCTCTCAAAAATAAATAAAACATTAAAAGAAATTTAAAAACAAAGTTACTGATGAGCACTAGGAGGCAGGTCAGAGGCATTTTGAAAATGTCTGGCCTGATGTGTACACCCAGGCATTAGATGCTTTTCTCAGGGGAGACTACCAGGCTTACGGCCACCCTCAGCAAGGTACGCCCTGAGGACTCCATTAGGAGGGAGTCTCCTGTTTCTTCATATTAAATGATGTAATGTTCTGAGCCTCCCTTTCTTTTTTTAAGCCTCTGGCTTCATGGAACAGTAGCCTGATAGGAAATGGCACTGAGTGGGGAATTGGGATCCTGGGTTCTCATGCCAGTTCTGACACCTGCTGGCTGTACAACATTGAGTACTTGAGTAGGACGTTTCTCCTTTAGGAGCCATCTGCAGATACGGCAATTGGAGTTCGGTTGACCAGACCAGTCAAAAAACCACGGTGCGGGGCCTGCCAGAACTGAACTCACTTGGACAATGGTTGTCAGACAGGACCTTCTGGTGGCTAGATGGACCCTGTCATTTCTCCCAGAGAAGGGAAGGGGCCCGTCCAAAGTCCCACAGTTAGTTAGAGGTAGAATCAGATCAGAACCCAGATTTCCTGACTCTTAGTTCTGTGCTCTGGGCAGAACACCACATCATCTCAAAAATCCTAAATGAAGGACATTTTCTCTTCCTTGCATCATATATCTCCCAGACGTGCTGCTGAATTTGGTCTCCCTCCTGCCCACTCATCAAAACTGCTCTGGATTAAGTAGCTAAGTCCTTCCACTCTTTGCACGCAAAATTATGTCTGCACCAGTGGTTTTCCTGAGACCTGAAAGAGGCAGGTGGAGAGCCAACCTTCGCCCAAACTCACTGTTTAGGAGCAAGAAAGAAACAAGATCTGTGTTCCCTAGGGTACCTCACTTTGGAGTCAAGGAACAAAAACTCTGAGATGAATTTTCAGAAATCATTTTGCCAGTCTAAACTCATCTTCCAGGTTATTGAATCATGCATGAGGGAGGGTCCCTCATGGGCAAAGGGATTCTTAAAAAGGAAGTTGGGGGCCAAGAGAAAGCCTTAGGGTTGGAGCATCTGATATCTGGTCTCCACTCGACACACAGAGAGGGCTCTGCACGCAGGACTGGCCTGTCATGGATGAGTGGAGCTCTCATCTTCTCCAGTATATCAAAAACACAACAAAACCCAAAAACCTCCCCCTGGCAGACCCCATCCAAGCCACTAGCACCTCCACATCTGGAATGTGAACAAACAGGATTAAGTGAAAGTGAAGGTGCTAGACAAACCCTAAACACCATGCACAGGGAAGAGATTATCACTTTTCCCTGCCTGATATCTTCCTTGGATATTCTCCAAAGCCCAGCTCAAATGTCATTTCCAAAGACCCGGTCAGACCAGCCCAAGTTCAAATCACGGCTCCACTGCCTATCTGCTGTGTGACCTTGAACAGTGGTTTGACTTGATTAGGCCTCCGTTTCTTCCCCTACCAATGGTGGATCATAAGAATAACCACTGGGTGATTGGGGACTGAGCCAAAGTCACTCTTGCAAAGGTCCCAGCACAGTGCCTAGAAAAGAATAGGACTTTAAATGTTGAATGAATAGCAAAGGGAACCAGAGCACCCATCCCTTGAAGTCTGACCCAGCACTTTCCTCTTTTGTCACTAGCTTCTCCCCAACTTTTCTGCCCCAAAGGGGCTGCAGAAGCTTGAGCCATTCTGTCCTTACCTTGCTGAGGTCCCCTAGGGCCATGACCTTGGCCACTGGCCTCCTGCTGAGCTGCTCCTTCACCCATATCTCTAGCTGCTTATTCCACTTCATGGTGAACACATAGAAGGCATAGGCCAGTAGCAGAAGCAGGCTTTCCCACCAGGCAATGAGGCTGTCCAGGAAGAAGACAATGAGCATTATCAGGTCAAGAATATAAAAGGAGACGTCACGGAACAAGGGCCACCAGGTGAGATTAAGGATCTCCCGGGAGAAGAGGGCACAGGTGCCGATGACAAAGAGGATGTTGAACACAGCAGAGCCCACGATGGTACCAATGCCCACGTTGCTGTGGGAGATGAAGACGCCAATGAGGGAGGTGAAGAGCTCGGGGGCAGAGCCTCCAGCAGCCATGAAGGTGGCACCTGCCACATCATCAGAGATCTGTAGCTTATCTGTGATGACACCCAGGGCTGGGACGAAGTACTCATCACACACGATGGCCAAGGCCACAAACACGTACATCATGCCAAAGATGTGCAGCAGCACCCAGCCCTGTCGCCGCTCCTCTATGCTGAACAAGTCTGTGGGGTACTCTCCCTTGGAGTGAAGATCTGGCCAGCTAGGGGGCAGTGCTGAGGGACTGGAACTGGGTGCCTCTGGGTTCGTGGCTGTTGTCAGTTTGGGGGACGGGGCAGTGGGCACAGCTGGGGCTGGCTCCACAACCACACAGTGACGGACCTGGGTCGTTGGATGTGCCCTGACTCTGGAGGTTGTTGAGGTCCTGGGTGCTATGGAAGATTTCTTCTCCAGCCCCCAGTAGGTGGCTGAGGATATTCTTGTGGTCAATGCACTTGTCCTAGACAGAAGATTACTAACACTCCAAGTAGCAGTAGAAGCTTTGGTTTCTGTTGGGCTACTGCCTGTCATGGTGCTTATCATCACTTGCCCCTCAGAGATGGCTGCGGTGGGCTGCAGGACTGTTCCTGGAGAAGCTGTCAGCTTGTTCTTTCCCACTAACCCCCGCGGCTTGGTTGAGCTCTTACTGTCCACTGTTCTGGGAGTAGTCACAGTGTTCTTCTCCCTCATACTCCTTGGAGAAGTCAAGATGTTTGTTTCTACATCATTTATGGGGAAAAGGGGGGTGTTAATTAGTCCCTTGAGAGTAGTTGGGGCGGTTTCCTCCACCATTCTCTTAGAGGGGTTGGTCTCTAATATTTTGGTGGTTGTCATAGTTTCACTGTCTTTCACTGTTGTTCTGGAGGTGACCCTATGGCTTCTTGTCATTGTCATGAGTGTGGATGGGGCATAATTGCCTACTATTCTACCAAGTGGAGATGGGGTGTATTTCTTCACCTTTCCCTCAGCTTGAGTTGGGCGGTAACTCTGCATTTCTCCCCTGGGTGGGGGTGTTGGGGTGTAATTCTTCCCTGTTGGTCTGTTTGAAGTTGGGGTGTAGTGATTCAATACTCCACTGGGTGTGGTTGTGCTGTCTTCCTTCACTCTTCCTGTGTCTCCTGCTGTTAGGCTGTACTTATTCTTGGGTTTTGTTGGAGTGACGTTGGCTGTTCTTCTGGGTGGATTTTGTGTGTTCTTCATTGTTGTCCCAGGTGTTGCTTCACCCCTGCCCACCGTGGCTTGGGGCACCCGTGTGTCATCCTCCATTTCAGAGCTAGCTCTTGGAGGGTCACTGCTCACCACCATCATCTCATTGTCAGGAAGGTCACGGCTGGCCAGTTTTATAGGATGTTGGGAGGAGACTGCTGCCCACGATGAGGAGAGGCCCCGGGGGCTCCTCAGGTGCTGGTAGGTGGAACCGATGATCAACATTCCCAACAGGAAGAGGAGGCGACTCCAACGAAGCCGCTTTGGCCGGAGTAACCGCCTCTCCCGTGCCCCCATTCTGATCAATTTCCCTATGATGACCTGCTATGCCTGGCTACAGAAGACCTCTCATTCTGTCCAGGGAAAGAGGGGGTCTGTTCTGGGATTCAGGTTGGTGATCAGTGAAGAATTCTCCATGAAGCCCAGCCAGGGGGTATCCACAAACCTACAGGGGAGGAAAAAAGAGGTTATTTGTCCCTTATGAGGAGAGCTGAGATCCATCAAACCGTCATCTAGAAGAGTGGGCCTTTGTGCTAGGAGGCAGTTGTTGCTGCTGGAACAAAAGTACCCCTGCTGCCTGTTCCAGAGAAAAATGCCTGCTCCTGGGGAAAAGCATTAGAGATCCTCTGTGTAGACATGCCAGCAACCCAGGTTCCTGACCTGGGGCTACCTAGTCCTCTTTGGGGTCCCCACAAGACCCCAAAACTCAGTCATCTGTAGTTGGTGCCCCTGGCCACATTTCTCACCTCGTCAAAGGCAGAAGGAAGGGAATGATTTTAAGCATTAGACAAAAACAGGCAGCAGTAGAAGTCAGTGCTGAGAGCTCAAGGCTCTGTGTTAGTGATTTTTTTGTTTTCTGGTTTTGGACTGACTTAAAACAATTCCACCATATCATCCAGAGAGGACAAAGCTAATGCCATAGAGCTTCCCAGACTGTGTGGTGTGGTGGGAAGAACATGGAGAATGGAGTCAAAGGCCTGGATTTCCAGCTGGGCTGCTTACCAGCTGGGCCCCCCTGGACAGGCCGAACCCTCATTGCCTCTTCTATGAAATAAGCATGATAATGTGTATGTTGATTATACAAAGATGATCCCTGGAAGGACATGTGGAGAGAGGAAACTGAGGTCAGGGGTCTGAGGAGGACTTACTTTTCAGTATATCCTTTTTTTTTAAAAAAGTTTGTTTTTATTTATTTCTTTGAGAGAGAGAGAGAAAGTAGGGGAGGGGCAGAGAAAGATGGAGACACAGAATCCGAAGCAGGCTCCAGGCTCTGAGCTGTCAGCGCAGAGCCTGACATTGGGCTCAAACCCACAGACCGCAAGATCACCACCTCAGCCAAAGTCGGACGCTTAACCAACCAAGTCAGAGCCACCCAGGCAGCCCACTTTTGAGTAAATCCTAATATTCAGATTAACTGTTTAATCTTTTTATCCTGTGCCATTTAATGGTATTTTATTTTATTTTTTTAAAGTTTATTTATTTATTTTGAGAAAGACCGGGGAGGAACAGAGAGAGAGGGAAAGAGAAAATCCCAAGAAGGCTCCGCACTGTCAGTGCAAAGTCTGACATAGGTCTCGAACTCACAAAGCCATGATATCATGACCTGAGCCGAAACCAAGAGTTGGACGCTTAACTGACTGAGATACCCAGGCGTCCCCATGATATTTTAAATTGAAATTTAACAGAAATAACAATAGTACTAACAATATCTATGTCACAGGAATGTTGAGAGAGTAAAAACACATAAGGCCTACAAAAAGCATTGCACAGAGTCACATGCTACATAAGGGTTAATTTTATATAAAGCGTTAATTTTATGTAAAATTTTAATTTTTCTAATTTTATACAAAGGTTTAATTTTCTATTCTTCAGGAGGGAAGAAGAGCATGCAGGGTTTTCATCAAATCCTCAATTTATAAGGAAGTAAATATTTATTAAATCTCTAGTGTCCACAGATTATTATAAAACAATAGCTAGAAATGGTTGGTTTTCATATAAAGTATTATAGTCGAAGTGAGAGGAGTAACCCATAAAGTCTTAGGACATTAAAGGTAGAAGGAATTGCAGACACTGCTTGGTGCAGCTCCCTGTTTGAGACACGAAGAAACTTAGCTCCAGAGAGATGTGACCCTCTCAACATGACACAGCTAATGAGTAGCGGTGCAGGTGAGCCTTCTCATGCTCCATTCTTTCCAGCAAACCACGCTAATTAGCGACACAAACGCATTTATCTTAAAAACCAAAACAGGGGGCGCGTGGGTGGCTCAGTCGGTTAAGCCATCCGACTTCGGCTCAGGTCATGATCTCGCAGGTTTATGAGTTCGAATCCCGCCCACATCGGGCTCGCTGCTGTGAGCGCAGAGCCTGCTTTGGATCCTCTGTGCCCCTCACCCTCCCTCCCCACCCCTCTCTCTTTCACAAAAATAAACATTAAAAAACAAAACAAAAAAGGAACAAGCAAAAGGAGAAGTACAGAATAAGCAAATTTCCTTCTCTGCCCTTGATTCCTGTAACTGTCTTTCCACCATCTCCCTGCAAACCGCCCTGTCCCTTGCCGGGAGCTCAACTCCAGAGCAAGCCTGCTTGACTCTCCTCAAGAAACTTTGGAGGGTCTCTCCCTTCCTGGTGCGGGCACCTGTGTTGTATAACAGAGCCGAGCTGGCACCCCAGCTGCTGCCTCCTACCTAATCATATCATTTACCTTCAGACCTGGACATCTGAGTGTCTTCTCAGTTCTGGAAACTCGTCAGAATCCAGGGTCTCAAAGAGTGAGTCTGAAGCTGGACAGCAGGGCACACCCCATTCTCCTGTCCCCAACTCCCCTAGGGAATCCTAATTCAAGGCAGGGTCGGGTGTGAAGGGCATCTCAGGGGAAGAATATCTGATCCCTGCTAATACCCACCTCTAAGAAGCTTATCAGGGCATTGTACAAGTTCTGGGTCCCAGTGCCTCTGCCACCCTGAGAGGGTGGACCTTCCACCCGGGAACCAGATGGGCTCTCTGGTGGCCCCCTGCAGTCAACAGGGAATGGGGGAAACCTCCCAAACTTGGCTCTCAGCTCTAGGAATGAGAGATGGTGCAGGGTTCCCATGCTTAGCGTGAGGAAAGATCTGGAAAGATTCAGAAGGTGCTCTGAGGTAACCAAGAGAAAGTACCTGGGGCTTAAGAGATCAGAAGACCTCAGTTAACACCAGGCTCTGTTTGTTACTGTGTGATTCTAAACATAATGTAAATGTGGAGATAATACCCCTTCTACCTGTTTGTAGGGCGGATATGAGAATCAAAATAAAAAATGAGGGAGTATCTGTTCAGTTTCACTGTGAACCTAAAACTGCTCTAAGAAATAAAGTGTATTTAAAAATATGAGAGGGGCTCCTGTGTGGCTTAGTTGGTTAGGTGTCTGACTTAGGCTCCAGTCATGATCTCACAATTCATGGGTTCGAGCACCGCATCGGGCTCTGTGCTGGCAGCAAGGAGCCTGCTTGGGAGACTCTCTCTCTCTCTGTCTCTCTCTCTCTCTGTCTCTCTCACCAAATAAATAAATAAATTGTAAAAATAAAATAAAATATGAGAGAATGTGGGGAAAATAAACAACCTTAAAGTATTTCACACATGAAAAATATTTTATTAGGCCTGAGGGAAACCTTTGGGGGAGAGAGCACTGACAGATCTCCCCAAGCAAGCTGGGGCATCCCAGGAGACCCAAGGAATTATGCCTCCAGCTCATGGCTGGAGCTGCTGAAGTGAAGGTGGGGTGAAGCAATGGGAACTTATAACCCAACCCATTGACCTGGAAGCCATTTTAATCATTGACCTGGCTTTGCTGGATACTTACTGATTGCTCCTTTCTCCCTCCCTGTTTCCCCCAGGGTCATAGAGAGCATGCCGTTTTGATTGTTTTCATCTGAAAAATCGGGTAATCCCTCACAGCCTCATCCCTGCCCTACTTTATCCAGGGTGATCTGTAAAAGTGAGAAGGTACCCAGCTCCCCCTGCTGAAACACACAGGGGTGCCCACCCCCTGTGGAAGCACAGAGATGGGGGCTGACCTCTGCTGGTTACCACATCCTAGCCTTCAGGCTGCTGCAGGCAGCACCAGATGTAGTTACCTCTCTTCTCACACCGGCTCACAGTCTCCATGTGGCCCAGAACCAAGAAACCCAATTCACAAGGTGGAATCTTTTTTTTTCTAGAATAATTCCTCTATGTTTTTACAATGTTGTTTGTGCCATACAGAAAATTCAAAAAAGCAAATTCCCAGAAAAGGAATTCTTTTTCTCATATACTTTTTTTTTTTTTTTTTTTTAAAGAAAGAGAGTGAGCAAAAGCAGGGGAGAGGGGCAGAGGGAGAGACTCTTAACCAGGCTCCACGCTCGGCCTGGAGCCCCACAGCGTGCTCAATTGCACAACCTTGGGATCATGACCTGAGCAGAAATCAAGAGTCGGATGCTCCACCAACTGAGGCACCCAGGCACCCCCATTTTTCTCATCTACTTAAAGCTAACGGTTGCCAAGGAGTCCTTTCTGGTGGTTAACCTAAAGCTCACTTGCAGGCAGTAAGCCTGGTTCCTTCTGTCTTGTTCTCATGGGATTATCGTGAATTTTGAAATTCACCAGGCTGTAGAAAAGTTTGCCACTCAACCAAGAGTGGAAGCACTGTCTCTCCTGGCAGGCGGACTTGGGCAATCTCTTCTCCTGTAAAAGGAGGGTGATAATGACACTACCTGCTGTTGGGAAGATCAAGTAAATTAATAAGTAAAACATATCAACAATGCCTGGTACTGTTGTTATTCTCCTTCTGGAGATCATAGGCTGTTAGGTGGGCAGCGGTCCCCATGCGTTCCGTTGTGACAACACTGTACTGTGTACTAAGTGTGATCACCTGATTAGCATTCTGTATCTCTTACTAGTTAGTGGCTCTATGAGGGGGACAGGGACCTTGCCTGTCTTATTCATGACTGAATCAATCCCCAGAGCCCAGAACAGTGTCTGGCACTAATAAATATATTTATTGATGGAATGAAAAATTACATCCCAGTGTGGCCATACAGGAATCCATACAGTACCAGTCTGATTAACAACTCCCCACTAAGCAAATGAGAAACAGCCTATTAAGTAAAACTCACTGTCAGTCTGGGACATCTGGGTGGCTCAGTCAGTTGGGCATCCAACTTGAGCTCAGGTCATGATCTCACTGGTCATGAATTCAAGCCCTGTCAGGCTCTGTGCTGAGAGCTCAGAGCCTGGAGCCTGCTTCCAATTCTGTGTCTCCCTCTCTCTGCCCCTTCCCCACTCACACTCTGACTCTGTCTCAAAAATAAATAAACATTAAAAAAAATTTTTTTTAACTCACTGTAAATTTGATTTTACAAAGGAATACCAACTAGGGGCGCTTGGGTGGTTCAGTCGGTTGAGCTTCCGACTTCAACCCAGGTCATGATCTGCCGGTTCACGGGTTCAAGTCCCGCATCGGGCTCTGTGCTGACAGCTCAGAACCTGGTGTGTGCTTAGGATTCTGTGTCTTCTTCTCTCTCTGCCCCTCCCCTACTTGTGCTCTCTCTCTCTCTCTCTCTCTCTCTCTGTCTCTCTCTCAAAAATAAATAATGCAGAAAAAGCATTTGACAAAATACAGCATCCTTTCTTAATAAAAACCCTCGAGAAAGTCGGGATTGAAGGAACTTACTTAAACTTTATAAAAGCCATCTATGAAAAGCCCACAGCTAATATCATCCTCAATGGAGAAAAACTGAGAGCTTTCCCCCTGAGATCAGGAACACGACAGGGATGTCCACTCTCACCACT
>CM053560.1:100920751-101131604 GCA_028646485.1 Cryptoprocta ferox | reverse complement strand
TTGCACTTAGTTTAAACGTATTATGTATTTGGGGCACCTGGCTGGCTCAGTCACAGGAGCATGTGACTCTTGATCCTGGGGTCATGAGTTTGAGCCCCACGTTCGGTGGAGAGATTACTTAAATAAACAAATGAAATTTTAAAATTTTAAAGTATTATATTAATACTATTATCTATGTGTGCATATATACATACATAAATACACATTACACACACGCGTAGAGACAATGTTGCAAAAAAAATGGCTGTACTTTTGTCACCAGTAGTTACAGAATGAATGAAACCAAACAAAAAATTCTCTGATACTTCATGCCTTAAAGCCAGGGGTTGGAACCACCCTTGAGGAAGGGAGATACATACTTTTAGGAAGGGAAATACTTATTTTTCACTTTATATATTTTAAAACTGTTTGAATTTTTTCCCTTTAGAAATGAATTACTTTTATAATTAAAAAAAAAGTTTTGTTTTGCTTTATCTGTTTTTTCATTGAAAGATGCTACCAAAGTTTTTTATTTAATTTAAATCCAAGTTAGTTAACATATAGTGTAATAAAGATTTCAGGAATAGAATTTAGTGATTCATCACTTACATATAACACCCAGTGCTCATTCCAACAAGTGTCCTCCTTAATGCCCAGAGTCCATTTAGCCATCCCCCAACCCAACACCCTATCAGGAATCCTGTTTGTTCTCTGCAGTTAAGAGTCTTTTATGGTTTGTCTCTGTCTCTGTTTTTATCTTATTTTTCCTTCCCTTCCCCTATGTTCATCGTTTTGTTTCTTAAATTCCACATATGAGTGAAATCATATAGTATTTGTCTTTCTCTGACTATTTTGCTTAGCATAATACATTCTAGTTCCATCCATGTTGTTGCAAATGACAAGTTTTCATGTTTTTTGATTGCCGAGTAATATTCCAGTGTGTGTGTGTGTGTGTGTGTGTGTGTGTGTGTGTGTGTGTGTAACATCTTTATCCATTCATCAGTCAATGGACATTTGGGCACTTTCCAAAGTTTGGCTATTGTTGACAGCACTGCTGTAAACATTGGGGCGCATGTGCCCCTTCGAATCACCATTTTTGTATCCTTTGGATAAATACCTAGTAGTGCAATTGCTGGGTCATAGGGTAGTTCTGTTTTTAATTTTTTGAGGAACCTCCATACTGTTTTCCAGAGTGGCTGCACTAGTTTGCATTCCCACCAGCAGTGCAAAAGGGTTCCTTTCTTTGCATCCTCGCCCACATCTGTTGTTGCCTGAGTTGTTAATTTTAGCCATTCTGACTGGTGTGAGGTAGTATCTCATTGTGGTTTTGATTTGTATTTCCCTGATGATGAGTGATATTGAGTATCTTTTCATAAGATGCTACCAAAGTTTTAAGAGGGTGAGGGTGAGCCTGGCAAGATAGAAGCAGACCCAGACCATGAGGAGTCTTTAACAATTTAGAGTTTTGTAACACTTCTCAAAGGAGAAGTTGTCCCAAATAAAAAAGCTTAATTCTACTTGCTTAGACAAATGTAATATCAAATTTTCTCTGCTTTCCCCTTTGATTTTTTTTTTTCAAATAATCTCTTCCTTCCTTCCTATCTTCTTTCCACAAATGCATACTCAGTATCACATGCCAGACTTTTGGGAACCAAGGCTCACCCCTATTTATAGAGCACAGGTGAAATTAATTGGAATTGGAATTGTATAAAATCCCTTCTCTGTTCAGTGAGTCTCTCTATTATTTTAGAGTAGAGAGAAGCTTTGTGGTTTTCTCAAATGTTGTGGAAAGAAGGACTGAGAGCAATTAAAAGAGAGGGTGTTACGGTTTCTTCATCAAATACTTCGCAAGGGAAAAAAGACATGGAGGGAGGAAGAAACCTACAGATGACCAGAGACTTCAGAGATTGCAGTGTCTGGATCATAATTGGATCCTGACTCAAACAACTGAAGTGTAAAAAAAGAAAAATTTATTTTTTTAATGTTTATTTATTTATTTTTGAGAGAGAGCATGAGAGTGTGAGTGGGGGGCGGGCAGAGAGAGGAAGAGAGAGAAAATCCCAAGCAGGCTCCATGCTCAGCACTGAGCCTGACATGGGGCTTGATACTACAACACTGGGATCATGACCTGAGCTGAAATCAAGAGTCAGATGCTCAACCGACTGAGCCATACCACATGCCCCCAAATTTATGATATTATGAGACAACTGGATATTTTAAAACTGACTGGGCATTTGATGATATTAGGAACTTAATGTTAATTATTTTAAATTTGATAATGATATTTTAGTTATTGTGGTTTTTTCTTTAAAGTCCCTCACTGTCAAGAGAATGCAAAAGCAAGTCACAGGCTGGCAGAAAACATTTGTAAAACACAAATCTGATAAATGTTATTAAAAATATACAAACAAAACAACACTTAAAATTCAAAAAAAGAAACAATCTGATTTTAAAATGTGCAAAAAACCTGAACAGACCCTTCACCAAAGAAGATATACAGATGGAAAGTAAGCACATGAAAAGATGTTCAGCCTCCTATGTCATTAGTGAATTGCAAGTGAAAACAGTAGTGAGGTAGCACTAGACACCTATCAGAATGGCCAAAATCAAGAAGACTGACACCATCAAATACTGCCGAGGACGGGGAGCCACAGAAATTCTCATTCATTGCTGTGGGGAATGCAAAACGGCACAGCCACTTCGAAAGACAGCTTGGGAGTTTTTCACAAAACGAAACATACTCTTACCATACGGCCCGGCAACCTCTTTCCTTGGTGTTTATTCAAATGAATTGAAAATGTATGTCCACACAAAACCTGCACAATGATGTTTATAGCAGCCTTATTCATAATTGCCCAAACTTGGAAGCAACCAAGTATTGCTAAGCAAAAACAGCCAATGTGAAAAGGCTACGTATCGGATGATTCCAACTCTACAACACTCAGGGAAAGGGGAATTACTTGTAATTTCTTAGTAAATTACAAGAAAAACTATGGAGACATTAAAAAGATTAGTCTTTTTACTGGGAATCAGGCAAGAGGGAGGGATAAAAAGGCAGAACATAGAGGATTTTTAGAGCAGTGAAAATATTCTGAATGGTGCTACAATGGTGGATATCTGAACCCCTCCCTCTGAGCGCCAGTACCTAGCACCTATGAGTGACTTAGTATTTCTGTCACTAACCTTTACTTTGCCATTCTGACTTTTAAAGCCTCTATTGACAGCAGCCCACTGTTTCAAAGCAAAAAAATAAAATTAAATAAATTTAAAATGAAAGGATGATAGATTATGCAAAGGAAGTTGTTTATTGATTCTCTTTAATGTGTGTGTGGAAACATGCAAATGAGGGTCTCTGGAATTCGAGAAAGAAATTAATTAGCCAGATACACTTTGAAAGACATCTCCTTTAAGACCTTCTAACTCTTTGTGCTGATTGATGTTCTCTGATTTTATATTCACTGAACAATCTTCCAGTTTTTAATGGGATTCAACTAAGAATTTAAAAATAAAAATGAAGGTACTTAACAGTTGCCCTAAGTGATGCAGCTCCCTTGATAGGTCTACCTTTTACCATTCAATTTTAGGAAATCGCCCTTTTGCTTCCCCAGTCAGGAGACTGTATTCAGAGCCTGTATTCAGAACTAGGCTACCAAAATCTGATCACCCATCAGCAAACTAATAAACTTAAGCTTTAGGACAGGGGAAGGTAACGAGTCAGTCCGGGGAGGGGAGCTGAGCTGGGACCACCAGGAGACCAGCAACCCTATGGCTGAGTCATCACCACTTAGGTGTAACTAGAGGACTCCCTTGCCTACACATTCTTGGCCACATCCCTCCCACTAAGGAAACAGTTAGAAATTGTGACTAAGTAGGGGTGCCTGGGTGGCTCAGTTGGTTAAGCGTCTGACTTCGGCTCAGTTCATGATCTTACCGTTCAGAGTTTGAGCCTCTTCATCTGGCTCTGTGCTTACAGATGGGAGCCTGGAACCTGTTTCAGATTCTGTGTCTCCCTCTCTCCCTCTCTGCCTCCCCCCCACCTCTCTCGCTCAAAAATAAACATTTAAAAAAATAAAAGAAATGGTGACTAAGTAATCAGAATGCAGCCTTACTCATAATGCTCAAGCATAGTAAGGTTTTGCAACAGTGAAGCTAGCCAAGGTGGGGAAAGAAGTTCTAAAGCAAAAAGGACAGTCTGTAGGCCCTTAGGCCCTGGTGCTGACAGGGACATTCCCATGGACTGACTTCTCTTCTGCCACCTTGGAGATAAGAAGGAGACAGAAACTGATGAGGGAGCATAAGGCAGGCTGAGGGCAAAGTACAAACTAGCACACCCTCCCCCTACAGGTGGGATATGTGTGATATTCCCCAGGCACTCCTGGCTGCCCAAGGACAAAGGAAAGGACAGAACACAAATGGTTAAACTGATAGGGTCTCCATCAGTTTACAAATATCTTAGTAAATTACAAGGAAAAGGCAATCTTAATCAATAACCTAATCTCCAGTAAGCTGTAGACTCAGTTTCCTGGAGCCCCAACATCACCCCTCCATAGTGATATGGGAAACAAAGGCAAGAAGGAAATGGCAGGTAAAATTATATTTTAGCACATTGACAAATACTCGAGGCTAGCAGAGTAGAAGGGAACTCCCTACCATCTTAATGTTAATGCTTTGCTAGAGGGAAAAACAACTTTAGCTTGACAATAGCTCCGCCTCCAGTAATCTGTGTCTTTCATATGCAAAATCCCTTTAAGAAAATTCTTCTAGGGGCTTCTGGGTGGCTCAGTTGGTGAAGTGTTTAGCATCATACTTTGGGTCAGCCCATGATCTCACACTCCGTAAGTTCGAGCCCCAGATTGGGCTCTGTGCTGACAGCTTTAGATTCTGTGTTTCCCTCTGTCTCTGCCCCTTCCCTGCTCACGCTTGTCTCTCTCAAAAATATATAAACATTAAAATTTTTTTTTTCAAAAAAGAAACTTCCTCTTGACTTTACCTCCCCCAGCCCCATAGTGTATAATGAGTCACTCTTCACAACCGCAGTACAGCTCTTTCTGCCTACAACCCTGTCCCTATACTTTAATAAAACCACCTTTTTGCACCAAAGACCTCTTCAAGAATTCTTTCTTGGCCGTTAGCTCAGAACCCGCCCCCCCAGCCCCATCAGTTGGACCCTGTACTCTTCCACAGAACAAGCTGTGAACAGACAGACTGAGTGGTTCCGTTCAAAGCATCCTCCCTCCTTGACTCAACCTCTGACCGCCCCCCCCCCCACCATCCCACCAACTAAAAGAAAAAGAGGCAGAAGCCTTTTTCTGTTCTCACTTGTAACCTACCTGGTACAACATGATTCTTTGAACCACAACTACCCACGGCCTGATGGCATCCATTCAGGCCTACCTCTAACTGGCATTTCCTGGCTCCCTACATGGCTAGAAAGTTACTTCTTGCCCCCTCAAGGACCTGGCCAAGGCACAGGCTGTTGTGGGACACCAGGTGGCCAGAGGTGAGGCAGTCGAGGGCCCATGGTGCTTCACAGGGAAGTTTACGGGCAAAGCCCTCAGCAATGCACCTGGCATTGTAGGGAGAGCCCACTGAACCTTCCCTCTGCTTCCCATAAAAGAGGGGGGAGAGGGGATAAGGTGAGTCTTGTGCTGAGGAGACCAAGAAAGTCTTGACTTGTAAACTGGCTCAGGTCAGCTAAAAAAAATAAATAAGTGCTTAGCGGGCAGGAACTGCAGTTAAAAAAGAGTTTGGAGAGGATTCTGTCAACTGGTTCCTAGGACGTGAGTGAGGGGGCTGAAGAGTGCGGACGACGAGGAACAAGTGTCAGCGAGGGAGAGGCTGGTGCACCAAGAGGCCTAGGTGCATGAGGCGAGAAGACTGTGAAGGGCTCAGAGAGTTACCAGCACCGGGATGAGGGGGCAAGAGGCCAGGAGGCCAGGGGTAGAGGGAAGCGCCTGAAAAAGGACAGGGAGGGAAGGAGCGATGAAGGCGCGCCCCCTAGCGGCCCTGCCGCGCCAGAGCCCTGCCCCTCAGGCCTTAAAGCCCCGCCCCATCCCGGTGCGCAGGCTGGCGCCGGCTTCCCTTCTGTCCCGCGGCCCTATAGTTCCGGCCGTGGTGCGCGGCCGGAAAGTTTACGCGGACGGACTGTGCCGGTGATGGGAGCGGGGTGAGTGGGGAAGGCCGCGGGTTCCGGGCAGTCGTCCGTTGCTTTTTGGAGCTGCAGGAGAAGGGGTTAGGGGTGGGGAGCCAGCGCCCGGCCTTTCCGCCGCCCCGTGCGGTCTCTGTGGCGCCGGTTTCGGGCCCGGCTCGCGGCCTCTGCTCCCGGCCTCGCCGCGCTCAGTGGCTCGGGGTCGTCGGCCGCGCGTAAACACCCAAGATTTCGACCCCTGTCCGGGCCCTCCTCGTCCCCTCTACCCATGAGAGACTTCCAGATCAAAAATTTTGTTTTGGACTGATTCTCAGGTAAAACTACACCCCCCAGTTGCGACTCAAATGCTGGAGTGCTGTATTTCCAGGCTGGCGGTTTCGAGATCAAGTTGTAGCTGAGAACCCAGGAGGCACTCCTCAGGGCAAGGGAAGTCAGGCTGACACAGAAACCTGAGGGTAGCTGAGGACCTACCTACCTAGAAATTCGAGTGGAACCAAAATGCTGAGAACCAAATTTACGAATGAGCCAGTTGTCACCTGCAGGGAAGAATTGCCAATGTGTACTTCTGTGACTTGGCACTAAGGCCACATCAGGTGGCTAGGGTCTACTCTCAGCGGTAGACCTTGAGAAAGAAAGCCCCGCAGTTGTCCTAAGCATTGTATGTGAACAGTACTTCTGGGGAAAGGCGGGGGACGGGAAGGTGAGAATTAGCCCAAGTGAGAAATACTTGATGTTCTCACGAATTTGCTGGACTGTGGTGGGCAGGATTTTATTTTTTCTTTTTTAAAATCGGGGCTAGACTGCTCGAGTGCCTCATCCTTCAAGACCATGCAGTTCCCTCTTTTACTTCTGTGCTTACAACCTAAGTACTAAAATCGTTTCCCATGACTTTGCCACTGTTACGAAGATGGATGGACACACGTGCATCAGTAAGGAGAAAGCCAGCACTGGAGGTGTTGGCGGAGATGGCAGCCTGCCAGCTCTGGTCTCCCAGGCCAGTGTTACAGCCGACTTCGTGGGCTAGAGAGGATTTCTTGTACCTGATCTGCATCTTTGTATCCTGTTTCCCGGCTTCCTCTAAGAGTTGAGGAAGTACTTCCCATAATCCCCAACTTACTGTGCATGCATAGGTCTCCCCATGGGAGCTGGATAAACCCTACTTGTGGGCAGAAGCATACGCGTCCCTAGTTATCTCTGATTGAATGAGGAGGAGAGAAAGAAATGTGTTCCTAGTGTCCAGAGTTAAAATTTATCGTGTGTTTTGCCAAAGAATTAGTGTTATATCTGATGATGAGGGGTAGTCATATTAAACATTTGTTAAGTTCATACTGTGTGCCAGTTACTGTAATAGGTCCTGAGGAGACCATTGGTGGGCAATGCCCTTTTATTGAATTTATGGCCTAATGTAGTGTAGTTGAACCAGTGTTGTACAGGGCCTCACCTTGTGAACAACACAGCTAAGACCCAGAAAGGAAATAAAATAGACTCCAGAGGTGAAATATTACCAAGTTGATACACCTAAGCCCCGTGCATTTGACACAAGAAGAAACCCACAGATTCTGAGCGCCTGTTTGACTTTGGATGCGGTTTTAACAAGCTTGATTACCTGGCTTTCCAGCCCACAATAGCCAAGAAGCAGCAAATTAGAAAGAGGAGTATGATTAAAGGAGGTTACTGAGGAAAGTAGAATGCAAACTCATAGGCTAAAAATTAATTCTAAAAAGGCACTAAAACAAAGCACAACAAACTGGATACCTTGAATATAAGACATTATTTCTTTTTTTTATTTTTTTCTTAAGGCACTGTTTCTGTGTATGTTCTACATAAAGCCCTGTTTTCTGGGACCTTAATGATAATTATGTAGAAAAGGGTGAAACGGGAAACACAGGGGTAGCAAATTAAACTGGATTCTTTACTCTGGTACTATTCAACGTCTTTAATAAGGCCTGAACTAATTTTTTTGGAGCATTTCTCCAGACAGTGTTCTGCAGCACATACTTGGGGGAACGTTGATGTAAAAAAACCCATCAGAGTAGCAGGATGTTAGGCAGTGTTGGTGTTTAGAGGGGTGATGCCAGGTCATCATAAGAGTTAAGTTATGTTTAGCACTCAGGGTTTAATGAGGCAGAGAAGAAGGATACACATTTTAATTTTGTCTATCAAAATGGTTATACATTTGGAATTTTTTTTTAAGTTTATTTATTTATTTTGAGAGAAAGAGAAAGCATGAGTCAGGGAGGGGCAGAGAGAGAGAATCCCAAGTAGGCTCCGGATGTCAGCGTGAAGCCCAACTTGGGGCTCAAAGCCCCGAACCACAAGATCATGACCTGAGCTGAAGTTGGACATTTAACCTACTGAGCCACCCAGGTGCCCCAATATTTTAGAATTCTGAGGACTCTAGAAAAGTAATTTATATCTCTCATTTATTTAAAAAAATTTTTTTAGTGTTTATTTATTTTTGAGGGACAGAGAGAGACAGAGCATGAGTAGGGGAGGGGCAGAGAAAGAAAGAGACCCAGAATCCAAAGCAGGCTCCAGGCTCTGGGCTGTCAGCACAGAGCCAGATGTGAGGCTCAAACCCACGAAAGATGAGATCATGACCTGAGCTGAAGCCGGACGCCCAACCGACTCAGCCACCCAGGCGCCCCGATATCTCTCATTTAATCGTTATCGATGTTAGATACATGAGGCATTCCTGTATTTGAAATGTATCTCAGGCCACTATGTGGTAAAAGGGCTTTTCCTACTTTTCTTGAGTCCCTAATTCCCAATTATAACATTGCTTCTATGAACCAACGTGTTCTAAGTTCCCAGCAGTCTCTTTAGAAATGGAATTTTAGAGTATCACACATTGGCAGTTGGATACTTTACTGAAACAAGCAGTCTGGCTACTGTTAAGTGTCTTTGAAAGCGTTCTAAAAAAGAAATTAGTGAACATTTGATTTTTAATGAGTATTATCCATCCAGAGTGTTCCCTAATTGTGTATATGCAGTATGATTTTTATGAAGTTGTAATCAGTATAGACATATAGTCCTATGACCTGATCTCAGTTACTGGTACTTTGTGTAAATATTTTTCATATTTACATATGTGTCTTTTATTTATAGCCATATGAGGTTTTGTTATTTCAGTAGACTGTAGTCTGCTTAGTAACAGTAGCAGCAGGCTATGTCCCCATGAGCAGGTCTGTATATCTGTGAACTTTGTTCTTTATTTTTGAGAAATGTTTTCTTTATGCTAATTCTCCATCTATAATTTTAAAGAACTCTGTTTTCTCCATTCTGCATATTGATTTTTATACACAATTCCATGAGATAATGCCAGCTGTCATTCATATTCTTTAATTTTACTCTTTTCCTTCTTTTTTTTTAAAGATGGTTTATTATTTTATTTTATAAGTTTATTTACTTTTGAGACAGAGAGCACAAGGGGGGAATGGCAGAGAGAGAGGAGGAGACATAGAATCTGAAGCAGGCTCCAGGCTCTGAGCTGTCAGAGCCCGACGCGGGGCTCAAACCCACGAACTGCGAGGTCATGACTGAGCCACCCAGGCGCCCCTTCTTTTCCTTCAATTAAAGCACTGTTGACCGATTCATGTACAGTGCACACTCACAGTGTACAGTGAGTTTGTTGCTTTTGTAATGCTTAAGGATTTCCAGCTTTGTCTGATTTGGATTATGACTCTACTAGCCCTTTCATTTTTATATTTTACATTCATTTTAATAAAAAAGGACACCAAGCAATACAATAATTAAATAAACACATAAATACTGCTGTATTGATTAAGATAGTAACAATGCCCGGGGCCCCTGGGTGGCTCAGTCGGTTGAGTGTCTGACTTCGGCTCAGGTCATGATCTCATGGTTCATGAGTTCAGGCCCTGCTTTGGGCTCTGTGCTGACAGTGTGGAGCCTTCCTGGGATTTTCTCTCTCCCCCTCTCTCTGGCCCTCCCCCTGCCATGCCTCTCTCTCTCAAAATAAATAAACTTAAAGAAAAAAAAAAAGAAATAGTTAGTGGTCCTTGATTTATGGCCGTTTAGTGGGTGATTCTAGGAGATTTCCTCACAGTGCAGTGAACTAAGCTGCTTGCTTCCTTCCCTTTGACTTCTCCACAGATTTGCCTTCACCCATTTTTGCAAGGTTTGGTTAAAATTATGGTGGGAAAAAAAAAAACTCTTTTCCTCTCTGTGACATGTAAGACCTAATCATATTTATTTTCTACAGCATTTCTCTGTTCATAGCTGTGTGTTTGCAGTCTGACTGGGAACATTGGTATCATTTTCATCATGCCAACAGTGGTGGTAATGGACGTATCCCTTTCCATGACCCGACCTGTGTCTATTGAAGGGTCTGAGGAATATCAACGCAAGCACCTAGCCGCCCATGGTTTGACGATGCTGTTTGAGCACATGGCCACAAATTACAAGCTTGAGTTTACAGCCCTGGTGGTTTTTTCATCACTCTGGGAGCTGATGGTTCCCTTCACAAGAGATTACAACACGCTTCAGGTATAAAAAGGAGTAAGTTATTGCACTACAGGGCCCAAGTTTTTAGGGAGGATACAGTGTTACCATATTGCACTGAATATTTAGAACTTGGGATTATTTAATGTTAAGTCTGTGGGTAAAATATCTATAAAATAAAGATTCATAACCTGTAAGCCTTATGCCTTTGGTAGAGCTCTGAGTTTGAGCTGTGAGTTGTTACCTTATTTTCTTCTCTCAGTTTTCTGGAATTATCTTACGGAAAGGAGAAGATGTCAAGATGTAGTGCCCCATTCCCTAAAATTCAAGGTCTTTAAGTGCAATACTTGATTCTTTTCTATTTTCCTATAAAACGAGGAGTTGAAAAATGACCCTTCTTATAAAAACCTTTATTCTAGAGTAATTCAAAATTATAATTCCTCTCCAGTAAATAGCTTTGATTTACAGATGCCAAGAAATTATAATTTTTAAACCTTAATTATTAGGTGTTAGTTCAAAAGATGTCTGTGAAATGCCAAAGAATTTACTTTCTGACACCATCTCTAAGTCATCAATATTTCCTGCGGTACCTAGCACAGTGCCTTGCCTATAATCGAATTAAAACAGTTTAGGGGCACTTGGGTTGCTCTGTTGGTTAAGCATCCGACTCTTGATTTTGGCTTAGGTCATGTCTCAGGGTTGTGAGATTGAGCCCTATGTTGGGCTCCACGCTGGTCTTGGAGCCTGCTTGGGATTCTCTTCTGTCTCCTTCTACCACTCATCTGCATGCTTCCTCTCTCTCTTTCTCTCTCAAAATTAATCAGTAAAAGAAAAGAAAACAATTTAGCAAAATAATTGCTGGATAGGTTAGAAATCCAGGATCAGTGTAATTTGATTTTTTTAAATATAAGTAATAACATTCAGTTAAATATTTCTTTTATTATCTCACTTTCTTAATGTTACCCAAAAGCTTTTTAAAAATTGCACTGGATTTTTTTTTTTAAGTTTATATATTTTGAGATAGAGAGGGAGTGAGCCCAAGCTCAGCACGGAGCTCAACACAGGGCTGGACCTGGGGCTTGATTCCACAACTACAGCATCACGACCTGAGCCGACATCACAAGTCAAACGCTTAACCGATTGAGCCACCCCCGCACCTCTGCACTGGATTTCTCATAAATGAGTACTAAACTAAGGGTTTTTGGATGTTCAGCAGTTCTGAAATTTAGAGAATTACTGTCTAAGTTGTTCATAGTAGTGGTTAAGACCAGGAGCCCTGGAGTCCGATTGAATGGTTTTAAATCTAGACTCTGCTACCTCTAGGTATGCAACCTAGGAAAGTTACCTCATCAATCTGTACCTCAGTTTCCTCGTTTTAAAAATCAGTTAATAATCTGTACCTTATGGAGTGCTGTAGTAACTAAATGCATGAAAAGTGCCTATGTTGGTGTTTAGGATATAGTTAGTGCTCAGTTTTTGTCATTTTTTGGATGTATTTCAGGGTTCCCTCACAAAGCTATGAACCTGGTGGATTGTTTACTCATACTTGATAAGAGAATGGAATAAAGGGAGCTTTATTTAATTTCCTTTGTGGTTGAGAAAGCCTGTCTTACAATTTTTTTTGAGAAACTATAGAAACACAATGTCCCCTGTGTAACGTTCATGCTTTGGACAGTTTATGTTGTTTTCTAATAATAGATTAAAACAGTAAAGAGTAATGAGCAATTTTATCTTTTATTCAATTAGGAAGCACTAAGTAATATGGATGATTATGATAAAACCTGCTTGGAATCTGCATTGGTTGGTGTTTGCAATATTGTTCAGCAAGAATGGGGTGGTGCAATTCCTTGCCAGGTAATGATCAATTCTTTTTCATTGCCCTGAGTTAAAACTATTAATCACTGAGGTGCTTCGATTTTCTTTAGGCTCTGACACAGCACGCATTGTAATTTCTATAAACTACATTATACGCGATTGGTATCTTTTTAAAAGAAGGCACTAAATCAACACTACCATGCTCAGAAAACAGCACAATTATGCCTTGAGGAAAGCATTGTCCTAGTAAATTGGCTTATTGCAAACTAGTATTGTTTGTATAAAACATGAAGTGCTCACAGTAGCATTTTAGAACACTCCCTAGAAGGGGTTTTGAATGATAGAATTATAAACATCACTACATTATGCTCCGTCTTTATTATCTCACTGTAGCATTTATTTAGCAAACTTAACCATCTCAACTGAGTTGTCTAAAAATGGGAGGAGTATGAATGTCATATAATCTATTGCCCTTTACTTAGAGTCCATAGCAGGTCCACATTAGCATCAAATCAGAACAGAGTATTAGAATAAAAAGATAATTGGGAGCTTGCTATAAACAGGTATAGACATCCCTCAGAGATATGGTGGGCTCAGTCTAGACCACCAGAATAAAGCTAATATTGCAATAAAGTGAGTCAGATGAATTTTTTAATTTCCCAGTACATATAAAATTGTTTACACTATACTGTAGTCTGTTAAGTGAATGATTGCATTATGTCAAAAAAATATACATATCTTAATTAAAAAGTACTTTATTGCTAAAATGCTAACCATCAGCCAAAATTTGTAATCACTGACACAATCACCATAACAAAGATAACGATAATGAAAAAGTTTAAAATATTGCAAGAATTACCAAAATGTGGCACAGAGACATGAAGTGAGCAAATATGTTAGAAAAATGGTGCCAAAAAACCTCAGTGCAGGGTTGCCACAAACCTTCCATTTGTAAAAACTATATCTGTGAAGCACGAAACAAAAACACAAACACACACACACAAAAACTAAATATGCTTGTGCTTTGAGAAGTGGCAGCATATTTTTAAGGAGAAAACAAAAAATCGGTAACAGCATAATTATAGTAATTTACAACAGGAGTCAGCAAGCTTTTTCTTTTTTTTTATGTTTATTTATTTATTTTAAGAGACTGTGTGCTTGCACACCCATGAGGAAGCACGAACTGGGGAGGGGCGGGGGGAGAGAGAATCCCAAGCAAGCTTTGCAGGGTTCAGTCTCACAAACCATGAGGTCATGACCCGAGCTGAAACCAACTGAGCCACCCAGGCACCCCAGCAAGCTTTTTCTATATATATATATATATTTTTAAATATATTTTTCAGTGTTTTTTATTTATATTTGAGAGACAGAGAGAGACAGTGTGAGCAGGGGAGGGTCAGAGAGAGGGAGACACAGAATCCGAAAGCCTGACACAGAGCCTGACGCGGGGCTCGAACTTATGAACCTTGAGATCATGACCTGAGCCGAAGTCGGACACTCAACCGACTGAGCCACCCAGGCGCCTCATGCTTTTTCTATATTTTAGATGTTGCAGATGTCTGTGACAGCTCCTCATTTCCACTGTCGTGGCATGAAAGCAACCATAGATAAAAATAAATAAGTGAAATGGCTGTGTTGCAATAAAATTTTATTTACAAAACCAGACAGTGTGCCATAGTGTATGATTTTTTATTATATGGTCAAACATGGATTCTTTAGTAGTGTCAGTGGCATAACTGGTATTTATTTTTTACTTAAAAATAAGATTGTGGTTGCCTGGGGGTGAGAGAAGGGTTGGGGGATTGACTCAAATAAAGTACAAGGGAAAATGGAAAGTGACAGGACTGATCTTTATTTTGATTGTAGAAGTGGTTGCTCACTCAAGGCAGTTGTTGGAATTCCTAGAACTTTATACTAAGAAGGATGAATTTTGTTGCATGTGAATTCTCAGTAAACCCAACTTTTTTTTTTGTCTTCCTGTCAAATCACTCTGTTTTGCAGAGTATGAACTCATGGGTTAATGAAGACCCGGAGCTGCTACTGAAAGGTTAAATCACATTAATAAATGCCATGAATGCCTTTTGATCAACTTCTTTTCAGAAATAAACATGTTTGTCACCTTCATAAACATTTATTTGGAAAATCTGTGCATACAGAATATTTAATGTCCTAACAATATACTGAATAAATGAAATTTTGTTGTTACTATCTCCTAAACTAGAAGCTAGCTGGTAGCACAATTTCCTTTGCTACTTCTTCAGTCATTTTATTTTATTTTATTTATTTATTTTTTTAATTTATTTTTTGAGAGACAGAGAGAGACAGCGCGAGCAGGGGGAGGGTCAGAGAGAGAGGGAAACACAGAATCCGAAGACAGGCTCCAGGCTCTGAGCTGTCAGCACAGAGCCCGACGCGGGGCTCGAACCCACGAACCGTGAGATCATGACCTGAGCCGAAGCCGGACGCTCAACCGACGAGCCACCCAGGCGCCCCTCTTCAGTCATTTTAGAGAAGAAATTCAGAAAATACGTAACAAGCAGGATCTTGTGCACCATGCAGACTTCTGCCTTTTAATATTTTTTCTTCCTTTGCAAAAGGAAGAATCTGAATTTGAGATGTCCTGTACCCGGAGGGCATGGGGCTAGGCCTAGATCCACTTAGATTTACTTGATGAGTTTTGGAGTGAATCAGGTCCAAAACACTGTGCAAGGTGTGGAAGCTATTAGTGATTGTTTTTATCATCCGTTGCTATCAATAGATTTGTTTTAATGTGGAATTTTATTAACCAGGGTTTTAGACAGCTGGACCATGTCTTTCTTATCTGAGTAAAGTCCGTCTCCTTTTGATATTGCGTGAAATATTTCCATTATCACAAAGCATCTGAAAAAAGTAGGGGCAGAAGTAAATCGTTATATTACATTGGTTCATAGAAGAGGAAATTGCCTTGTAGTAAATTGACTATCTTCCCAAAAGATGATATCCCTCCAAGAGACTACCATTGAGCATTCTTGGGCTTTAGAAATAAGTACCAATCTTGGTACTTCACATGGTGCAGTCACCTAATACTGCTTTAATGCCTGTTATTATCAAGTTACAAGTGTAGGATAGGAAAAGCCAAAACAATCCTCCTCTGAAATGCTTGGAAAGTCTACACCCTGTAGGGTCACTGAAGCAATGAGGAAAATGATTTGTAACTACTTTCAATTGTTGGTATATTTTGAAGGCTTTTTCAAATTACAGGTTGATTAAGGATGTATTTTAAAGGTCTTATATCATGTCTGGTTAAATGGCTTTTATAAATATATTTTTAAAACAGTTGTCATTTAAAAAAATTTTTTAACATTTACTTATTTTTGAGAGAGGGAGAGAGAGAGAGAGACAGAGAGAGACAGAGAGAGAGAGAGAATCTGAAGTAGGCTTCAGGCTCTGAGCTGTCAGCACAGAGCTTGACACAGGGCTCGAACCCATGAACTGCAAAATCATGACATGAGTTGAAGTCAGACATTTAACCAACTGAGCCACCCAGGCACCCCTAAAACACTTGTTATTTTAATTGGGTAGAGTTTGTTATCTCTAAAAATAGTGTCAAGGTTCAGATTTTCTAGAGTCCATGTAAAATAGATGCTCGTGTTATTCTTGACATCCAGTGCTGTAGGGGCCAACTCCTTAGCTAAGAGATTGAGTTCTAGTTTTAATACAATTAAATAGGAATTGATTGGATGATTTTTTTTTAAGTGTTCATAGGTAGATACTGGTTTTTATGTTTAATTAAAATACAGTAAAATGCATAGATCTTACGTACACAGTTCAGAGTTTTAACAGATGCGTACACCTATGTAACTACTACTCCAGTAACGATCTAGAACATTTCCATTATCCCACAAAATTTCCTCACCCCCCTCAACTTTCTAATCATTATCCCTCTATTCCTGTTTGATTTATCTTAACTTTGTTGTATCTATTCTAGAACTTCATGTAAGTAGAATCCTACAATGTGTCATCTTTCACTTGACAAAATGTTTTTGAAATTTTTTTTTACTTTCTTATCTCTCTGAAGAGATGGGCTTCTCAGTATAGGTGCAATTAGGGAGAAATGAGAACATTGCTAAATGAGACTGCTTTAAATAAATATGTTATTTCATGTACAAACCTCTCACGCTTTGCAAACAGGTTGTTCTGGTGACAGATGGCTGTCTTGGCATTGGTAGAGGGTCACTGCGACATTCCCTAGCTACTCACAGTCAACGAAGCGAGAGCAACAGGTTTCCACTACCTTTTCCTTTCCCATCTAAGTTATACATCATGTGCATGGCAAATTTGGAGGAGGTAATACTAAGTTCTTTTTAGTTTGGCTAGATACATTTTAGGATTTTATTTTTTAGTATATTCCATAGTAGTAATATTGCATATACTGTAACATTGAACTCCATTGGTTTCAGCTGAGGCTGGTCACTAACTTATATTTGAAAGGACTCTAGGTCAGAAATGCTCTTTAAGTTCAGAGGGTTGCCCATCTCGGGAAACACAGCTGGAGTTGTTACCTGTCGTACTTCCCACAGAGACTCTTCAAATGCCTGAAAGTGAAAATATTCTTTTTGGAGTTAGACAGTTCTCTCATTTAGGAATTCTTATGTCCAGTCCACCAGAAATGTTTACAGACGTGTGCTTGAACTTTTTCAGTAAAGTAACACTACTCTGATACATGTTTTATTAAACTCTGCTTCCTGCTTTTCTCATTTATTTGGGAAAGTTAGTTAACCTTTTTTCACCTCAGTTTTTCTATCTGTAAAATGTAGATAATGACAGTTCTCACCAAAAGATGTTAGAAACGCCTTAGGGGGAAGATACTGTGTAAATACCAACTGGTCACTTCTGAGAATCTTTGTAAAACTATTTCTGAATGAAATAGCTCTACTGGTATCATTTTATATAACATTCCTCTAGGTAACCTTGAATCAAAATTGTTATAGTTATTTTCCTCTCACATTGTTAAAAAATCACTTCTATTACTTATTGCCTGGGTTACTGTGATGGGTATGACCTTGGGGTGCTGATAATAATCTGGCATTGTGTGCCACTTTACAAGGGTCATCTGTTTTGCCTTGTAGCTTCAGAGTACTGATTCCTTGGATTGCCTTGAACGTCTCATAGATTTAAACAATGGTGAAGGGCAGATTTTTACTATTGATGGCCCCCTGTGCTTGAAAAATGTACAGTCTATGTTTGGGTGAGTATATCCTTTGAGCTTTTTTTGCCTTCTTACAATCTTTTGTTATAATTTGATATTCTGCTATAAGATCTATTTCACTATTTCTAATTGTTGTCATTTTATTTCCCCCTGAGTTGCACACTTTTAGGTAAAATTAATGGTAGCAGTGATTTTTTAAAGTTCATCCCCTTTTAAATTAAGCATGACTGAATTAATAATGTCTATAAATATTGACTTCCTTACATGACTCAGCAGTTTCAAAAGATTAATTTGCTTTTGGGTTATTCAGAATTGAAATTTCCTCACCCAAAATGTCAGATTTTGTTCTATTTCACAAATGGGCAGATCATAGTTTTGGAGTCAACTTGAAGGGAAGATAAACTTAGCATCTTGAAAAAATTACTTGAAAAAATATGTATCATATTACTCTTCTAATAACAATGAATCCTTGTATTCTAGAAAACTGATAGATCTGGCATATACGCCTTTCCATGCCGTTCTCAAGTGCGGCCACCTCACTGCTGATGTGCAGGTCTTCCCCAGACCAGAGCCTTTTGTTGTAGATGAGGAAATCGATCCCATTCCTAAAGTCATCAACACAGGTAATGTGTTTTTTAACTTCCTTCTTAGTTCTTTTGTTATCCTTACTTTCTTGTAACTCCTGACTTCTACTCTTCTCTATCCAGGAGGATTGAAAAGAAATGTAAGTTCTCATACCAGGGTGCTGTTGCCATCACCAGTATGTATATATTGGGTGGGAGGAAGCACTGTCTTAGGGGTGGCAGGCTGGTGGTCTTTCATGGTGATGTCATGAATTAATCTCCAATCCTAGATAACTATAGCCACAAATTGAACAGAGTTAGAAATCATGACCAGATTCACTAGCAATGAAATCCTTGAAGTAATTCTTAAGAGATACTAAGATTGATTAGCATCATAATTAAGATCATCTATGAGGAGCTAGATTCTAAACTTGGCTGTGTGAGTCTTCCTGTGTGATGCTGGACAAGTCACTTCCTCTAATTCTGATTGCCTAGGTGAGTGGAATCTCTAGATGAGTCATGGTCTTTTTGAGGTCTCTGCTCTGATGTACTGTACCCCTCTAGCTCTAGTGCTTGTATTAGGACTGAAAGAAGAAAGAGATGTGCTACTGCTTTTGCCTGGTTCTTGCTGGCAGCACTGTGCTTAGCTGAGATTGGCAAAGTGAGTCAGACGTAACAAGAGTGGAGAGGAGAGTTGTCTCCTATTGGTAGGTGGGTGGACCCCTCGAAGTGGTGGATGCACGTTAAGTCATCACTGCCTCAGTCATCATTGTCCCTTTAGTGCGTAGCACGTGTCTGATGCTTAGTGGGTGTTTACTGGATAATTGTTCAGTCAACAAATGATTAAACTTAAGTGCACAGTAAGTAAGTGTTCATTTCACTCATGGATGTACAGATTTGAAGGAGTCTGAGAGTGAAGGGCTGTGCAAAGGCTTTTTATTTTTTGTGTCTTTAGCTCCTGGCCGTCTGGAAGTAGGGCATCCATCTCTCTCACTGTGACTACTGCAGTGTGTTAAGCTGTGCCAAATGTTTTGTTGCCTTCAAACCATCTAGATTCTACTCCCTCCCATCCTCTTTTGATGAGTACCTTTGAATTGGTCTTTTCTTTTCCATGTAAGCTTTTAGTCCAGGATCTTTGTCATTGCTTATACTTAACACTTCTTTTAAGCCACTTTAAAATGCAGGCCTTTGGGGGCGCCTGGGTGGCTCAGTCGGTTGGGTGTCCGACTTCAGCTCAGGTCATGAACTCACAGTTTGTGAGTTTGAGCCTGTCTTCGGATTCTCGTGTCTCCCTCTCTCTCTGCCCCTCCCCCGCTCACTCTCTGCCTCTCTCTCTCTCAAAATAAAATAAAGACATAAAAAAATTAAAAATAAATAAAATAAATAAAATGCAGGCCTTTTGCTACTCAAATGAAAAATATGTAACTGCTTTATGCTGATTCATTTGTTAGTCAGCTAAAGAAGGTAATGACAGCAACTCTCCGGAGAAGCAGATTTCCTGGTGTATTAGAAGTACAACATACTCACCATGACCCTAATTTTTTAAAAAATCGTTTTGAGGCTATGAGTATGTCTGTGCCTAGAAGAAAGACTGAAAAGCAATTCAACAAAATATTAATAGAAGTTTCCTTTGATATGAATAATGAGTGACTTTTCTTCTTTACAATTTTTAGTGTTTTTCCACGTTTTCCTACTATTTATATAATCTGAAAATAAACTTTAAAAAAAGTACTTTGGGATAAAACTTTTATTTTTTACCTATTAGCTTTTCAATGAATACCATTGGTCTTTAATACAGCTTTTATAAAGCGATCATTGGCATATTTAGACTGCTACCTTGGGTTTATAGAGAACATATTTCTTTCTCACAGAAATGTTTTTAATGATAACTTTAGTGTCCAGTCCTCCTGCGAGATGGAGTGGTGGAAGTGCTGGACTGCGACGCCCCCTGCTGACCGGAGCACCCCTCACTAAACAGGGATTCGACCTTGAAGCTTTTGACTTGGCTGGGGACTCAGCCTCATAAAAATAAAGTCTAGCTGATTCGTCTTACAGCTTAAATCATTAAATGAAAGGCAGTTAGTATTATTTCTTGAGCTATTTAAAATGCAAATAATGAATCACCCAGAGAAACTTCTAATAACCTTCCTAGTCAGCACATCTGAATTCCTCACCTAAGTACTGTGTTTGTGAGATCTAGTACGTAGAAAATAATGTACTTCCCTATAGCATGAATTAATTCTGTGTTGATTCAATTTTTTTTTCAGATTTGGAAATAGTGGGATTTATTGATATAGCTGATATTTCTAGTCCCCCAGTTCTTTCCAGACATCTGGTCCTACCAATAGCACTTAACAAAGGTGAGTTCTCATGGGGCGCCTGGGTGGCTCAGTCGGTTAGGCGTCCAACTTCGGCTCAGGTCACGATTTCACGGTTTGTGGGTTCGAGCCCTGCATCGGGCTCTGTGCTGACAGCTCAGAGCCTGGAGCCTGCTTCGGATTCTGTGTCTCCCTCTCTCTGTCTGCCCCTCCCCTGCTCGCACTGTCTCTCTCTGTCTCTCAAAAATTAATAAAATGTTTAAAAAAATTAAAAAAACAAAGGTGAGTTCTTTTCCTATTCTGGTTATACAGATGAAGCACTTTATGATCTGAAGTTATTCTTACATGTATATATAGTTGATAGTAGGATTGCCCATTTTGCAGAATTTGGGGAAAGGAATAGTTAATGGATTGGAATCTTTTTAAAAATTTTTTAATGTTTATTTATTTTGAGAGAGAGAGAGGGAGAAAGAGCACATGAGCAGGGGAGGGGCAGAGAGAGTCCCAAGCAGGCTCCACGCTGCCAGTGCACAGCCTGATGTGGGGCTCAAGCTCACAAACCATGATTTGAGAATCGAAAGTCACATGCTAACCAACTGAGCCACCCAGGCACCCCTATTGATTGGATTTTTTAGAAATGGAATGTCTGGGGTGCCTGGGTGGCTCAGTTGGTTAAGCATCCAACTTCAGCTCAGGTCATGATCTCATGGTTTGTCAGTTTGAGCCCCGCATCAGGCTCTGCTGACAGCTAGCTCAAAGCCTGGATCCTGTCTTCAGATTTCCGTGTCTCCCTCTCTCTCTGACCCTCCCCTGCTCATGCTGTCTCTCTTTCTCTCTCTCTGTCTCAAAAATAAATAAAAACTTTAAAAAAAATTTTTTTTTAACTTTAAAATGGAGTGTCTGGGGGTGCCTGGGTGGCTCAGTCATTTAAGCATCCAACTTCGGCTCAGGTTATGATCTCATGGTTGGTGAGTTTGAGCCCTGTATCAGCTTTCTGCTGTCATTGCTGGGCCCGCTTCAGATCTTCCGTCCCCTTCTTTTCTCTGCCGCTTCCCCGCTCATACTCGCTCAAAAATACACATTTAAAAAAAAAAAAGTAACGTCTTGGGCACCTAGGTGGCTCACTCAGTTAAGTGTATGACTCTTGATTTCAGCTCAGATCATGATCTCACTGTTTGTGGGTTCAAGCCCCATGTTAGACTTCATGCTGACAGCATAGAGCCTGCTTAGGATTCTCTGTCTCCTCTCTCTCTGCTTCTCCCCCCACTCACACGTGTTCATTCTCTCTCTCTCTCTCTCTTTCTCAAATAAATAAATAAGCTTTAAAATTTGTTTTAAATAAAAATTGAATGTTGCCTAATATATTAAGAAACTAGTTCTGTTTTAATTTCACGACCATAATAAAAGAAACTCTTTAGCTGTCAATCCCTAGCTTCCCATATCCCTCAACCCCAGGTCACTATTAAATGTCCTTTTTGTTTCTATAGATTTTCCTATTCTGGATGTTTCATATAATATGGGAAAATGGGTTTTTATATGGATATAGGAAAACCAGAATAAGAATTTTCCTTATTTATTCCCATATAAGCAATTTATAAGTAATATTCCTTTATAAGCAAATACTTTTCTTCCAAGGCTGGAAACAGCCTAGGAGTATAATTGGGGTCTGGGAGTTTTATAGCTAATCTCAGTCTGACCTGTTTTCTATTCACAGAAGGTGACGAGGTGGGTACTGGCATAACTGATGACAATGAAGATGAAAACTCAGCCAATCAGATTGCAGGAAAAATACCCAACTTTTGTGTCCTGCTCCATGGCAGCCTAAAAGTGGAAGGAATGGTGGCAATAGTTCAATTAGGGTAAGAAACTTTGTTTACCTTCGGTTGAATGTAAGGGAGAATCAATTTGCAAAATGAAGTATTTCCTAGACTTTTCTGAAGGAAATAGAAAAGTCCTTGTCACCTTTTTCCTCTCCCTGCCATACCCTTCCCACCTACCATCACCTTCTAGACTGCTCTTTAAATCATTCCTAAAGTCAATACAGAGTGGGCCTTTTTTTTTTTAATTTTATATTATATCCTTTCTCTATTTTCCTCTTTTTTATTTTTGTCTAGGAAATCTGGACTCAGTTATAACAGTGCTACTGCTTGCTCTGAGATCTTATGCAATATTCACAGACTCCTCAGCTATAAAATGAGGAGGTAGAACTAAATGAAAAAAGATGCCAAGAACATTGATTGAACATTTTACTATGTGCCAGGCACTCCTGTAGTCACTCTACGTATATTAATTCATTTAATCCCTCACAACAGCACTATACAGAGGGTGTTAGTGTTATCCCTATTGTATAGATGAGGAAACTGAGGCTTGGGGAGGTCAAGGAACTTGCTCAGGGTCACACAGCTTGTAAACAAAAGAGCCAGGGTTCTTACCCATGCATTCTGACTCCAGAGCCCATGCTCATAACCATTGTGCTATAACCCTTCCCTGTGAGGAAAACCTTTCTAGCTTTCACGTTTGCTGCAGTCTTGAAATTTGCAAAACCATCTGCTTCCCTCTCTATAATACCTATTGTTAGGAAAGAAGAGGTGACTGATCATCTTCTGGCCATCACCTGGGGTTGACTGGTATAGAAGATGAAGAGATTAGGAGTACTCAAATGAAGCTCCATTTCTACTTGAGTTAAAATTACCTGGTCCAAAAAGAAGAATACAATTCTTATTAGGTATTAGTTTGCTGTATTTCTTGGTACCCAAGTTACTTGTACTGGCTCTGAATATGATAATTCCTTGGGGCCCTTTGAGAGGCGGGAATGGAGTTGGGTAATGGCTTTGTGCCCTTTGTTAGAAGTACTCTCCCTGTTGGTGTTGCTGTGAATGACTCAAGGAGGCAGCTGAAACATAGGTTGCAGCCCTTACTCCTCCCGACCTCTGTGGCTGTTTGCTGCCCTTGTGATTTTTTTTTAATGTTTGTTTATTTTTAAGAAAGAGAAAGAGAGCGAGCGCTAGAGGGGGAGGGCAAGAAAGAGAGGGAGACAGAATCTGAAGCAGACTCTAGGCTCCAAGCTGTTAACTTTACAGTCCCAGGCTTGACATTCTTCTGATCTTCCATCTTCTCTCCATCTAGTCCTGAATGGCATGGAATGCTCTACTCCCAAGCTGACAGCAAGAAGAAATCAAACCTCATGATGTCTCTCTTTGAGCCTGGCCCAGAACCTCTCCCATGGCTAGGGAAAATGGCACAGTTGGGTCCTATTTCAGGTATAACCCAGATCAGATTTTACTTACCTTGACTTTGTTTTCTCCCTACTATTCTGAATGGTTCTGACAGTGTAGTCAGAGAGCTGTGTGCTCCCTTATGGGTGTGCTGTGGTATCTAATGCTGAATATGTGCATGGAAAACCCCAACAGAGTTTGATGTTTGAACTTGTAACTTTATGTCAAGGGAAACCGACATTTAGGTTGCTTTAAGTAAATGTAAATACCCTCACTGCTTAGGGTGATAAGATACTGTCTGTAAACTTTTTTTTCTCCAGTACACTATTTTAACCCAGGTAACCTCAGTCACTCCTAGATAATTTAATTCCCTCCCTTCTGGAAAGTGTTTTCCCTTAGCTTTCCTAACATTACATTCTCTGGTATTTTCTTGTCCTCTTGTCTTTTTCTCTTGCCTCATGATTTTCAAAATGCTATTCTTTGCCTCCTTCTCGTGGGTTATTCTTCTCTCTTGTTTATTTCATCAGCCATTACAGCCTCACCCTCCCCTAAATCCATCACTCTGGTCCTACTTGATCTCTTCCTGGAACTTGCATCTCGTATTTCCAGTTCCCAGTGGGACGTGTCCACCTGGATATTCTGTCTTACTACCAAGCTCAGAATGTTTGTTACAGAAATTAGTATCTCTCACCCTTCCCCCCTAAACAGTTACTTCTTCTGATTTCCTTGCCCCTACTCATTGAAGTCTAAGTACTTCTAGGTACCCAGGCTCCAACTGTAGAGTCATCCTTGACTCATTTGGGCCCATTTCAATTTCAGGAACATCTATCAAGCAACTTTTTAGGGGATAAAAGAGTTAGCAGGAGTTAGTTGCTCAAAGTCTAGTGGAAAGTGGAATATAAACACAGACTGGTACAAGGTCAGAGTTGGCCTTGATGATCAGCTCTGCCAGAGAACTCAGGAGAATCTTCACAGAGGGAGGGACACCTTAGCTGGCGTTTGAAGAAAAAGATGTGCTGAACTACTGAAGGAAGAGGGGGCATCCTAGACAAATGGAACACCTATAGAAAAAGAAATCTGGAACACAAAGGATGAGGATAGGGGAGGGAGGGCCAGATGATAGGTTAGGGGTTGGCAGTGGCTGGATTAGGGCAGGCTTCATCTGAAGTATGAAGAGCTGAAACTATTCTGCAGATACTGGGAAGCCACCGAAGGGGATGCATGTGAGAACCGTGGAGATACCAGTTAGGAGACTTTGTATTCTGGGCACTGGAGCCTCTGGAGTTGTGCGGTATGGCTGAAATTAAGTGAGAGCTAATAAATTTACGTTTAGAAAGATAGTTCTGTGGAGTGTGAATTTGGAAAGGAAAGGGCATCCTGCAGTTAGAAGTCTACTGTGACAGTCCTGGAGATGTAAAGAGGAGAGGCTGAACAGGGCAGTGGCTGGGAATAGATAGGGTGGATCCAAAAGATATTCAGGAGGTAGAATGAACAGTGTCTAGATATGAGAATAAAGGAAATGGGGGTGTCAAGAATGATCCCAGGTTTCTGAACTAGGCTGCAGGGTGAAAGGCGATACTGCTGATTGAAAGAGAGAACAAGGGCACCTGGGTGGCTTTGTTGGTTCAGGATACAACTCTCGATTTCAACTCAGGTCACCATCTCATGGTTGGTGGACTCAAGCCCCATGTTGGACTCTGTGCTGACAGCACGGAGCCTGCTTAGGATCCTCTCTCTCCCTCTCTCTCTGCCCCCCACCTAAAAATAAATAAAACTTTTCTTAAAAAATAAAAGAAACAGAACAGAGGAGGAATAGTAGGTTTGGGAAGATGTCTTTTGTGCATGTTGCGTTTATACCTGTAAGATTTAAGTGGAGGTGCCTAGAGACCATTCCTGTAAGAGTTCTAGAGAGGGGGCAGAGTTGGATATATAATTTTTAGTTATAAGCATATCACTGATAGTTAAAATGGTGAGAATGAAGGTAAGCTTAGGCCAATGGTTCACACATTTGATTTTTTGTATACATTAAAAAAAAAAAACATGTTTAAAAATTGTTTCCTGGGCCCCACTTAAATATGGGGTAGGACTGATTCAGTAGGTCTGAATTCTGGCCTAAGAACTTGCAGTTTTAATATCACCCAAGTGATAATAGTCCAGGTGACCCATAACCACACTTTAAGAAGACTTACCCTCGGGAAGGTATGTAATGAAGGCAAAAAGGGAGACAAGGACCAAACCCCTAGGAAAGACTAACTACTGGGGACAGTGGAAAGGGCACTAGTAAAGGAAAATGAGAAGGAATAGAAGGAAAAGTAGAAAAAAGTGATGTCACAAAAGCCAAAAAAATAGAGACTCAAGAAGAAAGTACATTGTCTCATACACATGTAAGATACATGACCTACATACTCTGTCTTATACACATGTGCAAGCATGTCAGTTAGGCCTAAAGGATACCTTTGCCACTGAAGCCTAGAAAAAATTTTGACTAAATATAGACCCTAGAAGCTAGACCAAGAGTCAGCAAGCTTTTTCAGTGAAGGGCCAGATAATAAATATTTTAGATTTTGCAGGCCATGTGCTGTTATAACTGCTAAACTCTGCCATTATAGCACAGTACATAAATGAATGGGAATGATGTATCCCAGTAAAATTTTATTCATGGACACCAAAATTTAAATTTCATGCAATTTTCATGTGTCATGAAGTATGATTTTGATTTTCCCCCAACTATTTAAAAATCTAAAAACCATTTCTAACTCAAAAAGCAGGCCATAGTTGGCCAGCTCTTGAACAGAATGCAGGGGCTGGTGTTTTAAAGTTTACACAGGGAAAGAGAATATGACTTTGCTTTCAAATAAGACAAAACTGAAATCTCTGAGTAAAGCTAGGAATGTGGAAGGTCTACCCCCTTATTGAGAGGATGACAAGAAAAATTCTACCCATTGTTTCTACCTGCTTTTCCAGATATTATAAAAATTTAAGTCTCCCAGGGTGCCTGGGTAGCTCAGTCGAGTGTCTGACTCTTGGTTTTGGCTCAGGTTCATGGGTTTGAGCCCTGCATTGGGCTCTGCACTGGGCTCTGTGCCAACAGTGCAGAGCTTGCTTGGGATTCTCTCTCTCCCTCTCTCTCTGCTCGTCCCCCTCCAAATAAATAAATAAATAAATAAATAAATAAACTTAAAAAATTAAAAGTCTCACGAGTCCTGCACCTCGCAGGTTGACACTACCCATTCTGAAGTGGGGATCTCCAAAACCAAGCAGTGCACTAAACTGTTTCTGAAGCAGTGAAACCCATGGTGCAGCCTCCAGAGGTAATATATAATGGCAACACAGGGCAAAAGGATTTCTGCAGAAAAAACATCCTCACTGAAGAAGAGTTCCTGATTTGAAGAAAAGTCTTTAAATTACGTGAACATTATATCTCCTTTGAAGGGAGGCCAACAGGAGAATTAGAATTGGCACCTTGAGACCTCAATCTGAAAGATGCCACAGAATGAGTGTTGTAAATGACTAAAGATTTTTAGGAAGGAATGGAAACCAAGAGGAAAGAAGAGTCAGTTGACATCAACAGAAGATTTTTGGTGGCTTTGTAAGAGTAGCTTCAGTCATGGTTAGCCAGGAGGCAAGTTGAGGAATGAGTGAGAGATGAGGAAAGGAAGATGACAGGTTTGCCACAAGAGGAGAGAAGTAAGGCAGGAATTGGAGAGCACTGGGCGGAGGAAGCCATGCGTGTGGGTTAGGATGAAGAGATTGCTCACCTCCTAGTCTGTGTAGCATTCCTGAATTCATTCTACCTTCTCGTTTGCACTGCTCTTGCCTTGGTCTGGCTTTCTTTTACCTTTCATTTAGATCAAAGGTCAGCTAACCAATGCCTGCTGGCCACACTAGCCCACTGCTTGTTTTGTAAATAAAGGTGTACTGTAAAGTTTTATTACATGGTCACATGCATTCGTGGATGTGTTATCGAGGACTGCTTTCCTGCTTCGGTGGCAGAGTTGAGTAGTACAACAGAGACCATAACCCACAGACTCTAAAATATTTACTGCCGGGCTTTTTGCAGGAAAAGTTTGTCAACCCCTGACCTAGACTTGTGACATTCTCACACAGATACCTGTCGATGATTTAACATGTAGCATTCAAGTTTCCAATCTAGTAGTGCTTGGTTTGTGTACATGTTCTTTATTCAAATTTAACTGCTTTTTACTTTGCCCCATATTCATTTTTTCCTCCCTCAGAGTCTGTTCTCTTCAAATGAAGATAATAGCTAACATTTTGTTGAACTTAACTTTGTACCAGGCACTCTGCTAGATGATAAAGTGTATTACCTCCTTTAATTCTCATGACAGTCTTATGAGGTTAGAATTGCCATTATGGCAACAAGTAATAATTGATAATAAAACTTAACCTTAGAGGGTTGTTGAGAGAATTTATTGAGAGAATGTGTATAAAGTGACTGACACACAGTAGATACATAATAAATGGTAGATCTTGCTGTTTTTATTGGTTTTTTTCCCTTTTTTTAATTAAAGTATAATTAATGTGCAGTGTTAGTTTCAGGTGTACAGTATAATGATTCAATAATTACATTACTCAGTGCTCATCATGATAAGTGTACTCTTAATTCTCTTTATCTACTTCACCCATCCTTCCACTCATATCCTATTTGGCAACCACCAGAGTCTGGGTTTTTTTCTTTAGTCTTTTTCTTTGTTCATTTGTTTCTGAAATTCCACACATGAGTGAAATCATATGGTGTTTGTCTTTCTCTGACTTATTTCACTTAGGATTATACTCTCTAGGTTCATCCATATTGTTGCAAATGGCAAGATCTTTTTCTTTTTTACGGCTGAATAATATTCCCGCGCGCGCGCGCGTGTGTGTGATCACATCTTTATCCATTCATCTGTTGATGGACATGGGTTGCTTCCATATCTTGGTTCTTGTAAATAATGCTGCAATAAAGACAGGGGTGCATATATCTTTTCAAATTAGTGTTTTCATTTTCTTTGGGTGAATACCATAGTGGAATTAATGGATTATATGGTAATTCTATTTTTAATTTTTTGAGAAACCTTCATACTGTTTTCCACAGTGGCTGCACTAATTTGTATTCCCGCCAGCATTGCCTAAGGGTTTCTTTTTCTCCATATCCTGGCCAACACTTGTTAGTGTGTGTGTGTGTGTGTGTGTGTGTGTGAGAGAGAATTTTTTTTTATTGTAGACATTCTGACAGGTATAAGGTGACACAGCATTATGGTTTTTGTTTGCATTTCCTTGATGATCAGTGATACTGAGCATCTTTTCATGTGCCTGTTGGCCAGTTGTATGTCTTCTGTGGAAAAATGTTCAAGTCCTCTGCCCATTTTTTAATTGGATTATTTGTTTTTCTGGTATTGTATAAATTCTTGATATATTTTGAATATTAACCCCTTATCAGATATATAATTTGCAAATATATTCTCTCATTCAGTAGGTTGCCTTTTCGTTTTGTTGACGGTTTCCTTTGCTATGCAAAAAGCCTTTTATTTTGTTGTTGTACTCCTAATAGCTTAATTTTGCTTTTGTTTAACTTGCCTGAGGGGACATACCTAGAAAAATATTTCTGTGGCCCGATATCAAAGAAGTTGTTTTTATTTATTTATTTATTTTAGTCACAGCAAGGCCTCCAGCACAATACCGTCGTTTAGACCTATCCCTCCTACTTCTCATTCTGTTCCTAGAAACAACCACTTACAACTTCTAATTTTAGAAGGGTTTTTTTGGTATTTACATTTCTAATTAACATACATATATAATTCTTTGACTTTTTTTTTCATTTTAAATGTCATATTTTTTACTTTTTAAGGTTCACTACTTAGTTCTCTACCAACACCATCCCCACCCACCCATCCAAGAAGCACATTTTCCCTTCCTCTATCCTTGCAGTGTGGTTGTAGTGTTCTTGGTTGTTAAACCAGTATACTGTCCTTGTTAAACGATGTGTTATTTACAACTAAGCGGTGTGGTGTATATCAAGTTACATTTTGTTTTACAATTCCTTGTTCTCTGCACTTTTTTTTAAGCTTTGTTTTCTTTTTTCTAGCAGACAAGATAAATGTGCAGCTGACCCTTGAATAATGTGGAGGTTATAACTTTTAACCCCTTCAAAACTTAACTATTAAGAGCCTACTAATGACCAAAAGTATTACTGATAACAAACAGTTAACACATATTTTGTATGTTATATGTATTATATACTGTATTCTAGAGAAAAGAAAATGTTATTAAAACCCTCAGGAAGAGAAAATATACTTACAGTACTTGTGTTTATGGAAGAAATTCTCTGTGTAGGTGGACCTGTACGTTTCAAACCCATGTTGTTCAAAGGGTAGCTAACATGAAAAGGAAAGCAGTAATCGGAGAGACCCCCTGATCTCTGAGGTTCCTCAGAGACTCCAGGAAAGAGCTGGGCAAGCAGTCTGTGGGGGCAGTCCTTCCTCTCCGGGCTCTCATGGCCTTCCTCTTTACTTAGTTTTTCTTTGCTCGTGTGTGTGTGTGTGTGTGTGTGTGTGTGTGTACTTATCACTAATTCCTACATTCCTATCTAAGTAAAATACATTTTTCCAGTATGTATTTTTGTCAGGTTTTTTTTTCTTCCCCTTAGAGTTACTTCCCTTCCTCTTGTTTCATAAAGTGAACTGGTTGTTCTCTAGGCCTGTTGGAGAGCTGTCAGCCTTCCTTTTCCATCTCTCCTCTGGCTCTCCTGTTTCATGACTCCTCCTGAGAAAAGGATACATGGGAAGTAGATGTTTGAAATCTTGCCTAATTGGAAAGTCCATATTTCATCCCTTACACTCAGATGATGGTTTCGTTGGAGTTATGGGTTTGGAACCACTTTACGTTAGAGTTTTGAAGTTTAGCCCTATTTTTTCTTTCTGGCTTCCAGTGTTTCTGTTGAGAGTCTGGTGCCATGCTGCCAGGGCTCTGGTGCTCTGTTTTCTCTGCATTCCTGGAGGCGCTTCTTCTTGTCCCTTGTGTTCTGGATTTTCAGAACGATGTACTTAGTTGTTGGTCTCCTCATGCATGGTGCTGGGCATTCAGTGGCCCGTCCATCTTGCGGCTCATGTGCTTCAGTTCTGAGAACATGAACTATGTCTTTGATTTTCCCCTCTCTGTATTCTCTCTTCTCTCTTTCTAGAACATGGGTTTATGATTTTTGTGTATAATTTCCTTCTCTTCCACACATTTTTCCATTTTTTAATTTCTGTAAGGTATCTTCAGTTTTATCTTGCAACTGTCTTTTTTCTTAATTCTATCATATTTCTTATTTCTAAGACTCCCCTATTCTTTTTTCGTAAATGCAGTTTTTTTTTTTTTTTTTTTTTTGCCAAGCCAGTTACCACATAAAGGCTCCTAACAATTAGAGACAGTACAAGATAGACTCTAATTAGGTGTTGAAATGTTTGGTATTGATACTGGGTGCTACAGTAGGAAAGGGTCTAGAGAAAGTACCATGTGCCAAGAAAACCTGGGACAAATATGGAGAAGGTGGGATAGGATCTGGACCTGGAATATAATAAGTAAGTTTCGGTATGTGAGGAACAGCGGTGTTGAGCGGTAGAAAAGTGTTGCTTTTGCAACTAGGCCCAGCTGGGTCACTGTGAAACCCATGAAGGTCCAACCTCTCTTTCAGTTTCCTCATCTGTAATGGGACTGATAATATCTACCCTGTAGGGTTGCTCTAAGGAGAGAAGGTATATATGTAAAGTGTTTGACACATAGTTGGAATTTAATAAATATTCTTTACTCTGTAAGTTCCTTGAGTCCGGAAAAATACCTTCTCCAGCCACACTCCTAGCAGGGTGCTTGCTACATGGTGGGGTCTTAGTATAGCTAATGAGTGAGTAAGTGAGTAAGGGAATAAATGAATGAGGAAAGGGGAACACCCCAGGCAGAGGAAATAACAGAAATAGTGTCAGAGAAGTTGGAAATAAACATGTTACATGGAAGAATACTGCTGGGATCTTGGCCTGGCTAAAAAAGTATATATACGTACAAGTATTTATGGAAATGAGTCTGGAAACCTGGGCCAATACTTCTGAAGGGGCTGGGAGGAGAGGTGACTGACCGGTATTGGGGGCCAGTATAAAACATTTAAATTAATGACCAGATTGGGGTTAGAGAGCTTCTGGCTCAGAGAAACTAAGCTAATTCCAGTTTCCAACATGAACATTTGGGCAAGGGATTTAAACTCCCTGAACTTGGAGAAATGATCCTTGCTTTTTCTACCCCCAAAGGTGGTAATAATCAGGATAAAATGAGCCAGCAGATGTAAGTGTGCTTTCTAAGTTTGTGGCAAAGTTTCATTGGCTCAGGAAGCAGGTAGAAAAACATAAATCCTTGTTTATTCACGTGGCTAAAAAACAACCTGACTTTACGTCTTTGGAAGCAAGAACTAATAAGCCATGATGACATGGGGTATGTTTCACCAAAAAGTATTTCTTCTCATACTCTTTCCTTAATTTGGCTGTATATAATTTTCCTTTAGAATTTTCTCAGTGCCTAGACTGATGCTGTCCAGTCCACTAGCCATCAGATACTTGAGGATACTTAAATTTAATGAAAATAGTAAAATTTAAAATTCAGTTCCTCAGTCACTCTAGCCAAAAGTCAAGTGTTCAGTGGCTGCATGGGCTAGTGACTGCCATTTGATCATTGTAGTAAATTCTGTTGGAGAGTGCTGGGCTTGACTATATATAATTGTATTAGGTGTTTTTATATATATATTTTTAAATACATACTTAAGTATTGTTGCATGTATTTATGTTATTCTCTATGAACTCAATTTATAAAGCAGGTAAGTGAAGCTTGTCTCTTTAAAAACAGTAAGCTGTTTGTTGTTGTTTTGTTTTGTTTTGTTTAAACCTACATGGGCCTCAGTTGATTGTTTAGACTCAGTGGCTTTCCTTTGAGAACAGATTTCCTAACCTGAGGGAAGTTAATGGATTTTCTTAATTAGGGAAGTAACCGGACATAGAAGATTGAATGATTCAAAGAGCTTCTAGCCTAATTGGAAATGTAATTGGTTATATTTTGCCAGATATCATTTTAAGAATGTTTTTTCTTTTAAGATGCTAAAGAAAACCCGTATGGTGAAGATGACAATAAAAGCCCATTCCCCCTGCAGCCCAAAAACAAACGTAGTTACGCCCAGAATGTGACTGTCTGGATCAAACCTAGTGGCCTCCAGGTAATATTACAGTTCAAGTTGCTTTCCACTGGGGACAGGAGGACAGATTCTAGCAGGCAGGCAGACGTTTGATTTGATTTTCCTTTCCTTTAATACTTAGTAATCCATTTACTTCTAATTATTTCCAAAAAAATTGAGGTGGCCTACAGTAAAACACGTATGTAGTAAAATCACTTCTTAGAAAATTTAGAGCAGTACAAAACCTAGAGGAAGAGGGGAGACAATTGTGCCAGGAACCCAAGGCAAATGCTAATTGTATTGAGCAATTTGGCTCTGAGCTTCCTGCTACCAAGGTCAAAAAAGCAGCATGTAGGGTTTTATAGTTTTTCTTTTCTGATAAAAGAAAGCATGTCAATTCTAGAGAGAAACATTTTCCTGGCATTGAATTTCAGTGTAAGATTTTTGACATGGTGAGGCATTGACATAATGGGTTTTATCTTTAGCAGCAGTTTTGAGAAAGATATAAAAATCTCTATGGGGTTATTTCTTCTGTCCCCACAGTAGAATCCAAGCAATGGCATTACACTTTAATTCTACAAAAACACTTTCATGGGAAGCTAAGATGATAGTATTACAAGGTATGTTGCTTTCAGGCAAGGTATTCAGTGATGCTTCTCCTTCCACTGACATGTAGTCCTTTCTGCCTGTTTTTAAAAATCACTTTTTGAGCCTTTTTCTCATTTGAGCACTATCTTCTTTTTCTTTTTTCCTCCAATGAATTCAACCTAAGCCAAATGAGATGGCAGTTAGGCCACCTGACAAGGGAAATAGCTTCGATTGATGGCACAGTTTCTTCTAGCCCCCTTTCCATGGAGACTGGACACATCATGTCGTGGCTAAGAGGGTAGGGGTTTGTTGGAAAATCAGGTTCTCTTTTTCCTGCCATCCCTGACCCCAACACTTCCCTGTCAGAAGAGTAGCTGGATTTTTCTTAAATTATTTTTTAAATTTTGTTTTGGTCTGGGTGTATATATTTTTTGTTTATTTATTTTGAGAGATAAAGCAAGCAGGGGAGGGGGAGAGAGAAAGTGGGAGAGAGATAATCCCAAGCTGGCTCCACGCTGTCTGTGTAGAGCCTGATGTGGGGCTCAAACTCATGACCCGTGAGATCATGACCTGAGCCGAAATCACTTAACTGACTGAGCCAGCCAGGTGCCCCTGGGTGTATTTTTTTATTGTGAAAAACACATAACATAAAAGTTATCATTTCAGCCATTTTAAGGTATACCATACAGTGGCATTTAGCACAACCATAATGTTATATAACCATCATCACTGTGTAGCTCTCGAACATTTTCATCACCCCAAACAGAAACCCCGTACCCATTAAGCAAGTCAATCTACATCATCAACTTCTCCCAGCCCGTGGCAGCCACTAATCTGCTTTTTGTCTCTGTGGATTTGCCTAGTCTAGATATTTCATATAAATAGCATCATATAAATTTTGTGTTTGGCTTCCTTCACTTAGCGTAATGTTTTCAATGTTCATTCATCTTGTAGCATGTACCAATACTTCATTTCTTTCAATGATGGCCACATTTATTTATCCATTCATTCAGTGGATGAACATTTGAATTGTTTGCACCTTTTGGCTATTGTAAATAATGCTGCTCTGAATATTTGTCAAAAATTTTTTTCCTAAGAGTTTTGTAGTTTTTGCTCTTACATTTAGGTCTCTGAACCATTTTGAGAAATTTTTTTGGTATACAGTGTGAAGCAAGGGTCCAGCTTCATTCTTCTACATGTGGGTATCCAGTTGTCCCGGCACCATTTGTTGAAGAGACTATTCTTTTCCCCCAGGTCTTGGTGCCCTGGCCAAAAAGCAGCTGGCCATAGATGTATGGGTTTACTGGGTATGTTTTTGTGAGACAAGTTCATTTCTGTCACCAGGGGATTTATTAGCAAACAGTTTGAAGGAGGGAGGTGGTTTTCTAATGTTGAACAGAACAGTGACATTAACTCAGAAGGGATTCTCTGTTCCCATATTCATTTCTCTGAACATTTAGAGATATCCTTTTTTATTCTTACCCGTTACCACAGAATTCTAATGTTGAAATCTTTTTACCCTTGATAGACTGATGTACAGAAGATTTTAAGAAATGCAAGGAAACTACCTGAAAAAACACAGACATTCTATAAGGTGAGACTGTCAGAATGATAGTGGAAGAGGGTGGGTCCTGGGATGTGCGCCAAAAATAAATGGTAGTTTGGTGTAAATAAATGGTAGTTAAGAGTGTGGGGTAGCAGTGTGAACATGGACAGGAATTAAAAATGTTTAGCTTATGCCTCAGTTTTTTCATTGATAAAGTTGATAGAAATGATAGGTCCACTGCTGCCCTAAAATCCAAGGAGTAGAAGTGTTTAAATGGCCCGGTTCTGTGCAGAAGGGCTCCTCCGTGTAGGTGTTACTATGAATGGCTGAGGGAAGGGGTTGAAAGAACCTGTGGGTCAAAGCCCTTAACTCTCCTCAGCATTCTCCTGTGAGTATGCAGCCAAACCCCAGGCAGCCAGGGTGACTTCCTGGGCTGCTGCTCGCCCAGAGCATTCTTATTGGACCAGAGAAGCTGCTCTCAGGAATGGCTAGTAACATTGCACTTTTATGAATTGCAAAAGGATGGCCCTCTGGGAGCCTGCCTAGCTGAATCCAGAACTGTTGATGCAGGGAATAAAGTTGTAACTAGTGAGCAGAGTTGAGGGGGGGTATTTAAGTACCCTCCATGTTTCCCCCCCGTCCATCTGGTGTTTGGCCAGAATTAAATTAAGTGGCAGTGTGAGGTATGCCATGTTGTCACTTGTAGCCTAGCTACTAATATATTATGGTGCACACAACGTACCCCAGGCCAGCATCTCTTTCCAGAGAACGTATGTGCTACTTTGGATGTGATCTCATTACCTTTATGTCACTGGTGTCTTCAAACCTAATTATGTGACAAGGAAGATCAACCTTAATCAGAGCTCAGAGAGCTGCTCAGTCCACCATGCCCTCCCTCCCTCTGAAGCCAAGTTCACACAGGCCCTTGATGACCACTACTTGGCTGTAGTCCCTTTCTCCCCTACACACGATTGTCAGCCATCTATCCAAGGTGGCACACTTGACTTTCACCTTCTTCTGAACTTTTCACCCATTCACAGATGATACTAGAGAGGTGGTCAGAAAGCCCACTTCTTTTCTGGTTTTATACAATCCTACATACCAGATGTGGAAGGGCCTCTGTCGGGCAACAGAGTCAGCCCCTGCGGCAGTCAAGGACAAGGTCATCCTTCTTGTTTTATAAATGAGACCACTGAGACCTGGAGAGGCTACACAGCTTGCCTAGATTGCACGGCTAAGTGCTTTTAGGGGCACTTGGTATTTCTCCACTCCCATCCACTACCCGGCCCTTCTTTTTGTGGCAGTCTCTCAGGTCAGGCTTCTTGAATCCTCCAGAGCCTCCTCCGAGCATGTTCATTGTTGTTCGGCCTGAGGCCCAGCCAGAGATGAAGCACCAGAGGGTTCAGAGCCCTCTGAGGTTTGGGGCATGCCTTTTCCATACTTGAGTAACGGGGAAGGTAATCCTCCTGAGAGTTACAAGTGAATGATGTGTGACAAGTGTGTCTTCATGTTTGCTGTAAGCGCTCACAGTCCGCCAGCTTTCTGATCACCTGTAGAGGATCTGGTCATGTCGTGACACTCTCTTGTTATTGGCATCTCCGTACGAGCATTTGTTCTCCTATAAAAATGCTCACATAAGTTCAGGGATCAAGGAAAACTTATTCCAAGCTGAGCACTTAGAAAGTATGTGATAAGAAAAATGCATTTCAGGAATATTGGCGTTTTGTTTTGTTTCTTTAATCTTGTTTCAGGAGCTAAACCGTTTACGAAAGGCCGCCCTGGCATTTGGTTTCCTGGACCTGCTCAAAGGGGTGGCTGACATGCTGGAAAGGGAGTGCACACTGCTGCCCGACACGGCGCACCCGGATGCTGCCTTCCAGTTGACGCATGCTGCCCAGCAGCTCAAGCTCGCCAGTACCGGCACCTCTGAGTACGCTGGGTATGAGCAGAACATCACACCTTTGCACACAGACTTCTCTGGGAGCAGCACCGAAAGAATGTGAAGCAGACTAGGGGAGTCTTCCTTCTTTGGTCATTTCAACTGAAAATGATTTAGGGGAAAAACTTTTTAGTTCGCTCACCTCTGCGAGAGTCACCGAAGAGCTCCCTGAGGCTGCCTCAGAAGCACCGCTTGCTGGTTTCAGGCACTCTCTGCTAGAGTCTGAGGGAGGTTCTAAAGAGTGGTTACGCTGTTGGGGCTTTGACTTTAGCTTTCGGGGGCTGAGTCTTTAAGCCCGAAAAACTACTGTTGTTCCCACGATGGGCACATCTCCTGAGAAACTTAAAGGACTGATGAACACTGAGCTCTCTCCCACTTCCTCAGGAAACCTAACCAGCAAGGGCTCTCCAGCTTCCTGAAAGGCACCTTCTTTCTTTTCCCCTCCTCTCTCAATCATAAGGACATTTTCAAGCGCCTGTTCTTGAAATGAGCAGCCCAGACCATCTGGGGCTTGCTAAGTACACCACCATTAAGTTTCAGATCTTTCCTTAGAACCTGGGCAAAAACTTGGTGGTAACCCTTTGGTGCTTTTGGTATGTCTTGAGATACAGGCTTTTAAACAGCAACCATAAATGTATAAAATGATTCCCATTTCTTCAAGGTTTTGTTGTTGTTTTTTTAATGAAAATAAAATACTTGATTTTCTATGAATTGGATTCACTGGGAAACGAATGGGTCTTTGCCTTTCGGTCTGAGTGTAATTTCAGCTGAGTGTAATTTCAGCTTCCTAGGTGGCATAGATTTATAAATCCTCAGAGTTCCTTGGGTTCCATATGAACTTCCTTGTTTCTGACACTGGCTAGGTCTCTGCCTAAGCCAGGTTCCACCCAAGTGGATTCTGACAGATCACCGTAGTCAGTTACAGTACCACTTCATTAGCTAGCTTCATGGTATTAGGCAAGGCATACAACTTCTCTAAACTTTATGTCATCAGTGCTTTTCAAATTGTTCTGTGGATTTCCTAAGGTATTACTCCCTCTCAGGCTTCAACCCGAGCAACCATTTTAACATGCTGAACTGCTATATAATATTTTGCTTGAACAAAGGACTTTATCATTAACAACTTGAAAACCTATCAGACTAAATGATCTTTAAACACAAGTTCTTAGGATTTTGATTGTAAATGTTTAATAGAAATACACAATCTTTCGCTTTCTCAGACAGCAATAAAGGAGTTTATAACAATCACTAAGAATACAGGATTCTGCCACAAAGATGCAGCATATACTGCAAAGCTGATCTGTTCAAATAAACATAGAAAGTCAATTGAAAGAACAGAAGTTAACATAAACAAGTGTGGACAGAAGTTACAGACATGCAAAATACCCTTCAGTGCAGTGAATTTGTAAAAAAAAAAAAAAAAAAAAAAAAAAAATCAGCCAGCCTATGCTAATCAGATGTTTTTAGGTCAAACCAAGTTTCCATATTGGGCTCAGAGAAACCGCGTAACTCATTGAGTCCCCTTTCCCCCAAGAACAATAGGAATGGCAGAACAGAAAGAGCTATCACGCTCTTAAATTCTTTTATACAAGCATTACTTCTAACATATTTTACTTGGTTAACTTGGAATGTAGTAGGGGAAACAATGTTTTTGACAATGACCAAACTTTGCAGTGTCTGAATTTTCCTCCATTCCTCTGTTGGTGGGTTTCCTGCCAGGAAGCTTTGTTAAGCTTTTCCAGCCAAAGTTCTCTGTTTTCATTGTCTGACCACAGACAAGTGAAACAATAGAGTAAAGCAGATGTTTTTGAGGTCAGTTCTACCAGTCACTCTGACAGGTATACAAGTAAATGGACTCAGCCGGTACAGAGAATGAGAGCAAGGTTTTTATGCATGTGCACAGCCTGAGACCTTTTTGTAGGTCTGTTCTGTCTGCTCTCAGTTTGCCACAGGCTGCACTGCCAGCCGCTGTCTTACTCCCAGTTTGACCCTTCTGACACCCTATAGCCATTTGGGTTTGGAACTCTTACAATCTCATTGTTTTCTAACTAATGTTTCATCTTTCTCTAGTGTTGAAAATAGTTCTCATTTAGCCAGGAATGAAGTAAGTGATCATGGTGTTCAAGGTTCTGACTGGTTTCTCCCAAATCATTCCCGTGCCTCTCCCGTGCACACACAGGTAAGCATGTGGCAGGTGGTGTTAGAAGCTAAAAGATTCAGAGGTAATGGGTGTTCTCTAGCTCCACTCAGACTCAGAAATGTTTTATCAGTGACTGAGTTGAACTTACTTAACAAGCAACTCCTTGGGTACAGAATGTATTAGGTCCTGCCCGAGTCACTTTCACAGCCCCCTGTAGAGGCAGCAGTTGGTTTTTTTTCTCACAAGCAACAGCTGAGAAGAACAAATCCCAGCTTTAAGAATGGCCAGTATATCTGGCCCGAGTAAGAGTGACTGGACAAGGAGTGCGTGGGGGTAGGGCTGAGTCTTTTGCAGTCATTAATGGAACACACAAGAACAAACCTGTCATCAGATACCAGGAACCCATGTCATGCAAGTACTACACTAAGATAATAGGGTAAGTTCAGGAATGTTACGGGGGAAAGGGGAGACTTTAATCATTTAACTTTAAAAAAAACTTTTACATCAGTACAAGAAGGTAAAACTGTAAGAATTATAGATTAGGCTCAAACTGGCAAGAATCATCTCAATCTGTTTTTAGTGGATCTTTTTCTTTTTTTGTCCATAGCGCCGCCTGCGCTGTTTATAAAGGTGACGAAAATTTATGTACAACCCTGAAAAAGAAAAGAAGCCAATGAGAAAAGGGAGTCTTGGTCTGTATTTATAACCAGAAGCTCTTGGGGCAAGGACGGTCTCTAGATGTCTGCTTGTCACGTCCCCCATCACCGTGCTTACTGCAGGGTGCTCAGGAATGACAACTTCGAACCAAGTTATTATCCGTGCACTAGAGACCCCTCACTTTTCCCAGTGGGTTTACGATTTAACTTTCCTCCCACATTCTAATAGGAGAATTTTCAAACATGTAGAAAGACTAAAATATTGTACAGTGACCACCACCTAGATTTAAACTTTAACTTTTTATCATATTCGTTTGAGCACATGCCCACTCCCACCTCATCTCTGATGTATTTCACTGTGAGTAGCAGACATCCGTATACTTCAACCCTAAACATTTCATTAATTAGAGTTCAATTTTCTTTTTTTCTTCCTTTTCAGGTAAGATACACAAAATGAAATATCCAAACCTTAAGTATAAAAACAACCCAATTTTTTAATTCAATTTTTAATATAACAACATGTATTAAGCACTAGTCTAAAAGGTATGAAACACTTTTCTAGGAAGGAAATTAGAAAATGCAGGATTTCAGAGTCAGAAAAAACTTTCTGGTCCTATTTGACCACTAACTAGTTCTGTGGCTCAGCCTCACCTCAGTTTCCTCATTGTACAACAGGGTTAAAAACACCTATTTTACAGGGTTACTAAGAATGTGTATTTGGAAGAGCCCCTTGATCTATATGCAAATGTAACTCGTTGTAGTACAGCTTCTAAATCATGCGAATTTAAGACTCATTTCATTCTGACGAGTAAGAACCACATTATTCATTGCAAGCAAACTGAACAGGAGTCTAAAGCCTCGTAAATTAGAGGGTTTACACTCATATATGACAGTGTAACCTGAAGGAAAGCCACTAAAGTCAATGCACATTTAAGGACTTCTACCCTTCTAACTTTCCTAGTAAAATATTTTAAGGGCCTTTCCAATACTTGTTCCTCTGTGACACTTTCAGTGCACGTGCCTCATGGAGCCGAGCGGCAGTAACGCCAGATCTATCCAGTAATAGGCGTAAAGAGTTTTTTTAGTGAGTGCATCTTCCAAATCGAAGCTTACTGCCTTCAGTGGCCAAACATTTTAACATTTTTGGTTAGAAATCTTTCTAAAATAAATGATACCCTCTCTGAAATAGGAAAGAAGGAGAAAGTGAGTAAAATTTAACCTTTGGCAAATGATCTGTACCCATAATGTAGAACATTTAACTGTGCTTCTGCCACGGGCTCGTACCCTGAGGGACTCCTAAAGGGCATTTGATCAATGCTAAATGATCAAGACCGCTGAGCTTTCTGGGTCCTCAGGCCTGCCTTTTGTGGTCTTCCTCTCACCGTGGCAGCCACCATCCAAGATGGTCCCCAGTGATCCTCCCTTTTGGTATCTCATACCCTTGTGTGTGCCCTCCCATACTCTACCAGGTTGGTCTGTGTAGCCAACAGAATATGGCAAAAGTGATGGTATGTCACTTCTGAGACTAGGGGATAAAAAGCAGTGTGGACCTTAGAGAGGTGCTAATTATGTCTACAATGATAATCATATCACAATATATAAATGAATCCAAATCAACATGGTATGTATCTTAACTTTACACAATGTTGTATGTCAAATATATTTCAATTAAAAATAGATAAAATTTAAAAGCAAAATAGAGTGTGGCTTCTGGCTCTCAGACCACTTGTTCTGGGGGAAGCCATGTCATGAGCAGCCACATGGAGAAGTCCTGTGGCAAGAAACTGAAGCCTCCTGTCTACAGCTACATGAGTGAGCTTGGAGCACATCCTCCAGCCCCAGTCAAGTCTGTAGAAACTGCAGTCCCCGCTGGGCTGACAGCCTGACTGGACCCTCAGGAGGGACCCTGAGCCACCAAACTAGACTGCTTTTTGACCCTCAGAAACACTGTGAGATAACAAACGTTTTCTGTCTTAAGCTACTAAATTTTGGGGTAATTTGTTACATAGCAATAGATAACTGATGTACTATCTGCTCTCATATCCTGTTGCTAAAAGAGCAGACAGCCATACTTATTTAGGGCCACCTTAAGATTTTTGAGAACTAAAACAAATACATAAATTAGACTAAAATGCATCAGAACTTTATCTAAACAGTGCTTACAGTTAGGAAGGCTTTTAAATTTCTCATATTTGTAATAATTAGGTTTGCATCTTTTAATTCTTAGTTTTTATGAATTAAGGCAAGAATTTATGATTTTATATTAAAAGTAAATTAATATATAAGCAGGTTTTACATAAGGAGCGGGGTGGCGGGGTGGGGCCGAGGGAGCTTTCCTATTATTAAGTAGAAGGCTTTATGACATCTCTTGGCTGCTCAGAGGCCTTTACTGCCTTCTTCCCTCCTTGCTACCAGTGGTATTACCACCTCTGTGAACTTTGGATAAGGAATGTGTCTGTGAAATTAGTAAAATTAAAATGAGCTTCTTAAAAGAGCTTCTTAACATTGTTTTAAACATGAAATACGGTGAATTCCCAATGACGAAGAGCCCTGCAAGAAGCTAACTCCACCACTGGAGATTTGGAAGATCCACGTAGCACATTCTCCTCATGGGTCCGTTTTATACAAGTAATGTTTTCCTAACTCTATTACTCTTATACAAAGAAAAATCCTAATAAGGACTTGAAAAACTTTGAATCGTTTAACTCTACTCCCTAAGAAGTGACAGGAAAAAGTCTATTACAAAGCCAATACTTACCTAAAAATAATATTATGAGATAAATCTGAAGAAAAAAGGAAAATCTAACTTTGATTTTCACTGGATATGGCAATGTGAAACTGAATCTTCCTGTTTCATTGAATATTGGAATGGACTGGATCACTGAGACAGCTGAAAGCAGAAATAAGAACTTGTCAGAAGCAAATGAAATACAGTCCCATCTAGTGAGAGAAGCTTCTAACCCCCCAGAGTTTCAGTTCTGAGTGTTGAAAATGCTTCGTCCTTCTTAATACAGAGGGCTCGTGCCTCTTCCATTCCTCCCCGCTCCCCACTAGTTTTCATGTGATAAGCCTCCACACTGACAACAGGAAGATGAATGAGGAAAGTCATGTTGATGGCAGTGAGATTCAGTCTTCTCTAACATGGAGAGAAAAAGCCCTACCTGACTCACCCACTAGGTGTGTGTTAGGATTAAATGAAGTTGTCGCTAAGAACCTGCTTTGGAAAATTGTAAATACTGTATAAATAGGAAGCATGCAATACATAAACACCCAGCTTCCAAACTTTACAAAAACGAGCTACTTCCCTGAAATAGTATGGGTACCATGAGTACTATGGAAGGAAGCCACTAGAAAGAAATTCTTAAGTCTAACACCCATATATCAGACTAAGGCTGGCACAGGAAGGAAGGAAGCTAAGCTATCCTTTAGTTTAGCTGTCCTTTAGTTTCGCTATCCTTTAGAACTAAGCTTGTAAAAACCTAGTGTTCTTGAAAGTACCTTCTGCCAAACATCCCAGAGGATACAAGGGTATCCATATGGTGTAACGAAGCCATGTGAGCACCTTCCAATCCATGTCTATGCAGGAAAGCATGTAGAAGGGGTACCTATTGAAAGTAAAGAATTCAGATGTGAAAAGCCACTTCAGGTCCTGAATGCAACCTTAGAAACATCATTGAAGAAGAATCATTTCACAATTAGCCACAATGGCTTCTTCAGAACAGAATTCTAATCCTGGGCCCTCTACCCACAAACTCCCATTACACTCCTCTTCCAGTTTTCAATGGATATGAACTCTCTTTGATGGCAGACCAAGTTTAGGTCCTAAAACAACCTTCTTTGGAATAGTTCAGTATATGGAATGAATGCTCAGAAGCTCTTTGGCTTTATTCCTATTTCCAAGATCTGTATTCCTAGATCTATGTTCCAAGTAAGTAAGGATGACAAACACTTTGATAATTTATCCCTGGATCAACGAATGTCATCAAAATTAAGTATACAAAAGACCTCTAATCTAGAATCAGACATAGTCTATATAAAATGAGGTAACACAAGGGGCACCTGGATGGCTCAGTTGGTTAAACGTCCGACTTTCAGCTCAGGTTATGATCTCATGGTTCGTGACTTCGAGCCCTGTGTTGGGCTGTGTGTGCTAACAGCTCAGAGTCTGGAGCCTGCTTCAGATTCTGTGTCTCCCTCTCTCTCTTCCCCTCCCCAGCTTGCACTCTGTCTCTCTCAAAAATAAACACTAAAAAAAATTTTTTTATGAGATAACAAAAAACTTTTAACAATCAGACTTAATAGTAAGTACCTATAATCTCTTTCACCTTTGTATTAGCAAACTTAAGAGGGTATATGGGATACAGACCACTGTTAAGATACAATCTGGGGTTGCTACTTCTTCTCCCTCTCAACTATTAACTCTGCCTGAATACTAGAGCTGAGGAGTCAATGTGCAAAATCCTTTCTCCACCTGACTGAAAAAAATGGAGTATGTATGGTCTGGTAGAGAAGAATATGTCTACTATTACTGGATTTTTTAAAAATATTTCTTCTCTTGACAATTGAGAATGGAAGAATCAGGTAAGAGGCTGATTCAAACTTCAGTAATCTTGTATTAAAAGATTTCTATCATTCCTTCTAGAAGACTGGTATTCACTAGTTCCATCCAGCCTGGCTGCTCCTTCAACCCGATGTTTCTTCAGCCTTTTCAAAAATATTTCCATATGGATGAGTCCTCCCTTTCCAACAAGACAGCAAGAAGGATAACACAGGTCTTTCATTTCTCTGGATCTCTCCTCCCTCTGTTCTGCAGTGCCCAGGCTGGTAGTAGGATTGCTTTACAAAAAAAACAAACAAACAAACAAATAAAAACCTGTGTGTCTCCTTTGTAGAGTGCACAGATTCAGCTAGAAGTCTCCACACATGTGGAACCTTAATCTCAATTCAAATGAGACTCAATAAAACAACAGCTCCCTCCAGAAGAGAGCTGTTCCAGAGAAAGGAGAAGCATTCAAACCGCCATGCTGGCATTTCTACCCACCTGAAGATTTCAATTGCGCTCCAGGTATAAAACACAAAGAAAACCACAGCTTTGTTTTGCATTTCTTCCATGGTGCCAAAGATGATAAACAAAATGAAATTTCTTCCAAGAAGCTATCAAAAGAACCCAGAAGAGAGAAAAAAGTTTAAAAATAAATTCTATAAAAACTATATAAAAGTGTCACCTGAAACCTAGCCCACTAAATTCAGGGTAAATAGGAAAAGACTGAGCTCAGCTAGTTTAATTTTCTGTTCCATCTTTGGAGCAAGTTAAGTACCCAAATCAGTCTTTCTGAATAGACTATGCATATGTGTGTAAATATATATCCTCACGAATAGTTCAAACATGTTTTAAAGACTACCGCCAAATGGACATCTGTGTCTGCATAACCCAAGTTAAGAACAAGAATATCACCAGTGTGGCAGCCCCTCATATGTAACTAGTATCTTATGTTAAGCATTCCATTGTGTCTCTCTAGAGGTTGTTTCACTTTGCTTGTTTTTAAACTTTCGGAAATAGAATGTATCATTCTGTGACTTGTTTCTTACTCCCATGTTCTGTTTCTGAGATTTGTCCATGCTGGTGCGTGGGGCACTGCCCAACTCCAGAAGGCTTTACTCCCACTGCATTCTATGTGACTCGCACTTGCTGGGGTCGTGTGATGTGACAATAACTGAATCTGTCTCTTCCATCTTGCCCTAGAAATGCTATCCTCATGCTTATGTGCAGTAGTCCTTGATATATAAAAAATATTATTCCATATTAATGGGTCACTTTGTATCTGCATTCATTTTTTAGACTGAACAAAACAGCCTCTAAGAACAGAAAATCTAGAAATAACAAGGCCACTGTATTAATACCCCTTTCCATGCAATGGATACTATCAGAATGCCAGAGCTGGTGTACCAGAAAAGAATAGACCTATAAAAACAGTACTCCAGAAGCACCTAGGTGGCTCAGTCAGTAAAGCGGCTGACTTTGGCTCAGGTCATGATCTTCCGGTTCATGAGTTAGAGCCCCGTGCTGGACCCTGTACTGACAGCTCAGAGTCTGGAGCCTACTTTGGTCTCTCTCAAAAATGGATAAACATTTAAAAAATAATAATAAAACAACAGTACTCCAGAAGAGACTAACCAACCATCACCTGGTTCCCCCTGAGTCCAGGTGGGTGATATTCAATAGTATACAATCACATAGTTAGGAAATAGGGCAAGGAGGTTAAAAGACTTTGATGTCCTAATCCTGACAGCAATTGATGTCCTAATCCTGATGTCTTAATCCTGATAGCAATCTTCCAAATATTAGGAAATAATACAGATGTATGGTGGAGGGGGAGAATCCCTACATGAGTCAAAAACATCACCCTCATATATGGAAGAAAGTCCAAAGTGAAGAGCCCCTAGGGTCACCCTGCCTTCACCTACCCAAAATGGGAGGAGACCAAGCATGTCTCTACCTGATAAGACGGTGGATAGGTAATGTCTTTCTGCTCCTGCTTGAAAATCAAGTTTTGCTAGTTTTAAAGCCCTTTTTATCACTTTGCAATTTCGTGAAGATGTTATAAACAACAACAACAAAAAAACCTGAAATGGCAAAAGTCTACTTTGGTAAATATCCCTGAGGCTTACAGTTTTCCTCCTTGTTCAGGTAGAACAATGCTATTCCTGTTAAAGAGCTTTTTCCTAATTGAGACTTCTCAGAAAATTGTGGCGTACCTACTAAATACTGCAATCTTTCATTCCCCACTCTAGAGGTCAATTTTTCAATACCTGGATAAGACATGGTATCACTGGTGACTTGATGACTCCAATTGCTGCATTGATAGTTTCAACAGCTGACAGCATCTGGCAGAAATACATCATGTCGGCCAAGGTGTGGAATGTGTCGTAGAAGGACTCTGCGGGACAAATATACTTTCAGGGTAAATCAGGTGGCAAATTCCAACAGAATTATTTCTCAAACTAGATACCTCCTTACATGAAAGGAATTTAAGGAAAAGTATAATAAACAGCCCCTCAGATTCAAGCTTAGTGTCCAAACTAAGCTGGAGGGGAAAAGGCCTGTGGGGTCATAAATAGTAAATTCTACTGGTTATCAGAGAATTAAACACATAAGCCCTGTACATCCTTCTTATTTTAAAAGGCAAGAAAAAAAGTATACCTAGACTTCATTTCAGTTATTATAAGCTGAAAAGTCTCCGTATCAGGATTCATTCTATCATTGAATTTAAAGCTAAAATTCTACCACGTATATTGAATGCAATCTATCCTCTTAAAATCTCAAAACTGTACAGTCATAAATGCAGACAGGCAAAAGTATGGACTAAAATTAACTTTCAAAAACCTTATTTGCGTTTATATATTTCATCTCAATAATTCTTATTCTAAGGATCTATCCTAATTAAAAAATCTAAAATGAAAAAAAAACAAAAGGTTTTTAGGAACAAGGCTGCTCTCTGAAACATTTCTAAGTGTATGAAAGTAGAAACAGTCTAAATGCCTAAGTGTATGGAAAGTTTGAGTAAACTACAGTTTATCTACTTCATGGAATCGTATGTAGTATTTAAAATGACAGTTATTGCCTGTATGACGTCAGCAAATGTGGTATCAGTTCTGAATGGACAATAATATAAAATCCTTTACTTTTCATACTGATCCTCACTTGGCCTCCTGCATTCCCACATTCCTCTTTGCAGTGTTTCTCAACCAGGGTACTGCTGACAATTTGGGCAGGACAGTTCTTTGGCCTTAGGACTTTAGGATTTTTGCCTCCCTATTTTTTAAATTTTTAAAAAAAAATTTTTAATGTTTATTTATTTAGAGAGGGAGGGAGACACAGAATCCGAAACATCCAGCCAGGGCTCAAACCCACAAGCTGTGAGATCATGACCTGAGCTGAAGTCAGACTAAAGTTTAGCCACCAGGTGCCCCATGGCTCCCTGCCTATTAAATACAAGTAGTGCCTCCAAGGATCTGGCACAGTTAGGCCAGGTGCCAAACAAAGATGACCCTTGTAGGATCCTCAAAAGAGTATGGTTTAAATATTAGTTGAATAAAAGAGGCCCTTGCAAAAACTTAAAGAAACCGTCTCCTATTTTTGCAAAAATGATCCACTTTATAATCCTGCTACAAAGTCAAATGTGAAATGAAGCATGGTATACAGTGTTATGTTATTTTGCCAGAAAAATTCCACTAAGTAATTTAGTTCAAATTTTGACTAATTCTTTTCTTGGAAGAATTAATGCAAAATTATAATGTGAATTTTCCTATATATAAGATAAAAATTTTATTCTACTAATTTTAAATCTTCCTGTTTTCAAGACAAAATCCCAATCAAATCTTTCTGTCACCATTTACAATGAAATTTGGGTGTCCATGTTAAGCGAATTCCTTTTAAGGTGGCATTTCTCCTGGACAAATGTTTGAAACATGAGAACCTCCCATGTTGAAACAGAAAGCTACGATTAAGATTTGGCATACGGTGGGGGCACCGGCGTCCAACGTCAGCTCAGGTCATGGTCTCACAGCTTGTGAGTTCAAGCCCTGCATTGGACTCTGTGCTGATAGCTCAGGGCCTGCAGCCTGTTTTCAGATTCTGTGTCTGCCTCTCTCTCTGCCCCTCCCCCACTAGTGCTCTGTCTCTCTCTCAAAAATAAACAAACATTAAAAATTTTAAAAAAAAAAAGATTTGGCATATGGTGAACAAAAATTAGATCTTCTGGCTTTGCTCTCATTTTACAGGAAATTCATCCTTGTTTCAACTCAGGACTAGAAATCTGAATTCTAAAACGATAGTTACAAAGAATATTAATAACATTAAAATGGTTATAATTTTGTTTTATTTAAAAAATTTTTTTGAGGTTTTATTTATTTTTGAGAGACAGAGAGCAAGCAGGGGAGGGGCAGAGAGAGAGGCACAGAAACCGAAGCAGACTCCAGGCTCTGAGCTGTCAGCACAGAGCCTGATGTGGGGCTTGAACCCACAGTGAGATCATGACATGAGCTGAAGTCAGACACTTAACCAGCTGAGCCACCCAGGCACCCCATTTATAATTTTATCTTTAAAACAAGATAGAAATTTGTGTACACAGTATGATTATAATTTTTTGTAAGTTTATTTATTTTGAGAGAGTGTGTGCATGTGGACATGCATGCGCAGAGGAGGGGCAGAGACAGGGAGAGAAAGAATCCCAAGCAGGCTCTGTGCTGTCAGCAAGGAGCCTGACATGGGGCTTGATCCCACATACTGGGAGATCGTGACCTGAGCCGAAATCAAGTGTTGGCAGCACAACCGACTGAGCCACCCAGGTGCTCCTAAGATTTTTAACTGTAGGAGAACTAAAAGGAAATGTATGGATATATTAAAGTAATGGACAATGGCTTATTCACCTTCCCTTCTTTTCCCCCACACCTCCACCTGGTTTCCCTCACTTTCCAAATTTGCTTAAATCAGCACACTTACATTTACGATTTGAAAAATAAAATTGTTTTAAGTAGCAAAAGGGACTCATATGTTAATGGGATGGGGATTTAAATAGTAGTAGTATAATATGGTATACTCTCTCTGCACAGTATACATGAAAATCCTTAAAAACAATTTACCATTTAATCTTGTAATTGCATATCAGGAATTGCTCCTAAGGAAATATACACAAGGATGCCAAGAATCTGTTGCTCTCGTAGATGGGATTATAGGAGAGTGTTTTAAGTCTTTATTTTCTGATTTTTCTAGAACATATTTGATAATTTAAAAAAAACTTAATTTTAATAAAAAAAGTATTCCTTGGGGCACCTGGGTGGCTCAGTCAGTTAAGCATTGTGCTCAGGTCATAATCTCACCATTCGTGGGTTCAAGCCCTGCATCAGGTTCTGTGCTGACAGCTCAGAGCCTGACGCCTGCTTTGGATTCTGTGTCTTCCTCTCTCTCTGCCCCCGCCTCCCTCTCTCTCTCTTAAAAATGAATAAATGTTAAAAAAAAAAAACTTAAAAAGTATTCCTTAATAGAGAGCTAGATAAGCTCAAACAAGAGTTTCTACATAAACCCAAGAGTTTGCTAGTGTTTCCTTAGCGTAAGTAGTTTAGGAAATATATGCTTATATGAAAAACCAAGTGTAGTATTTGCTATTTCCCAACACCCTTTATTCAAAAGGAGAAAAGTGTTAAGGGCAAATTGGGTGCCAGTCCCCAAGTCCTTACTACATCTTTGAGGACTCATAAGAGAAGAATTAAACCAGCAGCTCCATTCCAGAATGCAGTTAGGAAGGGGCTGAGCGCCAAAATAGAAATTACAAATCCAAGCAGCTTAAACACATGACCCAAATAACTTGGCTTCTGGACTAGATCACTTAACAGCCAGCAGGCTTGCACAGGAACGTGGAGAATCAAACTATGTTAAGTTAAATTATTTATGTATTTGCATGTCCCTATTCATTCCACGGGCCTTGTGATAAACTCACAGTAATAAAAACTACAGGTCTGAGACTTGCCTTCTTTTTTTTTAAGTAACTCATTTATAGACCTCTGGTCACATGTGACTGTAAGACACTAGGCAGTTGGGAAGTTTTTCCTGCCACGGTGCTTTGCAGAATTCTAAGGTGTTAAGAAGGCTGGAAAAACAACATGCACTTCTTTCAAATGACTCTAGAGCTAACTGCAGTTCACCTACTACAAACCTCAGATGGGAAAATTTAGGACTGAAAATTAAACAGACTATAGGATTTTTTTCCTCTTTTTAAACAGAGCTTATATATTCCATCATACTTATATTTTTCCTCGTGTTCATTTTACAAAATAAGGGAAAATGTCTAAATTATCCACATCCAAACCATATGATGGTGCATTTCCTTCCAGTCTTTTTGCATGTGTCAGTTCAGTTGTTTCCGCTTTTTATGCAGATGTGATGAAACTGGAAGAACAACTTTATATATTACTTTCTTAGCCTAATGTATTTCTCCATGTTACTACAAACTCCTTAAGTATTATATATCTGCTTCCCATCATTCCCCTGAATGAATATTCTAAAGTAATCCCTCATTGATGGACTTCTAGTTTCTAATTTGTCACTAATATAAATAATGCCATAATGTATATCTTTTTGAAAAGGCTTTTTTTGTAGTTTCAGTGATTTCTTTAGAACATATTTCCAGAAGTGAAATAACCAAGGTTAAGGATATGAACAGTTAAGGTTCCTGATGTGCTTTGCCGAATGATTTTCCAAGAGTTGTTGTATTTATGTACCCTCCCAGTAGCCACTGCTGTCTATTTTAGCATATGCCCTCTTGAATTAGGTATCTTTTTTAACTTTGCAAAACTGATACATAAAAATCTTTTTATTTCCTTCATCATTATTGAGTTAAAACATTTTCTGTATATTAAATTGGTTTTACTTCCTTTTATGAACTGACTGCACATGACTTCTGTTTATCTATTGGATGGAGTTGTCACATTTTGGGATCAATTTGTAACAAATTCTTTATAGGTAATCAACCCTTGCCAGCATTTGTTGCAATTTTCCACCAACCCTTCATCCCCATGCTACTAGCCTCAATATGCTTTTAATCTTTAGTGTTGTTTTAGCTAGGGTATTTTTAGATACCTAGGAATTTAGGTATTTTATGTAGTCAAATATACTGACCTTATTCTTTATGATTTCTTCTAACACTTTTAACCGTGGAAAGTCCTAACCTTCGACATGGGATAGTTATAAACATTTACTTGTATCTTCTGTATATATATTTTAAATTTTTGATACATGACTCTTAAATCCTTTGGGGGAATTTATTTTTTGTATACAATGTGAGGAAAAGAGTCAAAGAGATTCCTTGCCTCCCTCACGTACCCAAACCTAACCAAGTGTCCCTGAAAACATTATTAGAATTCCCATCCAATAAAAAAGTATTAGGTAATATTTCTCCTTCCATTGATTCATGAATTCTTTTTTATCGTATTTATATAACATATGTATATATGTATGTGTGTGTATATATAGACATACATACATACATATAATGTAAGAGTTATTTCTGGACTACCTAATCTGCTATGATTATTATTTTACTAATGCTATATTAATTATCATTCTCTGCTATTGGATAGAGAAAGTACTCTCCCATTACCCTTTCTTCCCCCAAGTTTTATTACCTATTTATTGTTCATAATTCACTTTTAGAACACTTTAAATCACATTCTCAAAAACTTCCCATTGTCATTTGCTTTTGCCCGAATTCTGTTAAACATATAAATTAATTCATCAGGAACTAATATCTTTATGATAGTCCTTTCATTCCGTTTTGGAATAGTCCATCTGAGAATCTATTTGGGTTCCAAAAGGGTGAGATTCCTTTTGGATTTGCATAACTTTGGCACTAGAATTATCACATAAGTCTATTTGGTTATAAATTAACTATCATGCAGTGAACAAAGAAAGGAACAAAGTTGCCCAAGATGTGCCTCCAGCCAGCTGTGTGAATGTGGACCATTTTTAAGCCTGTTTCTACACCTGGTAAGTCGACACAATCTCCAGTCTGCTTGTTTCACAAGGTCAAGGAAAATAAGAGACATGAAAGTAGAATAAAAGGCATGCATGCTACACAAACGTGGGGGTTATTAACACCAAAGGCAGGGTATTATTAGTACCTTTGGTGAGCAGTAGGTCAAACTACTGAAAAAAGAAAACTAGTGTTGAAATTTTGTGCTTGCCTTTTCCCAGAATAAAGAACCGCACAGTCAGGTTGACAAAGATCCAAGAGAATCCCAAGAACTGCACAAAATTATACATGAACAGGTATCCTTTCTTCAAACTTGTAAGAGCTGAAAAGCAAAACAAGACAGTAAACTGTTAGCCAGTGGTAGGTGCAGCAAGAGAGGGTGTGGGGGGTTTACCTGGATGACCTCCCCCCACTTTCCTGCTAGGTGCCCTCAGCTCCCAAACAGATATCTGGCCCAGATCTGTACCAGCCTGGACTCTTAGTCCCACAGAGAAATGGGTAAAGTTATGAACATTGCACTCCAAGGTGTTTTTAGCAGTCTTTCCCCTCATAGCCTTGAAGGGTAAGTACAGAGACAAAATAAGTCCAAGGAGAAAAAAGAAAAATTACTTCTGGCAAAGAATGACCACCTTAGAGGGCATTAAAGTAGGGAAATAAACCTATACTCAGCTCCTGCTCTTGCCATTTTTATATTATCTACAGTTCCTTCTTTCCTGGAATTTTTTTAAGGCCTGCAGGTCAAACTAGCTCAAAGAAATAGGAACATAATGAAAAAAAGAATTCTGATATTTGATCATATATTCATTCAACCAAGCATTAACTGAACACCTACAACATGCAAAGTACTGAGGGGCACTTCTGGGATTCAAAGATGTTAAGACTTGACATTGCTCTCAAAGAACTTAAAATCTGAAAGCTGTAATACAAAATAGACAGTAATACATAATGTCTTGTGACAATTTCAAGGTGAGAAAATGATATTAGGCTGGGGAAGTCAGAATCAGGCAAGTCTGCATAGATGAGATTATGCCTGCTCTGGGCTTTGGAAGATGACTAGAGTGAGGATATAACCAAAGACGGGAAATTACAGACTGAGATGCAGGAGGATAAGGGACGTTAATTTTGTCTGCAGCCTAAGGCTCATGAAGACACAGCCAATTACAGAGTTAGGGAAGGACTAAGGAGCTTAGAGTCACAGCTGTCAAAGGGGAAGGACAAAGGAAACAGGACGGTTCTCAAGAGAAGAGCTATGGAGTTCAAATCTTCCTGCTACATATTTATTCCTAGGCTACAGATACTCTGCATATAACCCTCGGCTGCTGCTCAAATAATCACACTAAATACTGTGCTCAATCAAATGCAGCCTAGTCCTGAGGAGCCAAAAGAGTCAGACTTTTCACAAGATTTAACTAAACTTTTTTCTTCAAAACTACAAAAATGTATTATACGTCACCATCCTAAAGAACTAGTTTCATCAGGGAGCACCTGGGTGGCTCGGTTGGTTGCTCGCACCCATCCATAGCCTCATCTCTATCGTTAGTTAACTGGTAACTCCCACAGCAGCGGGGGGCAACTTACTTTCAGGGGAGCCTTGGCTTTCAAGTCTTAGTTTATTTAGGCGTTCTTCTTCCTAGAATTTGGACAGAAGATTTCCAAGAACACAGGTTAGGATTCCCAGATACTTGCTGGATAAGTGATTGGACCCCCTCAAAGCCACCTCCTCCAATTGTGTTCATACTTCACTGGGGCAAACATCCTAGCCCATGGTGCCAGAAAGCCTCACTCCTACTGGATAACACTAGCATCAGAGAATGCCCTTCCAGTGCTCACAGAATTAAACCAATCAGCTGGCTTCCAAACTACAAAGTGGATAGTCTTAGAATCTTGGAGCTGGAAAAGACACCCAGAAGATGTGTCATGGTCGTGGGAACTAAACAGAATTTTAAGGCAGGAAACAGCAGTTTTGGTTGGGTTTTGTTTTAGGTTGTTTGTTTTTTTTTTTTTGAGACTTCCAGATTTTTAGTATAAGTTTTCCAGAAGCTAAAATCATGTCTCCAACCTCAGTAAGAACTCACCTCAGGTCAATATATAGATAGATACATACAGAAATATTTACAAATATAGGTAGTATTTTGCATGCACACATATAGTGGCTCATTCTGTCACCTGACATGGTCTAGAAGCAATATCTGGAGCCCAGATCTTGTTTTTCATTATTATTCTCCAATAATAATAATAAAAAAAAAAAACAGAGCTCCTTGAAGAATGGCTGACTCTAGGGCTGGAGCAGGGAATATACAAGATAAGCCCCGAGCAGCTTATAGTGCCAGAAATTAAGAATGTCAAAAAAAAAAAAAGCACCCCACCATGATGGAGATTTGTCAAAGGGACACAAGAGTCAACTGAAAGAGCTTCCAATGGCCAAAGTTGGAACAACACAAACAAGAAAATAAATAACATAGTACTGGATTATAACCCAAACTATAAAATAAATATTCATCAGTCCATACTGATATAAACAAATTATTGAATAAATAAATGGAAAAGAAGAGACAAATCTCCCGTATGGAAGAATTCCAAATAAAGTACATAAATCCTCTACCCTAAGGATGGGAAGCATCACCCCTCACTCCTTAGGCATGGGCTATGCACAGGGACTTCCATCCAAAAAGCACACAGTAGGGGTGCCTGGGTGGCTCAGTCGGTTAAGTGTCCAACTCCGGCTCAGGTCATGATCTCATGGTCTGTGGGTTTGAGTCCCGCAGCTCAGAGCCTGGAGCCTGCTTCAGATTCTGTGTCTCCCTCTCTCTCTGCCCCTCCCCCGCTCATGCTCGTGTCTCTCTCTCTCTCTCTCTCTCAAAATAAAATAAACATTGGGAAAAAAATTTTTTAAACAAAATACACAGTAAAGAAAGGCGGAGGAGTAACATTACAGTGGAGAAACCTGACAAACATTACCTTAGCCAGATGATCAAGATCAATATCAACAGTGATAAGTCATGCTGATAGTATATACCCTTGATATGACACAGTATGAAATCTCTCTGGTCTTCCTCCCCAAAAACCCTTCGCACTATCTAATCATGAGAAAAACATTCAACACATCCCAGTTGAGAGACAACTTACAAAATACATGACCAATACTTCTATAAAACCATGTTTCCAGGTCTTTAACTGAATTTGTAACTCTAACTGAATTTATCTTTATTCTATCAGACCCAAATAGGTATCTGAGGTAGCCCAAATAACTTGTGTTCTTTATGATTGGTCTAGATCTTACTAGGATTGAGGTCCTTACTGACCTTGGCTCTGAGCTCCATTTCCGCATCAGACTCATCCAGCCAGCGATCAAAGTCGGGGGCCAAAAACAATGGGCGCTTCTCCTGCTTGGTAAGTCTCTCCCACCAATGACTCACCTTCTTCTGTACTGTAATGTTTACCTGCCTCTGAGTCAGTTTGTAAACCGGCTGGAAGAGAAAGAGAGAATGTGAGAGTGCCCTCCCCTCGCCTTCCCATCCCTGACTCTTTCTCCCGAGACAAGTGCACCAAGCCGGTGTGGCTACCCAGAGAAGCTGCACACTATATGCTCACTCCCCTTCTCCCTCCATCCCTACGAGAACTGCTAAGAATAGCGCTGTGTTTCTCGGATTTCTCCAGCGAATGACTTTGGAGGAAATCAGGATGAGAAAGGCATAAAGTTCTGGTTTTCCTGGAGGAAACCAGATGAGCCTCCTGCCAGACCTGGATCATCCAAGGCATGACTTCCAGACACTCTCTCAGTGCATCCTCACCATCCACATTTCTCTCCCATGAAGATGACTGAATTCAAGTGGTCAACAATCCCTGGCATAGTGAACCGTTGTTTTTTAGAAAGGTCTACTCAAGACTGGAACTTACTGGGTAGTGACAACTCTATCAGAAGGGGCAGACTAGGGCGTCTTCCCGGTGAAACTCAAATTCTTAGAGGCTGTTCCAGTTCATCATTCCTCCACATAGTCTCTCCCTTCCTTGCCTCCAAGGCAAGACCTATGACAGGTTCTCTACACCTTAAACTACTGCTGGCTATCAAAACAACCAAAACAACGGACCCCTCCTGCAGAGAAAGATCAATATGCCCAGGCCCCCAGAGATAAGAGAGTAATTCCAGAAACTGAAATACACCATCTGTTAGATTCTCTCTTCCTGTCAGAAAAGCTTCCTCAAGCTCGGAGGGAAAGGAAACTTCAATTATACTTCCAGTATTCTTTCTGAAGGTCAGCTGTCTCCACCTTTTCTGATTTCTACTGCCCCTGTGGCAAAGTCCCGTGAAAGTAAGCCCCTGGCGTGGGTTTTTCCTAGCTTATGTAACTCTGCTCCCTGTGAGTGCCATACTCTTCTGTCTTCACTAAAAACCACAGAACATCAAAGCTGGAAAGGACCCTGCAGATTACTTAGTCCAACCTTTCATTAACACATGAGGAAACTGTAACTCAAAGAAGTGAAGAGACTTGTTTGCACTGCTAATTCACCCCAGGTTCTGACTTTCCCACTCCTTCACAGCTAAAATCTGGGCTCAGGTCCCAATAAAAGAACCAGATTCTCCTTTAGTTTTCACCTTATTTCCCCCCCACAACCCCTGCCTTCGTATCTTACTAAACTACTAGTATATATTTCCTAAAATGGAAAGGGAAGTGAGAAAAGGGAGAACATACCTCTGGTTTTACAGGGTCTAAGAACTCCAGGTGAAATTCATAGACATTGTCTCCTTTGGCACCATGTCCCTGAGCTAAAAAGAAAGAAATGCGTGTTACAATGTGAACAGGCAGAGCAAGGCCATCCAAAAGCTTGGTGCAGTTCTTTCAGAAGCATAGAAATAGTAATGGGTCCTGCCAAAATAACTGGGGGACTGTAAGCAAAGCTCCTCGACAGCTAGATAAGCTGAATCCCAGACAAAAGCTTATCTCCACATGTCCTTCTAATGATCAGTTCCAGAATATTTACTTCATCTTCCAATGTGGCCTTGATAATACCCAGTACAAATAAGAGGCAGGAAAAGGAATACAGAAAGCAAAGCCAGAGGTATCACATAGATGTAAATTTAACTTTCACATTTACTTTGGCGCTGAATCCTGAGCAGAGAAATATCAGGTGGGCATATTCTCTTGACTGCGGTTAAGGAGAGTTGCAGAGAACATGGCAATGCTGGACTGTCTCAAAGAAAGCTCTGAATCTAACACCTCCCGACCAAGGATAGAAAACGGAGAAGCTCACTTCTCCATTAGCACATCCCGAAAGGAGTGAAAAAAACAATATAATTTCCTCGGCTCAGTCCTAAGAGAAGATAAATGGATCTGGGATGAAAGTCCCTGGGGGTTGCCCATTACACCATCCCTGTGCCTTGACATGTCAGGCTTCTTTCCCCAAATCAAGCAGGTGCCATGCGGAGGTGCCAATGATTGCAGGACATCCCTTCCCCTCTAACTCTCTGATTTGTTTACCATCTGGTTCCCTCCTGGATTCTCTTTCCTCATCTGGCCATACGTGGTATAATTTGCTTAATATCTGCTACAGGTGGCTATTGTTCTCTAAGACCATAAATTCCTTAAGGTTGAGCAGTCCATGATCTCCAACTGGCAAGATACACTTTCATCGCTTAACTTCCTCTCAAATGTATAACACCCCCCAAAATATGAGTTGCTACCCCAAGTGCTCTCCTCTTGAAAAGCAGATACAAAAGCCAGGCTGTGCTTTCATGCAAGTATATTAAGGTAGATGGAATCTCAAGTAAAGCAGAAAGTGGTCAATATCCCATACCCCCAGTCACTTACTAAGGACATTCCAAGGAACTAGAACAAAGAGAGAGCAGAGAGAATCCCATCCCAGTGGGTGACAATGAATCTGGACCTACCCTCTCAGGCCCAGCAGCAAATCTACTGACACACTGAGGAGAAAGGAGACAGGCAAGTTCACAGAATCAAAAACTGTCAGAGCTACAAAGGCTTGAGGTATCATCTAGAATGTTGTGTTTCTTAAACTGGCCTTTGAGTATACCTTCAGGGAGCCGCAAAATCTCATTCAGAAAATTTCTATTTTTTGTTTTTATTATAATGTTTTTTAAAAAAGCATATTCTGGGTCATCTAGATGGCTACATTATAATCAAGTATTGACACATGAGTTTAACAGCTGTGCTTGCCGCCATGTTTACAGCTGCAATGAAGTCAAATATCACTTAAAGTGACCATATTTAATTCTTAACATGTTTTCTCAAACTGGGGTCTGTGGCCCAGGAGGATCCTTAGGACATATTCTCGGGTGTCCCTATGTCCTAAAGTTTGAGAAACACAGATTATAACCAAATGTCTTCATTTTATAGGTCTACATAAGTCAGTAAGTTGTCCAAGGTGATCGCAGGATTAGAATTAGAAGACAGATCTCCTGATTTCCAGCTCGGGATTCTTTCTTGCTCTTTCTACTGCCTCTCCAAGAGGAAAGCAGGACTTTAAGTATGTTCTTTGACTTTTCTACTCATGTATTTCAAAACAATCTAGTTTATCCCAAGAGCAGCAGAGAGGCGAGCATCAATAGAAAGTGAATAAAACACGTAGACAAAAAGAAAAAGAAACTACCACCATGCATCTTTAGCTGCGTAGAAAGTGGGGAGCATTTGCCCGGATACTGACCTTTGAAATGAAGCACATTTTCAGTGATGCTGATGGCAGGATTCTGTGAAAAGAGACCAAGGGTGTGAGAAGGGCATTTTAATAGGAGAAAAATGAAATTAAAACCGGGCTTACTTCCCTCCATCCTTCCCTCTTAGGAATTTGACCTCCTACCTATGCCTCCCTCAGAAAATACATTTAGTTGCTTACTGACAGCTCTGTACAGGGTTTCTCCGTGTCTATCTGTACCCATGTGAGATGGCAGTCTGCTGCAAGAACCCTAAACTGTTCTCACTGTGCAGAACTATCATATACTGAGTCAGTCCGTTCTGATAATGGCAAATGGCACAAGGTGCTATGCGAGGTGTTTTCTGGGAATACACAGATCTCCCTGAGCTATGGAGGCAGAGAATCTAGTGGAACAGATGAGTCATTTCCTGTGAGAAGGTATCAAATAGTATCATATAACATATGCTCAAAACCAAGAGAGTAGTAAAAAGCAGTGAGTGTAACGGGCACTAACAAGAGAAAAAAACTCAAGACCCAGATGGCTGGGGCAAGTTTCACCAAAAGTGGGGCCTATATTGCAACATGAAGAGTAAATTAATTCCAACAGGCAGAAAGAAGAGCTGACAGTTACAGGGGACTGGTTCAAAATGAAACATGCAGCGCCCTCACCTCAGGCGCCTCACGCTTTTAACCCCCATCCAAACCAACACTAGAAAAGATTACAATTCTCCAAATTGTTCACTTATTCCCAGAGTTGATACATGCCTTTAACTGCAGAACTTAGAGTGAAACTTTTTTTCAATGGGTAAGAAACTACTCACCTCCCTCCCAGCTCAAAATTAATAAGCAGGGAGCAGCATGTTTCCAGGACCATAATGAATTCATTTATTTCTCTCCTGTAGGCTCAGCTCTCTGTGCTGAGAGAGAGCTCCATCACACATTGAAGGAAACCAATAAGACAGAGAGAAGTTGGGAGGGGGTATACTAATGGGGAGTGGGAGTCTGCAGGCTCCATTAACAGCCAAGTGTTGGGAAAAGAGAAAGAACGAAGGCTGGGTGGGTGGGGGCCAGCAACTGAGCCAAGTTTTATGTTAAGAACCTCCCCAGTGGGAGTACAGACTTCAGGCTGAGATGCTCACCAGGAGGAGCTAAAAATCTAGATGATCTTCTCTTTGGCAGGAAGAGGCAGTTAAGAAACCTCAGTAAAAGAGGCTACACTTCCAGGGGCATGGTCCCTTAGTAAGGGAAACAGGGTTTTGATATATTCTCATTAAAGCTAAAGTTCTAGAATGTCTTGGAGGTAAATTTCCTACCCAGGTCACTTCTTGCCCAACTTGGTATGTTTCCCAAACTCCAAATCACTTGGTAAGAAAAAGGAATGACATTGAATTGGCAGTCAAAAACTAACAAACAAAAAGTCCAGGACCAGATGGCTTCACAGGTAAATACCAAACATTTAAAGAAGAGTTAATAACCTATCTTTCTGAAACTATTCCAAAAACTTGAAAAGGAGAAACACTTCCAAACCTATTCTATGAGGCCAGCATTACCCTGATACCAAAACCAAAGAGATTACAAAAAAAAAAAAAATTACAGACCAGTATCTCTGATAAACACAGAAGCAAAAATCTTCAACAAAATATTAGCAAACTGAAATCAACAGTACATTCAAAGGATCATACACCATGATCAAGTGAGATTTATTCCAGGGATGCAAAGATGTTTCAATATACTAAAATCAATCAACATGATACACCACATTAACAGAATGGATAAAAGCCACATGATCATCTCAATAGATTAAAAAAAGAATCTGACAAAATCCAACATCCAATGGTAAATACAATGATATAATTTATTACTATTTATGATAAAAACTCTCAACAAAGGGTGTATAGAGGGAATATACCTCAACATGATAAAGGCCATATAAGACAAACTCATAGCTAACATCATACTCAATGATGAACTAAGATCACGAAGACAAGGATACCCATTCTACCCACTTTTATCTAACATAGTACTGGAAACCAGACAAATAAATAAATAAACAAATGGCATCCAAACTGGTAAAAAAAAAAAAAAAAAGTAAAACTGTCACTATTTGCAGATGACATGAAGCTAATAAATAGAGAAAATTCTAAAGACTCTACCAAAAAAACGACTAGAATAAATGAATTCCATAAAGTTGCAGGATACAAAATCAATATACAGAAATCTGCTGTATTTCTATAAACTAATAGTGGACTTATCAGAAAGGGAAATTAAGAAAACAACCTCATTTACAATTGCATCAGAAAGAATAAAATACCTAAGAGTAAATTTAACCAAGGATGTAAAAGACCTGGATTCTGAAAAGTGTAAGACACAGATAAAAGCTACATGCAAAAGAATGAAATTGGACGACTTTTTTACACCATATACAAAAATAAATTCAAAATGGATTGAAGATTTAAATGTAAGACCTGAAACAATAAAACTTCTAAGAGAAAACAAAGGCAGTAAACTCCTATCTCTTCAGGCAAGGACAACAAAAGCAAAAACAAACAAATAGGGACTACATCACAACTAGAAAGCATTTGCATACTGAAGGAAACCATTAACAAAACAAAAACACAACTTACTGAATGGGAGAAGACATTTGTAAGTGATATATCCCATAAATGATTCATATCCAAAATATATCAAGAACTCATACAACTCAACATAGAAACAAAATCCAACTGAAAAAATGGGCCCAGGATATCAATAGACATTTTTCCAAAGAAGACATAGAGATGGCCAACAGACACATGAAAAGATGCTAAACATTACTGATCATCACAGAAATGCAAATCAAAACTATAATGAGATAGCACCTCACAGCACACCTGTCAGAACAGCTATTATCCAAAGGAAAAAAAAACAGCTTGGTGAGGATGTGGAAAAAAGGGAGCCCTCAGGTACTGTTGATGGGAATGTAAATTGGTGCAGACACTATGGAAAACAGTATGGAATTTCCTCAAAAAATTAAAATAGAACTACCATACAATCCAGCAACTCTCCTTCTGGGTATTTATCCAAAGAAAATGAAAATACTTGGCTAAAATTTGAGATTTTTTTAATGTTTATTTATTTACTTTGGGGGGGCAGAGAGAGAGAGAGAGAGAGAGAGAGAGAGAGAGAGAGAGAGAGAATCCCAAGCAGGCTCTGCACTTATAGTGCAGAGCCTGATGTGGGGCTCAATTCTACAAACCATGAGATCATGACCTGAGCTAAAATCAAGAGTTGGACACTCACCCAACTAAGGCCCTGTCAACTACAATTTTTTAAAAAAAGAATATAAATTTCCTGCCAACGTCTACTTTAATTGCATCTCTCAAGCTTTGAATATATTATTTTCATTATTATTCAGTCTAACATATTTTCTAATCATTATTGTTTCTTTCTTGATACATGGGCTCCTAAGAAGTATCTAATTTCCAAAATATATGAGATTTTCTAGTTATCATATTATCTATTTCTACTCAACTGCATTGTGATTAGAGGGCATTCTCTGTGATTTGAATACTTTCAAATTTGTGGAGACTTGCAGTATACAATCAAATCATGTAAATGTTCTGAGTGAACTTGAGTGTGTATAACTGTTAGATACAGTGTTCTACATCTGTCTACTGGGTTTACTGTTAACTATTTATTCACATAATCTGTATCTTTACTGAATTTAACTTGTTATTCTATCAATTACTGAGAAATCACACTACTGTAAACTTGTCTATTTCTCCTTGTACTTCTGTTATTTTACATTTCACTGAGGCCATATTAGTTACATATAACTTATGTACATATAGTACTGTTTTACCTTCCTGGTGAACTGAAACCTCTGTCATTATGAACTGACCATTCAATCTCTAAAAATACATTTTTGTCTCAAATTCTTATCTGATATCAGCATAGCTGTACCACAGGGATCTGCATTTGCTTCTGCCAGGCACCAAGGCGCTCTACCAGTTGAGACTACTTTAAACTAAATTCATGACTTGAGGATTTTTAGATCTCCAAAACTGTACATTTGAGCTACATAATCTTTTAGGAGCCAACTAATTATTTTAACTCTTCAAGGACCTTTCCCTCTACTTTACTCAGTGCTGAGGCATGGGATGGATTTATTTCTGGGTCACCCTTACCCTAAGGGTATAGTCCTCTGAAGTAGTTTACGGGAAGAAGGGTTTCCTGCTACATATTACATCTTTGATGGGCTTTAGTCTTATTCTGTCCCCTGCACTCTGTTGGGCTATCAAAGCCAAAGTTCAAGTTTACTCAGTTGAGCAAATGTTCTCAGGGCCAAAGTAGTATCTGTATTCAGCTTTATCAGAATTCCCACTTTAATATCTAACTTGTTCACTCTTTGATGATTTTAAGATTTTCACTGAACATTTTTAGTTGTTTTTAGGATCTGCACAACCTAGCCCATCTTTTATTAGAGAATAATTGTACTTTTGCTTATGAAAAGAGGAGTGGTTACAGAAAAGGGTTAAAGGTGACTCTGAAATTAGATGGACCTGAGTTCAAATCCTAGTTACACCACTTTTTATTTCTATCATTCACTTTCAAATCCACAGCAACTATTTTTTTTTAAGTTTATTTAGAGAGAGAGAGAGAGAGAGAGAGCCCGTGCGTGCGCGCACACACACGTGAGTGGAGGTGGGGCAGAGAGAAAGGGAGACAGAGGATCTGAAGGGGGCTTCACGCTGACAGCGCGGAGCCCAACATGGGACTTGAACTCACAAACCATGAGATCATGACCTGAGCCAATTCAAAAATCAGACGCTTAACCCAGGCACCCCAGCAACCATCATTATTTTTAAAACAACAGTAACACCACTTATTTCACAAAGTTGTTGTAAGAATTGAATTATAATAACATGCAGAGTCTGGTAACTAGTAAGCATTCAGATTCTGGTTGCTTTTCCTCCTCTGACTAGAATGACCTTCTAAGCGTCCTTATCTGTTGAATACTATTCATCTTTAAAAGTCCAGGACAAATAAAATTCCTCTCTCTCCTCCTCACCTCCAACATTAATAGTTTCCTTACTACTTTGTCTTTATCTTCATTATAATAATTATCACACTGTTCTGCAATTATTGTTTATTGGTGTATGGGCCCCTCCAGACTTGAGTTCCTTGATGACAGGGGCTGTATCTTATTCATCTCTGAATTCCTACTATCTCAACACCTATTTAGTGAACTGAGATTAAATCAATGCATCCCATTTTCATAATTTCTGACGGAGCTACAGAGTTCGGGAACTATCTGCTACTGAAGCCTTTAGACATTTAGATCTCATTTAAACCATTAGTATTTCGTTTTGCACATGTGTGTGATTAATATATGCACAAAAAAAGTTAGATAGCAACCATGAGGTTGCTATCTTTAAAGGGATCAGCCCTTGGCTGGCATCTGGGAACCTGGCTTTCCTCCATCCCCTAACAGTTGGTTCACTGTGCCTAGACTGTGCCTAACAATGTGATTAATGGCGAACACCAACTTTCCTTCTGGGAGTCTAGAATTTTGATACATGGGTGTTGTATCTCTAATGGGCTTCCATGGGTAGAAACATTACATATAAGTCACTGCATTTTTCATTGCTGGGAAAAAGAGCAACTCAAGTATATAACCTCACAGGAAAGAGGAGGGTGAGGAGCCCTGTGTGTGGATTTCTCCACATTCCACCTGTGTTTTTATCCTTTGCTGATCATATATCCTTTCCCTGTAATAAACCTTAGCCAGGGGTACAACCATATACTGAATCCCATGAATCCTTCTAAGTGAATTAGCAAACATAGAGGTGGGTGTTGGGCATCCGTGCCAAAAAAGTGTCTCAACCCAATGTTTTATTTTGGAAATTTTTAAATTCACTTTAAAAAGTGAGGAAAAAAAAGTGCAATGAATACTCGTATTCCATTCATCAACTGATTGTATTTAATCACACTTGCTTTTTATACCACACGATTTTTCTGAATCATCTCACAATGAGTTACAGACATCATGACACGTCACCCCTAAAAGGGATGATGTTCTCTTACTTACATACTTACCACAATTTCCTCACACCTAAGAACAAAAATTCTATATAATCTAACAGTTTATATTCAAAAAACTGTCTGAAGAAAAAAATGATTACTTGTTTCAGTTCTCTACTGTAATGCAAAACTTGGTGGCTTGAAACCAAATTATGCAGGTTAACTGGGCTCAGATGGATGGCGATGCTCCCCGGGATGCTGGCTAGGGCTACAGTATACTGGGCCGAACATCCACACACATGGCTCAGAGCTGATGTTGCTTGTCATCTGGGAGTTCAGCTAGAGCTGCTGACCAGAGTAGCTGTGTGCGTGACCTCTCTCTGCGATCTGGGTTTCTCACAGTGGGGCTGCTGAGTTCTGGGAAGGAATGTCTCAATGGCAAGTGTTCTAAGAGAGAGGAAGCATAAGCTGGCATTTCTCTTAAAAAAAGTTAGGCCTGGAACTGACCACAGCATCATTCTGCAGCAATCTACTAATTAAGCTGCCACAGGACCTGTCCAGATTCAAAGGAAGAGAAAACAGAGTGCACTTCTCAATCGAGCTCTTGATGTGGCTACCTTTAAACCACTACTACATTTATACTTTTTAAAAAAACCAATCTGGAATCCAATCAAGGTTCATACATCCCATTTGACTGTTTAATGTCTATCTTAACCTAATACAGACTTCCACTTTTATTATTTTTAATCCATGCCAGTTGTCTTAGAAAATATATCATGTCCTGGACTTCTCTGTATACTCCTTCATATTAATCATTTTTGACAAGAATAGTTCATAGGTGATATGGGTTCTTCTTCTTCTTCTTCTTCTTCTTCTTCTTTTTTTTTTTTTTTGATATGGATACTTCTTAAGGCATCATAAGAGGAGGCCGATACTGTCATATGGGTGATACTAAGTTTGATCACTTGATTAAGAGACAGGGACTGCCAGACCCCTCTACTATAAAGGTACTTTTTCTTTTGCAATTAGTAAGTAATCTAACAGTGTCATCTCCTAGTTTCTAACTCTTACCTCTAATGGAGCTGTGACCCACTGTTAATCCTTGCCTGATTTGGAGGCTCCACAATGATTTTCTAATTCAATCATTCCTTCATTTTTTTTTAAGTTGGCATTGTTCTGTAAGGAAGAGTTTCCCCTTTCTCTTTCCCTTCCCTCTTCTATTTTAAATAGAAATTTTTATTGAGATCACTGTAAATCTACATGCAAGTAGCACCAAGGGATCCTTGTACTCTTTGCCCAGATTCTCCCAATGATATTTTACATAATTACAATATAATATCACAATCGGGATATTGATATTGATACAATCCACTCTTATCCATAGTTTCCCAGCTTAACTTCATTTGTGTGTATGTATGTGAGTTCTACACAATTTTATTCCAAGTATAGGCTCTTCTATCCATCACAGTCAAGATACTGAACAGTTCCAGACCCCTGGTGCTTAACCGCCCCTACCTCCTGCCCTCTTCCCCCAGCCTCCCCCAGAGCTCCATCTTCATTTCTTTTTGACTTTCACTATCAACTGATGGTTCTTCTTTTGTACTCCCCTCTGCCAAAATCCACTACTATTCTTATTCTTATTGATGTTCAAATTATTACAAATTTGGCCAGTGGAAATCCCTTCAAACCGGCTCCTAGGTTATTCTGACATGACCTTGTAGCCTTTGAGGATGTTGTACTTTTCTCTAGCACAGACTTGTAATAATCGGCCATTTCTTCAAGGAGCCTTAGTTCATTTAGTGGGGAACGATAATTTAGAAAATAGGATCTGGCACATTGAGGTACACTCAATGCTCATTTTTAATGTCTAGCTAGGAATTTTTAAAGTCACATTGTCATATTTAAATGTCCAATTCAAATTTACTATTATAGAGCTTCTCATCTTCTCTCACTCAATATTTTTATCTCTTTCCTTACAGTGAAAATCTTGGTTCCTAATATCATTAACCTATTTACTTACTTGTGTAATCCTTTAAAAGTTTCTGAATTATATCAATACTTGTACTTACAATAAACCTACTGAGGAAAGTATAACATTTATTTGCCGTTCTTTTTGTTCTCAGGAGGTATTCTACTAAAAAACCAGAATACTGTGTTCAATCGTTACTTGTATTAACTTATTCATCTGGACGGCTATGGTATCAACTTGAAATATAGTTAGGTCCTTTTGATTCTATTTGTATTGAATTTCAAGATTTGCCGTTGTATTCTTTTTTGTTGAAGTTTATTTTTGAATATGTAAAATATTCACATCATCCAAAAGTCAAACTTTGTAGAAATCTATCTTCAGAAGTCCTATCTTAAAGTTATCTCCCTCTACCACATTCCTGCTCACCACCTATAGGTAACCATTTCAGTAGTTTCTGGTTAATCTTTCCTCTGTATGTATGCATACGTCTTCCAAAAAATAAGTAAATATACCCAGATATTCTTGTATCCCTTTCGTTCTACATTAAATGTAGATATAACATACATTCTCAGGTACCTTGCTTTTTTCACCTAATTCAATCCTCACCAGTTCATAGAAACCTCACTTGTTCTTTTTACAGCTGCATTATATTCAGTTGGGTGTACACACCAGTACATATCCCCTTCAATCCCCCTTCTTGGAATCCAAATTCTACTTACACTTAAAAACACAGCTCAAAGCCTTCTTTCTTTTAGAAAGAAAGCCTTGCTCTCTTTTCTGAACTCCAAAACGCTGTACCCCTGATTTCTCTGCCCATCCCCTCCCCACTCCAAGAAAAAACTTCTTTAAAAGTTATCTATAATCATTACTTCTTCCTCACCATAAACTTACTCCTAATCTACTCTGATCTAGCCTCCATCCCTGCCACTCCACTGAAACTGTCAATAAGCTCCATGCTGGCAAATCCAATAGATATGTAATATCATATTCAACCTGTGAGCAGCACTGGACACAGCTGGCTACACCTCACAGAAACACTCCTCTCCCCTGGCATCTAGAACATCACAGGACACTGTCTGGATTTTATGCCTTATAGACTACTCCTTCTCTACCTTTTGCTGTTCTTTCCCCTCTGCTCAACTTCTAAATGGCTGAGTAGCTCAAGACTCAACCCTGGGCTGCTTCCTATCTCCACCAGCTTTTTTTTTTGTTTTTAAAATTTTTTAATGTTTATTTTTGAGAGACAGAGAGACATAGCGTGAGTGGGGGAGGGGCAGAGAGAGGGGGACACAGAATCTGAAGCAGCTCCAGGCTCTGAGCTGTCAGCACAGAATCCGGCGTGGGGCTCAAACCCATGAACCATGAGATCATGGCCTGAGTCGAAGTCAGACGCTTAACTAACTTACCCACTCAGGCGACCCTCCATCAGTTTTTAATATCTATCAGTTTTCTGTCATAATTGGCATCTTAACAGGCCAAATTAAACCCACAATATTTTATACGGCCTGCAGAAATTGTTTTTGTTTTATTTATGTATTAATTTTTCATTTGAATTCACCAAGTACTTCCCACCTAGGGATTCTGCGGGACCTGTTCCCTCTCCCTGTGACATTCAGTCCTCATAATTTTGCATGGCTTATTCACATTCAGGTCTCTGCTCACATGACACTTCCTCAGAGACCTTCCCTGACAACCCGCTCTGAGGTGGTTCACATGATTCTTTCTCATATTTGTCTTGTTTGGCTTTCTCTGTAACATTCACTATTAGCTCAAACTGTTCGATGAATTTGTTTACTTTTATTATCACTCTTCCACCACCACTACCACCACCACCAGCCTCAGCACATAAACTTCATGAGAGGAGGGACCTCTGTCTGCCTTGCCTCATGCCCAAGTCCCAGAATCTGAGTCTGGAAGACTCCCAAGCACACAGTAGGCATTTACATATGGTTGTTGAATAACTTCAGTGTAAAACTATGAGGTTTTTTCCATTAAAAAAATCTGGATTTCCAGCTTCTCTTTCACAAATTAGAGAATTAGCCAACCTCAGAACTGCATTCTTGCACAACAGCTCCCACCTTAAGACAAACCCTATGTTCTCCAATTAACCACATTCCCCACCCACCTCACTTCACATTTACTGGCACTCACCATATGCCAGGTGTCGTTTAAAAAATTTTTAAGTTTATTATTTATTTTGAGAGAGAGAAAGAGCACACATGAGCAGGGAAGGGGCAGAGAGAGACGGGGGAGGGGGGAGAGAGAGAGAGAGAGAGAGAGAGAGAGAGAGAACCTCAAGCAGGCTTCGCACTGTCAGTACAGAGCCCGACGTGGGGCTCGAACTGAGCCGAAACCAAGAGTCAGACGTTTAACCAACTGAGCCACCCGGGTGCCCCTGCTGCCAGGTATCATTTAAAGTGTTTCACATTATTAGCTCACACACAGAGCCCTATAAAATAGGTACTACTATTACAACGATTTTATAAATGGGAAACTAAGGCTTACAGAGGTTATGTAACTTGCCTGAGATAACAAAATCAGCAAGTGGCAAAACCAAGACTCAAACCAAGGCAAAAAGACACCCAGGCTCCTACGCTATGCGGTAATTTGGGCATTTGAGTTGGTAACCTCTGATCCACAGTCTCTACCTGGGTGAGCTCATCCTGTCTCAGGAATTTAAATACTATAACTTATTAACTGACAACTCCAAACTCTGCTATATTTCATCAATTCTGAAATGCACATTTTTTTCACATTTATAATCTCTAAAATCAGGATACATATTACAATTGATAGTGGCACCTTACAAGTGCTTTGGCTAAGTGGCAGCCATAACATGGCTTGTGAACTTGGCTATAGATGGCATGGCCGCACAGGTGTAACTCAGTTTTTCAGTCAACAAACCATTTACAGGCCATTTGAGGAAGGAGAAGGAGTCCTGATTCTCGTCTGGAAATGTTTTATTGGTATCTTCTGGTAAGATCAAGAAGTGCCTGCATCAAAACTTATAAATAGGTCATGATGACTTGAAAAAAACAACGCCCATGTAGAGCACTCTTTCAGAAATGCTGCATTTCTAGTCCTTTTAATGGCACAGAGGATGAGACCATGTGGAAAAGCAAGGACAGTGACATGTCTGAGCCAAAAGTGATTCAGAGGAGTGAGTTCCAAAATATAGAGATTGTTTAGGAATAATTTCACTAATTTATTTTCCTTAAACTTACAAGCACAGAAGAGTGAACTATACATATAAAGATATTTATGACTTTTAAAACTGTTTTTAAAAAAGAAAATAAGCAGCTCTGACAGCTGAAACTGATTCTGACATTCACAGCTAGATCTCAAAATTGTTACAAGCTGTTCTAAAGCTCACAGCAAAGCCATTTTGCTCTCCTACATAAATAGTCTCAAAGAAAACCAACTGACCTCAGGTTTCTCTGAGACAATGATAAAATGACACAAAGTAAGGTCAACTTGTAATTTTGTCTAAGAACAGGTCACTCTGCCATCCACAAAATATCCAATCTAGAATTGTCCTCGCTTTCTAACAGCATCCAATCTAAAAGGAATCCCTACTTCCTTAGACCTTTCCCAAACATCTGACCAAAGCCCAAATCCTCTAATTACTTATTTCTAATACCCTCTTACTGAGATACCCCAAGATTCCCCAAAATGTGTTCTCCCTCACTGAAACAAGCAATAAACCCACTTGTTAGAGAAACGTGTTTCTGATGGTCTTTGACAGAGGGGGACTTGTATAAAAATGTCCCACTGCTGAACAATCTCACCAACAACTGGTAATGTTAAACTTTTCATCTTTCCCAATCTAATGTAAGAAATATTATCATTTTACTAACAAACACTATCCGTTTAATTTACATGTCCCTGATTATAGTTGAGATCAAGCTTTTTCTCAGGCTTACTGGCCATTCTTATTTCCTTTGACTCCGAATTGCTTATATTTTCTGCCTCCTTTTTAATGTGTAATATGTCTTTTCCTTATTGATCTGTAGTGGTTCTTATATATTTCCGATGTTAATCATTTGTCAGTGATACGTACTATAGATATCTTCTTCAAGTTTGTCTTAAATTTGTTCATCTTTAGGGTTTATGCTTTTTGCGTCTTATTTAACACATTCTTCCCTGGTCCAACACCATAAAGACAGTCTCCTCTATTTTCTTTTAGTAGTTTTGCTTTATGCATTTCAGGTCATTAACCCACCTGGAATTAACTTTTGTGTATGACATAAGGCAAGATCTTATTTTATCTTTTTGCTATTTATGTTTTGTTGTTGTTGTTGTTCGAGGCTATTTTATTTTTTATTTTGGAGAGAGAGAGGCTGTGAACAGGGGAGAGGGGCAGAGGGGGAGAGAGAGAATCTTAAGCAGGCTCCATGCTCAGCTCCATGGCTCATGACCTGAGCCAAAATCAAGAGCCAAAATCAAGAGTCAGATACTGAACAGACTGAGCCACCCAGGCGCTCCCCCATTTTGCTATTTGCTATCATACCCAAACAATTTCCCTAATTGTTCATCCTTTCCCCTATTAATATGTACAGCCACCTCTGTTGTTATGACATGTATGATAGCATATACGGATAACTCTGCTAATAGACTCTACCTTGTTCTATTACTCTTTGTGTTTCTCTCACCTAAGGTTTAATATCACAATATAATCCCTTTCATTTGAATTGCAAACTAGAATTTACAAAGTCCTTTCAAATCCATGATCCAATTCAGACTTCAAAAAAATCCTGTGAAGGAGGGGTATTCACATTTTATTTGTATGAAGAAACTGAGACACATAAGGGTTAAGTGAATTACCCATGGCCACTAGACAGTAAGTAGAAGAGCAAGAACTCAATCTCATGTCTTCAGTTACCACTCTTTCTACCAGACTATCAAGTAAGGACAAGAACGGTATCTGTCAAACAGCTCCCAAATGGAGGTAATGCACTTTGTCCACATACAACTAAAACAAACAAAAACCTTGATAAATGAACAGATGCTTTAACAACTATAGTTGCTGGCACAAACCTGTATGTTGGGCTTATCTTGAAAATAAACTCTATTGTGAAAAGGACTCTGCCCTAGCCCCCTGGACTCCAGCTGGCATCTTTGCTACCGCTTACCTCAAACACAGACAAGGCTGCTCTTCAAGTCTTTACTGTGTACCATTGCTCCTCACATCAGTAGTGGTTTCTCAGCAGCCACTAGCCCTGTACCTCCAAAGACAGAATAGAGACGTGAAAACTGGACAGTTCTTTGTGTCTCAGAAAGGGAGGGGAGGGGAGCTGATGCCCCAAAACTGGAATTGAGCACTAAAACTCATATAAGCTATGAAACATGCCAGAAAGCAGGGGGCAACAGAGAGCTGTCCAAAAACCCAGCACCTAGCTTAGTAAGAGTAGTAGGCATGCCACAAATGGTTTTCATTGAGTAAATGAATTGCTTCATTCGAATCCTGAATCACCAGTTCACAGCCCTGCACTGAGCAATTAAGTGAGAAATTAAAAAGAAAGAGCAGCCCCTGGCATTCAGAGGGTAGCCTGTCACTCACAGCTTGGCCACATTATTCTCCTATTAGGCATAATGGCACAGAATACTAACCTCTGACAAGGTTATTCTGAAAGGCTGATGAAATGAGACAAGAGTCATTTCATAATTTTGTGTAAGCACAGACAAAAATATGGCCACTATGCCACCCACAAAATACCAGACACCCTTTCTCTCTCGGCCAAAATGAGTGACTGCTACTTCTCTATCAACTACTTTTATTCTTTTGCTAGTCTCTCCTCCCTACAGATAAGATTTATTCAGATAACCAACCACAGAATTGTCCCTGTTTTCTAACAGCATCCAAATCCTACAATCAGTTCCAAGCCCCCTAATGAGACACCACTGTCCCCCATGTCTCCTTGCTGAAATGAATAATAAACCCAACCTGTTTACTTGGCGGTGTTTCCCTGGCAGTCTTTGGCTGTCGTGCATTGACACGGTACAAGTCAGAAAACCTAACAGTCTATGCCTTTCTCTTTCTGGAAAGTTCTTCCAATCTCAGTTTGACAAGAATACTTCATCTCGTTTCTGGAGGTCATCTCTAACTAAACAAAAGAGATGTAACAAATTCCTTTAACACCAGAGACCTGGTTCATATTCAACTCTAATTCTACCAATAAAATTACTCATACACAAAACTTTTGGTTTGTATATGATAATATGCTTCTTCTAGATAGTATGCCCTTGGAAAGCCGAGGCTATCTGACTCATCTTTGTAAATCTCTGGTACCTCGCACATGGTAGAGGATTTCTCTTATGAATGGTATTAACATGTTGCTTCGGGGAGGAAAAATGTATTTTTTCCCAAAAATAAAAGGATTCTCTCTCCAAAAGAAACTTCCATTTTCCTCCTCCACCTTTACATTTCCTTATCTATAATACATTTCAAATGTAAGCCTTTTGTGTTTCTAAATATACCAAGGCTAATGAACATGTGTTCATATTTCTTAGCTAAGAGGTTGAGATCTCTGATGACAAACATAAGAACGATGCATTCTTTCGTTTGTCCAACTAATTTCCATTTCTTTCTACCACCACCACCACCACCCTATTCCCTTAAAACACCTTTAGTGTTTGCAGCTTCAAAAGTATCCCAGAATAGTACATCCTTATTACAAGATAACATCTAGAGAGGACAGGGCCTGAGTTTAATTGGTCTACATAATGCTTGACTAAATACTTTTTAAAAAGAGACTGTCGTAACACATGTTCCATACTTACTGATTGAGAACCCTCTCCAAATGGGGACTTGGATCCCCATCAACAAAGATTTTGTTTGTTTCCTTCTTTATTACAACACTGTGGACAGCACAGAACATTTACTCATCTTTTGATGAAAAACCAATTCAGTCTGGTTCAATACATTAAATGACACATCATGCAATGTCACATCCTATTTAAAGGCATTCTCGCCAGCACTGTCTTTATCTTTCAACAGGAAAACAGGTTTAAAATCCAGAAACAGAGATTCAATTCAACAAATTCAAATCCACACTGAAAGAGCACCTACACACACTTCACAAGACAATATGCCAGGCAGGCAGAGGGACAGAAACACAAACGCCTGACTCAGAGGCAGTGAGCTGAGTGGAGTAGAGCTTACAAATTGCCACAGATATCAGGGAAATGTAGGGAGTAAGGATGACTGGAGAAAGAACATTCCAGACTGAAAACTCCAGTTTCTCAAAGACTGGAATCCTGGATGCTTTGAACAGAGGCAGGGGCTACACAGGTCCTGGGATCTCCACCATTTAGGAGGCAGCAGCTTGTTCATGGAAGAGGCCACGGAAATCAAACATAAATGTTCGATGTCACTTAATTTTTAAGTTCTCTATGCAACTCCTCAAACCTGAGCTCACAGCCTTCAGAATCGGGAGGGGGGGGGGGACACTTTCTCGTGGTCCTCCGGATTTTAAAATTAAAATTAATAAGAATGATTTCCATCACTGAACGGTTGGAAGGTGGGTGTGGCCCCTGCGGGGCAGCGGCGGGCCTCGTGAACGTCCGACAGGACAGGCCAGGCTGGACCTCTCAGGCCAGCGCCAGGCGTCCCGCCGCGACCCAGCAAGCCACTGTCACTCTGAAGTCCTGGCCAAAGGAGCTCATCCCACGTCTCCAAGGGCCTCGGCAAACTCGAACCCCGATGGCCAGGCTTCCAGGGCTGGGCTCGGGCTCCATCAGGCCGCAAACTGCGAACAAAGAGAAGGCCCGGGCAGCCTCTGAGGCCCGGGCAGGAGTCACGCAGCACCCGAAGGTACCTGCAGCCTTCAGGGGGTCGCGCCCCAGGCCCGGGGTCCGCGGGTGTTCCTCGACGAGGGCTAGCCCCTGCCCGGGCCTGGACGCCGAAAGTGCACCGCGTCGCCGAACCCGTTGGTGCACTGCAGGATCTCCAGCGCGCACCGGGACAAAGAGGGTGGCGGGGATCGGCGGGTCCCAGGGGCTGAGACCTCGCGTTCGTCCCGCCGCCCGCACCGGCCTTTACCTGTACGTCACTCAGCTCCACGCGCAGATACAGCTCGCGGTGTCGCTGAGCCCAGTAGACGTGCGGCGTCAGCACCTGATTCTCCATGGCCACACCGCCCGGAGCGCGGGGAAAACGGATCGCTGCGCCTCGCTGCCTCGGATAGTGAGAGACTGGCGCCGGCCGAACGCAGGCCACAAACCCCTGCGCTTTTGAGCGCCGGCAGCCGCCAACCTCGAGACACCCCACGCTCGCAGGCTGCGCCTGCGCAGTGACGGAGGAGGGGGACGGCGGCGCGAGCTCTAGACTTTGGCACGAGCGGGGCGGGGGCGGAACGCGGGGCAGATGTGGGAAAGGGCGGGCCTAGCACCAGTGACGCCAGAGCCTGGTAAGGCCGCCTGGGGAGTTGGGAGTCAGCAGGTGCATGCATGGCTCTTTTCTCTCTTCTCCAAGGCGATGCTTTAAGATAGGCGTAAAAATGAAAAATCCTGGAGACTCATAAAGGACTGATCAGCGTCAGAAAGGGCTTGGCTCTGATGGATATCTGGAAGATCCTCCCATTCTATCAGCTATTTATTTCAACGTTTACTGAGAGCCTATTAATTGCGCTGGGCTTCGAAGCTAAACACTGGAGCTAAAAGCAATAAGACACAGCCCCTGCTGTCCTGGAACCCTGTAGTTACAAACACAATAAGGATGATGATGTTATAGGGGAAGCAGTATGGGAAGAGGGTGGAAGGGTGTTCTAAAAGGGAAGAGTAAATGGCCGGAGCTTTTCAGCGCAGTCTCCTACAACTTTATGCGGTGATGGAAATGTTCCCTTCTGCGCTGTTCGACTATAGTAGCCACTAGCCCCATGAGACTTTGAGTACTTGAAATATGGCTAGTGAGACTGAGAAATTGAATTTTCTATTTTATTTACTTCTAATTAATTTATTTTTAAAAATTTTTAATGTTTATTTTTGAGAGAGAGCACGAGTGGGGAGGGGCAGAGAGAAAGAGAGGGAGACACAGAATCCGAAGCAAGCTCCAGGCTCTGAGCTGTCAACACAGAGCCCAACGGGGGGCTGGAACTCACTGTCCCAGAGATCATGACCTGAGCTGAAGTTGGATGCCTAACTGACTGAAGCACCCAGGCACCCTAACTTCTAATGAATTTAAACAGCGACATAATAGTGGTTATCCTATTCGACAGAGCAGGAGACTCTTCTCTCTTAAAGAAACCCAGACTAGATACAGCACTAATTTATGTCTAATTTAAGCTATCTCGTCTGTATCCACTTTCATCCCTAAGTCTGTTGCAGTGAAGAGTTTAATAGGAAGCAACATTACTATGAAAACCAGAAGTCTGGGACAAAAATGAAACTTATAATTCAGTTCTGTTGGCACCCATTTATTTAGCAAAATGCTGAGCACAGGGATCCAGAGATGAAGAGAAATGAGACAGGCTCTCAGGAAACATTTAATTCAGGGGGTGGTGGACTGTATAAAATATAGCAGGTTTTACATATGGTAAATGTGCTGAGCTTACGGAGGCGGGAAGTCGGGAATTGAGGGATTTGGAAACCAATGGGTGGACATTTGAGAGTGAATCCTTAAGAGCTGGACAGTGAAATGTGAGGAGGAATTTGATAGAGAAAGAAGCAGAGGTAGGATAGCAGAAGCACAGGGCAGGAATCCAAAGGCGAAGAGATATGGAAGGTTCTGTGTACTGAGGGTTAAGGGCATGGAGAACAGAGGTCCCCCTGGCTCTGGAAAAGCAGGTGAGAAGTGAATTAGGAAAGACTTTGCTTCAATAAGGTGTTTGTACTATGTCCCACAGACCCTTGGGAATTAGGGAAGTTTCTTAAACTGGAGATTATGCAAATAAGGTATGTACTTGGCAGGTCTACCTGTCAGTGAGGAAGAACTGGAATTAGGCAAACCAGTTTGAGGTGAAGCAAATTGCTGGGTGTGAGGGATAATGAAAGCAATAAACTTAATAGCCTTGAATTTTAAAAATAAAATGTTTTTGAAATGATAAACATGTTTTTATTGTATTGCCTTTAATACAATGCAGATCCAATATAGGGCACTTTTTTTAATGTTTATTTTTGAAAGAGAGAGAGAGCAAGTATGAGTGGGGGAGGGGTAGAGAGGGGATGACAGAGGATCTGAAGCAGGCTCTGCACTGACAGTAGAAAGCCTGATGCAGGGCTTGAACTCTTGAACTGTGAGATCATGACCTAAGCTGAAGTCAGACACACAACTGACTGAGCCACTCAGGTGCCCCCAATTATAGGGCATTAAAAAAAATTGAGGCATACAGGAAATGAGAAAATTTTAAATGTTTAGCTTATGCTGAACATTTACTTACATTTATATCTGTGTAAGTAATTACCACCTAGATCAAGGTCCAGAACATTTCCAGCATCCCAGAGTTTCTCTCATGTCAATATGTACCTTTGCCTACCATCCCTCCCCTTCAAAATTTCTATGCTGACTTCTCTCACCGTAGAGTAGATTTTGTGTGTTCTTGAATTTCATATAAATGAATGGTTTTTGTTTGTATCTGCAGTATTGTGTTTCATTGTATGAATATACCACAAATTATCTATCCATTCTCTTGATGAAGGACATTTGCATTGTTTCCAGTTTTTAGCTATTATAAATAAGTAATGGAATGCAACCAACATTTATGTAATTATCTTTTGGTGTATAAATGTGCTTAATTCTCCTGGATAAATACGTAAAAGTAGAAATGCAAGGTCATAGGGTAGATGTATGTTGAGCTTTAGTAGATAAGCAGTCTGGGGGTTTTTTGGTTCCTGTTTCTTTTTTTTTTCTTCTTTAGTTGACACAGTAGATAAGCAATTTTACAAAGTGTTCTGATCAATGTACATACCACAAGTAATGTTTGAACATTCTAGTTGCTTTATATCCTTGGTATTTTCAGTCTTTCTAATCTTAGCCATTCTGGTAGATGTGTAATAAAAAATAAAATTGTTACAAGCCAGCATACTTGAAACCTGAGGCTGACCTCCATCCAAGATGAGAGCTACTAATAAACAAGAAGATTCAATCATTAAAAAAACTTTTTACATAGTTTATTTATTTTTGAGACAGAGGGAGACAGAGCATGAGTGGGGGAGGAGCAGAGAGAGAGGGAGACACAGAATCTGAAACAGGCTCCAGGCTCTGAGCTGTCAGCACAGAATGTGGTGCGAGGCTCGAACCCACAAACCGCAAGATCGTGACCTGAGCTGAAGTCCAACACTTAACCGACTGAGCCACCCAGGCGCCCTAAGAGGATTGAATCTTGACATTTTGCCTCAGGTCCTCCTTAAGAAAGGCACAAAGGAAGAGGACCTATAACCTACTGGAAAATTCTCTGGGCCTGAGTTTCCATATCCATCAAATGAAAGAGTTAGACTCTGTCCTTTCTGATGATCTTATTGGCTATTTCTAAATTTTCCTGCAAGAAGGTCAGCTCTTGTGAACCCCTCTCTCCAGGGGAAATCCAATAAGAAAAAAAATTGAAATGGAGAGAGTAATGAGTAGCATCAAAATAAACTATAAAACTAAAAGATAGCCCAGGGGATAAAAAGGCAGAGCCAAACAGCACTGCCAACCATAAGTAAGTAGGGCTAAGGTTTTTATGATAATACTAGTCAAATAAAAATGCAAATTAAATACTTTCAGTGTGTCCTACCTTCTAGACTTCGCCTTCCTAGCTCCAGGGCCAGGTCCATCTCTTCTCAGGCCACAGGAAGCCTTTGCTGAGTGTTTGGGGCAGATGAAGCCTTGCACTCACTGCTTAAGGCTGTTTTCTGGCCTTTGACGATCATGCACATTCTCCTTGTTCACCTTTTTACAAAATCTTCTATTCGTGGAAAAAGTTTTAGAAAATGAACTGTAGAATTCGGCCATTTTGTGCCTCACCCAGCTACATATCCTTCTTTTTTTTTTTTTAATGTTTATTTATTTTTGAGGAGGGGGAGGAGGGGCATAGAGGATCTGAAGTGGGCTCTGTGCTGACAGCAGAGAGCCCGGTGCAGGACTCAAACTCACAAACCATGAGGTCATGACCTGAGTTGAAGTCGGTCGCTTAACCGACTCACCCACCCAGGTGCCCGTAGATATCCTTAACCAAAATCATGTTTGTCTATCTAAACAGCACAAGGTTGAAAGTGGAGTGGGAGACTCACTGGGTCAGCCCAGGCACATACTGTGGCATCGTGTGAACCTAGTTCGTAGATCTGTAACCTCCTAGCTATCCCAAGACGGTGGGCCTTGCAGCAGGGAAAAAAAAGAATGAAAAAAGAAAGAAAACACTTCCCCTTAATCCATAGTTCAGAAAAATGTACAGAATGACCCCACCTCAGGCTCAACCTTCCGTGGGAATGGTGAGTGCCCTTTCCACCCTCTTCAGTTTGATCTGCCTGATAATTCCTGGCTCTCTGAAATGCCTACACGGTTGCCAGGTGCACAGTTGGTACGTTGCCCTGTGTATTAAAACTAGTGGAATAGTGGGAGGAATAATCATCTATCTATCTATCTATATGCATTTGTTTATATATCAAGGAAACTGGGTGAACTGGAGGACCAGGATAGGAGAATATTTTTCTACTATATATGTTTCCATAGGTCAAATTTGGAGTCATGTGATAGTATTACTTATTCAAAAACTTACATATGGAAAAGAAAATCATCAGGAAAGGCTCTTTTTTTGTTATTGCAGCTTGGTTTATACTAAGTCCCCAAAATTTACAAAATATGGGGTAAGTGGAAAAAACAAACTTTAGCCCACCATATCCTGTAATCAACTGCTACTAGAGGGTGCATTTTATGCTTATAATCTGTTTCCTCAAGTAGATTATAAATCTCTCTAGAATACAGACTGCCTCCTTTTGGTACCCTATAGCATCTAGCACAACGTGTTTCAGAAAATAGATGCTTAAAATATATTTGTGGACCGTAATGCCCAGTGCTAGGAAAGTTTTAGTGAAATTGGCACACCCATGCTAACTGTAGCTAAGAGCAATATAAAATTGTGGGAACATTTCAGAAAACAGTTGTGTAATATGTAGCAAATTCCCCTTTGGGGACTTTGTTCTAAAAACAACTTCAAGAAAGGAAGACATATATATGAAGATGTTCACGGTATCATAGGGTGAAACACTGGAAATTACACAAGGAGAATGACCAATGAAAAAACAATATAGCAACACAAAAGGGTGAATTAGAAACTAATAATATTTGGGGCGCCTGGGTGGCTCAGGCGGTTAAGCGTCTGACTTCAGCTCAGGTCATGATCTCACAGTTTGTGAGTTCGAGCCCTGCATCGGGCTCTGTGTAGACAGCTCAGAGCCTGGAGCCTGCTTCAGATTCTGTGTCTCCCTCGCTCTCTGCCCCTCCGCTGCTCACACTCTGTGTCTTTCTCTCTCCAAAATAAATAAACATTTTTTAAAAACTAAAAAAAAAAAAGAAACTAGTCATATTGAAAATGTTTATGATAAAAAAAATTCAAAAATTCCAATCACAGGGGCACCCACCAGGCTCAGTCAGAAGAGCATGTGACTCTTGATCTTGGGGTTATGAGTTCAAGTCCCATGTTGGGTGGAGAGATTACTTAAATGAAAATAAGAAAACTTTAAAAAAATCCAATTACAACTTTACATAGTGCTATAATACAGGGAAATATCTTGTGTTTTTGTTTTCCTTCTTTATAACTCTTAATCCTTCCCAATTTAAGGGGTTAGGATGTGCCAACCATGGCTCTTGGAGAGTTGTAATTATGGGAACAGAGAACAGAGACATAAAATTCTTCTCTTTTAAACCTGGCTGCACATGTAAACAGAAAATATTTGGAATAATGTGCAGACTAAATAAAAATTTCCGGGCAGAATAAGGAGAAGAAAGCCAAAAGAGAAGTAAGGGACTCTGCTCAATGACCTTTACACAAATGTAAATCCCAGGAGCATATTTTTTAAAGGGGCAGGGGAAACTAAGGGAGTACCCTTTAGAAGGAGCCTCAATCTTGCCCTCACCTCCCCTTAAGGGCTTATCCAAAGCTGAGGGGAATAGTAGATCCCCCCCTCAACACCCATGTCAGGTTTAGGGACCTAGGGAAAGAAAAGACGTGTGCTCATGCCCAGGCCTTAGAGCAAGGCTCTAGAGAAGCAGTCACCTAGTGGGGATAAAGATTAAAGATTGGCAAGAGGGCCAGAGGCTTCCTGGATGTGAGTGAGGGTGCAGGAATAAATGTGAGAAGGGCCAGAAGTTGGGGCAGAGAAGAATAGAACTGAGTGTGGACTTACAACTGGAGACTGACAAATAACAGCTATCTCACTGAGTACTTCATGATGGGGGAAGGTCATACCTGAGGATTAGCTGGCATATTCATTTCCTAGGGCAGCCAAAACAAAATACCACAAAATCACATGGCTTTAAACAACAGAAGTTTAGGGGTCGATTAAATGTCTGACTCTTGATTTCAGTTCAGGTCATGATCTCATGTTCATGAAATCAAGCCCCACATCAGGCTCTGCATTGGCTGTACAGAGCCTGCTTGGGATTCTCTCTCTCCCTATTTCTATCCCTCCCCCACTCCTCTCTCTCTCTCTCTCTCTCTCTCTCTCTCTCTCAAAAATAAATAAACTTAAAAAAATAAACTTAAAAAAATAAACAATAGAAGTTTGGGGCTCCTGGGTGGCTCAGTCGCTTAAGCATCCAACTTTGGCTCAGGTCATGATCTCATGGCTCATGAGTTTGAGCCCAAAGTGGGGCTCTGTGCTAACAGCAGAGCCTGGAGCCTGCTTTGGATTCTGTGTCTCCCTCTCTCTCTGCCCCTCCCCCACTCACATCCTGTCTCTCTCAAAAATAAATAAAGATTAAAAATTTTTAAAAACGAACAAACAAAAAACAATAGAAGTTTATTCTCTTACAGTTCTGGAGGTTAGAAGTTGGTGGGGACCATGTTACTGGCAGGACCATGCTCCCCCTGAAGGCTCTAGGCAAGAATCCAACCTGGTGATTGCTGGCAATACTTGATGCCCTATAGCTTGTGGCAGCATTGCTCCGATCTCCACCTCTGCTGTCACATGATCTTGCCTGTGAGTAAATCTGTTCTTATTTCCTCATATGACCTTCTTTCTGTTTGTTTATTGTTTTGCTTTTTATTTTTATTTATTTATTTTTTTAGCATTTATTTTGAGGGAGAGAGAGACAGAGCGTGAACAGGGGAGGGGCAGAGAGAAAGGGAGGCACAGAATCCGAAGCAGGCTCCAGGCTCTGAGCTGTCAGCACAGAGCCTGATGCAGGGCTCGAACTCACGAACTGCGAGATCATGATCTGAGCCAAAGTCAGACGCTTAACTGACTGAGCCACCTGGGTACCCCTCCTCATGTGGCCTTCTTATAAGGACACCGGTCAATGAATTTGAGACCCATTCTACTCTAACATGATCTTAACTAATAACATCTGCAAAGACCCTACATCCAGATAAGGTCACATTATGAGGTTCTGGATGGACATAGATTTGAGGAGGACACTATTCCAACCAGTACAGCTGGGATCAAGGACATCTTAGGATATCCAGGTCTAGAACAGGCATCGGTCATCATCCCCTTCACCGGGAAGGATCCTGAATTGAATGGCTGGGTTTGCCTAGAGTTGAATCAAGATTACACTTTTTACTATTAAGTGAAATGGGTCATATAAACATAGGTTGGGTCAAATTATAGAAAAACTAAGGAAATTAAATATAGTACCAATCTGTATGTGGCTTTAAAATGTTGCTCCTGCTACATATGTAGAATATGTGTATAAAACAAAAAAAAAAGTATGATAGGGTAGTGAGAAGATTGGTGGATCTTTCTGTAATGAACGTCAGAATGTTGTGTTCAAATTGGACGGATGATGCTTGTTGCCGCATGGAGTTGTTACAGACAGTGCTACCCAGCAAGGCTTTGGGCAAGGCCCTCTGGGAAGGTTTTTGTTGTTATCGTTATCATCACCACCATTCATAAATAGAATTAATAAATGGAATGCTTAATGCGCAGCAGGCATTGTTAAGCACTTAAATGCATTATATATTTTGTTCATTCATTTCAGTGATGTTACTGAACTCATTTTACACATGAGAGAAATAAAACTTAGAAGAGCCTGATAGTAAGGAGTATCTCCTTAATAAAGAGAGGAGCCAGGATGTGACCCCAGGTATGTCCGATTCTGGGAGTGCATGATCTTACCTGTGAATATCAGAGGAAATGTACCACCACCTGAAGATCATGGAGTGTTAGACAGAGAAGGACTGTTAGTCTAGTCTCTGATGAGACCCAGTGTGGAAAACTGTCAGGATCTCTAAAACATACGGCCAGATCTGGACAAGGACCTGACTGCCTCAAACAAGCATGGCTTCAGGAGGCAGCCCAGATTTCCCCAGGAAGGGTTCTCACTTGGCCTTGCATCCTAGCTTTCACTCACACTTACTGCTCACTGTCCATTATGCCAGAACCTGACTTTTTATATTCAGGGACAAATTTGTATCAACACCGCCATTTTGACAGAGACTATTTATTCATATTTTGTGTGCTAGACAACTTGTCTTTTCCTGATGAGTTCCTAGAGTGCAGGGCAGCAAAAAGCTGGCTAGGCTTTGTCAAGCACATATGCAAGGTTGGCAAGACCCAGGCCTGACTGAGTTACCCAGCAGAGATACAATGGGCCACTTCAGATGTGGACAGTTTATTACTTACCTATACAACAAAAGAAAGAATGCATTAAGGTGCCAGCTGCCAGTGGTCCTTGTCCCACAAATCCGAACGGAGAATACTGAAACAGAAGGGGCCAGATGACTGCAGTGTAAGCTGTGGGATACCCAGCTGCTGAGAAGTCAATTCTAGGGTGCAGCTAAATGGTTCTCATATTCTGCAGCGCTATTCTGAGGGGGTGGGGCAGAAAGCCCACCCCTCAATAGAACCTGGGAAATGAGAAGCTGTCAGCGGAGATTGCCTTAAGATCCTTATAAGCCTCCCATCATCTCCTGTTCTGGGAAGACCTCAAAGCATTCTACTAAGACTCAGCTAAGCTTTGGTTCAAGACTTTGCCTGTGAGCCCTGTAGAGATAGATCCATGTGAGGTTGCCAGGGTGCAGGGTGGAGATGTTCCCCTCCAGCTTTCTCTGGTTTGAGGCTTTTGAAGCCTGCCATAGAGACAGTAAGATTGAAAACCAAGAAACCTGGATTCAAGTCTAGATCAATCCATAATAAGTCAAATAACTTAAACAAGTACTTAGCCTCTCCAGAGCTTGCTTTTTAAAAATCCATAAAATTATATATTTTTTGTTTGCTTCCTTTTGGGGAGGTCTTTTTCCTCTTCTTTTTATTTTTATTTTTATTTTTTTTTGAGAGAGAGAGACAGCGTGAGCAGGAGAGGGTCAGAGAGAGAGAGGGAGACACAGAATCTGAAGACAGGCTCCAGGCTCTGAGCTAGCTGTCAGCACAGAGCCCGACGTGGGGCTCAAACCCATGAACCGTAGAATCATGACCTGAGCTGAAGTCAGACGCTTAACTGACTGAGCCACCCAGGTGCCCCTTTTTCCTCTTCTTAGAGTGCAAGCCGGACAAAGGGATCTTGTCTACTTTATTCACTATTGTAGCCCCAGTGCTTAGAACAGTGTCAGGCACATGGCAGCGATTCAACAAACACTTGGTTGAATGAAATGAACTGCAAGATATTTCATTGTATTTTGTTAGTATGTGCATGTGCATTCAAAGCCTTAAAACCTACTTTCAGGTCATTGGCAGAAAATTCACACAGGAGTCCCAGTGAAGGTGACTGTACCTTTCTTTTCGGGGAGCTCAACTAAAAAAAGCCTGAGGGAAGACTCATTTAAACTGAAGGTGAGTAACTACAATGAGGAACCGGACATGGCACCCAAATGGATCTTTTATTAGTGCTATTATAATAAATCCTAATGACCTACACCTCTGACACATGGCTCCTTGAATAACAGAAAAGAGGGGAGGCCAGCTTTTCCACTCTTTTATTCTACACCTGCCACTTTCCCAGTCATCTCCCCAGCCTCCCTTTTTCTCTTTTTCTCAGCCTACGCAAGGTTGTGAAATAGGAGAGACTACAGGTCAAGGGACCTGCCTCTGGTTGTGATTACAGCAAACTCCCTGCCCGAGCCAGTTTCCTCCTCTTCATGTGTTATTGTGACAGATATGGTTTTCCTTAATTACAACTAAATGTGTTATATCTCTCCTACAGATCAAGAAACCATGGTTCAAAGAGATCGATTGACCTGCTAAAGATCACTAATTAGTACTAGAGCCAAGCTTTCTGACTCCAAGTTCAGGTTTCTTTCCACCACCACAGTGGGCCGCTCAGCAGATCGCTAAGGCCTTGGCCCCTCCCCTGTGTCATCTTCGAGAAGGGGCAGGGGTTTTTACTGGCATGCTCCCTGCCCCGATCTCAGCGTCTACAACTCTGCCTGGTACATAGTAGGCACTCAATATATACTTGTTGAATGAAAAAAAAAAATAGATGAGTAGAAACGCGCCACAATGCGTCCTGCGACTTCGACAAGTCACTGCCCGTTTCTGGATTTCAGCTCTGTCCCCCACCGCATTGGTGTCCGTCCCGCCCCGCGTTCGTTCCTCCCGCCACTAGACTGCACTGTGGCAACGGACCCCACCCAGCAGGGAGCGACGCCCTTCTTGGCCCCGCCGAGCCTTCGCTGGTCGGAGGGCGGGTCGCGACGAACCGGAAGCGCCGAAGCGCCGCCGCCGCCGCCGCCGCTGCTGCCGCCGCCGCCGCCGCCGCCGCCTTTAAGTGCCGCGTTCGCCGCCTGGGTTGCCACCGGCGCCGTCGCCGAGGAAGCCGCCGCAGCGGGGTCGGGAGTGGAGGCGGCGCGGCATGAGGCGGCGCAGGCCCGCTCAGTAGCACGCGTCGGGACGCTCCGGGCGGGGCCGGGGGGGAAGGTGCAGTATCCGCCCCCTCTCCTTCCCCTTCGCCCGCGAGGCCTGGGCCCCAGCCCGGCGGGCCCGCTCCGCCTTTACGGAGGAACCGCCCGGCGCGCCCGCTCCGCCTTTACGGAGGAACCGCCCGGCGCGCTGTCCCGGTTAGCCCGCTGTGCGGTTTGCCCGGCGCGCCGCCCTGCGCGGATCAGAGCCGGTGGCGGGGCCGCGCTTGCCGGAAGAGGAAGCCGAGGCTCTCAGATTCCGAGTCAACCAACGTTCACTGGGCGCCCCCTGAGCGCTGGGTGCTGGCCTCCCGGCTTCCACGTCCGTTATCTTAATTGAGCCTCGCTGGGGTTGGGAGCCGGGTATTGCCCGGGCTTACGGATGAGGAAAGAGAAGCCTGCAGAGGCGAAGGGATCTGCCTAAAGTTTGACTGTGGCGGATTGGATTCGGACTGAGATTTTTCTGGTTTCCCAGCCGGTGTTCTTTCCTTTTTCCTGCCTCGCTCTAGGTCGATTCCCTCCCTGCTCACTGGCACCCCTTTCATTCTCTTTCACCCACCCAGAGCAGGACCTACACATTCCTTTCCCGCTCCCCGCCCCCACTTTTCTCCTAAGACTTGGCATCGCCACACACCCCCCCCGCCCCCCATTCTCAACATTCTCTGCTACACCTTTCTCTTCCCCATTCATAGCTTTCAAGATCTTTGCCCAGTCTGTGATAATCAATCTCTCAGCTAGCTCTGGACCTAGAAAACTGAAATAGCTAGGCTTCAGTGACGCGTGTGGTGTTCAACTGGACGACTGTTTGGCTCTTGGATTAAAATTTTAGAATGACATTTGAGTCGGTCCAAATTCAGGAGTCCTGAAGCGGTTCTCTAACCCAACATGCTCTTCTCTGAGTGAGGGGCTTAGTGCATGGGAACGTGTTTTGATATCTTAGTCCGTCGTTCTTATCCTAGCATAGCTTCACTGTTTTCCGTCCATTGCCACTGACCTTTTCTCACCGCATCTCTCCCCTTCACCTACTTGGGCTACGAGAGCCCAGAATTAAAACTGATAACAAAGTAACAAGTGTAAACACAGACTTTTTTTTTTTTTTTTTTTTTTACTAAGCCAGAATTTCAACAAACCTAATGCTTCCTTTTAGGGAAAAGTTAACCTAATTCAATTATTTTCAGACTATAGGTGGAAAGGAAAGGATCGAAAGTGGAGTGCACTTTAAATGGATAGCACATTCTTTCTCTTATGAAAAAAATTATTAAAAGCAAGTTAGTTCCCTTTCCATGAAAATGGCCTGTTTTATAATTTCTACTGGTTATTCTACGGAGTTTGTCTCCAACCAGCTCAGTACGTATTATAATGTAAAAGCAGGAACAGGACCAAGCACATAGAATTTTATTTATTTTATTAATCATCTGTCGTTTTTGAGGATTTGCAGTAGCCACTGAGTAGCCCCACATTTGTATGCCATTTATACTTTTTGATGGTCTTCCATAATTTGCCTTTTAATATATATGTAGATGTCACGATTTGCACTGTTGTTTGGACATCCTTTTGAGTAAATTAGGCTGTATATTTCTGAAACTTTTTAGAATTGTAATTATAATAATCCAAAATGCAGATAGAAAATAATTCAGGCATTATATATTACACCAAGAAGGAGATTTCTGTACCAATTTTAAGTACTATTTGAGACTTTAGATTTAATCTTTTTGGCCTCATATACTCCAATTTAATAATGATCAACAGACTTATATCTTATTTCATTATCCTGGTGAGCAGGATTGGATGGTGAGAAAAGGAAAGACTCCTGTGAGAAGAGAGCAAGATGAGCAGAGGGGTCTATGCTTGAAGTTGAGTCACTTGAAAAAGATCTCTTTGAATGTGGAAGAGATCTGAGCAGATGAAAATACAATCAGGTAGGCATGAGGGAAGGGCCTTAAGTGAAGAGGTAGGTGGGGCAGTGAAATATATGCATTGTGCTGAAAATGTATGCTGACTCTCTTTTCTAATTTTTGAAATTAGAATCTTAAGAATGTATTTGAATATAAGATGTTATGGAAACCTGGAACTTAAGTCATTTAGTTACATACTTGTGTAAATTACTAAAATTATATAGTATTAGATCTATCCTAGAAAATGCAGGATGTACATTTACTATAAGCACACAGAGTAGTAGAATGTCATTTGAACTGTGAAATTTGTGTGTGTGTGGACAGAGACAGAAATAGTCCAGAGACCTAGGACAACTTAGGAATAGCAGGTAATTTGCTATTAATAAGTGCTCGCTAACACATCTTTTACCTAGGAGAGATGTCAAGTTAATGGTGACTCAGGAAGCTGGGCAGTAAGCCTTGGGATGTCTGCCCGCTGAGCTTCCCTGTTCTGTTCCCTAGCCTTATTCTTGTGAGCAGTGGTTTGAAGGTGAAGTTCCAAATTTAACAAATGGGGAGTTGAAAAAAATGAGCACGGGGTGTGTAGCTTCTCTCACTTGTCCTTCACTCTGTTGGGAATCAGACTAGATCCATTTATGTATTTGATAGAAAGTAGGCCTCCCATTAGCTTTTAGATGGGCAGTCACCACTGTCACATGCTGCCACTTAACTATCAGTGTGCTAAGTAGCAGTTTGAGCTAAATGACTTTGCTGAACTGTTTGGATTTTTGCCATTGGAGGTAAGTGCCCTGTCATAGTAATGTTACAAGTTGGATACCTGATATAACTCCTGAGTGGGTTTTTTTGGCCACGTGTGCTACTGTTACATTGAAAATGGTTCACAGTAGCATGAAAAAAGACACACTGTTCTGGCCACACAGTTCATTTCATTTTGCCTGCCATAAATCTCGCCTAGTTAGTAATTCACAGCCCACACATGCTAATTAGTAACTTTTTCTCTGTGGTTGGTTGTTACCACGAACTCTTGTTAACCTGGAAAATTGAGCTTTAAAAAAGACATCTAGAAGTAGTTAATGATTATGTGAAATCAGTTACATAAATGCAATCTATTTATCTCCCAAATCAAAAAGAGCAGGTTGCTCCAGAATTTTTGTTTATGTTGCTTCTTTTTGGTAGTTTGATGAATAATGCATGGCAGACTATCACACAGTGGCTTATGATAACACTTCTCCTTATTTTCTCTGATACTTTGCTTGTGTTACATTTAAGTGTTGAAATAGATAAAGGAAAATACATCCTCTTCTGAATTTGGAAGATGAAGAGAAATGCCATTAGTAGATGAAATGTTAAAATTGTTTTGGGGTTGAACTGGTGCATTGGGTTCACACTGTTATCTAAATATCGATAGTAGAAAAGTTAAATGCTTTTTGCATAAACTATTTCAACTAATTAAAGGCACTTGAAAATAGTATCTTTTTGTCCTCTCTGAGAGTAAAAGTTGTATAATCTATAATAATAGTTACATAAATTCCTTACAGTCACCAGAAGTGATAAGATAGTGATGTTTAGGCAAGAGTAGAAGACAAAGAAAAATGTACCAGCCAGTTAAGTCTTTTGTTGTTTGGAGTTCCATTTAAAAGGATATAGTATTTATATTTTCATGGGTAAGTGCCCTATCGTATTACATTGTATTATTACAAGTACATTGTTTACAGCCATTTTATCACTGTTGTAATTGGTCATAGTTATTTCTGTTAACTGAAGAAGTCCACTTTTATCAAATGTGTTACTTTTTTAAGTGCAAAAACACTTAGCTCCCTTAGCACATTTAGCTCTACTATTGACATGCTCTTGGATGGAACATAGAAGCCAACTGGCATATGGCCTGTTTCCTTCCAGTGTGGGAAAGAAAAAAGGAATTTTGGCAAGAGATATATAAGGACAGCCTTTTATAGAAGTTCCTAAAGGGATTTAGAGTCACAGTGAAATAGACATGACCTTAATTTTTTAAAAATCTCATTTTTAAACTGAACACAGAGAAGAAAGAACTGTTTTACTAGCTTTCAATGCAGCTGTGCTGAAGAGCATTTTTTTTCTTGCCTTTTTTCCGGGGGGTGGGGGGGCGGCGGGAGCACTATCAGACTGTCATTCCAATTAATATAAAAGAAGGCAGGCCTGTGAACAACTTCATGTGCCTTATTTTTCTAGGAAAATGCAACATGGCAGCAGCGATGGAAACAGAACAGCTGGGTGTTGAGATCTTTGAAACTGCAGAGTGTGAGGAGAATATTGAGTCACAGGATCGGCCTAAATTGGAGCCATTTTATGTTGAGCGATATTCCTGGAGTCAGCTTAAAAAGCTGCTTGCTGATACCAGAAAATATCATGGCTATATGATGGCTAAAGCACCGCATGATTTTATGTTTGTGAAGAGGAATGATCCAGATGGGCCTCATTCAGACAGGATCTATTACCTTGGTGAGTATGAAATCATAGTTTCTGAGAGGAAATTCTTTCTTAATTCAAACTTAGAAGCTAGATACAGTTGGTGAATAAATAAATGAATCAGTAACGTTCCATTCAAGGGGAAAAAATGATTGGAAGAACTTCAGTTTTGGTGCTGTTTTACTTTCGGTTTGTCCCATTATTTTCACTTGCAGGTAGGAAACCATGAGTTGATTGATCGTGGTCTTCCTTTCAGAATCAAAGTTAAAGATGCCAGAAATTACTTCTTCCTAAAGCAAGTTCAAAATGCCTTTCCTTAGGAATGATCAGATTAGGAACACAAACAGTAAAACCACTCTCAACAGTTGCTACCTTCATTTTTTTAAACCAAGGCTGAATTTGGTGTCTTTTTTCTTGGGCCTAGTCACTCCAGGTTTAAGATCCATCTAAAGTAAATATATTATGCCATTGACTTACTTTTTTGTTTATTAAACTTTAAAAAATAAATTTACTCCTCTCCTTCAAAGTTATTTCATTCATATACATACATGTACTTTTAGAGCTATCCTCTGGATTAGTGCACATCGGTAATATAGGTGCTTTCTTTTTAACGACTCCAGAGTATTTCATTGTATAATTGTGCCATATTTACTTAACCATGCCCCTAATAATGGGGATTTAGGTTTTTCTATTACACTGTTAGAAAAGATGAAGCAGTGAATATTTACTGTGTTGGATCATTTTGTACATTTGTGAATTTTATTATGTATAGGACTAATTCCAAAGAGTGGAAATGTTGGGACAAGAGGTGTATATATTCTGGATTTTGGTTGATATTGCCAAATTACCCTTCCATTGAGATTATAGGGCTTATAGTCCTATCAGCATTGTCTCAGAGTATCTGTTTCTAAACACCTGTACCAGTAGTGGGTAATCAGACTTTTTTAAATCTTTTCTAGTCTGATTAATGAACAGCCATCTCATTGTAGTTAGTTTTTTAAATTACTATTTTTTAATTGAAGTCTAATTGACATATATTAGTTTCAGATATATGACATAAAGATTAGATATTTGTATGCAGTATAAATGGATCACTAAAATAAGTGATCTAGATATTTTATAATAATATCTAGGTATTAACTAGATATGTTTCACCTTACATAGTTAACAAAAATTGTTTTCTTTTTTAATTAATTTTTTTAATATATATTTTTTATTTTTTAAGAGACAGAGATAGAGACAGAGTGCGAGTAGGGGAGGGGCAGAGAGAGAAGGGGGACACAGAATCTGAAGCAGGCTCCAGGCTCTGAGCTGTCAGCATAGAGCCCGAAACAGGGCTCGAACCCATGAACCATGAGATCACGACCTGAGCTGAAGTCAGACGCTTAACTGACTGAGCCACTCAGGCGCCCCCCAAAATGTTTTTCTTATGATAACTTTTTTTTTTAAGTTTACGTATTTATTTTGAGAGAGACAGAGATAGTACCAGTTGGGGAGGGGCAGAGAGAGAGAGAGAGAGAGAGAGAGAGAATCCCAAGCAGAGCTCAAACTCAGGAAACTGAGATCGTGACCTGAGCCCAAACCAAGAGTTGGACACTTAACCAACTGAGCCACCCAGGTGCCCCACTTCTCTTTTGTATGTAGCTCATTCTACACTGCTGTGGTATTCCCATTCAGTTACTGCATGATTTCACAGAATAGACCTGGCTTCTACTTAGTATAGACCTCTTTACTTCACCCTTCCCCAATAAAGAACAAAGAGATTTTTAGCAAATCAAATAGCAGATATTTGTTTTCTTTTAATGAATATACTTAGATCTGAAATGTTGTACTGACTATGGTTATAGGATATTTATAATAGGAAAAACTAGTATTCCGTTAGATCTATGTATACTTCTAAATAAGTATTTTTGGGGGCCACTTGGGTGGCTCATTCTGTTAATTAAGCATCTCATTTCGGTTCAGGTCATGATCTCATGGCTCCTTGCGCTCTATCTCGTGTTCTTTCTCTCTCTCTCTCTCTCTCAAAAATCAAAATGAAAAAGAAATTTTATTCAGAGCATTAGTGGGAGTAGGGCAGGGGGTGGTGGAGACATAGAACCCGAAGCAGGCTCCAGACTCCAGAGTTCCACGCTGTCAGCACAGAGCCCAACATGGGGCTCAAACCCATGAACCATGAGATAATGACCTGAGCCAAAGTCGGAGGCTTAAACTAACCGACTGAGCCACCCAGCCACACCCCCCCAAATTTTGTGATAAGTATTTTTTAAATTTTTTTTAATTTTTGAAAGAGAGAGAGAGAGAGAGGCAGACACAGAATCCAAAGCAGCTCCAGGCTCTGAGCTGTCAGCACAGAGCCCGACGCAGGGCTTGAACTCATAACCTGAGCCGAAGTCGGATGCCTAACTGACTGAGCCACCCAGGCACCCCAATAAATATTTTTTATTTTTTTAAGTTTATTTATTTATTTTGAGAGAGAGAGTGCAAGCAGGGGAGGGACGGAGAGAAAGGGAGAGAGGGAGTCCCAAGCAGGTTCTGCACTGCCAGCACTGAGCCCGACGTGGGGCTTGATCTCACAAATCATGAGATCATGACCTGAGCTGAAATGAATAGTTAGACACTCAACTGGCTGAACCACACAGGCGCCCCTAAATAAGCATTTTAAATGATTCAGGAAAAAAAGAAACTTAGTAATCTGAAGTTGCCACAAAGCTCCCCCCTTTTGCATTTCATGAATCTATTGCCAACTTGCAACTTAACAATTTTCAAACAATTACAAATGGCAATGTCCTTACAGCATCTTACACACTTTTACGTTTGTTTTAAGAGGGACCAGGATTTGAATATTGAAATGAAACCTGAGCGTTCTTTTATGAAACCTGGGTCTTATTGAAGAAAATTTCCGTGGCAAATGGCATGTGCCTCTCCTACCTGTTAACGTTCCCATAGAGTGCAAAATTTTGCAATATATAGAAGGCATTATGTACTTACTACTATGATTGCAGTAGCTTGCTTTTTCTGGAAATAATTTTTAAATGATGATTTTTCTCTTATAGCTATGTCTGGTGAGAACAGAGAAAATACACTGTTTTATTCTGAAATTCCCAAAACCATCAACAGAGCAGCAGTCTTAATGCTCTCTTGGAAGCCTCTTTTGGATCTTTTTCAGGTAGGATTAAACATTGCTATTCCTGTGATTTGGTGTACATTTTCAGATGCTGCTGCCTTTACTGAGAGGCAGAAATTCAAGTGGGGTTTTATATTTGCAGTAGATGTGAATCAAAAAGATTTAAAACATGTTTATATTTTTGAATGTATGACTGTTAAAGTTCTTTAATTCTCAACATCTGAAACTATGGGACGTTACAATTCTAATTTTAAAACTACCTTCTCCCTGCTAAACCACCTTTCCCTTCTATAAACTTGTTATATAGTTCTCACATTTTTGGGGAGGAGTTGTTCACATAAAAACAGTAATGTATAGTTCCAGAAAGCTTTTTATTTAAAGGTTTAAATTGAATCTTTACTTCTGCTACTTGGTAACAGTGCTAACGTAGGGATACTAAGTTCAGTTTTTGTTTCTAAATAGTATAATTCAATTTATGTAGAATCAAGAGCTCAAGGGTTGTTTTGGGCTTGTTTTTGTTTGTTTGTTTTCCTCAATATTTTATCTTTAGACAGAAAGCAAATAGTTGAAAACATCCCAAGAACAAGATGATAGTTGGGGTGTGATTGTTTGCTCTTTTGGTTCTCATTTATTATTTTACATTGAGTATTTCCTTACTAAATAGCATTTTGGGTTAAATGAACTACATGTGATATTATTCTTAGGAATTAAAAAAATAATTTCCACGATAACTAATCATTTTGACTGCAAATATATCATTGTTGTTTTTTACGTAGACTTAATGACTTTTCTTTAAAACAGAAAAATTCCTTTTTCTAAGAACCAAAATAATTGTAGTTTTCTAATGGGACAGTTTGCAAATTAATAAGTCAAACTTCCCTTTTGTTTTAACCTTTTATTGTGGAAAATTTCAAACTAATAAAATTATATGTGATTATCAATAATTATCAAGTCTTGGCCATTTGCATTTTATTGTAGCTCTACCAGTCTCCCCTTGCAATCCCTACTCCCACTTCTTCGATTATTTTGAAGCTGAGCCAGATATGTTGTTTCATTCCTAAATAAGTCAGCGCATGTCTAAAGGATACAAATTCTTTTTAGACATTACCACAACATCATTATTATAACTTTAAAAACTGCCGATCTTTTTTTCATATGAAATATTCAGCTGGTGTTCAAATTTCCCTGATATTTAAGTAAAATTTCTCTTTTTTACACTTGATTTGTTTAAATCAAAATCTAAATAAGGTTCATATGTTATAATTGATTAATAGGTTTCTTTTAATCTTTTGGTTTTCTCTCTATCCTTTTTTTCCTTATTGCACTTTATCTGTTGAAGAAAGAAAGTCTGTTTTGCTGATTGTTTTATCTGTGGTGATGTTTGATATGTTTTTTGGTCCCCTGTATTTTCTGTAAATATGAATAGGTAGTTAGATCTAGAAACGTGATCAGACCCAGGTTTGCTTTTTTTAGAAAGCAGGGTCTCGAGCAGATATTTGTACACCCATGTTCATAGCAGCATTATTCATAATAGCCAAAAGGTGGAAACAACCCAAGAGTCCACGGACAGATGGATGGAGAAACAAAATGTGGTATATAAATACAATGGACTATTATTCAGCCTTAAAAAAGAAGGAAATTCTGACATATGCTACAACATCGATGAACCGTGAAGACATTATCATAAGTGAAATAAGCCAGTCACAAAAGGACAAATACTATATGATTCCACTTATATGAGGTACCTAAAGCAGTCTAATTCATAGAGACAGAAAGTAGAAGGTGGTTGCCAGGGGCTGTGGGAAGGGGAAAATGGGGATTTGTTGTTTAATGGGTATAGAATTTCAGTTTTGCAAAATGAAAAATTCAGAGATGGGTTATACAGCAACGTGAGTATACTTAACACTACTCAACTGAACACTTAAAATAGCTAAGATGGCAAATTTTATGTTATATATATTTTACCACAATTTAGAAAAAAGAATACTTCATAGATAAGGTTTGTTTCTATCAGGAGGCATACAGAACTTTATCTTCTTGTGATGATAGCACCCTTTGGATCATTGCCAAAATCCATTAATTTATGAGGAGTTTTAAAATGGTGGTATTTTATCATTTCTTCTCCATTTATTAACTGAAATACTTCTATAAAAAGAAAGTGATATTCAGAAAGTCTTCTTCACATGGAAAGGCAGAATAAAGTTTGATTCTTTCCCTTTATATATCATTTTTCTTTAAAAAAATTTTTTTTTTGTTGGGGGGGGTTTTCTGGGGCGCCTAGGTGGCTCAGTCGGTTAAGCAGCCAACTTCGGCTCAGGTCATGATCTCACAGTTTGTGGGTTCTAGCCCCGCGTTGGGCTCTGTGCAGACAGCTCAGAGCCTGGAGCCTGCTTGAGATTCTGTGTCTCCCTCTCTCTCTGACTGTCCCCGGCTCACGCTGTGTCTCTGTCTCTCAAAAATAAATAAACGTTAAAAAAAGAATTAAAAAATGTTTTTTAATGTTTTACTTATTTTTGAGAGAGAGAGAGAGAGAGAGAGAGAGAGAGAGAGAGAGAGTGAGCCGAGGAGGGTCAGAGAGAGAGGGAGACACAGAATCGGAAGACAGGCTCCAGGCTCTAAGCTGTTAGCACAGAGCCCGATGCGGGGCTCGAACCCACGAACCGTGAGATCATGACCTGAGCCGAAGCCGGATGCTCAACTGACTGAGCCACTCAGGCGCCCCAATATATATTATTTTTCAAATAATTTGTTTCCTGCAGTTCTCCATACGTGATCAGTTAGGGTGTTTCAGAGGAATGTTTTTTGGTGTTTTGTGTGTGTGTGTGTGTGTGTGTCCTCATAAACTTGTAGAGTAAACCTGTTTGATGTTTTTTTGATTGTAACTGACAGTTATTATTCTTACTATACAAATTGTCTCATTTTTGGCTGGTGACAGTCTCTTCAGCTTGACATGTCAGATTCTTTTGGCATGATACTTGCTGCTATAATGAAGATTTTCCACGTTTACCTTACACATTGCCTATTGCTTGCTTGGAGTCCATCATTTCTCCAAGGAGCTCTGGTTCCTTTAGAGGAAATTGTGTATTAAGAGACCATGATCTGGGTTCTAGGGAATGGTTTGTAATCGTTTGTAGGTTTTTTATTGAACAAACTAGGGAATACATACATTGTGCGTGTGTGTGTGTGTGTGTGTGTGTTTGAAATGTAAGTATCAGTATGTATCCAAATCAATTCAGATAAACTATAATGTCAGACTGATATAACTAATTCAAATTTTACATGCAGAATTTTTCTTTAACCTCATTTATCTTACATATGAGTCTCCTGTTCTGATGCCAAAGATCCCAGTTTAAACTACATATTACTCATTTGCTTTACTCCATACTACACACGGAAGTTTCAAGATAACAAAGGAATCCACACTGATTACTTATAACAGTAACTTGGAATTGTTCTTCTCTGTGTGGTTATGTCACCACTTCTATCCAGTAAAATGCATTTGCATTTTCAAGTGCTAGGAATTCCTTTAACTTTTAATTGAATTTTGGGGCGCCTGGGTGGCTCATTCAGTTAAACATCTGACTTCAGCTCAGGTCATGATCTCATGGTTTGTGGGTTCGAGCCCCGCGTCGGGCTCTGTGCTGACAGCTCCGAGCCTGGAGCCTGCTTCGGATTCTGTGTCTCCCTCTCTCTCTTTGTCCCTCCCCAGCTTGTGCTCTGTCTCTCTCTCTCAAAAATAAATAAAAACACTAAAAATTTTTTTTAATTGAATTTTGTTTTATAAAATAGAGGATTCCAAATTCAAATCCACAGAACAGTATATTCAGAGAAGCTCCCTGTCTCCTCCAATCTGTTGCCATCTCTCTCCTTCTAGATAACTGTTTTATTTATAAATAGCTTATCCTTTTTAAAAAATGTGAGTATATAGACATTTATACCCCCCACTTAGATAAGTAGCAACATACAATATACATTTTTCCACCTTGCAATTTTCAAATAACAGTGTATCCTTCACGTCACTCAATGGGGATATATATATATAACTTTTATTTCTTTATACATGTGTTGTGCAGACTAATCATATTCAACCAGTTCCCTATTGGTGGACGTTTCAGTTATTTCCAGTTCTATTACAAATAGTATCACAGTGAAACAGCTTGGGCATACAACTTTTTATAATTTCGCCAGTATGTCTTTAAGCTAGATTCTTAGAAATGAAACCACTAGACCAAAATACACGCGTTTTTGTAATGTTATTAGATAGCACCAAATTTCCCTCTATAGGAACTGTGCCATTTTAAATTCCCACTAGCAAGATGTAAGTGTGCCTGGTTTCCCATAGTTTCTCCAATACAATATATGGTGTACATTTGGATTCTTGCCAGTCTGATAGAGGGAAATGTTGTCTCAGTATAGTTTAATTTGCATTTCTGTTACAGGCAAAATTGATCATCTTTTTGTTTTATTTTTTAAAAATTTTTTCAGTGTTTTTTAAAAATTGATTTTTGAGACAGAGAGGCAGCATGAATGGGGGAGGGGGACAAAAAAAGGGGGACACAGAATCTGAAGCAGGCTCCAGGCTCTGAGCTGTCAGCATAGACAGTGTGTGTGTGTGTGTGTGTGTGTGTGTGTGTCTGTGTGTGTCTGTGTTTTGGTCATGTGAAAGATTTTTATATAATAAAACATTTTAGTCTTTTCTGTATTTCTTCTAGATTTTATTGCTTCTAGAATTTGTGTCTTCTGTCATAGTTATGACAGTTTTTTTTCAACCCCCAAGTTATAAAAGAATTCAATAATGTTTTCATCTTCTACTTACATGGTTTCATTTTTTAAAGCTTTATTGAGGTATAATGACACATAATAAACTGCAGATATTAAGTATCCAATTTGATAAATTTGGGCATACGTGTGTACGTGTGAAACTATTACCTCAGTCGTTACCCCCAAAAGTTTTCTTGTACCCTTTGGTAATCTCCTTGCCCACCTATCCCCAGGTAACTATGGTACCAGTCCTACACGGTCTTTTATAAGTTTTATCTCTTGAGTATTTCAAAGATTTTTTTTTTTATTCTACTGTAAATGGTATTTTCTAATTTCAGTTTCTGGTCGTTCATTGATAATATGTAGAAATACAATTGATTTTGTGTATTGATCTTGTCTTGCAACCTTGCTTAAACTTTTTCATTAGTTCCATTAGTTTCTTGTAGCTTCCACTGGATTTTTCTATATTAATGGTCATATGGTCTGTAAACATTAGCAGTTTTACTTCTCCCTTTCCAATATGGTTTCTTTTTGTTTCTTTTTCTTGGCTTATTGTACTGACTAACTCCTCCAGTGCAAAGTTGAATAGAAATGGTGAAAGCAGATGTTCTTGTGTTCCTGATCGTAGGGGAGGGGTCATTCAGTCCTTAACCAGTAAGCCTATTAGCTGTAGGTTTTTCATAAATGCCCTTTGGTAGCTGGAGAAGTACTCTTATATTTCTAGCTTGCCTAGGATTTTTTTTAGAAAGTTACTGAACTTTGTTAAATGTCTTATTCTGTGTTTGCTGAAAAGATCATAAGGCTTTCTTTTTTATTTGTTAATATGGCAAAGCATCATTTGATTATTGAATGTTAAATCAACCTTGCAATCCTGTGGTAAAACCCACTTGGTTATGATTTATTATCCTTTTTAAGTATTGTTGATTCGATTTGTTATAATTTTCTTGAGATTGTTTTATATGTTCATGAGGGATATTGGTCTGTAAAGTTTTTTCCTTGTAATTAAAAAAAATTTTTAATCTTTATTACTTTTGAAAGAGAGAGAGACAGAGGTGAGCAGGAGAGGGGCAGAGAGAGAGGGAGACACAGAATCTGAAGCAGGCTCCAGGTTCCGAGCAGTTCAGCACAGAGCCTGACGCAGGGCTTGAACTCATGAGCCATGAGATCATGACCTGAGCCAAAGTTGGATGCTTAACCGACTGAGCCACCCAGGCACCCCTCCTTGTAATTTTTTTAATGTTTATTTATTTATTGAGAAAGAGAGAGAGAGAGAGAGAGCGCATGTGGGGAGGGGCAGAGAGAGAGAGGGGAGAGAGAGAGAGAAAGAGAGAATCCCAAGTAGGCTCCACGCTCAGCACATAAGCCTGACATGGAGCTGGATCTCACCACCATGAGATCATGACCTGAGCTGAAATCAAGAGTCAGGTGCTTAACCTGAGCCACCCAGATGCCCCTTTTCTTGTAATTTCTATGTATGGTTTTGGTAATGGTGTTATGCTAGCCACAGAATAAGTTGGAAGTCATTTCTTGCTTTTTAATTTGCCAGAAGAATTTGTTTGGTAGACTTCACCAGTAAAGCCATCTGGACTTGTAGTTTTCTTTGTAGAAAAGTTTTTAACTGCAAATTCAATTTCTTTATTAGGTGTAGTGCTATTTAAGTTCTCTATTTCTTGTTGAGTGAGCTTTGGTTGTTTGTGTCTTTTAAGGAATGTTTCTATTTCACCTATGTTGAATTTATTCACATAAGTTTTGTAATATTTCCTAATCTTTTTAATGTCTGCAGAATCTATGATGATGTTCCTCTCTCATTCTTGATATTCTGTATAATTTGTATTTTCTCTTTCTTTTTTTCTAATCTAAGGGTTTGTCAGTTCGGTTTCATTAGTTTTTCTGTTATTTTCTATTTCATTGTTTTATCCTTTGATCTTTATTATTTACTTCTGCTTACTTTGGATATCATTTGTTTTCTAGTTTGATAAGGTGGTGGCTGATGTTACTAGTTTGAGACCTTTCTTTTTTTCTTAAATAGGCATTTAGTGTTAACACATTTCCCTGTAAGTGCTATCTTAGCTGCAGCCATATGTTTTGATATGTTGTGTTTCCATTTTCATTTAGTTCAAAATACTTCCTATTTTCCCTTTATCCCATGAGTTATTTAGATGTGTACTAGTTTCCAGGTCTTTGGGTATTCTCCAGAGATTTGCTTTCTCATCTAATTCCATGGTATTCAGAGAACATAATTTGTATCACTTGAATCTTTTCCAGTTTATGAGTCTTGTCTTATGGCTCAAATATGATCCATCTTGGTAGGCATTCTGTGTTTACGTGAAAAGAATATGTGTTCTGCTGTTGTTGCGTCTATAAATGACCAATAGATCAAATTAGTTTATTGTATTGTTCACATCTTCTATGTCCTTACTGATTTTCTGTTTGTTCTATCAGTTATTGAAAGAGAATTGTTGAAATTTCCATTTCATAATTATATATTTAACTATTTCTCCTTCCATCTTTATTAGTTGTTGCTTTATATATGTCAAAGCTATGTTGTTAGGTACATAAGTGAATAGGATGGTTATGTCTTCCTGATAAATTGACTCACTTATTGTTACAAGATGACACTGTGTTTCTAGCAATATTTTTTGCTCTAAAATTTACTTTAATATTAATAGAACCGCTCTAGCTTTCTTTTGATTAGTGTTAGCATGGAATGTGCTTTTCCATTCTTTTATTTTTTTACCAGCTTTATTGAGGTATAATTCACATACCATAGTCACTCATTCAAGTATAGAATTCACTGGGTTTTAGTATATTCACAAAGGTGTACAGCTATCATCACAATCTAATTTTGGAATATTTTGTCATCCCAAAAGGAAACCCATCACCAGTTACTTGCCATCCACCTAGCCACTCTCCTGCAGACCTGGGCAACTGTTCAACTATTTGAGTCTCAGATCTGCCTATCCTGGACATTTTGTATCAATGGAATTGTACAAGATGTGGGTCTTTGTGACTGGTTTCTTTGACTCAGCGCAGTATTTTCTGGATTCATCCATATTGTAGCAGATAGCAATGTTTATTTTTATGGCTGAATAATGTTTAATTTTATGGCTGTGCTACATTTTACTTATCAGTTTATGGATATCTGTGTCATTTCAGCCTTTGGGCTTTTATGAATAATTCTAATTTTAACATATACGAGGTTTTTTGTAGACTTATGTTTTCAGTTCTCTTGGGTATATATATCTAGGAGTGGAATTGCTGAGTTATGTGGTAACTGTCTAAATTTTTTTTGCAATTTTTTTAATGTTTTGAGAGAGAGACAGAGAGACAGAGTGTGAGCAGGGGAGGGGCAGAGAGAGAGGGAGACACAGAATCTGAAGCAGGCTCCAGCCTCTGAGCTGTCAGCACAGAGCCCAATGCTGGGGCTTGAGCTCACAAACTGCAAGATCATGACCTGAGCTGAAGTCGGTCGCTTAACCAACTTAGCCACCCAGGCTCCCCTAACTGTCTAAACTTTTAAGGAAGTACTAAATTGCTTTTCCACAGCAATTGCACCATTTTACATTCCCACCAGTAATGTATGAGGCTTCTAATTTCCTACATCCTAACACTTGCTATTATCTGTCATTTTGATTATAGCCATGCTAATGAGTGTGAAGAGGTATCTCAGTCGTTTGATTTGCATTTCCCTAATGATCAGTGATGTTGAGCATTTTTCCATGGCTTTATTGGCCATTTGTATATCTTCTTTGAAGAAATCTCTGTGCACCTTGTTTGCCCATTTTAAATTGGGTCTCTCTAATTTTGAGTTGTAAGAGTTCTTTATATATTCTGGATACAAGGGGCTTGTCACATATGTGATTTGCAAATATTTTCTCCCATTCTGTGAATTGTCTTTTTGCTTTTTTCTTGAATTACAGTAGTCATTGATTAGTATGCAATCAGTCATAATTACCTTTGGCAAGTGTTTAGTACTATAATCATTAATTTAGATCTATATATTTAAACACAATAGATTTTGTCTCTCCTTTATGGAAGATAAGACATTTTTGTGACTTCCTTTTTCTTCTATTCATCATTTACCTTAATCTGAAGTTCTTGTATCTTCATTAGAAAAAAATTGTGCTGAAATACATGTAATATAAAATTTACCATTTTAACCATTTTTTAAGTGTACAGTAGTGCACGTCAGTAGTATGAAGTACATTCATATTGTTGTATATCCATCACCACCATCCATCCACACAACTTATTCATCTTGCAAAACTGTAACTCAGTACAATTAAATAATAACTTCCCTATACCTCTCCACTTAGCCACTGGCAGCCACCATTCTACTTTCTGTTCCTGGGAGTATATCTACTCTAGGTATCTCATATAAATAGAATCAGACCATATTTGTACCTGACTTATTTTAGTTAGCATCATATACTTAAGGTTTATCCATGTTGTAGTCTGTGTCAGAATATCCTTTTTAAAGATGAATAATTGTGTGTGTGTGTGTACATACATACATACATACCACATTTTGTTTATCCATTCATCATTAATAGTCACTTGGGTTGCTTTCACCTTCTGACTATTGTAAATAATGCTGCTCTGAACATGGGTGTACAAATATGTTTTCATGGTCCTATTTTCAATTCTTTTTGGTATATATCGAGAAATGAAATTGCTGGATCATATAATTCTGTGGGGTTTTTTGTTTTGTTTTTTGAGAGATTGCCATACTATTTTCCATAGCTGCTACACCATTTTACATTCCCACTAGTAATGCACGAGACTCCCAATTTCTCCACATCTTCACCAATACTTATTATTTTCTGGCTTTTTATAGTAGCCATCTTAATGAGTATGAGGTGGTATCTCATTGTGGTTTTGATTTGCATTTCTCTAATGATTAGTGATATTGAGCATCTTTTCATGTGCTTATTGGCTATTTGTGTATCTTTGCAGAAATGTCTATTCAAATTCCTAGCCCATTTTTTATGCAGGTTTTTTGGGTGTTTTTTGTGGTGTATTTTCTCGATAGTGTTGTGTTCTTTGAATAGTCACCACAGAAGGATAAGTCCAAATCCTAAAGGTGTCTGTGAATGTGACCTTGTTTAGAAATAGGATCTTTCCGGATGTAATTAAAGATTTCAAGATGAGATAATCCTGGGTGTAGGGTAGACCCTAAATACAGTAACTGGTATTTTTATAAGACAAAGGAGAGGGAAATTTGAAACAGACGCAAAGGGTAAAGGCCATCTGAAGACATAGAAAAAGATTAGAATTATATTGCCACAGCCAAGGAACCCTGGAGCTACCAGAAGCTGGGAGAGGGAAGTATTTTCCCCTAGAGCCTTTGGAGGAAGCCTGACCCTGATGACCTCTTAATTTTGAGCTTCTGTCCTCCAGAACTGTGAGATAATAAATTTTTGTTGTTTTCAGTCACCAAATTTGTGATAATTTGTTGAAGTAGCCCTAAGAAACTAATAGACATTCTTTGATGCACACAGTTAAATTTGGATAAAATACAATCATGCTTTTTTTTTCTTTTTTTTTTTTTTTTACTATTATTCCTTGTGCTTCTGATGTTATATCTAAAATACTGTTGCTTAATCTAGGGTCACACAGATTTTTGTCTCTTATATATGAGTTTTATAGTTTTAGCTCTTACATTTAGATCTTTGATTCATTTTGAGTTAACTTTTGTATGTGGTGTGAGATAGGGGTCCAAATTAATTCTTTTACATGTGGAATCCAGTTGTCCTACCACCTTTTGTGGAAAGCTATTCTTTCCACTGGAATGGTCTTAGCACCCTTGTTGATTAGCACCTTAGCACCTTTGTTGAAATTCAGTTGACCATAAATGTCTAGACTTATTTCTGGGCTCTCAATTCAATTCCAGTAGCCTGTAAATCTGTCTGTAAGCCAGTACCATACTGGCTTGGTTATTGTAGCTTTGTACTATTGAAATTTGAAAATATGAGTCCTCCAAAGTTGCTTTTTTTTTTTTTTTCAAAATTGCTTTGAAACTCCATAGTAAGATCAGCTCATCTATATCTGGAAAAAAAGGCGGATATGATAGGCAGTCTTTGAATCTCTAGATCAATTTGGGGTATATTGCCATCTTTATAATCTTGTTTTCCAGTCGTGGACATCGGATATCTTTCCATTTATTTGGATGTTCATTTTACTTAAAGTGTTCTACACTTGCACTTCTTTAGGTAGAGTTATTCCTAAGTATTCTATTTGAGGATATTTTAGATGAAGTTATTTTTTCATTTTTATTTTAATGTTTATTTATTTTTGAGAGAGAGAGTGGGAACGGGGAAGGTGCAGAGAGGGAGACACAGAATCTGAAGCAGGCTCCAGGCTCTGAGCGGTCAGCACAGAGCCTGACGCGGGATTCGAACTCACGAACCGTGAGATCACGACCTGAGCCGAAGTCTGATACTTAACCCGCTGAGCCACCTAGGCACCCCTTAGATGAAGTTATTTTCTTAATTTCATTTTCATACTGTTAATTACTAGTATATGCAGCTAATATTTGTATATCAATCTTGTATCCTGTAAGTTTGTTGAACCTATTTATTAGCTCTAATACTTTTTGTAGATTGTTTTAAGGGTTTTTCATATATAACATCATGTCATCTCTACGTAGAGATGGTTTGGGGCACCTGGGTGGGTGTCAGCTCTGCTGACAGCTCAGAGCCTGGAGCCTGTTTTGGTTTCTGTGTCTCCCTCTCTCTCTGCCCGTCCCCTGATCATGCGTGCGTGTGTGCTCTCTCTCTCTCTCTCTCTCAAATAAATAAACATTTAAAAAAAAGAAAATAAATATAAATGGTTTTTCTTCTTCCTTTCCAACCCTAGTTAGAACCTCTAGTACATGTTAAATAGTGGTAGTAAAAGCAGACATCATTTCTTTTTCCTGATCTTGAGGAAAAAACTTTCAGTTTTCCTCTTTGAGACTGATTTAGCTATGGGTTTTTTATAGATGTCCTTTGTCAGATTGAGAAATTTCCCTTCTGTTCCTAATTTGCTGAGTACTTTTATCATGAAATGGTGTTAGGTTTTGTCAGATGATTTTTCTGTGTCTATTGAGAAGGTACTTTTTTCCTGTTATTGTATTAATATCATTGATTGGTTATTATATGTTGAACCAAGCTTAACATTTCTGGGATAAATCCCACTTGGTCATATATAATTCTTTTAGTATCCTGCTATATTCAGTTTGCCAATATTTTATTGAGCATCTATAGTCCTAGGGCATGTTAGTTTGTAGTTTTATTTTTGGGGAGATGTCTTGGTCCAGTTTTGGTGTCAGGGTAATACTGACTTCATTAAATTAGTTGGAAAGTGTTTCCTCCAAGAGTTTGAGAAGGATGGGTATTCATTCTTTTTGTAGAACTCGTCAGTAAAGCCATCTAGTTCTGGGCTTTTCTTTGTGGGTAGTTTTTTGATTACTAACCTAATCTCTTTACTCATTAGAGGTCTGTTTAGATTTTCTGTTTCTTCTTGATTCTGTTTTTATGCTTTGTGTTTTTAGGAATTCAGTCATTTCACCTACATTATTGAATTTGTTGGCATACAGTTGTTTATACTGTTCCCTCATATTCTTTTTTTTAGCTCTCTAAGATCATTTGTAATGACCTTTCTTCATTCTAGCTAAATTTGATCTTTTCAAAGAACCAAATTTTAGTTTAGTTGAGCTTTATTGTTTTTCTATTCTGTATTTTATTTCCAATTTATTTTGGATTATTTTCTCACTTCTACTTGCTTTGGATTTAGTTTGCTCTTTCTAGTTTCTTAAGGTGGAAGGTTAGGTTATTGATTTCAGATCTCTCTCTCTCTCTCTCTTTTTTTTAAGATTTTATTGTTAAGTAACTCTCTGCCCAACATGGGGCTTGAACCTACAACCCTGAGATCAAGAGTTACATGCTCTACTGAGCCAGCAGATGCCCCTCAGATCTCTCTCTCTTTTTTTAAGTTTAATTTTTTTAATGTTTATTTACTTAAAGAGAGAGAGTGGGCACATGTGTATGCGAGCAGAGGAGGACAGAGGGAGGGAGAGAGAGAATCCCAAGCAGGCTCCACAATGTCCACACACAGTCCAGTGCAGGGGTCGATCCCACAAAACATGAGATCATGACCTGGACCAAAATCCAGAGCCACCCAGGCACCCCAGATCTTTTGTTTAATGCAGATCCTTAAAGTTTCAGATTTTCCTCTGAGCACTGCTTTTGCTGCATGCTTTAAGTTTGGGTATAGTGTTTTCATTTGTCTCACAGTATTTTCTGATTTCCTTTGTGATTTCTTCTCTGATCCATTGGCTAACCCTTCTTGTGCCGACATCTGTAAACTGTCAGAGCGGTTAGCTGGGACAACTGTAATGCTCACTTCATTTGGTTCCCATTTCTCAGAGATCACTGTCCTTTGTTGTCAAATGTCCACTGTTTTAAAAACATCATTTCATATATTTTGTTCATTTTTTCAGTTGTTTCAGGTGGGAGGATAAGCCTAGTCCCTGTTACTCCATCTTGGCTAAAAGTGGAAGTTGGTTTCTTTTTTAACATTTAAATCTCTGACATTTTGAAATATGTGACAGGTGGATCCATGGTTATCTTTTTGCATATGGCTATGCAATAATTCTGATTTAAAATTTAAATCAGTAATCACTGATTTTAAAAGTCCCACCTTTTTCCTACCATTGTTTTCTTATAAACTTCTATATTCAGCTTTCTATTTTAGATTTTCTCTTCTGTACCTTTGCCATTGTTCATTCTGTTTATTCATGTTGTAATTTTTTAATGTCTTGTAAAGCTAACCTTGTTCCCCATAGTTGATCTTTTTCCTGGTTCTTTTTGTCATCTTCCTTTTATTCTTTAAAATAACAAAATTTGTAGTTACCGAGTTATAAATACAGAGTTCTCTTGTGAGATAATTTCTTAGCTCTGAAATTTCTTGTGTTCTGGTTATTAAGCTTTAAGATATATTAAGTATGGACCAAATCTGGTGACATTCAGGGAGAATAGGAGGGGAGAAATTAAAATATGATCATATTCTCAGAATTGCTCCTGGCTTCAATGGAAACAGTTTTAATTGAGATCAGAATTAATAAAACTATATGTTCATTGAACTTGCTAGTTTTTTCTTTTGGAGTCTAACACACACATGTACAAATGTATATATATGTAATTAAATATTAATAAAAAGTGATACAAAGAATAAAAAAATAGATGGGTTTTTAGCAAGATTCTAACCTCACCTAACCTTGTTTTAAATTTACAAGTGCACACATGTATTTGACCTCCTCGAACAATGTTTCAGTGTTTACTTTCAGTGTGCTAGCTTAGTTTTGGAGTGATACATTCCTGCCAATAAACTCAATCTAGATTCCTTTTTAAGGTGTCACCCCTTGATAGCAGAAACCATGTCTGCTTCCCTTATTTATCATACTAAAATAAAGTATAAAGAGCTCTCGGGGAAAATGTGGATGTAATTTTTTTGTTAGCACTTACTAAATTTGTGTTCTTTACATTCCTTTTAAAATTTTATATCTGTATCAAATAATATTTCTAGCTTAGGAAGACTCATCATCATCATTCATTAATTACAAACAGTCTTTGAGAGAGATTTTAACCGATGGTGCAGCTGGGAAAACAATGACACAGTTTCTGCTCTTAAGTTTTTTTTTAAACTATACTGAAAAAAAGTGAAAAACAATACCATAGCCAAATAGGTAAAAGAGATAGTAACTGTTACATAAATTTCACAGAAGAAATCCCTGTACACCCTAGTGGATCAGGAAAATTTCCTTGCTAAGGTTTTGGGATAATGGTAAAACTTAGATGAAAAAAAAAAATAGCCTTTCAAAGGAGGACAGTGGAACAAAGGCCAGGAGGCAGAACCTCATATGTTGGGTTTTATGTCAGTTGATGTGACACGCCTAATCTAGGATTTTATTAGAAGAGTATTAATAGATGTGTTGGAAAAGTATTAATGGCAGCTGATATTTGAGAACTTACTCTATGCCAGTCATTGTGTTAAATGCTTAATATGTTTTTATCTAAATTAATCTTCACAAAGTTGAAGCAGATGATACATTACTATTTTAAAAGTGAGGAAAATTACTTGTGAAGAAATTAAGCTACTTCTCAAAGTCTTCTACTGAGGGTCAAAGCCTAGATTCAGACCACTTGGTTTCACAGTCTGTGCTCTTAACTACATGCATCACTACTCAATTAGGCTGTAGAAGATCTAGAACGCCAAGCCAAGGTGATAAGACAATTCTTGTTCTCTAATGTCTGCAGTAATCATCTAGAGATCCTTTACCAGGAAATTTTTCCACAGGCTTCTTGGAATTAGTTTGCTTAAAGTTGCTGACACAATTTAGAGTCCTTCAACATGTAGACTCAGTAGTATGGGAGATGCTAGGATTTCAGTGAAGAGTTTTTGCTAAAAGCAAAAAGCAAGATTTCAGAAGACTGAATAGGTGACTTCTGTTTCCTTTTGCATTAGGCAACACTGGACTATGGAATGTATTCTCGAGAAGAAGAACTATTAAGAGAAAGAAAACGCATTGGAACTGTTGGAATTGCTTCCTATGATTATCACCAAGGAAGTGGAACATTTCTCTTTCAAGCTGGTAGTGGAATTTATCATGTAAAAGATGGAGGGCCACAAGGATTTACTGTAAGTTGGTGTTACTACTTGTTAAATCTGTTAAATCCTAAAGGCTATTTGCATCCAAATCAGGAGGGTAATTAAACCAAAAAATTGGATTTACCCACTAAGTGAAAAATTTAATAGTAAAGAAAAGAAAGTAAATGGGCATTGATTTCCAGTGTTAAGAGTTAACCATTTTTGCACTGACATTAATATGTAATTTTTTTAAAGCTAAAGACACTTGCTGTATAGGAAGATACAGTAAAGGCCATCAATGCCCGTTTTCTGAGTAGATGCAGAGGGGGGTCTTAGAACATAATGTTATCACAAGGAAGTCTATTTTTGGTTCCCTTAAAGGCTTAATTCATCTCTTTTTTTTAAGTTTTAAGTTTTATTTATTTATTTTGAGAGAGAGAGCACAAGCGAGGGAGGGGTAGAGAGGAGGAGAGACAGAATCCCAAGCAGGCTCTGCATCATCAGCACAGAGCCCAGTGCATGACTTGAACTCCTGAACCATGAGATCATGACCTGAGCCAAGATCAAGAGTTGGACGCCTAACTGACTGAGCCACCCAGGCGCCCCAGCTTAATTCATCTTAGTAAATGGTTTTTAAGTGTTTGGTTTTAGTCCAGACAATTTTTTTTACTGGTATTAGACCTATTCTTATGGCTTTCGTTGTATCTTTTTGAGCAAACTGTTTTATATTGGTAAAATTAATTTGAAATATTTAATAAATATTCAATAAATAAATGCTTAATAATAGTATTTAACAAACAATGATTACTCCATTAGACAGGTTTGGACAACAACATTTATGAAATGCTCTTATATTGTCTTTACTGTCCTATTACCCTTAGCTTTCTAATTCATAGTTTAAAAAAAGTTGAGTCTGTCCTTGAAAGTTAAGGAATGCAAAAGTGTATTTTTCTGAGGAGCAATTATCATAGTTGACATTTCACTTGGAATTATTGTTCATTGAAGGGTGTTCGCAAATGCGTATGTATGTATCAGTCTGATACGTGCCTAAAAAATGTTTTGTTCTTTTCTAGCAACAACCCTTAAGGCCAAATTTAGTAGAGACTAGTTGTCCCAACATTCGTATGGATCCTAAATTATGCCCGGCTGATCCAGACTGGATTGCTTTTATACACAGCAATGATATTTGGATATCCAACATTGTAACCAGAGAAGAAAGACGACTCACCTATGTGCACAATGGTAACACATTGTTCTGCAAATCTACTTTTCTGAAAAGTATTTTTAAAATTTTGCTTTTGCTTACTTTTTTAAATTGAGGCAAGCTGGGTGGCCTTTGTATTTTAAATTTAAATCTTTAAAATTAATAAAAGTACAGAGGATAAATAGTACGTACCACATGTATAATGGTACCTTATTTAAATGTTCGTTTTCAGATAGCACAACAGTAATGCCTCTGGCTTTAGCTTTAATAAGATTTTGGTTAATAAGACTGCCAGAATTACCCCAAAACTGTTCTCATTAAAATCAAATTTCAATTTAAAAAATTAATCTTGTTTTTGGGAAACAAACAAAGACTTAATATGCACCAAAAATTTATCTCCCCCTTTTGGAGAGGCTACTGAGTTATTTTGTAATAATAGGAAAAACAAAACTTTGTAGCTGTGTGTATTATGGAAATATTTAATTTTCATTGAAGTGATCATAGTAATACTAAGCACTACTCAAAGCACAGAAAAGCTGTGAATGTTTTCTTCTAAAGCTTTCATACAAATGAAAGATGGGAAATAGTGTATTGCTTTTTCTTTGAACACGTGAAACAACTTAGGATTAATAAGTTCCATAGTGAAGCATTTGTTCAGGGGCGCTGGGGTGGCTCAGTGGGTTGAGTGTCCACCTTCAGCTCAGGTCACGATCTCATGGTTCTTGAGTTCAAGCCCCACATCAGGCTCGCAGCTGTCAGCCTGTCAGTACAGAGCCCACTTCAGATTCTCTGTCCCTTTCTCTCTCTTTGCCCCTTCCCCCCACCAAATAAAGAAAACATTAAAAAATTATAAAATTTTAAAAATTCATTTGTTCAACTCTTAACCTAATGTTCACAAATCTGATTTATTGGACATCTTTTTTTTTAATGTTTATTTATTTATTTTGAGAGAGAGAGAGAGAGAGAGAATAAGCAGGAGAGGGGCAGAGAGAAAGAGAGACACAGAATCCCAAGCAGGCTCTGCACTGTCAGCTTGGAGCCTGACACGGGGCTCAAACTCACGAACCATGAGATCATGATCTGAGCCGAAATCGAGTTGGACACTTAGCTGACTGAGCCACCCAGGCGCCCTTGGGCATCTTTCTTAATAAATTATTTTAGAATATAATAGTGTATTGACAACAAATATTTTTTTCATTATTAGGATAATCAGTGTTATAGAAGAAGCATTTTCCTGAACAATTTACGTTGGTAGAAAGAACACTGAATTAGGAGTCAAGAAATCTGTTCTAACTATTCAGTCAAGAAAAATACATTAAGTTTGTATGTGCCAGGTAATGTGGCAGGAACTAAGAATACAGAATTGAGTAAGATGTAACCTGGGCCCTCAAGGAAACTACGTGAATAATAAAACAGAGTGACAAGCAACCAGAGGGTGTTACAAGAGCATCAGTGAGGAGTAGTGTTCAGAAAGGGCTTCCCAGAAGAGGGAATACCTAACTGGCATCTAAACTGATCTTAGATATGAGTATACATTAGCCTGTACACTCCAGTTGAGGGGACCACATGAGAAAGGTCTTGATGCAGAAAGTGGTGTTTGTGAGGAGTTAAAAGCAGTCTGATGGTTCCTAATGTGTCAGGTATGAGTCCAAAAGGGAAGAGTAAGGCTGGCAGGTAAAAAGAGCCAAGACAGGGGTGACCTGTATCCCGTGTAAATCAGCAGGGTCTCTAGAATGACATAGGGGTCCACTGAAAAGTTTTTATGTCTTTATTTTTTATTTTGAGAGAGATAGACAGAGAGACAGAAAGTGAGTGGGGAAGGGGCAGAGAGAGAGGGAGACACAGAATCTGAAGCAGGCTCCAGGCTCCGAGCTGTCAGCACAGAGCCCGATGCGGGACCTGAACCCACAGTCTGTGAGATCATGACCTGAGTCGAAGCCGGACACGTAACCGACTGAGCCACCCAGGCACCCCTGAAAAGTTTTTTGCAGTAGGATGGTATAGGCAGTCATACTATAGATAAATTGTTCTGGATACTTCGTGAAAGTTGTATTTGAAAAGTACAGGACTAGAGACAGGGACACCAAAAGTTGACTGCTGAAATTATCTAGGTTTAATGATCTAAAACTAGAGTTTCAAATAAAAGGAAATGGAGTAGGAAGTTTTTAAGTGAAAAGTACATGTTTTGGTGTTTCATGGGTCTCCATTTGGAGTCAGGAAATCAGGACAGCTACTAGCAGCAACAGAAGGATTAGGGCGGTGATTAGTAAATGTGGGTTGGAAATCTGGGTTGTAAATTTGTTCATGCTTTCAACAGACATTGAACACTCCCTACACACTAGTTATTGTACTTGAGTCTGGAATTGCAAAGCTCTGACAGTAACTGATAGACTTAAGGCATTTTTTAAGTCTATTATTTCTCCGATAGAATTGTTTTTCACACAGGATTATTGTGAGGATTGACACAATTTAAAGTTGAAAGCACCAGAGCCCTGTGTGATGCTATAGTATTGTTTTTATTATGTTTCCTTTCTGTGCATGTAGGTATGTGATATGTTTATCATTTTCAAGATTAGTGTACTAGTTAAAGATATAATCTAGAACCAGAGAGCTGAGTTTGAGTTCCAGATCTACCAGTTTTTAGTTCTGTGACCTTGAGTAAGTTATTTAACCTCTCGGTTTCCATATCTAAAAAGGCATGTCATTATAGTACTGTTATGAGGTTTTAATGAGTTAATATTTGTGCAGTGTTTAGGATGGTGTCTGAAACATGGCAAGTGCAGTGTGTTAGTTTAAATAGAAGGATAAATAAAAATTAAGCATCTTACCCTTCTTATTCACGATAAGTTTTCCAGTGAAAGTCTGCTTTTAGATGAATTTAGTCAATGAGCATGTACATGTGTTTATTTTCTGCCTAGTTAAAAAAAAAAAAAAAAGGAAGACATATTTTCTGCCTAGTACTATAAAGGAATGGAAAAGTAACACAGTACCAGCCTCAACTCTCAAATGATGTATCAGAAGAGCAAAGTGATAGCTTTTATTCAATTAATAAATAACTCTTAATAATTGAGGTCTGTAGTCAGTGAAAGGGAGATAAAAATGAGTGGTACCTGTTCTCACATCCAAAGGAGAACAAAATATAAAACAATAATCTGGATATAACTTTGAGGTAGTTTAAAGATCCAGGAAAAATGAACACTGGTTTTGACTGTATCATTCATTCCAAAATTAAACAAACTCTTAAAAACTGAGCTTGCTTTTCACTGACTTGGTGCTAAAACTCTTTTGGTGGCAAAATCTGACCTGAACTGACCTAAGGATATTTATAATCTTAATCCTACTTAGTGTGCCTATTCATAAGTTTGCTGTAGGAATATTGGTGTATTCAATTACAGGGTATTTGATTCCCCTGCTGGAGATGTTACATAATTTTATGGTAGATATATATAATATATATGAAAAATCGCCCAAATTCTGAGTTTCAAACACTTCTGGACTAAACATTTTTAGATAGGGGATTATTGGTTCATTCTGTATATTTGTTTCAGACAATACATAGAAAATACAAATAAGCAAAAATAATACATTGTAACTGGTTTGTAATCTTGAAATCACTATGAGGTATTACCATACACCCATTAGACTGACTAAAGTGAAAAAGATTAATTCCGAACACATATTAGAAAAGAACTTTCATACATTGCTAGTAAGAATATAAAATAAAACATACTTTGGAAAACTGTGGCAGTTTCTTATGAACACTTACCATACTACCCAGGCATTCCACTCCTGGGTCCTGATTCAAGAGAAATGAAAACATACACCCACCAAGATCCCTATACAAGAAAGATTACCATCTTTATTCATAGTTGCCGTAACTAGAAGTAGCCCAGATACCCATTAATAGGTGAATAGATAAAAGAACTGTGATATACTATGGAATACCACCCAGCGATAAACAGAAGTGGATTATTGATATGTGTAACAACATTGATGAATCTCAAAAAGCAAACAAAATATGAGTTCATTTATGTGATATTCTAGAATATGCAAAACTAACCTATGGTGATAGAAATCAGATCAGTTATTGCTTCTGGGGTGAGAGTGGGCATTGACTGAGAAGAGGCATGAAAAACCATTCTAGGTGTTGGAAATAGACTATGTGTTGATGAGGTGTGGTTATACAGTATATATATACGTTGTTCACAAATAGTATACCTAAGATTTTGTAAATTATAAAACAGTTAAAAAAAATGCTTGTCCATAGTCTCTCATTACTTGGAAAGAACCACATTTTGATTTATATCCCCAACACTTTTTTTTTTTTTTTTTAAAGAGAGTGCAAGCTGGGGAGAGGAGCAGACCGGGGGAGAGAGGGAGAGCGAGAGCGAGAGGGAGTGTGCGCGCACGCTTGCAAGAGAGAGAGAGACAGAGAGAGAGAGAGAGGGAGAGGGAGGAAGAGAGAGAGAGAAAGAGAAAGAATCTCAAGCAGGCTCCACGCCCAGTGCAGAGACTGACACGAGGCTCACTGGGATTGGGACCGGAGCTGAAATCAAGAGTCGGATGTTCAGCCGACTGAGTCACTCAGATGCCCGGAAACAAGCATTTTAAAGTGTTGGGGAGTCCCCGGATGGCTCAGTAGGTTGAGCATCTGACTCTTGATTTCAGCTCATTGATTTCAGCTCAGGTCATGGGATCGAGCCCTGTGTCCAGCTCCAAACTGAGCGTGTTCTCTCTCTCAAATAAATAGGTGAAATAAAAAGAAATAAAATACATGTTTGTTTAACATTTTTAAAATGAAATTATAGTATACATGCCATTTAGTAATATGGCTTTTTAAAAAACATTTTAATGTTTATTTCTGAGAGAGAGAGACAACATGAGTTGGGGAGGGGCTGAGACACCAGGGGACACAGAATCCAAAGCAGGCTCCAGGCTCTGAGCTGTCAGCACAGAGCCCAACTTGAGGCATGAACCCACAAACTGTGAGATCATGACCTGAGCCGAAGTCAGATGCTCAACTGACTGAGCCACCCAGGCGCCCCTAATACGGATTTTTAAAATTCAAGTACATTGTAAACGTTTCTCCATGTCATGAAATCTTACAAAATTATGGCTTTGTGGTTTTGGAGGGTTTTATGTATGTGTTTGTGTGTGTGTGTGTGTGTGTGTGTGTGTGTTTGTATTTTGAGAGAGAGAGAGAGAGGGAGAGAGAGAGAACCGATGGGGGAGGGACAGAGAGAGAGAGAGGCAAGCAGAGGATCCAGAGCAGACTCTGTGCTGATACCAGAGGGCCCCGTGTGGGGCTCGAACTCACAGACCACAAGATCATGACCTGAGCCAAAGTTAGATGCTTAACCAAGTGAGCCCCCTAGGCGCCCCACTGTGTGTGGGGGGGTTATTTTTAAAGCAAGAGTTCCCTTCAACTACATGCTAGAAACTATTTGTTGGAAAGTGTAAAACAGATAAAAGCTGAGATGTTCTGGTTGAATGGAAGAAGGGGAGGAGGAATGATGAAATTACATGATCTGTAAGAGCCATTCTAGGTCTAAAGTTTGACACTTCTGTCTAGAAGGTACAAGTCGCTGTAACCCTTTACATGTATTCTTGTTTTCCTTTCCATGAGCCCAGCTAAATGGGGAAATAACTAACATTTATGGAGCTTACATTCTGGCTCAGGCTTTGTTCTAAGTGCTTTATATGTGAGTTAACTCATTTAATTCTAACAACCTTAGGAGGTATGTTCTTATTCCCATTTACAACTGGGACACCGCAGTGAAATGAGGTTGGGTGATTTATCCAAGGTCAGTCAGTTAGTAAATGATGGAGCTCAGATTTAAATCTAGTTCATTTATTTCCAGAGTTCACCACTGTACTACAGCTGCCTTTCAAAATAAACTAAATCATTGTGCTTAGTATCTATGAAAAGATAGAGAACTGCCTGTGATGATTTTGCCTTTTATGTTTGTCTAGAGCTTGCCAACATGGAAGAAGATCCCAGATCTGCTGGAGTCGCTACCTTTGTTCTTCAAGAAGAATTTGATAGATACTCTGGCTACTGGTGGTGTCCAGAAGCTGAAACAAGTAAGGGAGTTCAAATATTATAAATCAAAATATTACGACATTCAACTGCCAGGTAGTTAAGTGCATGGATTCTAAGTCCTGAATAGTAGCTTACTGAAGTCATGAAGATTGGATCCTACCAGTAGTTATTTAGAACATACAGGCTATATCCCACCATAATGAATTCTAATAAAAACTGCGTTGCAGTTCAGCGCCTCAGGTCCTTCAACTCTTTACCACTTTTTCTTCTAGAAGCTGATCTTGCTGGCAACATCGGTGGCAAAATAAAAAATACTACACCTTAATGCATTGTTATAAAAATTTAGGATTAACTAGAGAGTCTACATGAGCATATGGCTAAATTAGTGTATGAATGGATCCGAAAAAAGGACACAAATTCCTCCTTTTTCTGGGTGAATTCACAAGTGTTTTACTGCCCGAGAAACAGCTCTCTGTGAAGCAGTGGCTTTCAGATTTTTTGTCTGTGATCCAGTTAGAAATTTGCTTTACGTTCTTGCCTAATAATTCGTACATATATTGTATACAAAAACTGAAAACAAATTTCATGAAGCAATACTTATCCTCATGTGAAAGGCATTCTGATATTGTATATTTTTTGTTCATTATATATTTTAAATGCTGATTATTACTCATTAATTGATTTCATGACCCAGTAATTGTTTGCAGCTAGCTTTTGGCTTTTTTTTTTTTTTTTTTTTTTTTTTTAGTAAACTTTACACCCAATATGGGGCTTGAACTCATGACCCCAAGATCAAGAGTCACATGCTTCACTGAAGGAGCATCCTAGCAGCCAGTATTTTGAACACTTCTCTAAATGAAAAATATTATTTTTAAGCCATGTCTTAGATTTGGACATTTAATTTTAAGATATAAAATGTTTGCCATAATTGTGTTTGTTAAAACAAGATTTTACATGAATTAGAGAAACTGTTAAGAGAAAATGGACTCTTTTTAAATAGCATTTGTTTTGTCATAGGAAATATTATAAATATAATTAAGTAATTCATTTGTCAACAAGGAATGCACTTTCAGGTATGCAGGGACTAGAGACCTTCACAAATGTGTTTCTGCTGGTTTTTTTTGTTTCGTTTTTTAATTTTTTTAAGTAGGCTCCACCCCGAGCATGGAGCCCAGCATGGAGCCCAACTTGGGACTTGAACTCATGACCCTGGGATCAAGACCTGAGCGGAGATCAAGAGTAGGATGCTTAACTGAGCCATGCAGGCACCCCTCTGCTGTTTTAAATATGTATATGTACAGGGGTGCCTGTCTGGCTGAGTCTGTAAAGCATGTGACTCTTGATCTCAGGGTCATGAGTTCAAGCCCCATGTTGGGCATGAAGCCTACTTAAAATTTAAAAAAAATATATATATACATTTATATGTGTATATATACATATATATGTACATAAATATATATGTGTATGTGTATGTGTACATATACATATATATATATGTACGTAAGTATCTTCAGGTTTTGCCTTCCAAAAGGAGTAATCTTTAACCAGCAAAAGTGATTTAGCAATAATTCACCCTCTTAGCACAAAGACTAGTGATAGTTTCATACACAAAAGGCAGCATATTTTATACATAAATTATTTTTCACTATGGGAAATATACTAGTAGAGGAAATGGTCAGTTATGATTACTCTATAGAATAATTCTTCTAAATTTTCAATATTTAAATTCCTTTTAAGCTCCCAGTGGCAGCAAAATTCTTAGAATTCTGTATGAAGAAAATGATGAATCTGAGGTGGAAATTATTCATGTTACATCCCCTATGTTGGAAACAAGGAGGGCAGATTCATTCCGTTATCCTAAAACAGGTACTATATTTCATTGAGATTTATATTCATTCATTTCTACTTTCCAAACAAGATTCTCTCTGCAGTCATCCAAAGGTATGGTCGACATTGATCATTTACAGCCTTGGTAAAATTGGGTTGTTCCTTAAATGCCACAGAAGAAAAATTAAAAAAAATTTTTTTTTTCGTTAATTTTGAGCTAGAGAGAGTGTGCACAGGAAGGGCAGTGGGGGGGGGGGGAGAGAGACAGAGTCCCAAGCAGGCTCCACACCATCATAGTGTGGAGCCCAGTATGGTGCTTGAACTCATAAACACGAGACCATGACCCGAGCCAAAATTAAGAGTTGGCCACCTAACCACTGAGCCACCCAGGCGCCCCTGAAGTAGATTTTAAGATCACAGGCTGATCTTTTTAAATTTTTTTCAAAGGTTGGGAAGTGCACAAAGCTGGTTGGTTGCTTCAAGGAATGAATAAAAAGATGTCTTTGCTAGAAAATAAAGATTTTTAAGGGATTATGTTCTTAATAAATCAGTATTTTTTCCATTTTACTGTTTATAGCATTTTTTTAAAGTATTTTTATTTTTTTATTATATTTATTTATTTATTTTGAGAGAGCGAGCAAGCAGGGGAGGGGCAGAGAAGAAGGGAGAAAGAATTCCAAGCAGGCTCCATGCTGTCAGCACAGAGCCCAACGCGGGGCTCGATCCCACCAACCATGAGATCATGACCTGAGCCAAAACCAAGAGTCGACACTCAACCGACTGAGCCACCCACCAACCCCTTTTATAGCATTTAATTACATAATGATACAGAATTTCCCTTCTTTATTTCATACTGATTGTCGATGTTTTTCATCCTCTTTTTTTTTTTTGATACCTATGCTGAGAATTATGGATTTGAGATGGAGTTCTGAGATTCTTATACAGTAAAGCCCTGACTCTACCATGTTTCTGAATTAACTAAAGTGTAAAGGGGATTGATATGGCAAAATTTGTTTGAATAATTTTGGAGCTGCATTACTATTCATTTCTATCTTTCTAAAGGTACAGCAAATCCAAAAGTCACCTTTAAGCTGTCAGAAATAATGATTGATGCTGAAGGAAGGGTAAGTATAAAATGTGGAGTTGACTTTTTGTGTCCTTTGACTAGTCAGTCTAGTAGATATCTTAGACTCACTCTTTAATTTTTTGGACTTCTTTAACTTGCTGAGATGTTTGTGGACCATCAATTTCAGGTTGACCTAATATTCTGCTTTGAAAACTTTTTGCTGGTTCTCAAGATAGGAAGGAATATGGGGATATGCATATTTACCACTCTTTTCCAAGTTTTTCCTCTTTGCCATTGTTAATTCTCCAGACCAATATTTTTAAAATAGCAGTATTGACTAGTTATTTACCTTTTGTGTTGGATAAATGTCCCACATTTCTCTTGTACTGCTGCTTTCCGTTTGGATAGTCAAATTCTTATAAGCTGAATGCACACAGGATTAATTTAAAAAGTCTTCTCTGCTAGACTTTTTTTAAACAGCTTTATTGAGATATAATTCAAGTACAATTCAGTTCACTCATTTAAAGTTTAAAATGGCTTTTAGTGTATTCACAGAGTTGTGCAACGTTTTCATAACCCCAAAAAGAAACCCCACATCCCTTAATCATCACCCTCCAACTTTCCCATGCCCCCTAGCGCTGGGCAACCACTAGTACATCTACTTTCTGTCTGTAAATTTGCCTATTCTGGACACTTCATATAAATGGAATCACACAGTATCTAATCTGGTTACTCTCACTTAGCATTATGTCTTCAAGCTCCATTTATATTGCACCACGATCAGCACTTTCTTGCTTTTTTTCCCCTTAAGTTTTTATGCATATATGTATGCATGTAATCTCTGCACTCAACATGGAGCTCAAACTCACAACCCTGACGTCAAGAGTTGCTCACTCTTCCAACTGAGCCAGCCACGTACCCCAACACTTTATCTACTCCTCAGTTATGGACATTTAGGTTGTTTCCGCCTTTTGACTGTTACAAATAATGCTCCCATGAAATGTGTGTGCATGTTTTTCAATTCTCTTGGTTAGATACCTAGAAGTGGAATTGTTCAGTCACATGATAGCTGTATGTTTAACCTTCTGAGGAACTGCAAGACCGTTTGCCCCAAGTGGTTACACTATTTTACATTCCTATTGTATGAGGTTTCCAATCTCTCTACATCCTCATCAACACTTTTATTGTTCGTCTTACTTATTATAGTCATCCTAGTAAGTTTGAAATTTTATCTCACTGTTATTTTGACTTAAATTTTCCAGATGGCTAATGATGTTGAGCATCTTTTGATGTGCCTGTTGGCCATTTGTGTATCTTCGTTGGAGAACTGTGTATTCTGATCCTTTGCCCTTTTTTAAAATAACTTACTTTTTTGTGTTGGCTAGATGTTTAAAAGAAAAAAGTTTGCTTATAAGGGCCATTTCACTAATATATTACACAAATCATATTTTAGCCTAAAATATAGGAAACTAGGGACTATTATTTTTCTTGATACTAGACTCTAAAGTGATTAAAACTTGTTTTTACCACTTATTAGCAAGGGCTCTATTAGTGTAAACTCATGGGAAAAGACTTTTAGACTGTGCTAATTCTTGTGCTTAGAACTTTTTTAGGCATTAAGAATATACTAGTGTATGTAACCCACAACTTACCACTGGTTTTGCTGTATCCCTTGTGCCCATTTAAATACCTAAGTCTGAAAAAGTGTCATGCTATTAAAGATAATGATTTAAGTAGACTAGTAAACTAGTTACTCATATATGTCTTCTGTAACTACAATCCTTTGTTTTCTTTTTTAAAAGATTATCGATGTCATAGATAAGGAACTGATTCAACCTTTTGAGATTCTCTTTGAAGGAGTCGAATACATTGCCAGAGCTGGATGGACTCCAGAGGGAAAATAGTGCGTATGTTAAACTGTCACTTCTTTACAAATAATTTAGAATCCAGAACTTTAGAAATGTTTATGCTATTAGATTGCCCCTCATTCGGGGATGCCTTCACATGTAAATTTGCAGAGTAGTTTTTTATGCCCAGAGAATTTTTCCTGAGTTAAGTGGCTTTGTGGATTTGTATTCCTATAAGCATAGGGGCACTGCATTTTAATCCTGTCTCTTACATAGCCACTCATGGTTTCAGTGTTTGTTTTGTGGTTAAATTGTATGCCTTTAGGGCTCACATGTAAGGTTTTTTTTTTTTTTTTATATAATTTAAGCAAAAATTTTTAGAGTTTCATGTAAAGATGGTTACATATAGTTCATAATGTACACAACAGAAGTTTCACAAGGCTGGCAATTGGTGACACTGAAGGGAGAAAACAATTTCACAGGCTATTTGTGGTTTTAGGAGTTTAAAGAAAACCAGTTTTAAAAAAAACTCTTCAAGTTTAACTTTAAAAAATAAATATAGAAGAAACTAATGCTTCTAATTAGCCGTTTGTAGGTGCTAATTTAATTTCTCTTAAAGCAGTTCTTTAATGTGATTACAGAAATAACTGATGGGTACTAGGGGAGAGAGTAAGGGAATATTCATTTTCTGAGAGCCTGCTTTATTTTTGGTGCTTTTTTGTTTTGTTTGTTTAAATAGTGCTTGGTCCATTCTACTAGATCGCTCCCAAACTCGCCTACAGATAGTGTTGATCTCACCTGAATTATTTATCCCAGTAGAAGATGATGCCATGGAAAGACAGAGACTCATCGAGTCGGTGCCTGATTCTGTGACGCCACTGATTATCTATGAAGAAACAACAGACATCTGGATAAATGTATGTATGGTTTTCTGTAGGTGGTTAAATATTTTCTCAGAATTCTAAAGCAAGTGAAGTTTTATAGTAAACTGTCAAAATGAATTATTTACATTCAAAGTAACCATGAATGTTAATTGTTAGATTTGAACATTTCAAATTGGAATGATGGTTCTAGAATGGAATAGCTTGTAGATAATCTCCTTGGCTACAAATTTGCCCTTTTCCTGGACACATGAGGTTTTGAAAACATGAGTTTTCTCAGGAGTGCTTCTCAGGAGGACCTCAGTAGAGGTCTGGAAAAGACTTTTTCTAAGTTGGCAAACCATACCAAAATTTACCCATTTTCCAATTTAGTGGAAAAATTTTAAACAAGATACAAAATAAAACCGGATCACTCCCTAGCTGAATACAGGCTTCATATGGTTCACCCTTCAACTGTTAAAATATTTCTCTTTGGAAAAGAAAAGTAATACGATTTTGGATTAGAATAAGTAATAAGGGGCACCTGGCTGTCTCAGTTGGTGGAGCATGTGACTCTTGATCTCCTGGTTGTGAATTCAAGCCCCATTTTGGGTATAGAGATTACATAAAAAAATAAAATAAAATTTTTAAAAAAATAATAAGTAATAAGATTCTGTAATAAGATTTATATAATTAAACCTCATGCCATGTTTCAAAGGATTACAGAGATGGTGAGTAAGAACAAGCTTTTAGTCGTCTTTTTCTTTTTTTTACCTTTTGGAAACATTTATTTCTCAATGGAGGAAGTCTGTGCCTAAAGTGAGATAAATCTGAAGGGCCCACGCAAAATCTATATCATAAATGCACATTACCCGCTAGCACTGACAGTTGTTTATATTTCAGAATGTATTTATCAATTCTTCTTTCTCTAACTTAATTGAATTGTTTGTGTAGTATTTCCATTAACGTGTATAGTAAATTAAGCTATTCATTTTACAGATCCATGACATCTTTCATGTTTTTCCCCAAAGTCATGAAGATGAAATTGAATTTATTTTTGCCTCTGAATGCAAAACAGGTTTCCGTCATTTATACAAAATTACATCCATTTTAAAGGAGAGCAAATATAAACGATCCAGTGGTGGGCTGCCTGCCCCAAGTAAGAAATCCTTTCTTATTTAAAAGTGTGTGTGTATATATATATATATATATATATATATATATGTACATATATATATATGTTGGGGGCAGAAGGTGGGAGGGGCAAGGTAATGTAATGTCTCTTGTATAGTTTATAAGCATCAGTACTTGCTTCATCAAACTTAATACATAAGTGGGGCACCTGGGTGGCTCAGTCAGTTGAGGGACCAACTTCGGCTCAGGTCATGATCTCACAGTTACTGGTTTGAGCCCTATGTTGGGCTTTGTGCTGACAGCGCAGAGCCTGCTTCAGATTTTCTGTCTTTTTCTGCCCCTCCCCTGCCCACATGCACTCTCTCAAAAATAAACATTAAAAATAACAATACGTAAGTTAAACTAAAATATAAATACATGCATATGTGAAAACACAGAACAAAGTTCTTAATGGATACTTATTATTAATAATAATCTCTGGGAATGGAATTACTTATTTTTGCTTTTTACTTTTGCCTTGACCAATTTTTTTGTTTAAAATGAGCCCATGTCATATTTAGGTTTAAAAAGCTACTTTTAAAAAGCTGCTTTTAAAACTTGGTTATTAGATATTTTTACATACTAATTTGCTTTTACTTTTGCTTTTTATATACTAGTTTTTTTACTTTTTTTTTTTTTTTTTTTTTTTTTACTGTTTGTTTTTGAGAGAGAGAGTGTAAATGGGGAAGGAGCAGAGGGAGGGAGACAGAGAATCCAAACCAGGCTCTGTGCCTGATGCGGGGCTTGAACTCAAGAATTCAAAAACTGTGAGATCATGACCTGAGCCAAAGTCAGATGCTTAACCAACTGAGCCACCCAGGCACCCTGCCTCCATACTCATTTTTTTTTAATACTGTCTGCATCTAACTGAAGTTAATATAATTGTAGCTTTTCACATTGATACAATTATATTGCCCAAAGTGAAACTAAACATTGTGTTAACTGAAGTAATTTCTCTTTAAAAAGTGATGGTTTGGGGTGTTGAAGTGCCACTTTGACTCAGGTCATGATCTCATTGTTCGTGGGTTGACAGTTGGTGTCTGTGCTGAGAGCTCAAAGCCTGGAACCTGCTTAGGATTCTGTCTCCCTCCCTCTCTCTGCCCCTCCCCCACTCGTGCTCTGTGTCTCTCTCTCTCTCAAAAATAAATAAACATTTAAAAAAATTTGAAGGCTGAATAAATTCAATTGTATGTATAGACACATTGTGTTTTCCATGTATCTGGCTACAGACACTTGGGTTCCTTCCACCTTTTGACTATTGCGAACAATGCTGCTCTGAAGATGGGTGTACAGGTTCTTTTCAGTTCTTTTCCCAAAGTGAAATTACTGGATCATCGGCAATTCTATTTTTAATTTTTTGAGGAACAATAGCTTGATAGCTTGATACCTGCACCATTTTACATTCCCATTAGCAGTGCACAAGGGTTCCAATTTATTTACATCCTTGCCAATACTTGTTATCTTCTGTGTGTTTTGTTTGTTTTATTTGTTTTGGTAATAGCCATCCTAGTGAGTATGAAGTGGTACATCATTGTGGCTTTGATTTGCATTTCCCTAATAACCAGTAACATTGTGCCTCTTTTCATGTGTTATTATTATTATCCATTTGTAGATCTTCTTTGGAAGAGATGTCTGTTTGAATCCTTTAGCCAACTTTTTTAAGTGTATTTATTTTGTGAGAGAGCACGTGCATGCACACAAGGCAGGAGGGGCAGGAGAGAGAAACCCAAGCAAGCTTCACACAGTCAGCAGGGAGCCCAAAGGGGGGCTGGAACTCAGGAACTGAACTGAGTTCATGACCTGAACTGAAATCAGGAGTCAGACACTTAACCAACTGAGCGACCCAGATGCCCCAAATCCTTTGCTAACTTTTAAAGTGAATGGTTTTTCTCAATACAACCTTTTAAATATGGGGAAAATGAGCTACATCTTAGGACTAGCAAAGTAGATACTGCCTATGACCCTGCTCCTTTCCTTAGCGTAATTTTCTTTAAGGCAGACTAGATCTTGTATATCCCAAGGTGAAAAATTTCTTCCTTAAGTTTCCCTTACCAACTCCCGTTGTTCATAAATTAAATCCACTTTTGAAATTCCAGAAATTTTAGTGATGAAAACTGGTCAGAGAGCTGTGAATAGTAGTTAATATTTGGGGGACAGTAGTAAAAGGTGGTAACTTAAAATTGTTTACTCCAATTGAAGAGTATAAAAACTATTACCTCAGGTAACATTCATCTCAGAAGCCTAGCTTCTTTGTTCCCTTTCAGTGTCTCTTTCCAGGCCCCTCAGTTTATCTCCCTCTTCTTTTTCTTCCCTTCCTTTTTTCTTAGTTTTTCTTGCTCCAAGTCTTCCTTTTTGTTGATATCCATTTTATTTTCCTCCTCCCTTCTCTTTCTAAAGTGGTTATACTGTGAAATAATTAGTATTTGTTACATATATGTTAAGTACTATTTATTTTCTGGTCATAAAGTTTACTAAGTTGAATTTTTGCATCTAAGGGAAAGAAAATAAATCAATTTTTTTAACTTTAGTGGGACCCTAGTTAAGACCCTGTACCATCTCGCCATCTCATCCTGTCCCCAGCTATCTCTCCCCACGATGCTGCTAGGCAAAGAGAAATGGTTTTCCATTTTTTAACCTCCTCTTTAGGCCACCAAGAGAGCCTTCTCTATCCAGAGAGAATCTTGTAAAGGCACTGAGGCATGTTGGCCTTAACTGTGGTAATACCTAGTTTATTTTTTGGCAGATGAAGAACAATTCTATTAAAATTTTTCTTCTGTGGCTTTTTAAGTATTTTGTTGCATTTCTAGAAGAAATGCCTTGTTAACCCATTAGACTTCTTTGTCTAAACAAAGGTCTAGAAACACAAATGCTTTTGAGTTCTTTTCTGGCTTTGTGATCAGAATCTATTCTGCTGTTTTCACTTGATTTACATGGATCCTTCCATCATTATTCCAGAGTACTGTGAAGATTCATAACATGGAGTTTTTTTTAACTGTAGACTTTTTTTTTTTTTTTTAATTAAGGTAAGGGGCACCTGGGTGGCTCAGTCAGTCGAGCAACTGGCTCTTGATTTCGGCTAAGGTCAGGATCTTACAGTTCATGAGTTCAAGCCCCACATCAGGTTCTGTGCTAACAACATGAAGCCTGCTTGGGATTCTCTCACTCTCTCTCTTTCAAAATAAATAAATAAACTTTAAGGTGAAATTCATATAACATTAAATTAGCCATTTTATTTTTTAAAATTTTATTTTAAACTTTATTTATTTTGAGAGAGAGAGAGTGAATGCCCAAGTGGGGGAGAGGCAGAGAGAGAGGGAAGCTGAGAATCCCAAGCAGGCTCCACTCTGCCAGCGCAGAGCCCGATGCGAGGCTTGAACTTATGAACCTGAGCTCCTGAGTTGAGCCGAACCAAGAGTTGGACACTTAATCAACTGAGCCACCCAGGCATCCCTAAGTTGGCCATTTTAAAATAAACATTTTAAACAAACATTTTAAATTAAACAGTGGCAGGGTGCCTAGCTGGCTCAGTCAGTAGAGCATATGACACTGATATCAGAGTAGTGAGTTCAAGCCCCAGGTTGGGTGTAGAGATTACTTTTATTTGTTTGTTTGTTTGTTTATTTTGAGAGATTGCAAGCAGAGGAGGGGCAGAGCGAGAGTGAGACAGAGAACCTAAAGCAGGCTCCAAGCTCTGAACTATCAGTGCAGAGCCCAGTGCAGGGCTTGAACCCACAAACTGTGAAATCATGACCTGAGCCAAAGTCGGATGCTTAATCAGTGAGGCACCCAGGCGCCTTTAGAAATTACTTTAAAAATAAAAATAAAATATCAAAATATTAAAAAATAAAATAAAATGAACAGTACATTCACAGTGATGTGCATTCACCACCTCCGTTGAGTTTCAAGACATTTTTAGTACCCCAGACATAACTTGAATTTTTTAATGTACATTTTTGGAAAGAAGAGTTTTAGAATAGTGTTCTTTATTGTTTCATTTGTTTATAGTCTGATAGAGTGCTGAATTATAATTATGTTTATTTTTAGGTGATTTCAAGTGTCCTGTCAAAGAGGAAATAGCAATTACCAGTGGTGAATGGGAAGTTCTTGGCCGGCATGGATCTAATGTATGTTCTTTTATTCTACTGATGTGTTTGGTCAACATCTGCTGTGTTTATGCAGTACTAAAAAGCAGTAGTGCAACTTAATATGACTCTAGTGTTTTGAAACTAGTAAGTTAGGGCCTTAAAGGACTCACGTTGTTAGGAAGGAAAAATCTTCGGTGAAGTTCTAAATCTCACCCATCTTATAGTCCTGGTATCAAATGTGTTCTGGTTACTTAAGGTCAGCATTTTCAAATACAGTGTTGCTACTTATTAGGAAAGGGCTGGGCCATAATTTGAGTCTGCAAAAGTTGTGAGATGCAATATTGTTTGAAAATTATGTTTATATCTCTTATAGACTGCTCATGGCATTTCTACATTAAAAACTGCATTTATTACTTCTGAGGTAGTGATCCTCTTTCACCTACCTGTTTATCTCAAAAATTTAAAGTTTTATCCACCACCTGCCAAGAGTGATGGACCTATGTACAGAGTATAGACTGATAGGGAAAAGGGGGGAAATCCACCCTCTGTTTCCTCTCGGCATCTGGCTTTATATAGCATTTCAGTGCATTCTGATTCTTTTTCTTTTGCCTTTCATAGTATCTTGTGTTTGTTTCAACTTTCAGTTAGGTCGTCAGTTTCATGAGCTCTCTAAGAACTCCATCCTTTATATGTGTGATACATACAGTTAAGTTGATACATGCTACCAGGATTTAGTGAAGGCTTTTGATTTCCTCAAATTGATTTGGAGATTTATTGAAGGGTTATGTATACTGGTATACTGGCTACTCTAGAAGTCACTCATAGTCCCCAAGGTGATGAAAGAGAAAAAGTGAAGATCTATGTCTCAGGTTTGGTTATGTTGGTAAAAACTTCAGAATGTCATAGGCAACTGTTAAAGTCTGATTTCCACTGAGAATCTCACATGGCCTTCTGATTATATATCCAAATATATATATATACACACACATATATTGTGTAGGGACCTTGGATGTTATTGTCATTTGAGAAGAATCTTACTGTTGAATTCTCAGTTCTGATAACAAAAAATTACACTGATGTAAACTTCCTGCTTTGTGATGGTTGGATAATACTGAAGGAACCCCCAGAATTGTATTTACATAAATCTGAACCTTATTTGGGCAACATAAACATCTTCCTGCTACTTGCCATTATGTGCATCAGTTTTCTTCTTTACGTCATGCTTATGTAATGTGTTTGTGTCTCTCTTTCTTACTCTTCTGTATTCCCCTCTATCCTTGCTTTGTTTTTAAGTTACCCTTTCCTTCTCTGCTTTTGCCAGTGACCTTGTTCCCACCCAAAGATTTTAAATGTTTATTCACTTTCTGAGAGAGGCAGAGCACGAGCAAGGAAGAGGCAGAGACAGAGGGAGAGGGAGACACAGAATCTGAAGCAGGCTCTAGGCTCTGAGCTATCAGCACAGAGCCCAACTCGGAGCCCGAACTCACACACTGTGAGATCATGCATGACCTGAGACAAAGTCGGATGCTTAATGGACTGAGCCACGCAGGCCCCCCTCCCACCCAAAGATTTTTAATGGCAGTAATTGGGTAAAGCTTTGAGACTTTTAAGCCCATGTGCTCCTTACTCTTGAGGTGGTTCTCAAAGTATAGTCTTTGGACCAACTGCACAGCCTCAGTATCTCCTGGAAACATTTTAGACATGTAAATTCTCGGGCCCACTGTAGACCTTCTGAATCAGAAATAATGGGGGTAGGGGCGCCTGGGTGGCTTAGTCGGTTGGGTGTCTGACTTCAATTCAGGTCCTGATCTCAGAGTTGGTGAGTTTGGGCTGGAGCCTGCTTCGGAGTCTGTGTCTCCTTCTCTCTCTACCCCTCCCCCACTCACATTAAAACAAGAGAAGAAAAAAGAAGTAATTGTGGTGGGGCTCAGCCATCAGTTTAAGAGGCCCCTCAGGGTGATTCTGATACTTTTCTTGAGTAAAGTGGTTACATGAAACAAAGAAAGAAAAGAACCATTATAATCAGGGGTAAGAAATTAACCAGTTATTTCTTCAGTTTTGAAAGGCCTGACTCCCAGCTGCTAGGTCCAGAGCAGAACCTGTCCTAACCTTTTGCACAGATCACTGCATACCTGTGAAGCTTCACAAATGTTTGTTCTGGCATTTCCTATCACTTGTATCCTTTCTATGTATCTCGTATGGGCTTAATCTCAACTGTGTTTCTGTTCCTGTGTATGCTAAAATATGTTTGATAATGAAGAAGCTTCCTGGAGAAAATATGGCATTTAAAAATACTTGGCTTTGGGGAATGTATCCATGTTTTCTTTGCTGTGTTAAAAAATTTAATTTCATTGAACACTGAGTAGGGTTGGTGGATTTTTTAAAGGGATAATAAAACCCATTTATTTAGACATTTACTGTAATTTGGGAAGAATATTAAATGAATTCAGCTGTAAGTGTACTTAGTTTTTTGAGATCTGAAAAAAGACTTCAAAAAGATCTTACCTACACTTATTTATAAACTATACTAGTATTGAAACTGTGATTGAGTTCAGTTATTTCCCAACCCAATAGATAAAATACTTTTGCAAGTTTGTACCAAAGGCCAAAAAAGTACTGCCTAAGTTAACACTACACTAAATGAGAAAAAATACAAGATGCTAAAATTAGAGTCATTTAAGTATGTATGAATGGTTGGCCTAACTACAGTGTAGGTATGTTTCTTTTTTCCCTATACTTTGTAGTTTGTTTATTGAAATAACTCCTGTATTTTAAGAAACGCACACATTTTTACCATATAGGAAACTCTAACAATAGCATGCAATTTAAGTGTCTTTTTTCCTTGTGGACAAGATCTATTTTTAGTATAAGTCATAAGCAAAACCAACTCAGGTTTATTAACATTGGTGGCAAAATTTTTTGAAAAGGCACAAGTCAAAGGGTGACTCAAATGATCCTAAATAAGATTGGGAATTGTTTGTTGAATTACTGGCCTTCCCAAGGTCCTGCTAGCATGATTTATCTGTTGTTGTTTTTTGGCAGATCCAGGTTGATGAAGTCCAGAAACTGGTATATTTTGAAGGCACCAAGGACTCTCCTTTAGAACATCACCTGTACGTGGTCAGTTATGTAAATCCCGGAGAGGTGACAAGGCTGACCGACCGTGGCTATTCCCACTCTTGCTGCATCAGCCAGGTATTAAATCCCTGTTGTAAAAGGGTTTCCTATCAAATAAAAAACTCTCTGCTCGTATAGTACTCCATTTGAGTAATATGAAAATCGGTGAAATTGGCCTGCAGAAGTCTGATTCTCTGAGGAAAAACTTTAAAACGTCAAGTCTTAACTTTAGCATCATATATGGACATAAATGAGCAGACTTTTACCATGCTCCTGCTCTGGCACCAGTGCAGATGTAGCACCTTTTTTACCTTTCCATGGGGAAAAAGTAATTGTTTCTCCTTTCTCTAGCATTGTGACTTCTTTATAAGTAAGTATAGTAACCAGAAGAATCCACACTGTGTGTCCCTTTACAAGCTATCAAGTCCTGAAGATGACCCAACTTGCAAAACAAAGGAATTTTGGGCCACCATTTTGGATTCAGCAGGTACTCATTTCCCTGAACCTGATTTTAAGTAGGATTAGTACATAGTACACTAAACTTGTCTCATATGTCCACATTTCTCATCTCTTCCCACCACTTATCCCTGAGCTGCTGAGTTCCTGATTGATCCCACCCTACCTGTCAACCACCAAATAAGATGCATTAACTTCCCACTCAGGCAGGAGCAGGTCTGGAAAGCCTTTTTGAAGGTTGCGTTTTGTTTTAATTTAAGTGATCTCTACACCCAATGTGGGGCTCAACCCCGAGATCAAGAGTTGCACACTCTTTCGATTGAGCCAGCCATGTGCCCCGGAGGGTCTTGTTGTTGTTGTTGTTGTTGTTGTTGTTTTAATGTTTATTTTTGAAAGAGAGCATGGCCGGAGAGAGGATCTGAAGCAGGCTCCACACTAGCAGCATTGAGCCCAATGGGGGCTCAGATTCATGAACCATGAGATCACCACCTGAGCCGAAGTCGGACGCTCAACCGACTGAACCACCCAGACACCTCTGTAAGGCCTTTTTGAAAATAAGAACATAGTAGTCACAGTATCAGCTTGGAGACTATTTGTTCACATGTTTGGATGATTTCCCAGATAAACAAAATAAACATAACGTACATAGAACTAACAAGACTCTAAGCAAGGAAGCTGCAGCTTTAGGGAATAACCAACTGGCAGCTTGCTTTCTTTTAAAGCATTTGCAATGGCCATCTTAATAAAAGATAGAATACTTGTTCTGTAGAAGAGTGAAGAACACTGAATTATCTATTTTTTAAATGCTTAATTTCTTTTAAAAAAAGGACTAATTTTACATATCTTTAATCCACTTTTTCCCCAGATTATTTTTCCTGTTAAGTATTATCACTCATGAATATGTGCTAAGGGATTAAGAAATTAGTGTAGGGGTGCCTGGGTGGCTCAGTCGGTTGGGCGGCCAACTTCAGCTCAGGTCATGATCTCACAGCTTGTGGGTTTGAGCCCCATGTCGGGCTCTGTGCTAAAGCTCAGAGCCTGGAGCCTGCTTCGGATTCTGTGTCTCCCTCTCTTCTCTGTCCCTACCCCGCTCACTCTCTGTCTCTCAAAATAAAATAAAGACATAAAAAAAAAGAAAGAAATTAGTGCAAAACCACAGGGTATGTTCTGATGTCAATAAGTAGGATTTGTAATATGGTGACGATCTCTACTCAGATTGTAACATCATCCAATATGCACACTTAGGTAGGTCTCTATAGCTTTAGTAAACCAAAGACTGATTGTGACTTTCTTTTTTTCTGCATCCTGGCTAGGCTTACTCTCTAATGATCAGAAACAAATGTTTACTGAGCACCTGCTATGAGCAAGTCAGGTTGACTTAGTTAAATTTGTGCTTCCAATTTCTAATCAGTTATATGGCTTAACCACCATTAAGTTACACCGACCCAAGCACAAAGTAATTGTATAGCTCTGCATCTAAATACCTCCTAGGCTCCATGGACTAGTCAGAATACTGGGTATCTACTTTTGAAATAGGTAATTTGATATGTTCAGTAGATTTTCTTTTTTAAAAATAAGTGTTTCTTGCTTAATTTCTTGCTTATCACCTGAAAAGAGAATGGTCAGTTATTTGTGTATAGAGTTGTAGGTTTATGGTTTCTTTTCCTTGCTCGCAGATTTTAGAGCTCCCGTAAGAACTCCTTTTACATACTCTTTTTGTTATCTCCTTGTAGGTCCTCTTCCTGACTATACCCCTCCAGAAATTTTTTCTTTTGAAAGTACTACTGGATTTACATTGTATGGGATGCTGTACAAACCTCATGATCTGCAACCTGGAAAGAAGTATCCCACTGTGCTGTTCATATATGGTGGTCCTCAGGTGGGCATATTTATTTCTTTTAATTTTTTTGTTTTGGCTCCAGTATTGTTAACATACAGTGTTATATTAGTTTCAGGTGTACAGTATAGTAAATCAACAGTTCCATGTGTCACCCAGCCCTCATCACAAGTGCCCTCCTTAATCCCCTGATGTCACCTATTTCACTCATCCCTGCACCCACCTCTCAGGTGGGCATATTTATATACATACGTGGGTGTGTGTGTGTGTATACACACATATATTTTGGAGGGGGGCGGTTTGTATTTTAAATGTCTTGTCAATTGTTTAAGTTAAGATTTGAGCATTGTTGGGCCTCTGCTGTTAGTGATTGTGGTTTATGTTCTAATTCCTGTTTAGAAGTTGGGTTTTGTTACATGGCTGATGTGTAAATGAGTGTCAATTTCTTAATTTACAGTAGGACTGTAACAGTCATTGGGGAATGGAATATTCATGTCAGTAGGTAAACATGTTGTCTTTTTATGTAGAGAAGAAACTTGTTTAGGAAATGAAATTAAGTAGTTAATTGTGTTGGTAAATAAAAAGAATTTTAATAGATATCTTCAGAAGCCTTGGTAGCCTAATGAAGTCCCTCTCTCTATTCTAAATCTGTATCTCTCAAGCAGACTAGAATACTTTTATCATCTAGTTAAGGCAAATTTTATACTGCTGTTCAGCACTATAAGAGTATACACTGTGATTTTGCTTTTTCTGAATTAAATATTAGCATATAAATATTAAGTAAATTCTGTTGACTATCAGAATAAATAAAGTGTTTGGGTTAGGTGCATTGGTTAATTGGCACTTTTTAAAAATGTTATATTAACTATCTTACACTGGGCCCTTGAAGAAATTAGAATATAATTACACTGTTTTTGTAGTGCAGCTCCTGATTCAGTAAATAGCGTTTATAATTATATCTAGTTTTCAGTATTTGGAAATGTGTTTAGATGCTAAGATATCCAAAAAATAGGGGTGCCTGGCTGGCTGGTATAGCATGCAACTCTTGATCTCAGGGTCTTGAGTTCAAGCCCTACACTGGGCGTAGAGCTTTATTATTTTTTTTTAAGTTTATTTATTTGTTTTGAGAGAGCAAGAGCGGGGAAGGGGCAGAGAGAGAAGGAGAAAGAGAGAATCCCAAGCAGACTCCACACTGTCACTGTGGGGCCCAACATGGGGCTCAAACTCACAAACCATAAGATAATGACCTGAGCCAAAATCAAGAGATGGACACTTAACCAGGTGAGCTGCCCAGGCACCCCAGAGCTTACTTAAAAAAAGAAAAAGAAGAAGGAGAAGGAGAGGGAGGGGGAAGGGGAAGAAAGAAAGAAAGAAAGAAAGAAAAAGAAAGAGAAGGACATCCAAAAACTAAAATAAAAGCAAAATAACTGCATAAGCCACAAAATCTCAGCAATGACGATCATATATCAAGTTAAATCACTTTGCCATCGTTAAGTTTTTTTCAAACATGATTCACATTTGTATTATACTCATCTACACATAAATCATAAACATTAAATTAGCCTTCCGTTAAAAACTTAGAGCTGAATCTAAAAAAAAAAAGCTTACTGCAAAGAAATTCAAGAGAGAAATTATAGGACACTCTCAGAAGCTTTACATGTTTTTGTTACGTTATTTTGATACTAAGGCTAAGTAAGAAGGATGTTTCTCCTTTCCAGTGAAGAAATGATATATGAGGTATGTGACAAACACACTGTAAAAACTTAACTGCTTGTGTAGATTTTTAAGACAAAAAGAATTTGCATATTATTTGTTATTACTAGTTATGTTTAAAAACTGTAACCCACATGGAAGGATATTCAATACGACTAGTCATTAGGGAAATCAAAATCAAAATCAGAAAGAGATACTATACTACTTCACACTCGTTAGAATAGTTTTTATCAAAAAAAAGGAAAATAACAAGTGTTGATCAAATGTTGATGAGGATGTGGAGAAATTGGAACTCGTGCTTTGCTGATGGGGATGTAAAACGGTGCAGCTGCTGTGGAAAATAATATGGCAGTTCTTTAAATATAATGTTACATTTTGATCCAGAGTTCCATTTCTGGGTGTGTACCCAGAAGAATTGAAAGCAGAGACTTGGACAGATACTTGCACACCAGTGTTCATTGCAGCATTATTCACAATAGCCAAGAGCTGAAGCACCCCAAGTGTCCATTGACCTATACATGGGTAAACAAAAGGTGGTATATAATGGAACATTGTGCAGCCTTAAAAAGGAGGAGATTCTGACACAAGGCACATGGGTGAACCTTGAGGACATTACGCTAAGTGAAATCAGCCAGCCACCGAAGGACAAATACTGTATTACTCAACTTCCATGAGGTCCCTAGAAGAAGCAAATTCATGGAGACAGAAAGTAGAATAGAGGTTGCCAGGGACTGGGGAAGGAATAGGGAGTTATTTAATAAGATATGGAGTTTCTGTTTGAAAAGGTGATGAAAAGGTTCTGGAAGTGGATAATGGTGATGGTTGCACAGCAGGGGGATACTTAGTGCCACTGAATTGTACACTTAAAATGGTCGAAGTGGTGAATTTTATTTTATGTATATTTTACCATCATAAAAAGTCTTAGCCAATGCAATTAAAATAAAATTGTTTGTTTAGAGTACTTTATGAGTACAACTGTACTTACTTATACTTACTGAAACAGTTTTTTCTCAAAGTACTCTCTTTTTAATTTGCAAGGAGATTTCCCCATGAGACTTTGCATGATAGAATGCCTTTGGCCCTTCAGCCCCCTGGGATTATTCATCCTCTTGTTTGTTGACTCCATTTGGGTTAATTATGAAGATATTCCTTAATACAAAACCAGATCTTTTTTTAGTTATTATTTTTTAAGTTTATTTATTTTGAGAGAGACAGCACAAGTGGGGGAGGGGCAGAGAGCGTGGGGGAGAGGGAGAATCCCAAGCAGGCTCAGCATTGCCAGTGTAGAGCCTGACATGGGGCTTGAACTCTCAAAACTGAGAACATGACCTGAGCCAAAACCAAGAGTTGGATACTTAACCAACTAAGCCACGGGGTGCCCCAAGACCACATCTTTTTAATAGCACACAAAGCCTTGTGAATTTTGATTAAATCTCATAATTAATCCTAACTGTGTTTTTCTTGGTGTATATTCAGTTCAAAGTGAGAATCTGTTGATTGGCAACAGTATCACAACATGAAGTGAAGTGAATTAACATGAAGTGAATTACTTTGTCACTAAATGCAACAATGTCTGTAGTTGTACAAAAGTGAAATCCAAGAAAAGCAACAAATATTTCAAATTAAAGTCATCCAGGCTTAGTTCTTTAAACTTTTCATTGATAACAGCTCTATGTTTTAAATGTTGATTTCACAAATCCTTGTGATGTTTCCTGTGTGCTGCACACTGTTCTGTAAATAGAAGTGCATAGCAGAGGGGCTAAGTGATAGCAGGACACAGGTTTTAAAGAATTGATACTGAAGAAGAACTTTGAATCCTCAGTGCCAAAGGGCATTACATTTAAGTTCCTTCTTCCAGAAATAGCAGGCCTCTGGCTACAAAGGCAGAAACACTGGCTCTCGGGGGAAATGTTCATCTCACGCAATTGAGGCCATTTTTGTGCGTGACAACAGGCAAAGAAGTGAGGTAGTTTCGTTTAAATACTTATTTTTGTGGTCTATGCCTAGTACTTTTTTCACCTCCCTCCCTTTTTGCCCCTTCTCCCAAGATAGAAAGGAAAAACATCATTAACTATACTGGAATTCAAATTTTTAAGAAATGATTTTTAAAGAAAGGGAAAAACATCATTCTCCCATCTCTATATTTTATTCATTCATTCAGCAAATAGTTATTTGAGTTCCTAGTATGCCTCGGGTGCTATTTTAGGCAGTGAGGGTATCATAGTGAACAAGTCCAACTAATGTCCTACCCTCATGGAGCTTAAAAGGAAAATAATAAATAAGTAGACATATAAATGATGTAACTTCATATAATGGAAGTGCTGTTGGGAGGGTGGCTCAGTCGGTTGAGTTTCCGACTCTTTATTTTGTCTCAGGTCATGATCAAAGGGTTGTAGGATCAAGCCCCACTTTGGGCTCTGCACTGAGCATGGAGCCTGCTTGAGATATTCTTTCTCTCTCTCTCTCTCTCTCTTTCTCTTTCCCCCCGCCTTCCCACCTCTGCCCCACTCTCCTGCCTGTGCCCTCTCCCTCTCTAAAATAAATAAAATAAATTGAAAAATTTTAAATAATAATTGTTGGGAAAGAGGATGGTAAAGTGACTAAAATGGATAGGAAATTCAGGGAATGTCTCTGAAGGTACAGAAGATGAGAAGGAATGACCATGCTAAAGATCTGAAGGAAGAACATTCCAGACAGCGGGAACAGTAAATGTCAAGTCCTGGGGGTTAGAATCAACTTCATATAGTTGATAATAAGGTTAGAGTATAGTAAGTAGGGATTTGGTATGAGATGAGGTCAGAGAAATAGCCAAAGGTCAGATAACATAAGATTTCAAAGGCAACAGTAAGGACCTTAGAATAAGATCTAAACTCTTTACTGTTGGACGTAAGCTATAAAAGTCTTACCGAATTCACATTTTATTTTATTTTTTAACTCTTTAATGTTTGTTTATTTTTGAGAGACAGAGCATGAGCAGGGGAGGGGCAGAGAGAGAGGGAGACACAGAATCTGAAGCAGGCTCCAGGCTCTGATCTATCAGCACAGAGCCTGACTTAGGGCTCGAACTCACAAACCACGAGATCATGACCTGAGCCAAAGTCGGACGCTTAACCAACGGAGCCACGCAGGTGCCCCGGAATTCACATTTTAAAATCATCCTTCTGCTACCAAGTGAACACACTGTAGAACAAGAGTGGGAACAGGAAGACCAGTTTGGCAGTTGTTACAATGGTACTGAATATCCAGAAATTCAAAGGGAGAAGATTCTCTACACATACAGCACACACACACCAGTCTAGCCCAATAAATATTCAGTATGTATTTGTTGTGTGAAGATTGTGTTGATTCTTATTTAACTTGGGGCTGACTTGGTTTTCCCACTGGTTTCAGCCAGAAAAAAACTTCTTTCATTTTTGCCAGAACCTTTTTTGTCATGGTTTAATGTCTGGTCTGTCTTAGTTTCCACCAAATCCTGAACTTCTCTAAGTTTCTTTCCTCTAATTAAAGTCCTCTTCTCACTAGTTTATTTCCGTTGAGGTACTAAACTACATTTAATTTCTCAATCATTTTGAAGTATAGGTTCTAGGGTGATAGAGTGATTTAAGAATGTTCCTACCTTTTGCACTGATTTGTGTCACACAAAAAAGGAATCTGAACTGGTCACAGTGTTTCATTAAAATACTCAAATTTTTCCACTGCTAGTCAAGGACAATCCCAGAAAAGGTAGGTGGGGAGGAAAAAAATGATCTATTTTATCCTTGTCTCTGTCATTTGAATGACAGTTCTTTAGGGTAGCAGTAATGATTTTATTAACTTTTTCTATGGGATAGGTTAAATCTCTTGTATGTAATGAATATCAAGTTAATTTAAAATTAAATCAGAAAAAGGGGGGAAATGGGGAGTTACTAATCCACAAGCATAAAATCTCAATTGTGCAAGACGAATACCTTCTAGAGATCTGTACCACACTGTCCTATAATTAATGATACTATATTATACACTTAAAATTTTGTTAAGAGGGCACACCTTATGATAAGTGTTCTTGCCACACGAAAATAAAATTGTATTCTAAAAGCAAAATAATACAAAACATTCAAGCTTTCTACTTTCCACAGCTTCCTGACACTTAATGCTTTTTATACTACCATATAATATGTTTCACTGAAGTTGTATTTCTTCCTCAGGTGCAGTTGGTGAATAATCGGTTTAAAGGAGTCAAGTACTTCCGCTTGAATACCCTAGCCTCTCTGGGTTATGTGGTTGTGGTTATAGACAACAGAGGATCCTGTCACCGAGGGCTGAAATTTGAAGGCGCCTTTAAATATAAAATGGTGTGTGAGCATGCAAACAGTTTTCTTTTTAAGACATTTACATGTTTTGGTTCATCGTTTGGTGTGAAGTCCCAGAGAGAAAGAGTTGGGGGAAGGGGCCGTGAGTACGAGATGGAGAGAGAGAGGGAGAGAGAGAGAGAGAGAGAGAGAGAGAGAGTGAGAGAGTGTGTGTGTGTGTGTGTGTGTGTGTGTGTGTGTGTGTTCAGGGGTGGGAGGGAAGATGCAGCTTGGTATTCAGTAGGCTAGCTCACATCCACCTCTGTAAAACTTTGGGGAGCTGAGATAGAACCACTTCTACACAGAAGTACCTTCTCTTTCTATTTGGTATGTCCAGCTTAGCCAGAAGGCAGCACCACTTAGTTTTCAGCATCCTGTCCCCTCTTGAGAGGAATAATTGAGATTTGTTCTGTCCTCTGTGAAGAGAGAAACCAACTGGTTAGTGCCTTCCTTGTGACAAGCCTCTTTCTCTCTACAGGAAGCTTTAAATGCTACCTTTTAGAGATGCCCCATGTCCTTTCTGCTGCTTTGGGAAATGATGAGAATCCGATGTTCCTTTTACACAGTAAGGCAGTTACTGTGTTTGCCAGTGTATTGGACATGCTGAGTAAGACATGGGATTTTCTCCCACAGCCAGTTCTTTGACCTTATGTTGTATTCTCATGTAAGTTTTTTTGTTTTTATTTTTGTTTTTGGCTCAGTGGAGTGAGATTGTGTGCACTGGCAGGCCTAGTAATACAGACAGGGTGGTGGTGGTAGGAATTAGGACTTAATAGGACTTTAAAGAAAATAGCGTATGTTCAATTCCTAGAAGTAGATGATGGGGAAATAGGAGGAAAGACCTCAAGAGTGATTCCTTCTGCTTTAGTGCATTAAGTTTTAAAAAGAAGTAAAATTAGCCAACCACTTAAGGGGGCTAATTTTTTTGTCTTTGGGTATAGGAAGGCTTGTTACAAGGAAGATACTGACCTCTTAGCAGACAACAGAACAAATGGAAAGGGGAAATACCCATATAGCAAGGAACAGTTTGGGTCTCAGTAGGAAAGAACTTTATAACTAAGAGGTTACTAGACTCTAGGACTGGATAGCAATGGAAGCTGTAGGCCCCTCTCTCTAAATAGAGTTTAAAATTGTTTTTTCGGCCAACAGAATGTCAATTGATAATGAATTCTTTAAAAACTACAGATATTTTTTAGTAAAAACCATTTATCAGCTTTAAAAGCACTTTACAAGGAGACTTCTATTCATCAGAATCATTGAAATTTTCTCCCTTTTTTGACAGGGTCAAATAGAAATTGACGATCAGGTGGAAGGACTCCAGTATCTAGCTTCTCAATATGATTTCATTGACTTAGATCGTGTGGGCATCCATGGCTGGTCCTATGGAGGGTACCTCTCCCTGATGGCATTAATGCAGAGGTCGGATATCTTCAGGGTATGTTACTTCCTGTTGTATTTCTTTTTGTAATAAGGGTAGAATTTTCTATAAATCGAGGATCTGAGAAAATGTCTGTTTTTTGAAGGTTTACAGAGTTGGCAATATTATGGAGTGTTAGGGTTTGTGTATCTGCAGTCGTGAGACAATAGATACCTTGTCAACTTGTGATAGCCGTGTGAGATACGTAATTACATATCTATATCTATATCTGTATCTAGAACAAAAAACACTTGTCAAGTTGATGACTAGTTATTGGCTACCTGTACACATGCAGAGATTATGGGAGATAGCCATGATTAGTAAAGCACAATGTGGATTGTAATAACTTGTTTAATTGCTGGACTGCAAGCTCTGAGGGCATAAATCTTGGCACATTGTAGGTCCTAAACAAATCTTTATTGAATGAATAAAGTATTAAACATGTAAATGATGGTTACAATTTTATAAACAACTCCTTCGAAAAATATGCTAGAAGGAAATAAAGATGCTAAAAGTTGTTAAGAAAATGGCAGTTGTGAAGTGTTTTTCTTTTTTAATATTTGAATAACATGATTCTATCTTACAGTGAAAAATAATTTTTAAGAATTAAAATAATAGGGTTTTTGTTCTTGCATGTGTGTTCACATGATCTTTATATAATAACCACAAAATGAACTCTGAAAACTGCCATAATTTTCCCAGGCTTGCAGCTGTCGAGAAAGTAATTAGAATATTTAAATATAAAACTGTGTGTGGGAACCTTAAAATGAGGAAAGTGTTTAGTGCTTAAATATATTTCATTCATAATTCTTGTTAAAAATTCTGTACTGCCAATAGAGGCTAAAAAAAAAAAAAAAGAAGAAGAAAGAAAGAAAGAAATGACTACTTTTTTGATACAAAGCTGACACTTGTCACACATTTTTTCCCCAGTAGCAGGAATGAGTTTACACTGAGGCATTCATATGTTCTAGTTCAATCTCTCCTTTCAACAGTGTCCCATGTATATATTTCAACTAGCCCAGGTTAAGGGTTTGGTATGTGGCATGCCTGTGGAACATGAAGCTAACTGACTCACAAAGTATCAAATTCTTGACCTTGGCACTCCACTTTGATTTTCTGAGTTGCCTAACTCAGAAATGTATGCCCCAGTTGGGGCATGTGGGGCTAAAGCCTAAGGATAATTTTAGCCTTTAAATTTGTAGTTAAACATTCTCATTGCTAGCCATTCTTTTTTGGACCACACTTGATTGTCACTGTTGTCTTTTGTAGGTTGCTATTGCTGGGGCCCCGGTCACTCTGTGGATCTTCTATGATACAGGCTACACAGAACGTTATATGGGCCACCCTGACCAGAATGAACAGGGCTATTACTTAGGATCTGTGGCCATGCAAGCAGAAAAGTTTCCCTCGGAGTGAGTTCAAGCTTTAAAATTAAGATTATAAATTTAAAACTGTAGTGTTAAAATTTGTCTTTCATAATAATGAAAACTACGAATACTGCAAAACCAAGAATAATATTCTATAGAATACTCGAATGACATAGCTGTTTCTCAAAGCTGAGTTACAGGCCAGTTCATATACTTTGGTGTTTTTATAAGTTATATTTGAAGCAATTACTGTGATGAAGTTTAAGTACGTACCTGTTTCAAGGTGGGAAATATTCTGTTTCTGCTTAAATACATTTTATAGATAATGTTTATGATTTTTCTTTCGCTGTAATTATATTGATATATGCTAATATCAATATCATAGTATATATGCTGTAATTATTGATATATGCTAATATCTTCATAAGAGATTGAACACATGATTTTTTAAATCTTTCATTACATGTAGTATCTGGTTAATATATTTATTCAAAATGTTGAATTCTTTAACATTATAGTAGAAGTTAACTTTATTAACACTAATTATATTATGCAGTTATATATGTTTGTATATAATTATATATTATATATCTGTATGTAGTTGTATATATTACATAACTATAATATTAACTAATAGGTAATTGTAATTAGTTAAAGGATTAAGTAGTTGTCCCAAATACTCTAGTTCGCCTAATCCTCTGATATTTCCATTTCTCCAGACCAAATCGTTTACTACTTTTACATGGGTTCTTGGATGAGAATGTCCATTTTGCACACACCAGTATATTACTGAGTTTTTTAGTGAGGGCTGGAAAGCCCTATGATTTACAGGTGAGTTCTTCATCTTATGGAATTAAGTAATGATTAGTGATTGATTACTTTGAAATATAATAAACTATGGAGTAAGGCTAAATTTTCAGCTTTGGCCACTCTCTGCTTAAGAGATCTAAAGTCATAGGCATAGTTAGTAGTGCCTCTAGTTGGATAAAAATAAAGATTCTTTGGAAGTTGGGCTAAGAACTGGCCTGTTGGATTATATGACTGGTGTATCTGTATCTACTTTCAGTTTGTAATTGTGGAAAAGACGGCAAGAGTCCATTCACTTCCTTCTTTGCTTTTCTTCTTCCCCTTGGAAGGGTGAGGAAGTGCTACTTGATACCATTGTTTTAAAGGATTTTTAGGTCTTTCAATTTTATATTATATTGACATGGGAACAGAAAGCAAGGTAACTACCTCCATTGCTCCATACTCAAAAAAGGGAGTTTTAAAAGAGAACTTGTTCCTTCTTTCTTCCTCCTTTGTACTTCTTTCACAGATTATGTGCTACTAAGAAATGAAAAATACTTTTTCCTTTAAAAAAATTTTTTTTAAATGTTGTATTATTTTTGAGAGGGACAGAGAAAGAGACAGAGCACAAGCAGGAGAGGGGCAGAGAGAAAGGGAGACAGAATCCAAAGCAGGCTCCAGGCTTTGAGCTGTCTGTCAGCACAGAGCCCGACATGGGGCTTGAACTCATGGATTGTGAGATCATGACCTGAGCCAAAGTCAGGCGCTTAACCCGCTGAGCCATGCAGGTGCCGCTGCTTTTTCCTTTTTTACTTCTCAGTTAGCATTTATGTAGGTAAACTGTGAGATATTTGTCTGTAGCAGTAGTTTTCAAGTATTTTGGTCTCAAGATCCCTTTACATACCAAAGAGCTTTCATTTATGTGGGTTGTATATGTCACTATTTTCATATAAGATATTAAAACTAAGAAAAATTCTGGTGTTTTAAAATTTATTTGTTTACTTAAGTAATCTCTGCATCCACCATGGGGCTCAAAGTCATGACCTCAAGATCAAGAGCCTCATGCTCTTCCAACTGAGCCAGGCAGGAACCCCCAAAACTAAGACAGATTTTAAATGTTTTTTAAATAACAATAATAAACTATTACATCTTAACACAAATCACAGTTTTTGTGGGAGAGAAAAACTATTTTCCAAAACAAAAAAAATACTGAGAAAAGTAGCACTGTTTTTACATTTTTGTAAAATCCCTTTAAGTCTGGCTTAAGGAAGACACCTAGATTCTCCTATCTGCTCCCACATGCAACTTGCTGGGAATTGTTGTTTTGGCTAAAGAAGAGCATAGTTTCCCATTATGTGCAGTTTTACTTTATGAGGTTTCAGCTAACCCGCAGTCAGCTACCATCTATCCAGAAGCAGACGATCCTCTTTCTGACATAGTGTCAGAAGGTGAGTTGCAGCCTAATGCTCTGTCACAGTGCCTGCATCATTCACCTCACTTCATCTCATCACATAAGCATTTTATCATCTCACATATAAGAAGACTGAGCATAGTGCAAGATACTTTGAGAGAGAGTCCACGTTCACGTAACTTTTATTGCAGTATGTTATGATTGTTTTATTATTAGCTATTGTTGTTTATCTCTTACTGTGCCCAACTTATAAATTGAACTTTATCACAGGTGTGAATGGATGGAACAGTATCTGTAGTGTTTGGTACTGTCTGCAGTTTCAGGAATCCAGTGTTGGTCTTAGACTGTGCCCCCTGCAGATAAAGGGGGGCTACCGTGTGAAGCAAATACAGCCGCACAGACTATGTAGTTAAGAAATGGGAGGAATAGTTTAGCCTTTTCAGATAATTGTGGATATTCTTCTTTGATACTACACCAAAAACTGTGGTTTTCAAGTATTTTGAAACTAACAAATCTTAGTTTCTTAAAGGTTAGTTTTAGTAGAGAATCTGAAGCCATATCTATAAACATTTCATGCTCCATTACATTAAAATTTGTTAGATCTTGTACTTGAAATGGATCTTTTATACATGCACTGGTTATCTGGAAGATATTGGTTCACTGTGTGACATCAGTCTTCTAAATATTGACTCCTTTCATTATATGATATTTTAAGGTCACATATATTAATGTTAACCTCTGATCGCACCAGAAATATCTGTAAGTTTGGGGAGGCTCATGAGCTAGTAGTGGTAGATGCAGGTTTTCCAAAATTCTTTTTTATTTTTTATTTTTTATTTTTTAATGTTTATTTATTTTTGAGACAGAGATAGAGCACAAGCGGGGGAGGGGCAGAGAGAGAGGGAGACACGGAATCTGAAATGGGCTCCAGGCTCTGAGCTGTCAGCAGAGAACCCGATGCGGGCTCGAACCCACGAACCACAAGATCATGACCTGGACCAAAGTCAGATGCTTAACTGACTGAGTCACACAGGCACTTCACAAGTTTTCCAGAATTCTAATTTCCACTTAAAAGCTCAAAATTTATCATTGGTAGCAAATACTGTCAGTGTTGTCCTCGAGGTGACCAGCTCACTTCATTTCTGAGCAGGTGTTTGCCAGCCACGCTGGTCTGAATCACCATGCTTGTCAGTCACTGTTCCAAGCTGAAAATGGAGCTCGGTTTACAAAGCAGCAGCTCGGCCTGCAGTTGGGCTTGCAGTGCTTCTCCTTGAGACGTCTTGTAGCAGAAGCGCTTTCTGCGCCTTCCCGCTTTATCGCCGTGGAATATTTAAAAAGACAACTACTCAAGGGTTGCAGTTTCATAAAATTCTAATTTTTACTGCTACTTAAGTGAAATTGGCATTTTTGTTTTTACTACAAGTGTAGTACAATTTAATGTCACTGCCTTGATTCATGCTAAGGCACTGACACTTTTACCCGTCATTGCTTTTGCATTATCGGTGCAAATACCAACACAGTGAAGAAAGGCAAATTGCTCTGAAAGTGGTTTTGGCCTTGTGTGTCCCTTGAAAGGGTTTCTGAGGACGCCAGAAGTCTGCAGATCACACTTGGAGAACCAGTGATCTATAGAGAGGTTGTGTGGGTTTATTTTTCTTTTAACTTTATTCATTTTGAGGAAGAGAAAACGTGAGCAGGGGAGGGGCAGAGGGAGAGGGAGAATCCCAGGCTCCGGGCCGTCAGCGCACAGCGCGATGTGGGGCTTGCATTCCTGAACCACAAGATCGTGACCTGAGCTGAAATCAAAAGCTGTTCGCTGAAGCAGTTGAGTCTCCAGGCGCCCCAATGATCTACAGATAAATCCTTCAGTGAGCCTAGTGGTGTATAAGGAATTACAGAGGCGCCTGGGTAGCTCAGTCAGTGTCTGACTCTTGATTTCTGCTCAGTTCGTGATCCCAGGGTTGTGGGCTTAAGTTCTGTATCAGGCTCACGCTGAGCGTGGAGCCTGCTTAAGATTCTCTGCCTCTCTGCTCCACTCGAGCACTCTCTCAAATAAAATGTTTTTTCAAAGGGGGACGGGCCTTTAGATAGGACATGTGTGTGTATTGTCTGAGGCTGTGCTCCGTATTATTAATTCTGTTAACTCTCTGGAAAGCTTTGGAAGGAGGTGTATTATTAAATTCTTACTTTTTGTATTTTGATTTTTTTTTGTTGTTGTTAAGATCTATCCTCAGGAGAGACACAGCATAAGAGTCCCTGAATCTGGAGAACATTATGAACTGCATCTTTTGCACTACCTTCAAGAAAACCTTGGATCGCGTATTGCTGCTCTGAAAGTGATATAATTTTGACCTGTGTAGAACTCTGGTATACACTGGCTGTTTAACCAAATGAGGAGGTTTAATCAGTAGAAAACACAGATTGATCACCACATTTTGGTACCTGCCACATAACATCTACTTCTGAAAGTATGATTGGTGCCATGCAGGCGTCCACAGCTTGTGGATAGTAATCTAATACCTTAACCATACACACACAAAATTGAATGACACATCTTTCTAAAGGACCCAGCAATATCATGAGAATTACTGAAGGAAATAAGACATTAGCACCATGTATCCATACTACCTTATTTTCACTTCTAATAGCATTATAAACCTCATGGACTTAATTAGTGTATTTTTACAGTATACTTCTGAGTTTGTTAAAATATGATATTAGTGATTGGTTTGGTTCAATTCCAGGATCTCTGACTAGTTACAGACTTGATAGCACTTAAATGTAATTGAATAGCTTATGCTTCATTGCTTGAGGTGTATCCAGCATGTTATGAACTAATCACTATTAAACCTATGACTTAACCAGTCATTAATGATTTTTCCAGAATAATTTAGTGGCCTCCTAAAGACACTTATTTTGTTTCATTCAAGCTCTGACCAATTTTAGCCAATTTCAACTGTATCTAGTATAAATAGTTCGCTCTGATGATATGACAGAGTGGGCTTTTCCTTTCATACAAAGGCAAGTAACTGTACATGTAGCATGGTTTAATTAGTCTTACAGTATTGATAATTACAGGCAGAAAAATTTTAATCAAATGGTTAGAGCTTAAATATTTGCAGGCAATTTCTTCTCCTTTAAGAAAAGGAAAAAGTACACATTTACTTGTACTCTTCAGAAAATTTAGTGATGCCGGTTTTCCATTGGGTATTTCCTTACTGAAATGTTCCAGAATTTTAGGGTGATGGAAGGGAACCATGGTAGGGTGGGGGATACCAGGGTGTGTAAAATGACAGGGAGAGGAGAAGGAGAGGGTCTGCTTAAGAACCAAGTAGAAGTATAATTTGACCAAAAATACTCATGAAAAAGTTTGAGGGGTGAAATTTAAACTCCTAGAATGTTAGTTATGGAAACCAGAATTAAGAAATCACTCTCTTGCCAGCTCAGTTACAGACTGACATTATTCAGGGAGAAAAGTTCCTTAGTTACTTTTCTAATTCTAAGTTTTTGTTATTTTCCTCTTGGTTTTGGAAACTTTACAAATTTAAACTTCCTTTGTCCTTTTTAAGTTATTTGAGCATAATTTAGGTATTGTGAGCTTAAAGAGGTTTCCAGACAACTTCTTGACCATAAACTGATCCGCAGGAAGCCATGGCTCTCTTTTTCAGTGTTCAAAGCCTCCAGGCAGTCTCTTGAATGGCCATGACATTTCCTGGTTTAGCCCTAGCATTTGACTGTTAAGGGAGCTCATAGGCTTTCAGGTGCCGATTGGAATCTGCCATCTTAGAGTCTTGGGGTGTTAGATGGGTCACATTGCCAGTGGCAGAGAAGACACCTATGAGTTTGACCCTTTTTATCATAAGCCTCAGTGTTTGGAAAGTTGTTACCAGTACTTTTAAACAATGCCCCAAGAAAAGTTGTCGTGTTTCTTTCTCACCACTACAGAGTAGATGTCTCCCATAGAGAGCACAGCCTCCATTAGGAAGGATGATGACTGTGCGTCAGAGGTGAATTCATCTTTGCAGGCCAGGTGGGAGGTGGAGGAGGTCCAGAAATGTCAAGGTGACCTGATGGTTCTGTCCTTGGGAAGGGGATTGGGTTTTGCTGTTTGTGTATTTATACTGTATCATAGCTACTACACTTTTCCTTATTGTCTGTGTATGTATTGATTTCTTTGTCTATGATATTTTCCCATGCCAAGGTTTGTTTATATTTTTTCCAACGTTAAATTAAATTGATTTGGGTAATTTTTCTTCCCAAGAAAGTATTTTCCCCCTTGATTTAAGTACATATCTGACTATTGAAGGTGGTTTTTGTTTGTGAACTGGTTGGCTTCCAGATAGATCTAAGGATCTATCCTTAGATAATATGCAAAGTGGAAATGGTGTACGGTGGCTTTTAGACATCTACTCATTTGAAACCTCTTGCCCCTTAAAGCTATTTCTTCAAAACGGCACCTCTCATTTTACCAAAACAAACCTAAAAGAACCTCATGTACTCTTGAATTCACCAGTGTTTTCCTTTTGCATCTTCCTTCTCCTTTCCTCATATTACAAGGAATGCCTCTGTTATAATCCCCAGTTCATTAAATGCCATTCTCCTTCTCTTAGGGGGAAGAATATGGGACTGAATTCACTTGCAGAAAGACAGTTTGACTGAGTTTCATTTTAAAAACCAATGAGGAAAACATCCTAGTTTATTCAAGCAATCAGTAGAAATCTTACTAAAACTGTTTGTACCCTGTCAGTGGGTAACATTTGAGAAGGCAAGAGTACATAAAAGTAGCAACAGTTTTGGTAAGAGCCAAAAAGCAGTAGGTGAAGCATCAAATGAGATGGTTTTTGCAGGCTTGCTAAATAGGTGTACCTGAGCAACCATCGGCAGGTGTAGTGGCTTACGTGTTCTTGAGCGCTGGGACTCAGAATCTAAGAATCTTTGGGGATGCTTACAAAAAGAAATGCAGTCTTGAACCTTACTCTTAGAAGTTTGGATTTAGTTGACTTGGGTGGAGCCCAGGAATCTGCATTTCTAACAGCCTTTCCTAGGTGATTCTAAAGTTTTTGGTGGGCTACTTTCACAAACTCTTCTGTAGAGAATGGAATTGGATTAAGAAGATAATAGGTGATTTTTACACTGGACTGATTTACAAAAACCTAAAGCAATAGTCAAGTATAGCTGCTCATCTGTGATCATGATTGGGCCCTTCTCACTCTGAAAGCAGCCCAAGGTATTGTTAACTATGTATCCTCTTTGTCTGGAGATTCATTTTGGAAGGAAGGTTCTTCCCTCAATGCCATTCCTGGCTCATTTCGGAAGCCTCATACAAGAGGATGAAGTCACAAGGCATGCATTACTTTTTAAAGAAATGAGATACAGATATTGATGCTTACTTTTTTTACTGTTTGTTTTATTCCTTACAGAAGGTGTAGCCCACCTGTCTGTAACATAATTCTCTCTTTAGGTGGAATGATTCCTGTAAGATCTCTCATTATTATAGAATCAAGTTTTTCAGGCTCTTATATCTTTGATATAATCTAATGTTCTCATGTGTTGGAGGAGGAACCTACGTATAGAGAGAAGAGAAATTATACCCATTGCCATACAGCAGTTAGTGTTCAGCTGGTACTAGACTCCATCCAGATGCCCTGACTCATGGTAGTTAAATGATAGATAGAAAAGGCAAATTTTTAAAGAAGTATTTATTAATATATTCCTATGAAACATTTTAAAGATAACATAAAATGGTTAATTTTTCCATTCTGAAGTAAATGCTAAGCATGCTTATTACTGAAGCAGTACTTCTAATTAGTATATGACATTCTGAAGTTAATTAAAACTGTTACACTAAATGTGTCTTCCTAGTAGTGAGGGATTTGGGAATTGGGATGTAGAATAGAGTGCTTGCTTAAGCCTGAGAGCCTACCTTAGAGCTATTTGAAGTAAGAAAAGAGACATGGCCATATCTACACTTAAGGTTTTCAAGGTGAGTGTCCATTTCCAGCAGACATAAAGGAATGAGGAAACTTCCCTGACTCCCACTTTCCCAACTCTCCCCAGCCTCACCTCTCGGTCTTGCAGCCTAAAATATGAAAACATGTTAGTGCAAGGTGCCGGTTCCTGCTTTTCTTATTTCGTCAAGAGACAGTTCTAGGTAATCATTTCAGAAGTCCCTCACAGAGAGAAAAAGTAATATTTGTATGTTTGATTTTGAATAACCCAGATACAAATTTATGTTGTATTCAGCACAATTGGAGTTCAGGTTTTTAATTTTAGAATATAAAGTGCCTGCTGTTTTAAGCATTGACTTGTATAAAAAGAATTGCATGTCTCACTCCAGTAAGTTTATGGGTTTTCTCATTTTCAGCTACATGGCTTTTAATCATGTAAAGTGAAACATTAGTTTTGTTGCATTTTATTACAGGTTCTTTGTTGCAATAAAGATGCTGCTAAATTAATTGATGTAAATGTTCCTTCCCCCGCCCATTCCCTAGTCATACAATCATGCCTTGATTAGTGGCAACAGTGGAATGATTAATACACGTGCCCAAGGTCATATGCTTGCAATGGAGAAAGGAAGACTGCAAGGTGATTACTTGGGGTTTCTATTACAAACTGTAGCCAAAAATGCATCCAACCCAAAGGGAGGTGTGCAGAGAACTGCTTTGTGCCTGCCAGTGGTGCCCGGCCACCAGCAGTTTGTACTGCAGGGGTGGGTGGTGCCAGTGATTAGCACGCCCTTCCTGAGCAGCTGGGGTTTTCTTAGGGACACCACTTGGAGTTGATAGTGGTCTCTGCATGCTCTCTGGAAAAGTTCTAGGGAGTCAGTGCAATGCTTTCTTTGACAATTCTCTGGTCTGTTGAACCTGTACTGGAGAAAAGATGAACCCCTCTAAAACTAGTAAATTTGGGGTGTGTCTGATAATCCTTCCAGAACAGGTACTTAATCTGGATTCTCCAGTCCTCTGAGGTGGTATGCAAAATATTGCATGAATGAGTGGAAGTGCATTCTGGGGAGAAAGGGTTTGGCTTTATCAGATTTCTCAAAGGGAGAATGACCCCCCCCCCCAAAAAAAAGCCCCCACTGTTGTATTATGTATTAGGTTCATAAGCTTTTGGTTTTTAAAATTTCTTATTTTTTTAATGTTTATTTATTGTTGAGAGCGAGCAGGCAAGTCGGGAAGGGACAGAGAGAGACACACAGAATCTGAAGCAGGCTCCAGGCTCCAAGCTATCAGCACAGAGTCCAACGTAGGGCTTGAACCCACGAACCGTGAGATCGTGACCTGAGCCAAAGTTGGACCCTTAACTGACTAAGCCACCCAGTCGCCCCTTTATTATTTTTTGATGCCCCATTTCTTTATTTTCTTAAGTAAACTCTACCCCCAACGTGAGGGTCAAAGTCATGACCCCAAGATCAAGAGTCATGTGCTCTACCAACTGAGCCAGCAGGCACCCTAGGGTCTTAAACTTTTAATTTGTATACAAAAATTATTAGAAATAAAGCTGATCTTTAAGCAGGGTAATGTTATAGACCGGTGCTTCCTAATCTTTTCACCTCATCACACACACACACACACACACAGGTATTTGTATGATACTCTGAGATAAACTGAGGTACACTGGGTTAACTAACCTGTTGAGGCTTCTTGCAGTGGGAAGTGACCAGCCAGAGCCACCAAGGCTTGCTTTAGAGCATACATATAATCCCATTTATGGCACTCTTTTATAGACTACCTTGGTCTCTTTTTATTTGTTTAGTAATCTCTACACCCAAAGTGGGCCTTGAACTCACAACCCTGATCAAGAGTCATGCTCTTCTGTCTCAGTCAGCCAGGCACCCCTAACTTGGTCTAGTAAAAATCAGCTTCCTAGGGGCATCTGGGTGGCTCAGTCGGTTAAGTGTCCAGCTCTTGATCTTAGCTCAGGTCATGATCTCATGGTTCGGTTCATGGGTTCAAGCCCTGCATCGGGCTGTGTGCTGTGTGCTGACAGCAGAGGCTGCTTAGGATTCTCTCTGCCCCTCCTCTGCTCTCTCTCTTTCTCTCTCAAATAAGCTTTAAAATTTTTAATTGATTAATAAAAAATAATCCGCTCTCTAGGGGTGCCTGGATGGCTCGTCAATTGACTCTTGATTTCGGCTCAGGTCATGATCTCATGGTTTGTGAGTTCAAGCCCTGCGTTGGGTGCAGAGCTTGCTTGGGATTCTCTCTTACTCTCTTTGTTCCTCCCTTGCTCGCTGGTTCGTTCTCTCTCTCTCTCTCAAAATAAAAAATAGACTTTTAAAAAGTCAGCTTTCTAGGGTCACCTTGGTGGCTCAGTAAGTTAAGTGTCCAACTTTAGCTGAGGTCATGATCTCCCAGTCTATGGGTTCTAGCCCTGTGTCGTGCTCTGTGGTAACAGCTCAGAGCTTGGAGCCTGCTTCCAATTCCGTCTCCCTCTCTCTCTGCCCCTTCCTTGCTCACACACTCACTCTCTGCCTCTCAAAAATAAATAAACTTAAAAAAATTTGTTTTACATCAGCTTTATTGGGTGCCTGGGTGGCTCAGCTGGTAGCATGTGACTCCTGATCTTGGGGTTGTGAGTTCGAGCCCCATGTTGGGTGTAGAGATTATTTAAAAATAATATCTTTTTTTTTTTAATAAAAAATTTTTAACATTTATTTATTATTGAGAAACAGAGACAGCATGAGCATGGGAGGGGCAAAGAGAAGAAAAGACAGAATCTGAAGCAGGCCTGAGGCTCTGAGCTGTCAGCACATAGCCTGACACGGGGCTCGAACTCACAAACCGCAAGATCATGACCTGAGCCGAATGACCGACTAAGCCACCCAGGCACCCCTAAAAATAAAATTTTTTAAAGAAATCTGCTTTCACCTGACTATAAGCATCCTGCAGATAACTGTGCTGGAAGTGCAGGCCTCCCAGTGGCTGTAGGACTCCAGAGTCCTGTCAGGGTAAGTGCTATGGGCCTGAGGCCTTTGGGCTTCCCTTTGGCCTAACCTCACCCACTCAGTGGTTGTGAGGAAATCATGATTGATTCCTTGGTGCTTTCGAGGGGAACAGAGATTCTCAACTGCAGTATGAGAATCTCATGATTGTAATTTTATTTTGGGCTTGGGAGTGGTTCGAGAAATTGCCAGGATTTAAGCATTTATCAGCCTAGCTCCGCCCACAGCTCTGGTGCCCTGACCTTGCCACTCTGGAAGAGGTTGAGCTCCCGTTGAAATGATTAGATTCAGCTCTGGCTCAGCTGAGTTGTTGAGTCTGCTGTGTGTGCTCCTTACTGAAAGATGCTTTCTCTAAATTGGCTCCCAAACTTGAATTCTTGAAATAAAAGTTTGGGAAAACAATTAACCAGTCCCAGGACTCTTCCGCACCTCGCCCACCCAGCTTCCCCCCACCCCACCCCACTTCCCGCTGTCCTCACTGGAAAAGCATCCCCTAGAAGTGGCATAGATTAGTTTAACATTCTGTTCACAGGTGAGAATTCTCTGCAGGAAGGTCCTCTGTCCAGGTAGGTTCTGGAAAGCACAGTGCTCTTCTGTAGAAGGAACTCTTCACATTGGCTTGGCCTCTGGGGGTGTATGTGGTCATGGCTGCATCCCTAAGTAAATGCTACTGTGTGATGTAGTCAGGAACTTTGGGATGCGTGGCCTTGCCAGTTAACTGCTTTGGATTGTCTCCACTGTCCATTCCTCCTCATTCCTGTCGCTGCCCTTCCTGCCTCAGTCGAGGACCCGTAAGGTCACGGTGGGAACTGTAGCAGCTCTCTAGCCTGAGCTGGAGGTGAAGACTAGGAATTCCAAGTGACTTCAAAGAAGCTGCTCTCAACTTTCATTCAGCAAATATTTAGTAACAATCAAGTGCCAGGCCTTTGGTAGGCCAGGAGAAAACAAAGATAGAAGAGGAACGGCCCTTGTCCTCCAGGTTCTCAGGACCAACTCACCCTCCAACCCCCACCCCCACCTCACTAGCACACCCAGCAGGACACCTGCCTCTTTCTTAAATGTACTTTATATTCTCACCTTCCTGGCCCAGTCCCTAATCCAATTCAAGGCCCTGTGTCACCTGACCTTTCCTCACTCCCTCACCTGGGCTCTTCTGTCGCCCGCCACAAGCCTCCTGGGGGGTTCCTCTTTCAGTTACTGGAACATGTACTTTGAAGTCAGACCCAGGTTCCTCTAGGCGTCCTACAGAGCTATGGAATGTCCCCACCCAAGGTAAGTGGGATGGCAAAATGATACCTGCATTGGCTTTGGAGCCTGGCTTCAACCTTTGCTACTTGCTAGCTTTGCGGGCCTGGGCATCTTTATGTAACATTCTGACCCTCGGTTTCCTGAAGTAGGAAATAGAAATAATAACAGAACCCTCCTCAACAGATTGTTGTGAGGATCAAATTTGTTTTCCGTGAAGCACTTGGTGCCTGGCATGCAGTAAAAGTGCTCAATAAAGGTCATCTCAGATTTAGCACTTAATTTTACACCATACTTTTGGCCACTCATTTTGTTTCTCCACTTAGATTACACACTCTGAGAGTAGTCACTGTATTAAACTTGGCAAATTCTAGACTGGCTAATTAGAAACTTGAGTAACAATTTTCAGATGAATATTTTGACGGTGCTACTTAGGTTCCTAAGTACCTATCTATCAATTCACTAATAGGGTTGCCCAAAAAAAAACCCCAAATTCTCCCTAAGTTAAGTTTTTAGGACCCTTTTTTTAAATAATTTTTTTAAATATTTATTTTGAGGGGAGTGGGGTGGGGGAGAGAGAGGGAGAGAGTGAATCCCAGTCCCTGACGTGGGGCTTGAACTCACAAATCATGAGATCATGACCTGAGCGGAAATCAAGAGTCAGGCTTGAGCCACCCAGGTGCCCCAGGACCTTTTCTTTGAAATGTCATTGAAATTTTTATTCTCTGTCCCCCAATGGAGGAGTGGTGGCTCTTAGCCTTGGTGGCTATCACAATTGCCTGGGGACCTTTTAATAATGTTGATGTCTGAGTCCCTCCTACAATCAATTACGTGAACATGGGGGGCAGTGAGGAGACCTGCCATCTTTTAATTTTTCTCATAAGCTCCCTAGGTGATCCTAATATGCAACCAAAGTAAAGCACCTTTGAGGTAGAGCAATGGAAGATAATAGAAGATCATGATCATGGAATGTTAGCACCAGAACAGATTCTTAGAAAACATCTCACCTACGGCTGACTTTACAGATGAGAAACCGAGGCCCAGAGCCAGGAAGTGATTATACCTTCACTGCCCCAGTCCACACTTGAGCCCAGGTCTTCTAGCCCTGTCTTCACCCAGTGTTCTCCCAAACCAGGGCCCAGCAGAGACATTTGCTGAAGAGAGGAGGCTGAGGGGGCCGCCCGAATGTCCCTGGCAGACGTGGAGGGAGTAGAGGAGACCCCAGGGCTCCAGGCCCTCCAGCCATTACTTAATCCAGAGCAGTTCAGCTGTTTACTTATGTGTGACTGGGGGAACGTATTCTGCAGCTTAAAAGGAGAGGTCAAAAATCAGAGACCCCTCCCATCATTTTACAAATGGAGAACCTGAGTCCCAGAGAAGATTGTAAAGCTTTTCGAGCTGTCAAGTGGCAGAGCTGGTACCAAAAGTCAGGCTGACTAGACTCCCTGATATACAGGGAGTCCCTCAAAGGCACAAAACTAGTTGGTAGCTGAACAGAGAACAGGAATGCAGTCTCTGTGACTCCTACTAAATTTCCTAAAATCTAAGATGTTACCATCTGTAAGATCCTGATATCAGAAATATAAAAATGTGAATAGGAATGTATTTTAGAATCAGGGAAATATGGTATTTGCCTGAAATCTGAGCTCCTTGAGGGACTGAGCTCATGCTGAGAAAGCATGTCCTGGGTGGATCTTGGATATAAATCTCCTTGAACTTGCCCAGAGAAAGAAGGAGGAGCATGAGAAAGACTAGAGAATTTGGAACTTGATAGACTTGGGTTCAAGTCCAACAGTCATGCTCTTGAGTAAACCCTTTGCTTCTCTAATCTTGGGCAAAGTGGGGTTCTAATACCTCCTTCACAGAGTCGTGGTGAGGCCAAAGTGCCAAGCGCAGACCTGGCATGGGACAGGGTCCTGGAGGCGGTTGAGGAAGCTAATGTTGGCACTCCTGCCATTGGTCTAACCCCACCCCTCCAAAGAGCGCAAGGCTGCAGACGGGAGCAGTCCAATCTCCAGGACCTGAATTGTCAGGCCCGAGCTCTGGGGAGAAGGTAGGTGCCGGGTGGGGAGAGAAACATGATTCAGCCCCAGGGATCTTGGGAGAACAGCAAGTTCTGGGATGTGAGCAAGGAGGGTGGGTACAGAAGCCTGCATTGGGGGTGAGTACGCACTTGCCTGACCCAAGGGCTCATTTTCCAGAATTGCGCATGATAAGGATGAAGTTATCATTAACTGTAAGGCCCTTGTAGGGATAACATGTTTTGCCTGTGAGCAGAGAACACATTGCCTTCTGAGTACCAACTGCTGCCATTTGTAATGGTAAGCATCTCACCTCTCACAGAATATTTCCTCATGACAGTGTCTTGTTCCATTTGATCTCCACAATGAGCTAGGAGACATCAGTTAGGTATTAGTATTATTCCCCACTGTGGCTTCCTCACCCTACTCCCCAGAGAAAGAAATTGGAGCTCAGTGAGGTTGTATGTCTTTCCCAAGGTCATGGTGCAGAAGTGGAATGCTAATTCTGGCTCCACTCATCCATTAGCAAGCAATATGAATTGAACAGCCGCCATGGGCATGGCTCATGCTGAGGGATCCAGGGATCTGAGGATGTTCAGAGGAGCCAGACACATTCTCTACTCTCAAAAGATTTCAATCCAGAAGTGGAGATGGACGTGTAAACAAAAAAGGGTAAGCGCAAAGAGAAATATATTGAGTGCTGCGTGAGCTCTAAGGAGGCACACAGAGCAGGACAGCAGTTTGGAGTGTGGGCTTTGACCTGCCCTGACTCCCACTGAATCACTTCCTGCTGTGTGATCTTGAGCAAGTTACTTAAACTCTCTGTGCTTCAGCTTCCTCTTCTAGAACATAGGACTAATGATGGTACTACTTGATGGAGTTGCTGTAAGCTTTGATATGAGAAAATGCATGGCAGTCTCCTAGTATCTGGCACACAGCACTCAACAAACACAAACTATTATTTTTTCTGGGCAATGAAGAAAAAGATGGTCAGGGAAGGCTGCACAAAGGAGGTAGCATTTGGATTTAAGTTTTATTTATTTTTTTAAGTTTATTGAGGCGGCGGGGGGGGGGGGAAGCATGCACCGGGGAGAGGGGCAGAGAGAAAGGGAGAGAGAATCCCAAGCAGACTCCACGTTCAGTGCACAGAGCCTGACATGGGGCTCGAGCCCATGTTCCCAGGATCATGACCTGAGCCAAAATCAAGGGTCAGATGCTGAACCAACTGAACCACCCAGGTACCCCTGGATTAAGTTTTAAGGATAAGGTTCCCCAAGTGGGAGGAAGTCATTCCAGGCAAAGCAAATACTTTACACACAGGCACGAAGGGATAAAGCAGGGGCTGGGAGAGATGGCTGGCTCACTCAAAGCCAGGAACCTGCATGTGGGGGCAATGAAAGGAACAAATGGGAAGGCTAGAGATGGGCTGTGAAGAGCCTTGAATAACAAGTGCTCAGGGGGCTCTGCATCTGCCCTCAGCTTTCCTGCTTGCCGCACTTCAACAGGCTTGGTTTGTTTGAGAGACCACAGGAGAGGGCGGGGCATTGGGTAGACATGCTTTGATGGGGAAAGTGAGGAGGAAAAAGGCCACTGTGTAGGACAGGCCTGTGGGGAGGGCCCTGGCCCTCAGAGGCTGTGGGTAGACACAGTCTCCAGTAGGAGGGGGTGCAGCTTCCAAAGAGGGTAGATGGGGTGCCTGGCTGGCTCAGTCGGTTAAGTGTCCAACTTCAGCTCGAGTCATGATTGGGAGGTTCGTGGGTTCAAGCCCGAAGTCAGGCTTTGAGCTGACAGCTCGGAGCCCGGAGCCTGCTTCAGAATCTGTGTCTCCCTCTCTCTCTCTGTGCCCCTCCCCCATTTGTGCTCTCTTGCTCACTTTCTCTCTCTCTCAAAAATAAATAAACATTAATTAAAAAAAAGGCAGGGTGGGGGGAGGTAGGCAGTGTGACCTGTATCACCTACCTCTCACTTCTGCTGAAGGCAGTGTGCCTGCCCATCTTGCCAAGGTCAGTGTGTCCAGCTAAAGCAGGGAGTCCAGGGCCCCTGGGAGAAAGCAGGGCTTGGCCCATTATGCCAGATGTGCAGGGTCCTCATAAAAGGTACCTAAAAGGAGCCATCTGAACCTCAGACTCGCCAGGGCGGGCTGATTTTATGCAGTGGAGCAGTGGCCCCAGACAGGAACTAGCTACTGGGCGCAGCAGGGCAGTGATGGGAACGGGGCCACGGCTCACTGTCTGCCTGGAGAGCTGAGGAGGAAGGACGGTTTAGGAGGAGAGCATCTGACTGAACCGAACAGACATTTGTGTCACCTTTTGTTTTTTTTAAGGTTTACTTTTCTCCCAATTTCACAGGCATCTAGCTTGACAGAGTCAAGTTCTAAAACAAATCTGTAAATAAAATGTATGTAATGTTACTGATTATTTTCAGTTTTTATACATTGTTTAGTGGCATTCCACGCTGTAAGCTTAGAATTTACCAGTTTTCCTTCCCGTTTTCACCAAACACACACATTTTCCACCCCTCTCATCTTTTCAATATAGTTCTTTTTTTATTATTATTATTTTTAATTTTTTATGTTCATTTGTATTTAAGAGAGAGAGAAAATGGTTGAGTGGGGGAGGGGCAGAGAGAGACAGAGACAGAACTGAAGCAGGCTCCAGGCTCTGAGCTGTCAGCACAGAGCCCGACGCGGGGCTGCACCCACAAACCATGAGATCATGACCTGAGCCAAAGTTGGATGCTTAACTGACTGAGCCACCCAGGCTCCCCAGTTCTTTTTGTAAATGTTTATTTATCTGTTTTGAGAGAGAGAGAGCACATGCGTGCACGTGTACACATGGGCCTGCGTGCATGAGCGGGGGAGGGGCAGAGAGAGAAAATCCCAAGCAGGCTCTGCTCTGTTAGCACAGACCATGATGCAGGGCTTGATCTCACCAATCGCAAGATCATGACCTGAGCCAAAATCAAGAGTTGGATACTTAACCAACTGAGCCACCCAGGTGCCCCTCAATATAGTTCTATTGTAATTTCACTTAAACCAATATCAGTCTTATGTTATTTTAACTATGTAAATGTATTCAGACATGAGTCATGTAATAAACTTTGAGTCATTTTCATTCCTGCAGAACTTTGTTTTACTTAGATAATAATCTCTTTAAAAAAATTTTTTTTAATATTTTGTTTATTTTTGAGAGAGAGAGAGACAGAGTGTGAGGAGGAGAGAGCCAGTTAGAGAGGGAGACACAGATTCTGAAACAGGCTCCGGGCTTTGAGCTGTCAGCACAGAGCCCGACGCGGGGCTTGAACTCACGAACCGTGATCACGAACCGTGAGATCATGACCTGAGCCAAAATCAAGAGTTGGATACTTAACTAACTGAGCCACCCAAGTACCCCTATATAATGATCTCTTTTTAAATATATATATTTATTACTAATTCAGTCCTAAACTTGTCAACCTTTCCACTGATTTTTCTGTTTTGTTTAACTGCTCGTATTTTCATTGTGTTTCTGCAATGTATTTTCATTGCCAATGTACACCATTTCAGCTATTTAATAAGTTAAAGAGGTTTTGATTGCCTAGTCTGAGAACACAGCCATCATTTGTGGTGTCGATTCTTTAAGGAAATGTGTTCTGATTTAGAGGCAATTGTTTTACAAAGGTACTGTGGGCATGACCACCTGTATGATGCCAGTTTCTGCCCTCAGGGAGATTCCAGTGTCCTCTGCAATGCAAGACTGAGACAAATGAATTATGTAAATGAAGAAATCCCATTCCGAGGCAGAAATAATCCAGTGCCTATTGAGTTGTACAGACAAATGGGTAAGGCCTGGATGATCTCTATTGAAGGAATTGGCACTTGAGTTTTTAAGCAATTAATTGTATATATTTTTCTTAAAAAAATTTTTTTTTAATGTTTGTTTATTTTTGAGAGACAGAGTGTGAGCAGGGGAGGGGCAGAGAGAGAGGGAGACACAGAATCCCAAGCAGGCTCCAGGCTCTGGGCTGTCAGCACAGAGCCCGACACAGGGCTCGAACTCACAAGCCGTGACATCATGACATGAGCTGAAGTCAGATGCTTAACTGACTGAGCCACCCAGGCATCCTGACGAGTAACATTTTTATCATTCACTTTAAAAACATTAATTGGGATCTTACTACATGCTATGCACTGTGCTAGATGCCAGGAAACAGTGAGCAAGATACATGTGGTTGCGGCCGCAAGGAGTTTACTGTCTAGCTGGTGAGCCAGACAGTTTAATAAAGAATATTATAATAATGTGTGTTAGGTGCTCTGATAGAAGTGCTAGCTCACAAAATAGTTTCTCCAGTTCTGATCTCTCTGCTCAGATGAAAATGGCCTTGCTAGTGATTTGACATTTTCACCTGGATGCCGTGTAGTCACCTCCCCCTCAGCATGTTAATCTGAGAGCCCCACTGCACTTTGATAACATCCCATCCACCTGGTCAAACCAATAGAAACTGCAGGCCTCGATGGAGCCTTTTCTGGGTCTCTCAGCCTCTACATTGACTGGTCTCCAAGATGTTACTTCTGTCCTGGAACTGTCCCAAAGAAGTTATTTTAAGAAAAAAAAAATAGGGGCAACTGGGTGGCTCAGTTGGTTGAGTGTTGGACTCTTGATTTAGGCTCAGGTCATGGTCTTGTGGTTCTGTGTGTTTGAGCACCACATCAGGCTCTGCTCTGATGGTGTAGAGCCTGCTTGGGATTCTCTCTCTCTCTCTGCCCCTCCCCTGCTCTCTCTCTCAAAATAAATAAATAAACTTAAAAATACATAACAGTCTATTGTGAATTGAAGGCAATTTTAACACCCTGAATTGATGATTTAAAAAAAAATTTTTTTAGTGTTTTATTTTGGGGAGAGAGAGAGACAGAGTGCACGCAGGGAAGGGGCAGAGAGAGAGAGGAAGACACAGAATCCAAAGCAGGCCCCAGGCTCTGAGCTGTTAGCACAGAGCCCAATTCGGGACTTGAACCCACAAAGTGAGATCATGACCCGAGCCAAAGTTGGATGCCCAACCGACTGAGCCACCCAGATGCCCCTAACTGATGATTTAAAAAAAACCAAAAAAACATTTTGTTTTTGGGGGGACTCCTGGGTGGCTCTTTTGGTTAAGTGTCTGACTTAGGCTCAGGTCATGGTCTCGCGGTTCATGGGTTCGAGCCCCGCATTGGGCTCTGTGCTGACAGCTCAAAGTCTGGAGCCTGCTTCCAGTTCTGTGTCTCCCTCTCTCTTTGCCCCTTCCCTGCTCATACTCTTTCTCTCTCACTCTTAAAAATAAATAAACATTAAAAACATTTTTTAAAGATTTTTTTAAGTAATATCTGCATCCCATGTGGGGCTCACTCTCACAATCCTGAGATCAAGAGTCACATGCTCTACCAACTAAGCTAGCCAGGTGCCCCTAAACTGATGAGTTTTTTTTGAGAGAGAGACCAAGAGCAAGAGTTTGGGAGGGGCAGAGGAAAAGGGGGAGCTATAAAGGTAACTCTAATATTCCCTGTACCCCCTTCACAGCCTCTGTCACACAGTGTTAGAGTTGCCTGCCTACTTGTCTGCCTGCCTCACTAGACTAAGCGCCATGCAGGCAAGAGCCATCTTGTTCACTGCTATGCTCCTAGTGCCCAGAGCAAGGTCTGACCCATAAGGGGCCATCCATGGATATCTGTGCAGCTAATGATTGGATCTACCATTTCCTGTGCTCTTATACCACTGGGCCTCTTCCCCCACCTTCAGTTCTATCCTCCTTCAATTGTCAAGATCCAGGTCAAACATCTATAACAATCAATAGTCCTGTGAAGCCTCCTTCCTCACCACCACCCCCCTACACATACACCATCGTCCTTCCTTCTCTTGATCGCATTCTCCCTGCCACCCTATTCCACTTAGGATACTAGTATCCCTGTGGGCAGTGACTTATATCTTTTATCTTGGCCCCCTGATCCCTCTTCAGTGCCAGAGGTACTGGTCCAGCTGCTTAGAATTCAGCAGGGAATCTAGCAGACAAAAATTCCTGTCCTCGTGAAGCCCCCATTCTGTTGAGTGGACAGACTATAAGTAAAATAAGTAAAATGTAGAGCATGTTAGACAGAAGGGGGTAGGGAGAGGGAAGACATTGTGAGGACAGGAGGGATGGGGAGGCAGAGTTCCACACCGAACGACGTAGGTAAAGGTCTAGAGGCTGGAGAGAGGGAACTGACCACCATAGCCCTTCTCATCATAGGAAGGACTTTGACTTTTGCTCTGAGATGGAAGATACTGGTGGGTTTTGAGCAGAGAAGCGGCATGATCTCGTGCACACTGTAACAGGATGACTCTTGCTGTACTGGGAAAAGCCAGAAGGGGTACAAGGACAGAAAAAAGGAGAACTATGATGAGGCGACAATCCAGATGAGAGTTGATGGAGTCTCCTGGATCCTGTGGTAAGGGAAGGATGGAGCTACTAGGACCTCAGACAAATTGCGGGAGGAGCAATTTCAACAGGGAAGGTCAAGGCTCAATTGTGCACATGTTAAATTTAGATGCCTATTAGACATCCAACAGAAATACTGAGTAGGTGGCAGGATATATGAGTCTGGGGTTCTAGGGAGAGAGTCCAGGCTGGAAGTATATATTTGGGCATCTTTAGCATAAAGATGTCATTTAAGCTCTTTTCCTCTCTGGCTGCCTGAAGCTGGGCTGCCATCATGAATGACATGGAGTTTCCGCAGAAACAAATGGTCATTGATATTTTTCACGCTGGAAAGGCAACAGTGCTTAAGATGGAAATTTGGGGAAAACTACCCAAAATGCACAAGACCACATGGATGTCTTTGTATTTGGATTCAGAACTCATTTTGGTGGTGGCAAGACAACTGGCTTTGGCATGATTTATGGTTCCTTGGATGATGCAAAGAAAAATGAACCCAAACATAGACTTGCAAGCCATGGCCTGTAGGAGAAGAAAAAGACCTCAAGAAAACACAAAAGGAATGCAAGAACAGAACGAAGAAAGTTGGGGGACTGCAAATCCATGTTGGTGCTGGTGAAACGTGAGCTGGAGATTGGACAACAGGAGTAACGATTTTGTAGTAACTTTCTCTGTGGTGATAGTGCAGATTTTTCATGAGAGAATAAACTACGAACTTAAAAAAAAAAAGATGTCATATAAAGTCTTGATGACCAGATGAAATCACTAAAAGAAGCAGCAAGTGGGAGTGCTCACCTAAGTCACATGCTGCCGATGGGCCTGACAATAAATGAATATGTGCCAGATCCCATTAGATCTGCAAAGTACACGCCATAATTAAGGGTAACTTGCAACAAATGAGTAAGGCATCTATCAGGAACAGAGATGAAATGACTCTAAGTCATGGGAACACTGGACACCTAAGGAATAAAAAATCATTGCATCTTGGGGCACCTGCGTGGCTCAATCAGTTAAGGGTCTGACTCTTGATTTCAGCTCAGGTCATGATCTCACCAATCATAAGATCAAACCCCGCATTGGGCTCTATGCTGACAGAGCAGAGCGGGCTTGGGATTCTCTCTCCCTCTCTTTCTGCCCCTCTCCCTGCTCATGCTTGCTGTTTGCTGGCGCTTGCTCTCTCTCTCTCTCTCTCTCTCTCTCTCTCTTTCTCTGAAAATAAATAAATAAACTTAAAAAAATCATGGCATCTTGGTCTTGGAAGGGACCTTAAATGAGTTTTTTAATCTGAACTCCTCCCCTACCCTGGCTCTGGTCATTGAATCCCCGGGTCTAGAACAAAAACTATTTGTAGGATATTGAGGTAACTAGTGTGGCCAGGGCAGGGAAGGCACCATTGAAGAATGGGAAATGACCTTTCGGAGTCCAAAAACCAGGGTTCTGATCCTGCATCTGCTGCTCCCTAGCCTCATGTCTTAGGCAAGTCCTAAGTTCACCTCCTCCATCTTCAGTTTCCCCGTTTGTAAAATGGGAGCAATCAACCTTCCTGTCCCTCCCAGGGTTGTAGAGAGGTCTACATGTGCTAGTACTTGGGGTAGAGTATGCTCCGCCTGGCTCGATAATTGCAAGAGCAAGAGAAGGAGGCCAAGAGAACTCCAGCTTGGAATGGCAATGGAAATGAGGATGAGGAGGGAACTGTCCTGTCCTCAGTGCATCTCCTGGTGCAGCCTGTGGAGAAGCTAACTGGGATTCAGGCCAGGATCTGGACTGGAATGGACTGGGCTCAGGTGGCAAGAGGGGCCTTGGGGACTGACACCTTGACTCTGCCTCCGCTGAGCCTGGAACCGAGATGGAGGAGACCCTGAGGCAGCGACAGGGAAAAGAAACGGAGACACCGAGGCAGAAAGACAGCCAGAGACAGGGAGACCAAGAGACAGATCCAGAAACAAGCGGCCCAACTGGGGCCCAAGGCGACCCAGAACCCTGGCAGAGCAGAGCCCGGCGCGGCGCAGGGTCACGGTGCGCGGGGCCAGGGTCCCCGGCGGGCCCTGCGGCCGCACTCGCTGGGCGCCCCCGCCCCGGCTGCTCGCCCAAGATGGCGATAGAGGGGCGGGCGAGGCGGCGGCAGCCCCGGCCCCCGCGCCGGCCCCCGCTCGGGCCCGGGCCCCCGAGGCCGCGCCCCCGCCCGCGGCGCCGCGCCTCCCCGGGCCACTGACGCCCGGCGCGCCCTCCCCCGGCGGCGGCGGCCGAGGCGCAGGGAGGCGGCGGCGGCGGCGGCGGCGGCCCGAGCCGGGCCCCATGGCGCGGGGGGACTCTGGCCGCGGCGGCGGGCTCGTCGCGCTGACCTTCTGCCTGCTGGCCGCGCGCGGTAAGGGCGGGCGCCGCGGCAGTGGCGGGAGCGGCTGCGGCGTGTCGGTGCGCCCGCGCCCCGGGCTGCGCCTGGCCGTGGGGCTGGCGTGCGTCCCGGGTCCCGAGCGAGTGCGGGGCCGCAGGGCGCGGGCGGCCCGTCCCTGTGCCAGTGATGCCTGTGCTTTGGGGGCTGCGGGCTGCGGCCGGGGCAGGGGACGTCTGCGGCACGGACTTGGCCTCAGGGGGTGTGTGTCCGTGGTTTGTGGAGTCTGGAGTGTGCGAGCGTGAGTGTGTGTGAGTGTGAAGGTGTGTGCGCGCGCGCGTTCAGAGGGTGGGGACTGGGGGCTTCTTCGGGCGTACGTGTCCGCAGTGCGTGTCACAGTCGCGGCGTGGCATCGCGGGGCCGCGGCTGCGGGGTTGGTGGCTTGCGCCGGGCGGGCTCTCCTTGCCCGCGCGTGTCCGTGGGTTGAGAGTGTGTGAAAGAGGGGTGTGTGGGTGTGTGTATCTGCACCTCCATTTGTGTCCAGATTGTGTGTAATTGTGTTCACGGGGCTGAGCTAATATTTGGCCTTGGCTTTTGGGGAGTGTCCTTGCCCGTGGAGGGGGGGCGAACAGGACAGACGATTCCGGATTGACTGAGGACAGAGGTGATAAAACACTCAACTTTGCCCAGTGGGTGTGGTCCCTGGGGCTGGTTCGTGGAGGGGGGGGGCAGTTAGCGTTGCTCCCCCAACCCGTGGTTCGGAGTGGACGGTGGAGGGGAGGGGGCAGGAAACCAGTTGCTTTCGTGGACTTGTCCAACACTTGCTCTCGGGATGGGACGCGTGTCACTCCTGCCCCACCCACCAGGAGCAGGTCAGGGAAACGGTGACCAGGTCAGCAAGGCCTCCTACAGCCCCCCCACCTCAGTGCGGGGTGGGGGTGGGGGTAAGAGAGTTGTCCACACTGGAGAAAGAGCTGGGGCTGGGGTGACGGAATCCCAATGCTCTGTGCCTAGGGCTCCTTCTTCCACCCTAGCCCTCTTGCTTTCCGTGTTGTATGCGTTTGGGGGACGGCCCAGGGGGAAGGTAGGTGGCCGAGCGGGGGAGGGGGATGGGCTGCCCGCTTTGTTCGCCTAGTTCTTGCCTTCCCTGCGGAGGGGGGAGCTGAGGATGTGTCCGGGGCGAGTCGGGGAGGGACTTGGAGGTGGGGGTGGGGAGGGGGATTTCTCTCCAGCTGCTGCGGCTTTCCAGAGAGACTCAGCCAGGCCACGTGGGAGGGAGGCTGGGACAGCGGAGGGAGGCAGGGACCGCGAAGGAGCCTCGTTCTGGCCGGCCCCAGGCCCATCTCCAGGAAACCCAAACAGCGGGTGGGAAAGTGCCCGGAAAGGCTCGGACCCCTTCTCTCCCCACAAAGACACGCCCCTCTCCAGCCCTGGCTTGGGACCGGGGATTGTCAGGTGAAGGGGGCGGGGAAGTATGGGAGAGGCCTCGGTCCTCCCGGAGCCCAGGGGATTAAGGAATAGTTGTGCCTATTCTCTTATGCTCTTCCAAGAGCTCCAGGAACGGGCTCTGGGTCACCCAGCAAAGCGGGATGAGAGCTGGGAACTGCGCTCGATCATTACGGTGTATCTGTGGGGCCTCCTGCAAGGGGCTCAGTTTGCCTGGGAGACCTGGCCTCTCCTTGCTCTTGAGTGCACAAGGCTGGGGCAGGGCCGGAGCTGGGGCTCCCTTGGCAGCAGTGTGCATGACTAAAGCAAGGAGGCTACTGGCCCTCAGTCCCAAACCCACTGAGTGTGCAAAGTTTAACAGGCCTGGGGACACTCCTGTAGAGTTCTGACTAGCCACCCTGATCTGGACCAAGGTCATTCATTCATTCATTCATTCAACAGATGCCTACTGAGCACCCTTTTTGACTAGCATGTGCTTGGTGCCTAGAATATAGGAAATAAGGAGGCAGACCTGATCCCTGGTGCAGAGCTTGCTGTCTGGTGAAGGGAGACTGACAGGTAGTCTGGAAAGGTCAGGAAAGGCTTCCTCCAGGAAGTGATGAATAATAGAGCTCGATGCAGAGGGTCAGTTAGCCCTGTAGAAGAAGAGTGGTGATGGGCAAAGTTTTCCAGAGTGAACTGCACATGTAGGCGCTCAGAGGTGATTTCATTTAGAGCACTGGATGAAGATACTTCTGTCAGGAGAATAGAGCACAGGGGCGAGAATGGAGCAGGTTGGAGAGGGATGGGAAGTGGGAAGGGGGGAGCACAGAGTGTCAAGAGAGAAGGCTGAAGGTGGGGGCTGGGCCCAGCTCCTGAAGGACTTTATAATACTCACCAAGGTTTCTGGACGGAGAACCTGCGAGAGCCCTTGGCAAGTTTTAAGATGAGCTTTGCATCAGCTCCTGCAGCCAGTGTGGAGAGTCGGTTGGGCGGGACTGGAGGCAGGAAGCTCCAGCTTCTTGGGAGGCTGTCGTAGTAATCCAGAAGGGAGGATGGATGCAACAGGCGGAGTGACAGTTGGTGTGGCCAGGGTAGCTGGCTTCTAGAGATATTTAGAAAGTAGAATTAGTAGGATCTGAAGATAGATTGAGTTTGCAGGGGGTGAGGGAGGGGGGAGTAAAAAATCATAGGTGCTTCAGCAACCTCAACATGGTAGAGCGGAGGGGCTGCTGTCCCCCAACACGGCTCCAGCCAGGGATTGGGAACTGGGGAGACTTATAGGAATGGGGTTTCTGTCTGGGGGGTGGTGGGAGAATGCTGAGTGCAAGAAGTGGGGCTCTCCCTTCCACCCAATCAAAATTGGGGGGGGGGATGCCAGGGGTCAGTAATAAGAAGGCTCCAAGAACATGAGAGCCGCTTTCTCTGCACCAGGAAACTCCCCCACCCGCCTCCATCTCTTTTTCAGCCCAGAGACTTAGAGGCCCAACTCCCTTTTGTTGGGGCGGCCCTCTCTGACCCCACATCGAGGATAGAAACCAGGGCAAAGAAGTTTCCCTTAATAGTGAGAACTTCTCCAGAAGTTCTCCAAACCTTCATTGATCCTTTACGAACTTTCATGGCCCAATTCATCACACATTATGTGTAAAATAGCAGTTCCTTTCTTTTCTCCTAAAGTTACCTCTTTCAAGTTAAGCTATCTCACAATTAGAGTGTCACCGAATGGCAGGACTGAAGAGAACTTAGAAATAACTTTAGCATGAACCCATTTTCCAGATGAGAAAGCTGAGTGACTTCCCAAAGTTGCACGGATAGGGACTGAGCTGGGACCAGAACCAGTCTCCTGGCTCTTGGAGCCACATTTTCCCTGGATTTGGTACATACATACCCAAGTTCAGTTTCTCTACACCCCCTCCCCCTCACATGAGAAGTTACCCACTTTGGGCTTGACCTCCCTCTGTTGGTGTGTCTGAGTCTGGGCTCTGGAATTCATCCTTCTCCATTCATCCCTACCTACTACCTCCTGTTCGGCCTGTGCTGTTTCTGAGGTACAGCAACCAGACTTGACACAGAATTCCAGATGTAGAACAGATGTCATTGCCAGGTGGGCTTGGGGGCTCCCAGCCTCCTGGGGTGTGGGGAGAGGGGAGGAGTAAGAGCAGCTCTGATGTGGGAGGACGCCAGGCCTAGCCTGGTTGGAGGAGGGTGATGGGAGCTGGGGTTGGGAGGAAAACCAAAGAGCTAATATTCTGGCCCTGACCTGCTGAGAAATAGAATCCTTGTCTTCTGGGCTAGCTGAGCTATTAGCTACCTCACTGCTGAGGCTGAGGCATCCTCTGGATTTGAGGGACTTTGGGGTCATTGAGGTCAGGGAAGCAGAGGCTCGGTAACCTCTCTTTCAGGTGCAGAGCTGAGCATGTAAGCTGGTGCAGAGCCAAGACTTCTGGATGGTTCGATAAGAGGCTTACTAGCTTGTCACATAGTCTGGAGGACAGAGTTCCAGCAAGTGATCAGAGCATACAGGGAGAGAAAGGCGGGCACAGGAGAAACATTATTAATCGTATGAGCCATAGAGCAGGAGAACTGGTGAGGTAGTGAGCTCCCCACTGGTTGTAGTGTTTAAGTACAGAGTTTCTTTCAATGTGAGTTTGCTTTTCTGTCTTTGTGCTTTTTAAGCATTTTGTTAAGCGTCTACTAGATGCCACATAGGCAGTTTCCACATATATTATTCACGTCATGTCCAACCTTCAAGGGAGTTCCTATAATTTGTGCAAATAAGGAAAGTGAAGCTTGGAAAAGCATGGCAGGGCTGTGTCTCCACATGTCCCCTTGTCTGTTCAAGGAATATTTATTGAGCACCTAGTATGTACCAGCCACTGTTTCAGGTACCAGGGATCTAGAACCCTGTCAAGGACATGATTCTGAGCTTGTTGCCTACCTAGGTGGGGAGAAAAAAAAGTAAACACTCTAGAGTGATAACTCTAGTGACCAAGGTGCTCAGGATCCTATGGGGCAGAAAAAGACAGGCAACAAAATCAGAACCCAGGATGGCATAGCAATTGTAAAGAGGGGGAGCAGCAAGAACAACATATGGAATAGCAGTGTGCTTTCAGAGAGCTGAAAATGGTTTGGTCTGGTGGGGACAGAGGGTCACAGAGAATGGGATGCAGACAGGAGGTGGCTGTGGCTTTGCTGCCAGGTCTGCTGAGGCCAGGCCTCTCAGGACCACAGAGGGGAGGGAAGTTTCTGGAAGACACTGACTTGGGTCTTCTGGGAAAAGACATAATGGCATCATGGAGAACTGGCCCTACACTGAACACAAGTTGTAAATCTGTTAGGCCCCGAAATTCAGAAGTGACAAGGCATTGATGTTTGTGGTAAGTTCTTGGCTTCATGGAGGAGACATCTAGGCTTGCTCCTTCCCCTCCCCCCCCCAGCCCCTTTCCTCCGAGCTCACTGGGAAGTGGGACCCCACTAACCCCACGAAACAGCATTGAGCTGGCCCTGGGACTCAGCAGTGAATCGCCTTTCTGTCTGGGTTCTAATTGGCCTCGTAAAATCTAATTTATCCTGTAAGTGGGTAAAATAACCTGTTAGAAAAAGGAGATAGAGGGCGCCTGGGTGGCTCAGTCGGTTAAGCGTCCGGCTTCGGCTCAGGTCATGATCTCACAGTTCGTGGGTTCGAGCCCCGCGTTGGGCTCTGTGCTGACAGCTAGCTCAGAGCCTGGAGCCTGTCTTCAGATTCTGTGTCTCCCTCTCTCTCTGACCCTCCACTGCTCACGCTGTCTCTCTCAAAAATAAATTAAAAAAAAAAAAAAAAAAGGAGATAGAGAGATGGCCTCGGGTTTCCCAAACATAGGAGCTCCGTGTCTCTGGCAGGGTCTCCCCAAGGAACCTGAGGAGAAGGAATTGTGGCAGAGGAGCTGCTGTCGAGGCAGAAAGCTGGTGGGCAGCAAGCATCCGCTGTGTCTGCCCCAGTCCTGAGAGGGACAGTTGAGGAAGGCTTATGGAAAGGGCTTTGGGGGTCAGCCATGGCAGTGGCTGGGGGTGGCAGGAAAGGGGTGGCCATGAAGCCACCGGAAAAACAAGGTCCACTCCTCAGAGCATCATTTTTATGAAAAGATTTGGTGGTGTCGGAACCAAGTTTATGTTAAAAGAAACATTGCTATGTAATGGAGCAGAATGCAAAATGCTCCACAGATTTAAAAATCAAAAACCATTTGGGGCAGTCAGCAAGCCTCCTGAGTATGCTCTCCTCTGCTCCTGGGAGAATTTTGGTGAACATGAGAAAAGTGGAGATGCTTCCTTTTCAGGCTGGGGAAATTGAGGCTGAAAGGAGAAAAAGTAGCGGGCCCAAGGTCATATAACAAATGACCCAGGACCTTGACTCCAGACCAAGGCTTGTGCTCCCCACCTCCAAAACCCCATTGTCCATCTAGGCAAGAGGAAGGATAGATGCGGGACCTGCAAGGGGCTATGTGATATGAAACACATAAAGCTTCGGTCCGAGGAGGCAGGGCCAGCCTCATGGATGGCTGGCATCTGAGCTGAACCCTTGGGGATGCATGTCCTGGGCACAGAAGTTGGGTTGGGCACTGAGGCAGAGAGAACCCTCATATTCAAGGGCAACTGTCTCTGCAGTGCTGGGTTCCTCCCCCAAAGGTCAAAGGACATTCATTTCCCCAGACTGTCTCCCAGGGAGATGAGACACTCCCTCCCTCCACCTTTCTGGGCCTCAGCTTCCCCACTTATAAAATGAGGAATCTCAAGCTTCAGAGACATTTCCACCAACCTGAGCCAGGTTTGGCTGGTTCCTTCCACATCTACATCCCCGTTGGTTTCCCTGTTCTACCTTGCTGGGTGCTTGGCTCCTCAGAGGTGGCGAAGCCAGACATCTGCTGATCCATGAATATTCAGGAAGGGAATCGGAGCCTCCTCTGGGCTCCCCAGCCAGCCACCGGCCTCTCTGGCTGCCGGCCTGCCCGCCAGAGCCCAGGCTGCTGACATACCCAGCAGCTGCTCAGGCCCCAACTGTTCACATTGTTTGTTCAGCGCGGCAGGGGATTTTCCAGGCCCCGGACGTGCTTTGGGGGGCGGGGAGACTGCCTCAGGGCTCGGGGATTCGTGTCATGTGGGGCTTTTCTCCCTTGAAACTCAAACTGACTGCTCAGCGGCTGGAACCGGGCAATTGGAAGCCGCTGGGCTGAGAGCCCGGGCTTGTCTTCCCCCTACCCTATGTTTGAATCATAGAATCCAGGGCTTCAGAGGTAGAAGAGCCTGACTGTTAAGAACAGTAATTAACATTTGTACAGTTTTTTTTAAAGTAACATCTTTCATTAAAAAAACAAAACCCCAAACATTTGTTCAGTTTCTAAAGTGCCTTTAAAGAATGAGCTCCCATTCCTTGATTGATGCGCCAACACCCATCGTCTTGTTTACTTCTCACAGGCTTGGTCGTATTGGCTTCATTTTACAGATGTGGAAACTAAGGCCCAGAGAGGTTAAGTGGCTTGTCATGCAGCTGGTAGGTGGGGTTAGCAAGACCGGAAACTACGTCTTCTGCCCCAAGGTCAAATGCTCTTTCCACCACAGCAAAGACCCCAAAGTGACATGAAGGTCAGTGTGGTTTCCCCAGTCAGAATGGAAACCGGGTGAGGACAAGGGCTGCCTTGTCCCTGCACCCACTAGTGATGCTGAGCCTGGCGGTGCAGTTGGAGGTGCCAGCAGAGCCTCTCTGATGAATTAAGAAAGGCAGAGGCCCCGGAGCGCCTGGGTGGCTGTCAGTTAAGCATCCGACTTTGGCTCAGGTCATGAGCTCGCAGTTTGTGAGTTCGAGCCCGGTATCAGGCTCTGTGCCGACAGCTCAGAGCCTGGAGCCTGCTTTGGATTCTGTGTCTCCCTCTCTCTCTGCCCCTCACCTCCCCCCCACTCATGCTCTATCTCTCTTGCTCTCAAAAAATGAATAAACATTTAAAAATTTAAAAAAAGAAGAAGAACAAGCGCCGTTCAGGCCCCATTGGTCTGTCTGTCCTCCACACCTCAGTGTCAGAGCCCTGGCTTCTGCCCTGACCTCCTTATCTCAGCCAGTTGGGACTTCTTTGCTCCCTGGTCTTGTTTTGCTTTAGGAGTGATGGGAAGAGAGCCTGGGTACATACAGGGGGTCTAAGTATGGACATCTATATATCCAGGTTGTGACAAGTATGGCAGAAACTGGGGTGTATGTTCAGGTGTGGAAGTTTGTTTCTCCAGTCTGTGTGTGCATCCAAATGATTTTCTGTATGTTTGTTCAGGACTAGGTTTATCCACATGTGACTATTCGCCGAATAATCCAAAAATCTTAGGATCTCAGACGTCACCTGTTATGTTTGAGTAAACTAAAGGCCGGAAGACGTGATTGGCCTGAGGCCACACAGCTAGACTGTGACAGAGCCAGGTCTAGAACTTGAGGGGTGCCTGATTCTCAAGCCCTCCTGTGGCTATCAACCCAGACCTGCTCTGTACTAAGTGTGTGCCGTTGTACTCACCTTTGTCCTTGGTTCATTCTCAGATGTGCCATTGGCCTCTAAGCAAAGGGTCAGGCCTGAGGATAAGAAGGGACCTCGGAGCATTGAGATTTTATGGGTCAGGGAGGCAGCAGTTCGACCTTCTGGTCAACACAACCGGAAAAACCAATCATTTCTCTATGAGTAACTGTTAGTGGGCCTTGCTGAAATGTTGGTTAAAATGATAACATTAGCCTTTATTTTTGCCTTGACCTTGGGATGACATTCCCTTCCTCCGTTTCCCCCCTAGTCCTCCCTCTGTGGCAGGGGCCGTGATGGAGCTACAGGCTCTTCTGGGGCCCCTGGAGACAGGCCCTGGCTTGCTGCGTGGCCTAGGGGGACTGGGCTGCAGGGAGGAGTGCTCAGCCCCTCCTGTCACTGGGACAGAAGTGGGTTGGGTGATAGTGGTCAAGATGATCTGTAAGGTTCCTGAGAGGGATGACATTCCTAAGGGCCAGTTCTGTGCCAGGCCAGGCACTGTATTCTTTTCCCACACCTTGTCCCACTTCATGCTCCCAACAGCCCCATGAGGAAGGGATTACTGTATACTTTTTTATTGTGATACAACCCACATAGCACAGAATTCACTGTCTAAAGTGTACAAGTCAGTGGTCTTTAGGATGTCCACAAGTTTGCACGGCCATCACCACTGCTAATTCCAGAACATTCTCATCACCTCAAAAAAAGGAACCTCATGTCTTTTTGCCATGGCTCCTCATTCTTCCCTCTCCCCAGCCCCCGGCAGCCATTCATCTACTTTCTGTCTCTGGATTTGCCTATTCCGGACATTCCCTAGAAGTGAGATCGTATAATATGTAGCATTTTGTGACTGGCTTCTTTCACTTAGCAGAAAGTTTTTAAAGTTCATCCAGGTAGCAGGTATCAGTACTTCATTTTTTCTGATGGCTGAGGAATATATTTAGTCACTCATCAGGTGATGGGCATTTGGGTTCTTTCTCCTTTTTGCCTATTATGAAGCATGTTGCTGTGAACTGTGTTTTTTGGCCAATGAGGACATTGAGCAGCCAGGGTAGGTGGGCACGGAGAAGGGCGGCGGACTGCCCAGGATCACAGGTGGTGGGCAGAGCCAAGGATCTGGATGCAGTTCTCTCCATGGGACCTCTTCTTCCAAGAGCTGCCCCAGTCCCTGGGCGGGTGACCAAGGATATGGAGGCTGTGGGAGGCGGGGTGGGGTGGGGTGGTGGAGATGCACACTAACAGCCCTGGTGCTCGCCCTGTCTGTGCAGGGGAGCTGCCGTGGCCCCCGGAGACGACCGTGGAGCTGAGTTGTGGTTCAGGGCCACTGCAAGTGATCCTGGGCCCAGAGCAAGCTGCAGTGCTGGACTGTAGTCTGGGGGCTTCTGGACCCCCCACCAGCATCACGTGGAGCAAGGATGGAGGCGCCCTGCCTGAGCACGACCACCTGCGCCTGCTACCAAATGGCTCCCTGTGGCTGTCCCAGCCACTAGCACCTGATAGCAGTGAGGAGGCGGCCCCTGGGGCCTCAGAGCTCATTGAGGGCAGCTATTCCTGCCTGGCCCATGGCCCCCTTGGAGCGGTGGCCAGCCAGGCCGCATTGGTCAAGCTCGCCAGTAAGTGCCTGCAATGGGGGGCTGAACTGACACCCAGGAGGCCAGGGGTGCGGGAAGTGCGATCCCCATTAGCTCCTTGCACAAAGGCCCGTCTCTTGAGCTCACTCCACTTTCCTCTGCTCAGTAGGTCCTGTCCTGGTGTGGCTGCCTTTTTCCCCCCTCTCCTTTTCTTCCTCCTCCTTTTCTTTCCCTTTGAGTTTGAGAGTCTAGAGTTGTTCTCTCCTCCAGGAAGCCCTCCAGAAAGGCTTGTAAGAGTATGGGGCACTGGAGCAGGTGGAGTGCCTGGAGCCAAGCCCCATTGTCCAGCCTGGGTGGGGGTCGGTTCTCAAGAGTCACAGATCACTGTGAAATAAATTTAGGCCAGAAGAAATGTGCACCTTACTGCAGTCTGACCATCATGGTGATGTTAGGCGGGGGCAGGGGGTGGTGGAGGGAGGGCTTTGCACTTCATTCTGACACAGCGTCTAACCAGTAATCACCACTTCTTATCCCCCGGCTGCCTCTTCAACCGTCTCTGTTGGCTGGAATTTGCTCTGCTTGTGTTTCTGTCACCTCGTGCTTCTCTGTCTCTGTGCATGCGCGTGTGTGCCTGTGTGTGTCTCGCTGTTCGTGCCCCTCTCTTTCCCGTGCTCCTCTCCCGTCCCTGCCCACGCGTCCCTGTCCTCACCCCCAGCACTCGCAGGCTTCTCTCTGCACCCGGAATCTCAGGTGGTGGAGGAGAACGGGACTGCTCGGTTTGAATGCCACATTGAAGGGCTGCCAGCACCCATCATTACTTGGGAGAAGGACCGAGTGCCAGTGCCTGAGGAGCCTCGGTGAGTGTCCTTATAGGGGAGTGGGCAGTGGGTCCCACTGGAAGTGGGTGGGCCAGAGAGGGCTCTGGGATGTGCTCAGGAACTGGGATTCTTAGAGCCACGGTGGCTCCGTTTGCCCAAACTGATCTAGGAGCCAACCACTGCCTGACTCTCAGCTCACACCTGGTCCTGGAGAGAAGGTGGGCAGAGTTTTTGCTCCATGCAAAGAATGTCACTCACTAAGCCATGGAGCTTGGGTGTGGAGTAGTGATAGAGTCCTTCAGAGCATATCTGGTCCAAGCACTTGCCTTACTGAAGAGGAGACCAAGGGCCAGAGAGGAACAATGTTTTGTCCAAGGCCACACAGTGAGTCAGTGGCAGGAAATTTGTTGTTCTTTAAGAGCCCCCTTAAGAGCCCTGAGGCTGCTGGGAGGCTTTCCTCTCTGCAGGGTTGTTCTGGAGCTGCTACCCGGTATGCAAAACTCTCATTCTTTCTCAGTTTCATGCAGTGGGGTGTAGCACTTGATACAGGGGTTACGGAGGTCCTTCCAGTTTCACCCTCCTCTCACCCCATGAAGGCAGTGGGTAGGTGGAACAATCCCAGGGAAGAGTTTCTAGGGCCAAAGAGAAGCAGGGGCTGGTCCCAGGACTTGATCCCTACTGTGGCCTCATGGCTAGGCCCAGATGTACATGCAGCACGAGCAGGGAGCATGAGGCTCATTTGCTTCTGTGGACTCAGTGGGTCTCACGACACAGTTGTCACCCCATGGATTCTTCCATCCTTGGAAATGTGGCTCCAAGGCCTTTCCCAGCCACCCTACGGTGCTCTACCCACATCTCTCTAGCTGTAGTTACCAGCTCTCTCTCTCCCTCTCTCCTGGTGGAGGTAGGGCTCCTTGGGCTCAGAAACACTTGTTTCCTGGTCTCTCTGCCCTGGGAGTTATCTGTCTGGAGTGTGTTGAGTTGTCCCAGCTGCTCTGACTTTTGCCTGCATCTAGGTAGGGGTACAGGCGTAGAAGAAACTTTCATCCTGGTAGAAAGGCCACAGAGCATGTCCCTGCAACAGTTGTGAGGGAGGAAGAAGGGCAGGAGGTCCAGCTGCTGATTTAGGTGATTGCTTAGCCTGTTGCTCCTCACAGAGTCCCTCCTCACTCAGCTTCATTCTCCCCATCCATACAATTAAAAGAAAAAAAAATGAAAAAGTTGGATTAGATCATCGTTCTTTGTAGAACAATAGTCACTAAAGGTGCTTCTCGAAAAAAAGTATTCCATGCTCAGATAAGGTCAGGGAAACTACCTACACATCCCATTCTTGGCATTTACAAGGCCCTGAAAAGTCCTGTATGGAAAGTCTGTTAAACTTGTTGAACCAAGCATCCTCATCTGCCCCTCTTGCAGCAACCCCGTTAACATCCCATGAATGAGCATTCTAGAGAGCGACCCTGGAAATGCTGAGCCAGCCTTTCTAGCGCTGATGTTTTAACTTGTGTGGCTTCCAAAATGTGGGCCCCTTGCTGCTGTTTGGTCGGTGCTTCCTGGGAGCTACTGGGCAAGAACCAAGTGAGGGCCTTCTCCTGCAGCCGGCAGAGAGGGTAGGAGAGAGCAGAGAAGTCTCCCCGTGTCGCAAGGCAGAGCAGGCCCCACTTAACGAGAGCTGTGTTTTCTCAGTTAATTCCTCCCATCATCCTTCAAGGTAAATGTTTCTTATTTTCCATATTTTCTTCTATTTACTTTTAGTTTATATTCCCAGAAGATGCATTTTTCACATTCATATAAGCAAAGAAAGAAAGAAAGAAAGAAAAGAAAAGAAACAGTTACCATCCATAGAAAGCCTCTGTTAGTTTTGATTTCTGTCCTCTGGATTTTTCCCCCATATGTTTAGAAATACTCTCTCTGAAAATGTGGATTATACTGTACATACCAGGTTTTTTGTTTGTTTGTTTGTTTTTTAATTTTTTATGTTTATTTAATATTGAGACAGAGAGAAACAGAGCATGAGCCGGGGAGGGGCAGAGAGAGAAGGAGACACAGAATCCGAAACAGGCTCCAGGCTCCGAGCTGTCAGCACAGAGCCGGATGTGGGGCTCGAACCCACAAACCGTGAGATCATGACCTGAGCCGAAGCTGAACGCTCAGTCAACTGAGCCACCCAGGCGCCCCTGTTTGTTTTAAGTAAACTCTACACCCAACATGGGTTCAAACTCACAACCCCAAGATCAAGAGTTGCACGCTCTACCGACTGAGCCAGCCAGGCGCCCCCATACTGGGATTTTTTTGCTCAATCACCTTCTTTCCAAAACAAAAAAGGAATTATAGCACAACTTTTACTTTTTTTTAATATAAACACATCACGAACATCCTCCCAGGTCTATACATATGGCTATGGCAGATATTATTATTTGGATTGTAAAACAAGAGACCTAAGGATCAGAGACAGAAGTAACTTGGCCCAGGGGTGCCTGGGTGGCTCAGTCAGTTGAGCGTCTGACTTTGGCTCAGGTCATGATCTCACGGCTCATGAGTTGGAGCCCTGCATCGGGCTCTGTGCTGACAGCTCAGAGCCTGCAGCCTGTTTTGGATTCTGTGTCTCCCCCTCTCTCTCTGTGCCTCCCCTGCTTGAGCTCTCTCTCGCTCTCAAAAATAAATAAAGATTAAAAAAAAAAAAAAAAGAAGTAACTTGGCCCAGGTGACACAGCTAGTACCCAGAGTGTGGGATGCCCCAGAGACTTGGCATGAATGACACGCTAGCTGCCTGTGATTCGGTGGTTGGGGTGGGGAAGCTGCGGGGTCTGGAGAAGTTCATGCTGGAGATGGGCTTAAAGGTCAGGTGGTCCAACTGCGGCTCCGAGCAGTGAAGTTATTTTCCCAAAGTTTCTCAGCAAATAGTAGGGCTCCCTCGCCTCCCAGCATCTAGTCCGGGCCCCATCCTATGAAGCCACAGGCCTCTTCTAGGAGTATGGAGCCGCCAGTTCCTGGGCCCTGGGAGCATTTGCCCCCAAGTTCTCTGAAAAGTGATCCTCATCTATAAATAAGCCAGGCTCACATGTCCCAGCACATTGTGTAGGGGGAATAAAGAAATGTCTAAAACAGCAACTTGATTGTGCCCAAGGTATGTATTTTTACACATGCCCAGATATAGTACATGTACAAATATGCTATTCATAAACTCAGCCCAGGGTGTGAAGGAGACCGTATGCCTTGGTGGAGGGTGTGCGCGTGTGCAGTTAATCAACACACTCTGTCAAGGTATATGTGCATATGTTTGGAACTTACAGTGAAGACAAGACCCTAAGGCAATTCCCTGGTACTTATACTAATTTCTAATGATAGGGGATCATTTTCCTTCCATGGGAACCAGTAATCAATGAGAGCAATGTTTCCCAAATCCCAGGCCTTCCCAACACCTCCCCCCTTAGAATTTTGGCCATCCCTAAACCGTTTATTCAATCGCGTACTTAATACATTTCTTAGAATCAACCCTCTTTTGTAACTTTAACACAGATTGAAAAGGAGCATTATTTCACTGCAGTAAAAAGGAAAACCAGCAACACTTACCATAAATAGAAGGTAGCCAGAAAAATAAATACATAACCACCGGAATAAAAAATGTGTATCTGTGTCTGGATCCACATGAAATCATTTTGTTTTCACCACTCACTCACACTTGCAAAACATGGCACTGCCTGGGTGGCTCCGTCGGTTAAGCATTCAAGCTCAGGTCATGATCTTGCAGTTCACAAGTTTGAGCCCCGCGTTGGGCTCTGTGCTGAGAGCTCAAAACCTGGAGCCTGCTTCGGATTCTGTGTGTGTGTGTGTGTGTGTGTGTGTGTGTGTGTGTGTGTGTCTGCCCTTCCCCTGTTCACACTCTGTCTCTCTCTCTCTCTCTCTCAAAAATAAATAAACATTTAAATAAATAAATAAATAAATAAATAAATAAAACATGACACTAATGGACCTCAATACCGTAGGCTCCCTAGTCCAGTCTTCTATCCTACACATCTCCCCATGCCCCCACCCGGTGTCTATCAACCTCAAGTGGCCCTTGGCCAGTGGCCCTTTTCTCTAGGTGGATCTCTGCAGGGCTGAGAGTCGGGGCTCCTTGGCTTTTAAGAAATTCAGAGCAGCTGTGTCATTTCTCCTATGTTGTTGTTGTTGTTGTTGTTGTTGTTGTTAAGTAATCTCTACACCCAAAGTGGGGCTCCAGCTCCTGACCTGGAGATCAAGAGTCTCATGCAGTACCGACTAAGCCAGCCAGGTGCCCCTCTACTGTATTTTTAAATCCCTGGTTCCACGTGGCCTTTTGGAGGTGGGGGCAGCAGGCTTAAGCTCAAGCTCGGAAAGACAATGATCCTTTCCTTTTGGAGAGAGGTTGCTTTTCATTCTATAAGTAGCTATTTTGTTTTATTTGAAATTTGAATTGATATTAAAAGAATAAAACATAAAGGGGCACCTGGGTGGCTCAGTCAGTTAAGTATCTGACTTCAGCACAGGTCATGATCTCATAGTTCGTGAGTTCTAGCCCTGCATCGGGCTCTCTGCTGTTAACTTGGAGTCGGCTTCAGATCCTCTCTCCCCACCCACTTGCTCCCTGCCCCTCCCCCACTGGTTCTCTCTCTCTCTCTCTCTCTCTCTCCAAATAAATAAATAAACTTAAAGAAATAAAATGAAATAATAAAACATACCAATTTAATGGGAAAAAGTCACCCACCAACTGAACACAGACAGTGTTACTATTGTGATTATTCCCTCCTAGTCTTTTAAAATGTGGGTATAGTTTCAATCATTGTAAATACGTGTTTAGAATTTGTGATTCATAGATAATATTTCTAATGTGAGCTCATAACACATTAGGGTCAGGGTTGTGAAGGAGGCAGGACAGAATTTTTAACCCATTTTGCAGATGAGAAACCTGAGGCCCAGATGTATGATATCACATGGTAAAGTCACATATGCTGGAACCAGTTCTCCCCACTGTGTCACAGCAGCTTCTGTGTTAGAGCTGGGAGTTCTAGAACAAAGTGTACAAGGGCATGTGCTTTTCCCAATTTACATTTTTTAAAGTTTTGTATTTTCAAACTAATAAATACTCAACATTTTTATTTTTAAATTGTTTAATGTTTGTTTATTTTTGAGAGAGAGAGACACAGAGTGTGAGCAGGGGAAGGGCAGAGAGAGAGAGAGACACACACACACAGAATCCGAAGAAGGCTCCAGGCTCTGAGCTGTCAGCACAGAGCTCGACGCGGGGCTCAAACCCATGAACCTTGAGATCATGACCTGAGCTGAAGTCAGAGGTGTAACCGATTGAGCTACCCAGGCACCCGCCCCCCACCCAAATTAAGAAAACACACACACACACACACACACACACACACACACACACAACAAATAAGAATTTCCAGTAATCACATTGCCAGAGAAAAATCTCCCTGAATGATGTAAGCTTTACCATCTTTGACTTTTTCTGAGCATATCCTAACATATCATTTATCTGTTTTCTAAAAATAGAACTGCTTCATAAACACGATTTTGTGACTTTTTCTCCCACTAACCAAAATATCTTGCATATCCTTCCAAGGACAGAAAAAGATTTTAACAAAACAGAAAAGATTTTAGATGAACACTAAAAGTGGTTCCATCTAGCTTCTGTTGGCTGCAGTGATAACACCACATGTGAGTAAAGGTATCCCTCCCTCCCTCCCTCCCTCCCTTCCTTCCTTCCTTCCCATACATAATTCAGGAAATGTTACTTGTCAAAAGAGGTATTAGCTCTTGGGTACCTGGAGCACAATATCCATGGAAAGCCTAGGAAACTTTGGGATTAGGAAATGTGGGCTGGTCTGGCAGGAACCCTGCAGGCAAGGTCAGCTAGCTAGAGTGAAGGAGGAGGGAGGATCTTGGAGGCAGAGTATATTAAGTGGAGGAAACTTGGATGGGGTTGGAGGTCTTGTTTCCCAGATGGGTTCTGCTTGTCCTTCCCCACTAGTCCTTTCCCATCAAATTTTCCTGGCCCAGGATTTTACCTCCAACCACCCTTTACTTACATATCCCTTCTCCCCTGCTGGCTCCAGCACTGACATGGGTAGCTGCTGGAGCTGAGGGTAACATGCTGGGGCAGAGGTGGGTTTGCCCCCATGCAATGAGAGGAGGAGTAAAGCAGGTTTATGTTGTTTTCTCTAAGTCTTTGGGCCATAGTCGGTTTCTAGGCCTATGGCCAGAGTTTTCTCCTAATATCCTTGAGCCAGTCCCCCTCTCCTGTGTTTAGATTTTTTCATAGCCCATGTCCCCATGAGCCAAGGGACCGTCATCAAGCACACTGCTGCCCCACTCCCTCTCTAACCTTGGCCCAGCCTGCATCCAGGGACCAGCACCATTTGTTCTATGGAGAAACTAGGACTCTCAACCTTGAGCTGACCCTACAAGGATCACAGTTGGAGGATTCAGGAAGACCGACTCCCCTGCTCCTTGGGCCAGAGCCCACTCTGCCTACCATCCCTCCAGGCCCATAGACACTGCCTTGGCCGGATTGCACTATCTCTCAAGCAAGGTCTCTGGGCCTTTTAAACTTGAGTGGCTTTTCAACCCTCTAACCAATAGGGCAGAGAACACCCCCTTCATCCTACCCCTTGTAAGTAATGTATGTATTGACTGGGGCTTGCCGGGGGACCTCGTCCCTTCCACGGCTATTCTCGACCATTTAATGGCAGGTGGGAAGAACATGGGATTTGGCACCAGACGACCCAGGTTCAAGTTTTAACTCTGCTCCAGCTGTGAGACCCTAGGAAAATACCCTGCTGCCTCTGAGTTTTAGTTTTGTCACCAGCATGATGCAGGTTGTGATGCCCTCTATCTCTTCAGATTGTTTTGAGGCTCAGATGACACTGTATGAATACAATGGATTTTTACCAGGGAGGGAGGAGGTAATCCAGGCAGGGGGTAAACAAATTGACACTGTATAGAAGGCTGTGTAATATAAAGTAAGTCTTCCACTGTCAGGTCCCCTCCCTGGAGACAACACCATTACCAGGGACTCTCAGTGCAAGCATATAAGTGTGCATATCCCCACACACTGTTCTTCACCAAACACACTTTGGAGATTGTCCTGTTTCAGCACACTTGGAACGGCCTCCTTTTTTTTTTTTTTTTTTAATGTTTACTTATTTTCAAGAGAGAGAGAGAAAGGGAGAGGGAGAGGGAGAGGGAGAGAGAACCAGGAGGGGAGGGGCAGAGAGAGAAGGATCCAAAGCAGGCTCGGAGCTGCCAGCAGAGAGCCAGTCCTGGCGCTTGAACTCACAAACCGTGAGGTCATGACCTGAGCTGAAGTCAGATGCTTAAGCAACTGAGCCGCCCAGGCGCTCTGAGCTACCTCCTTTTTAACAGCTGCCTAGCATTCCATTGTATGAATGTACTCAAACCCACTTAGCTAGTGCCCACCCTACAGATGGACACTCAGATTGTTTCCAGTCTTCTGCCATTGTAGTAACAGCGCTGGAGGGAGTATCATTAAACACGTTTTTGTGTACATGTATGAGAGTATCTGTGGGATAGAGTCCTTGAAGTGGTGTTGCTGGATCAAAAGGCATGTGCAGCGTTGATTTTAAGATCTCACCAGCTTGCCCTTGAAGGAAGGTGTATCCACTGTCATGGCCATCAACACAGGAGTCCATTCCCTCATCCACATGGAGTGTTAGTAAACACCCAAAGTGATCCTTGCAAACCTGATAGGTGAAAATGGTATCTTACAGCTTTAATTTGCATTTTTTTTTTTAATAAGAGAGGCTTGAAAGTGAGATGCTGTGGGTAGTTCAGGCTGGAGGGGGAGGTGGGCCCAGGACAGCTCCTTGCAGAGCTCCTGCCCACCTCATAGGTGCCGTCTCCCCCTTCCCAAGGCTCATCACTCTTCCCAACGGGGTCCTCCAGATCCTGGACATTCAGGAGAGTGACACGGGCTCCTACCGCTGTGTGGCCACCAACTCAGTCCGCCAGCGCTTCAGCCAGGAGGCCCTACTCAGTGTGGCCCACAGAGGTAAGGGGGCAGGCTGGGTGGGGAAACTGGGGGGTTTCTGGCATCAGCCACCTCAGAGCTGGGAGGCACCTTGTGAGGCCCAAGTTCTGCCTTAAAATAGGTAACAGTGTATCAGTCCCATTGAGCAGGTGTGGAGTCCCATCCCGCAAGTCAGAGACAGAACTGGAGCTGGAACCCAGGACTCCAGGTGCCCAGTCCAGGGCTCTCTCCCTGCAGAGGCTCTGTGTTCCCTTGGGTTAGGTGGGTCATCCCAGGCTGGGCACAGAGGTGGGGAGGGGAGGCATCTGAAGAGGGGTGTCAGTGCCCTGAAGCCCTGGTCCCTGCCCTTCTGTGTCTCCCGAGGGCTCTAGGCATTAGGGGATTGTCCCCTTGCTGCAGTCTGGTGCTCCTGTCCTCTTCATTTCTCTGAAAAGCCCCTGTCCCAGGGTGACGCAGTAGGAAGAGCACAGGCTTTGGGGTCAGAAAGACCTGGTTTGAATCCTGGCCCCTCTACCTGCCATCTGTGTGACCCTGGGCTAGTATCAAATGTCTAGCTCAGGGAGGTTGTGAGAATGGCTGAGATAAGAGTGGAAAGTGCCTGGCACCTAGCAGGTACGCAACAGATCTTAGTTCAGGCCTCCCCTCAGGGCCTCTCACTTGCCTCTCTTTGCCATGGCATCTGCCCCAAACCCTGCACTTCTGCACATCTCTTCCCATCCCCCATCCCCAATCCCCCCCATCTCCACTCCACTGGCCTTCCCGGTGGCTTAGTTGGTAAGCAGATCTGAGTCTGGTTCCCTCTCCCTCCGGCGCCCAGGATCTCTGCCTCCACCTGCTGGACAAACCAGGTATTCACCACGCCGACCCCCGGGGTCAGGGTCACAGTGAGAACACAGCCGGGGATCCATGCTCCGGGAGCTGCCCAGCCGGCCGAAACTCGAGCCTACCTTTTACCTTTCCCACAGGGGAGCCCAGAGCCCTTTGAAGAAGGGACTTGCCTAAGGTCACACAGGGCGTTAATGGCAGTGCTGGAACCAGAAACTATGACTGTTGACTCCAGCTCCAGGCTCCAAGTCTCCCCATGGCCCTGGCTGTCCTCTGCCTGGAGGGTGGGTTCAATTTGGCTGGGAAGAATGGGGGTGGTGCGCCCGAAGCCAGGTTCTCCAAGCGCCAAGAGAAAGAGCTCTAGGAAACTATGCGGCTGCTTTCCCCATCTGTCAGATGAAACCCTGCTGTTCCCTGCCCCACCTGCTCACCGGTGATTCTCACAGGCGAGGTACTGCCTGTACAGACACCTAATAGTGAGGCTGCTTGCTGGCCTGCCCTCTCTCCAGGGTCCCTGGCGTCCACCAGGGGGCAGGAAGTAGTCATCATGGCAGCCCCCGAGAACACCACGGTGGTTTCTGGCCAGAGTGTGGTGATGGAATGCGTGGCCTCGGCTGACCCCACCCCTTTCGTGTCCTGGGTCCGACAGGGTAAGTGGAGGGAGGGGACTCAAGGGCATGGGAAAGGAGGGCGTGGCATCTCATGTGTCCCCAAGTTGGGAAGGTATAAGGGTGACCACTCCATAGTCACCTACCTTTGGTGTGGTGGGAACTCCTCTTCCAGGGCCGAGTATTGGGCTGGGGGAAACCTGGACAAACTCAATCATCAATCTGTGTAGTATATTTCCTTTATGAAGCACTCTGGTTCTGCCACTCACGTTACTGAGACCCTATTTAGGGTGGTCTCCACAGTATTGCAAGTGAATGTATGAGAGCTGGAAGGGTGCCACACAGCCATGGAGTCAGGTGAAACCAGGCCCCCACTGCTGGTCTGCAAAGCTGCCCCTCGGTCCACGGCTGCTGCTGTGTGAATAAAAAAAATCAGATGAGACAGACAGGGACCTGTCCTCTGAACTCATCATAGTCTGGGTGAGGGTGATAAACACACACACTCATAATAAGAGGTTTGCCAGTATCGGGCAGCAAATGATAAGGGCCCGGTGGGACTGCGTTGTTCTCAGGGTAATGAGGATGCTGGCCAAACATCACCTTGTAGTCTGCTGAGTGCTCAACCAGCTCGCCTGCCAGAGCCCGGAAGAGCCCTTTGAAGCAGGTAGGGGTAAGGGCTGTTATTCCCAGTGGACATATGAGGAAGCTGAGGCTCAGAGAGTCAAGACCCAAACTTTAGAGCCTGTTCTCTTTCTGGTACACCACTTCCTACAGTCCTGAATGGAAGAAAAGCAAGGATTCTTTTTGTTTCCATTGTCAATGAGAACTGACTTGTCTCAAATTAATTGCAGAAGTAAGTCTTTAAACCCTTCCCTCTTTTTTTTTTAATTTTTTAATGTCTTTATTTTATTTTGAGAAAGAGAGACAGAGTGTGAGCAGGGGAGGGGCAGAGAGAGAGGGAGACACAGAATCTGAAGCAGGCTCCAGGCTCTGAGCTGTCAGCACAGAGCCTGATGCGGGGCTCGAACCCCCGGACTGTGAGATCATGACCTGAGCCGAAGTCGTATGCTTAACCAACTGAGCCACCCAGGTGCCCCAAAACCCTTCCCTCTTTACCTTTCTTCCCTGACTCAGTTTACTACCTTACACTGGCTCCTTTACATAAGTTTGTTTCTCACATTGAAAAGAGTATGTAATCAGGCACCTGGGTGGCTCAGTCGGTTAAGTATCTGACTCTTGATTTCAGTTCAGGTCATGGTCTCATGGTGGTGAGATTGAGCCTCGTGTTGTGTGAAGCCTGATTAAGATTTTCTCTCTCCCTCTCTCTCTGCCCCTCCCCTGCGTGTACATGCTCTCTCAGAAAGAAAGAAAGAAAGAAAGAAAGAAAGAAAGAAAGAAAGAGAATGTAATGGATACATAGAGTTTAAGGAAAAATAATAAACTAAACAAGTATGTATCCCCGCCCCGCCTCCCCCGGGGGCACCTGGGTGGCTCAGTCGGTTGAACGTCCCCGACTTCAGCTCAGGTCATGATCTCTCAGTTCGTAAGTTCATGTCCCACATCGGACTTGCTGCTGTCAGACTGTCAGCGCAGAGCCTGCTCCAGATCCTCTGTCCCCCTCTCTCTTCCACTGCCCCACTTGTGCTCTCCCAAAAATAAATAAATATTTTAAAAATAAATAAAAAATAAAAAGTATATATCTCCCCCACCGAGCTGATGAGAAGCAACAGTGCTGGTACCTTTGGGCCTCCCCAACCAGCACACCTCACTGGACTTGTGATACTTACTTAGTTATTGGGATCCTGGGGCCAGCAGGACCCTCATACTATTATCGGAATAAGCCTGTGGTATTGCCCAGAAATTCTAAAATATCAGTATTTCTCAAATCCTGACTTTGCATCAAGATGACCCAGGGAGCTTATTAAAACTGCAGTTTGTGCCTGGACAGTTGTGACCCAGGAATCTTCATGTTTAACAACTGCCCTAGATCCTTGCTACTGAAAGTGTGGTCTTTGGACCTCCCAACTGCACCTAGTTAGAAATGCAGAGTCTGGGGCTTGCCCCAGGCCTCTGCATCTTAACGAGGTCCCAAGATTCTCTGACTCGAGTGCACAGTGAGGATTTGAGAATTGCTGTCCCAGAGAATCCTGATACCTATGGTCCTGGGAACTTCCTTATGGAAAGTCAGCTAATAGCACTCCTGGACAGAGGCTGGGAAGAGAAGGGCTGGAAAAGGACTTCCTTCCTGACACTGGTCACTGTTCCTTTCCTAGACACTTACTCCACAAAGTCAGGGAAGGGACATGGCTTTTTGTTTTGTTTTGTTTTGTTTTCTTCTGATTACAAAAGTTGTGTTCATTGTAGAAAACCAGGGAAAAGCCGCAACAGAAAACATTCCATTTAATCTCTCTTTGAGAGATTAAAAGTGTTAACATACAAGTGTATTTTCTTCCAGATTTTCTTCTATGCACATGTATATTTTTCCCTAAAATTGGGAGTAGTTCCAAGTCTTACTTTCAGTCAACAGTATATCATAAGCATTTTCCCATCTCTAAAACTTTTTCAAAAAATAATTTTATTTTATTTTTTATTTTTTAACGCTCCATGCTCAACATGGGGCTTGAACTCATAACCCTGGGATCCAGGCGTCAGATGCTCTACCCACTGACTCAGCCAGGTGCCCCTCAAACAATAATTGTAATTACAATATTCCATCATTTAAATATAGCCATAATACAATTTGCCAGTTCCTACTGTTGAATTTTTAAGTCCTTTGCAGTTACCCACTATTACAGTTAACACTACTGTGATCAGCCCTGTTCACATCTCCCCAGGACAGCTGCCCACAAATGGGATCCCTGGGTCAAAGTCAAAGTGGAGCCCCCATCAGCATTTACCCTTTCTCTGGCATTGCAGCTTACCCTTTTTAAAAACTTTCCTCATTTGGGGCTCCTGGGTAGTTCAGTAAGTTAAGCATCCGACTTGAGCTCAGGTCATGATCTTGTACTCCGTTAGTTTGAGCACCGTGTCAGGCTCTTCAGCACAGAGCCTGGAGCCTGCTTTGGATTCTGTGTCTCCCTCTCTCTCTCTGCCCCTCCCCTGCTTGCACTCTGTCTGTCTCTCTCTCAAAAAAAAAAAACAAAAACAAAAACAAAAAAACCCCCAAAAACCAAAAAAAAAAAAAAAAAAAAAAAAAGAAAATCACATTTAAAATTTTTTTTAACTTTCCTAATTTGATAGGTGAAAATTAACATCTGTGTTTTGATGTGCATTTCTTTGATTGTATAAAGTTGAACACTTTTTTGTATTTCTTGTCCATGGTCATTTCTTCTCCAGATTTTTGGTTCATGTTCGTAAAGCACAGGCTTCTTTTTTTTTTTTTAAGTTTATTTATTTATTGGGGGGGGGGGAGGAGAGAGAGAGAGAGAGAGAGAGAGAGAGAGAGAGAATGAATCCCAAACAGGCTCTGCACTGTCTCACTGTCAGCGCACAGAGCTTGATATGGGGCTTGAAGTCAGAAACCCGTGAGATCATGAGCTGAGCCAAAATCAAGAGTTGGTAACTTAACCAGCTGAGCCACCCAGGTGCCCCTAAAGCACAGGTTCTCATTTTACATCAAGATACAAGTCTTGTGTATATTCAAATCTTTGGCTCTGGTCAGACCTTTCCAGCCATGTCTTCATCATAATATTGGGACAACACCATACAGGAGGAGTGTGTCGTTCTTGAGAGAAATGAATTTAATAATAATGGTAATGGTAGTAACTGACTAGTGTACTGAGCACCTGTTAGGTGCCTGCATTGTGCCAGGCCTCCTCACAAACCTTATTTTTTCCACCCTCACAGCAGTCTTTCCAGCTAGGGGCTGTCTCCCCGTTTTACAGACAGAGACTTTAGGGCTTACAGTGGGACACTCGTCTAGCAAGGGGAGGAACTGAAATTCAAATAAGGGACTGCTGTGTTCCCTTAACCCGGTGTGAAGGGGCCCCCAGATGCTGGGAGTAGATGGAGGGCCAGTCCTCTATGCCCCCCCCTCTACCGCTCTTCCTCTCCTCCCCCAGACGGGAAGCCCATCTCCACGGATGTCATCGTCCTGGGCCGCACCAACTTACTAATCAGCAGCGCGCAGCCCCGGCACTCGGGCGTCTACGTCTGCCGCGCTAACAAGCCCCGCACGCGCGACTTCGCCACGGCCGCCGCCGAGCTCCGCGTGCTGGGTAAGGCGGGGCGGAGGACCCGGCAGCAGGGGCTCAGGGGGACCGGATGGGGCCCGGTCAGCTAGGCGTGAGGAAGGGAAGATGGGAAGGGGGGACGGGCAAGCGGGTATATTAGGACTGCGGGGCGATCCTGGACGCTGGAAAGGGGCTAGAGCTAGGGGGACGGCGCTCAGGGGAGGGACCCTTCGTTGGGATGGGTGTTGCAGGGAACAGCTGGAAGAGGGGAAGAGCGGGAAAGAGACTGGAGGAAGGGGTGGGGGAAGTTGAGGCAGGGAGAGAAGGAGAGGGGCGATTAGGGCACGGCTTGGGTGATTGAGGGGTAGCGAGGGGTGGTCTGAGTGGGATCTAGGTGATGGGGAGGGGTAGGATTGAGGGTTAGGAGAGACTGTGGAGTTATCTGGGTGGCACGAAAAACTGGGGGACAGGGTTGCTCAGGGCTGGGATACCTGTGGCGAGGGGTAAGTCTCCCCGGTGTGGGAGATACTGGAAGCGGGGGGGGGGGGTGAGGAGGTGACGGTACCTGAGAGAGTGGGGTGAGGCCCAGGACGAGCTAGGGTACTTAGCGGAGGCTCAGGAGGCCCGGGGACAATTGGGGGCAAGGAGGAGTAGGCCAGCGTGGGGCTGGGGTAACCTGGGGAGAAGCAGGGGTAGAGCGGCGCCGCACGCAAGTATTTGGGGGGCGGGTTGACGCAGGGAGAGGCTGGAGCTAGCGGAGGGCGCACGGGGCCGGCCGGGGTCTCCGGGGAGGCGGCAGGGCTTCTCACGGCCGGAGCGCGCGGTCAGCGTCCCCCTCCCCGCCCCCAGCGGCCCCTGCCATCTCGCAGGCGCCCGAGGCGCTGTCGCGGACGCGGGCGAGCACGGCGCGCTTCGTGTGTCGAGCGGCTGGGGAGCCCAGGCCCGCGCTGCGCTGGCTGCACGACGGGGCGCCGCTGCGGCCCAACGGGCGCGTCAAGGTGCAGGGCGGCGGCGGCAGCCTGGTCATCACGCAGATCGGCCTGCAGGACGCCGGCTACTACCAATGCGTGGCGGAGAACAGCGCGGGCACCGCGTGCGCCGCCGCGCCGCTGGCCGTCGTGGTGCGCGAGGGGCTGCCCAGCGCCCCCACGCGGGTCACGGCCACGCCGCTGAGCAGCTCCGCCGTGCTCGTGGCCTGGGAGCGGCCCGAGCTGCACAGCGAGCAGATCATCGGCTTCTCCCTCCACTACCAGAAGGCACGAGGTAAGTCTGCTGGGGACCCACGTGGGGGCGCTCTGAGAGGGCACAGGTTAGACGAGGATGGTTTTGGTTTCCCTTGTGGGTACCTTTGGGGATAGGATGGGATGGGGTGGGAGCCCGCAGGAGAGACCCGCATAAATATGGGCTAGGCAGTAGTCTTCGATGTTGTGCTGGAAAGGTCAAAGTGTGAAGTGCATTTCCCCCTCAGCCACGATCTGTTATGATAGGGGAGGAAGAGGATGCTTTTCCTCCCAGGGAAAATGCCTTGGCACTCCTGGAGCCAGTCCATTATAACTGCAGCAGGAGTCACTTCAGTTAGACGCCAGAAAGAACTTCCTAACTGGCGGAGGAAATAATACAGTGGGACTAGAAGCCAGGGAAGTCTATACTCGGGGCTCAGATTACCTGATGATTTAGTTGTAGACTATTCCAGAGACTGGGACAATATGAAGGATCCCTAGAGAGCCTCCAGCTGGCAGGCCTCTGGGGGTGGCTCTGTGACAGTCCCTTTGTCCCCCGTGTCACTGCCCCAGGCATGGACAACGTGGAATACCAGTTTGCAGTGAACAATGACACCACAGAGTTGCACGTTCGGGACCTGGAGCCCAACACGGATTATGAATTCTACGTGGTGGCCTACTCCCAGCTGGGGGCCAGCCGCACCTCTACCCCAGCACTGGTCCACACACTGGATGATGGTAGGGCCTCTAAACCTGCAGTGGGCCCCTTAGGTTCCAGAGAATTCCCTGGGGATGGTAGTTCGGCTTCTCTTGACTAGTGTATGCCAAGGCATTTTTACCTGCCTCATGTCATCTTTTGTACCCTGTAAGGGGGTGGGTAAGGGTTCTTCCCAATTTACAGTTTAGGAAACTGAGGCCCAGAAAATGAGAGTGACTTGCCCAAGGTCGGTAGTACAGCTGGTACTTGAGGACAGGTCTTGATTCCCTGTGTCATATGGCCCTTCTCAATATCCATGTACTATCCAGTCAGGTAGGGGCCAGTGACATGAACCCGTGGATGTGGAAGATTGTGCCCCAAACCTTTTTCTGGCTTTGGGGTGGGAAGGATGTCCCCTCATCTCCAGTTTGGGGCTCCCCTGAGAGGCTCCCTTTCCTCCCTCAGATCCTGGGCCTACTTCTGACTTGCTGTGTGACCTGGGCAAGTCTCTGATCGCTCCTGGGCCTCACCTTCCACGTCGGTGGAGCAGAGCTCACGCTGATGTTCTTCTGTCTCAGTCCCCAGTGCAGCGCCCCAGCTCTCCCTGTCCAGCCCCAACCCCTTGGACATCAGGGTGGCGTGGCTGCCCCTGCCTCCCAGCCTGAGCAATGGGCAGGTGGTGAAGTACAAGATAGAGTACGGTTTGGGAAAGGAAGGTAAGTGGGGGCAGGGTGAGGGCTCCACCTGACTGGGAATGATTGATGGGAAGGGCTGGCCAGAGCAGCTGAGGACCCCAGCAGAGGTGGGGGGAGTATGAGAAAATTAAGCAGAGAGGTGGAGTAGGGAAATATGAACCTGGACAAGAGGAATGTGGGCTAGGTGTAGGGAAAGGTAAAGAGGCAAAGCTCAAGACAGAGGGAGTCCTGGGTTCTAGCTCTACCTCCTCTACAGCTATAGTGGGTAATGCTGTTAAGTCCCTGCCTCAGTTTCCTCATCTGTGAAATGAGGGAGGTAGCCTAGGTCATCCCTGGGGTCTCTTCCAGCTCAAAAAGCAGATGAGGGAGCAGGAGGTGGAGGGTGTGCTTGTGGGACTGGGGAAACAGAGCTTAGGGGAGGCCATGTTGGGGCAGATGTAGGTGTTCTAGGGGAGACAGTGGAATGGGATAGTTAGGAGAAGGCAAGTGGCTGGGGGCCAGCGTGAGAGTGAGGGAGGAGGGAAGCATGAGGAAGGGGGCTTGGGGTGGTCATCAGCGTTCCAGAAGGCAGGCAGTGCCTGATGGCCTTCAGAGACAGCCCCTTGTGCCTGCACCCTAGAGTGTGTGTGAAGGGACGGTCACAGACAGCTCGTGGGGAAGTGCCGAGTGCATGCTGTGGCTCTCTCCACTCTGAGCTGAGGCTGATGGCCTGTGTCAGCCCAGGCTGGAGGCCCACGAGTCAGCTCTGGAGCCGTGACTGAGGGGTCAGTGCTGAGAGGGCCTCAGGCCCCCATGGGTACCAAGCAACCAGGATCTGGGGCGGAATAGTTGGTATAGGGCAGTTTAGGGGTCCTGGTCCTCTGGTGGCCACCCAGCAGCCATGTTTCCTGTCCCAGCAGATCAGGTTTTCTCCACCGAGGTGCCTGGGAATGAAACACAGTTTACGCTGAGTTCGCTGCAGCCCAACAAAATGTATCGAGTACGGATTTCGGCTGGCACAGGCGCTGGCTATGGGACCCCCTCCCAGTGGATGCAGCACAGGACGCCCAATATGCACAATCAGAGCCACGGTATGGGGTCTGAAGGGAGAGGAAGGACTGCACATGTGACTTTGTGGGTGTATGTGTGCCCTTAGAACCCAGGTCCAACCACCCTCTCCATCAGAGACCGTCCATGGCTCTCCCTGCTTGAGGGGTAAGGGAGGCCAGGTGTACAGGTGAAGGGCTGGCCTTTACAGACACACCTGGGCTCCAGTGTCCCTTCTATCTGCATGACCTTGGACAAGCCATTCACAGCTCTGATGTTTCATTTATTGCCAAAGGTGGCCTGAGGATTAATAATGCATCCTAAGCAAGTATTTAGCACGTAATGAGAACTTGTTAAATAGTAGTTGCTTCCATTGATCGTCATTGTTGGTTTTGTCGAGAGGCCCAGTAATACAACAATTAAGTGCAGACAGAACATGACACATATGCTCTCTGTGTGACCTTGGGCAAGTCACTTCACTTCTCAGTTTTCTAATCTGTAAAATGGAAACAGTAGTGTTTTTGTTATTTTATAGGGTTGTGAGGATAAATAAAGTTAAAACACATGTACCAAGGGCTTAGAACAGTGTCTGACACATAGTGAAGCCCCACTCTTAGGCTCCAAGTAGGCTCCCCACACCGATGTCTCCTTTTCTCCTTCCCTCCTTCCCAACCTCAGCAACCCCTGTGACCCCCTTGCCTGTCAGTACCCATGCCTGCATTCCTTCAGAGGAATTATGGGGCCCTACGCTATGCCAGGTACTATCAGCACCTCTTCGCAAGTGCTCAGGAGACACGGCTGCATTCTCAGCGCTCTGGGTGTGCCCTGTTCTGGAAATTTAGGATAGTGAGTTCACCCTGTCACTAGGGTAGCTGAATGTCCACACACTGCAAGGAGGCTGGCAAGGCTCTCACTCAGTGCTGGCTTCCTGCTTTGGGCTTCCTCCTACCTGTCCCCCTCTCCCACCCCTGGCTTCCTTCTCCTCACTCCCCATTCTCTCACCCCTTCTCCCCATCCTACTCCTCTGCCCCCAGTCCCTTTTGCCCCTGCAGAGTTGAAGGTACGGGCAAGGATGGAGTCCCTGGTCGTGTCGTGGCAGCCTCCCCCTCACCCTGCCCAGATCTCTGGCTACAAACTGTACTGGCGGGAGGTGGGGGCCGAGGAGGAAGAGGCCAATGGTGAGAGTCCCCCAGGGGGCCGAGGAGACCAGGCTTGGGATGTGGGGCCTGTCCGGCTCAAGAAGAAAGTGAAGCAGTATGAGCTGACCCAGCTAGGTGAGGAGGGCTGGGGAGGGAGGGAGATGGACACAGCCTCGGTTGGGAATGGGGCAAGCTGGGCATGGGAGTTGGGAATGGAGTGCTCTCTGGGGAGGAAAGAGTGGCCTCAGAGGTCCCTCTAGCCAGTGACCCCCATGACCTTCCCCAGCCCCTGGCCGGCTATACGAGGTGAAACTTGTGGCATTCAACAAACATGAGGATGGCTACGCAGCAGTGTGGAAGGGCAAGACAGAAAAGGCTCCCACGCCAGGTGAGGGGGCTGGGGAAAGAAGAGGGAGGAGGGCTCTGTCGAAGGGTCTGTGTGCCTCTTCCTTTCCCTTCCCCCTGGGCCAGCCTCGGTGGTCAGGCCATCTGGTAGCTTCAGCTACCCCCAGACCCATGCTTTCAGTCTCAGAGATCCTCTTCTAGCCCCAGACAGCCTCTGTCGCAGAGAGCAGCTTCAGATAGGGCACTATCTTTCAGGCCTGCTACCGTATTTTCATTATTTCATTATCCATGAGCAGTGCTAATTTGGAAGGTTTGGACAGAGAGAAACCCCACGGTTAGTCAGTGACTCCTGACCTTGTTTGACCTTTAAACATGTTTTAAAACACATCCACCTATACCACCTATCAGATTATCCCTCCACTCTAGGCAGGGAGAGTGTCCTTAGGTGGCCCATCAGGAAACTGAGGCTCAGAGAGGTAAAGGGACTTTCCCCAAGGTTGCACAGAGCCTAGACTAGAACCAGGACTCTTGGCTTCCCAACAAAAGTCTTTCCACTGTAGTATGCTGCTTCATGACTTTGTGTGGGCCACCTTGGGTGCCCCATGAGCCCCCTCACCCCTAACTTCCTAGGCTGATTTTAACCATGTGGTTTTGTCAAAGAAGCCTCAACCAGGAACCAAGAGACCTGAATTCTAATTCCAGTTTGTTCATTCAGCAAATATTTCACTGAGTGTCTACTGCCCTGTTCTGGAAATTTAGTGATGAACCATACAGAGACGGTACCTGCTGTCATGGAGTTATTTTATTTTATACTTATGTAATAAACACATCATCCTATAGTGCTCACTGTGTATGCCTTAGTTCGGGCTGCTATAACAAAAATACCACAGACCGAGTGGCTTAAACAACCATTTATTTCTCACAGTTCTGGAGGAAGTCCAAGGTCAAGGCGCCAGTAGAGTCAGTGTCTGGTGGGAGTCCACTTTCTGGTTTACAGACCATAGGCCATGTTCCCGCTGCGTCCTCTCATGGCAGAAAGGGGGCTGGAGGGGGCTGGGGGGGGGTTTACAAGGGCAGTTAGGGCTGAAAGTTTGTGTCCCCCACCTCTGTCTCTGCAATTCATACACTGGAACTCTACCCTCCAATATGAAGGTCCTACAAGGTCAGTAGGATTAGATGAGGTCATGAGGGTGGGGCCCTTCTGAATAGGAATAGCTCCTGAATAGGAGCTTCCGTAAGAGAGCTCGCTTCCTCTCTCTGCGGTCCTCCACAGCATCATACAGAGCATCATACAAGGAGAAGTCGGCAGTCTGGTAACCCACAAGCGGGCTCTTACCGGAACTTGCGCATGCTGGCATCCTCATCTCAGACTCCAGCTTCCAGAACTATGGGAAATAAATTTCTGTTGTTTATGAGCCACCCAGTCTGCGACGCTTTGTTATGGCAGCCCGGATGGACAAATATAGGCACTAATGCCATTCATGAGGGCTCCAACCATGTGTTCAAATTTCAACATATGAATTCAGCAGGAGGCGCAAGCGTTCAGTTCGTAACAGTATGTGAGAGGCTTTTCTATATGCTTAACAAACATTAACTGATTTAATCCTCATAACAATGCTGTGAGGTAAGTACCCTTATCAGCCCCACTGACAGACTAGGGAGTGGAAGCAGAGAGAGGTTAAGTAACTTCTCCCAGGTCACACAGCTAGTACATGGCAGAGCTAGAATTGGAGCCAGGGTCACTGGGCTCCAGAATTTGTGCTTTTAATTGCCACGATTTGCTGCCTCTCTCTATACTGCCTGCTATATATATATGACCTGGGCCAAAATTACTCAAGTTCTTGGGAGCCTCAGTTTCCTCATCGGTGAAGTGGGAATGATGCTACTCAACTCAGGATCAGAAGAGGGAGGGTGAAAATAAGTGCCTTGGGAATTGCAAACCATGGTCCATATTTCGGGATGAGTGTCCTCCCTCCTTGTCCCACACTCTGTTTTCACCCTCCAGACTTGCCCATCCAGAGGGGACCACCCTTGCCCCCCGCCCACGTCCATGCGGAATCAAACAGCTCCACATCCATTTGGCTTCGGTGGAAAAAGCCAGACTTCACCACAGTCAAGATTGTCAACTATACTGTGCGCTTCAGCCCCTGGGGGCTCAGGAACGCCTCCCTGGTCACCTATTACACCAGGTGGGGAAGCCAGCCAGTGCTGTGACAGGGGAGGAGGGCAGCAGCTAGTGAAGCGGGGGGACCCCAGGGATTCAGGAACCTTTCATGGCTCACCTGTTGCGTTGGGGCACACTGAGGGACTGAGCCCTGACGGCGACAGGTGGAAAAGGGGAGTCCTGCTCTCCCCTCCCCTCACAGAGAGCCTCATACTCAACCCGGGAGAATGTGATGCAGGACAGACCCATTTCTTCACCCTCAGGGGCTTCCCCACATGTTGGGGAGGAGGCTTCCCTGATGTGGTGCTGAGAGGGCCCCTGGTCTGACGGGGAGGCACTGCCCTGAGGAGCTGTTGGTTTGACAGAGGAAAAATTACATAAAAATAGAATAGAAAACACAATAAAGCAAGTAAAATCGGTAGGATAAAAGTAGCAAAACATAATAGTTATGTACAGCTGCAGCTAACGGACAATTAAAGTCAAGGAAAAGATGCATCAGAGATGGTTCCTTGGATGCTCAATAACTTGGATTAATCCAGGAAGGTTTTCTGGAGCAGGGGGCCTAGTTTGGAGATTGGACCGAATACCTTGAGAGCAGCATACATCCAGATCTCTCTGTAGGGCCCCTGGGTGGTGTCAGTGGCCCCCATGCCAGAGAGTAGATTCCCTGCCCAGGGTAGGGCCTGGGGCTGGGCTGGGCTGGGGGAATGGATTTAGAGGGGCCTGCCCTGCTAGGAGGGTGTGCTCGAAGCACCAGTCACTTTTCTTGCCTCAACAGCTCTGGAGAAGACATCCTTATTGGTGGGCTGAAGCCATTCACCAAATACGAGTTTGCGGTACAGTCCCACGGTGTGGACATGGATGGGCCTTTCGGCTCCGTGGTGGAGCGCTCCACCCTGCCTGACCGTGAGTGGCCCCCTTGCCAGCAATCCGTCTTTTACCGCCCCCCTTCTTGCCCGACAGCCCTCTTTCTTGATACGTCCCTCGGAGCCCCATTTCTATCATTGACTTCGCATTTGTGTAGGCCATTCCTGTGCTGGTCTTGATGATTTACTCATGAACATACTAAGATTTAGAGGAGTGGCTTCTTTTATGGGACTGCCAAGACCTCACTGAGCTGCTGAAGAGGGGCCAGGTCAGGGAGGCAGGTGTCGTGAATTCTGCATTTGGGTCCTCATCCTGCCCCTGCACACAGGAAGCCTTGGTAGGTCCCTTCCCCCTTGGGCCTTCATTTCCCCATCTGTAACAAGAAAGGATGGGGCCATTCACCATCAAGTCTGTGACTCTGGAGCCTCTAGAAATTTTATTCCAAGACAGATGGATTTTTGTTCTCATAGCAGAGGCTCTTCAGTTCTATCAGCCCTAAAACTGTTCACCTTCCCACAGACAGAAGACCTTTGTCCCAGGATCTGAAATAGGAAGATGTTTGGAGGGTGGGGGTGAAAGCCCTGCATGCTCGTGAATTTGCTCTTTAAAAGCACTCCTTATAAGTTGTTTCTCACCTCCCGATGACTTCAGTTATTGTGGTCTTAAACTGCATAGGGAGTTAAGGGGGGCCCGTTGTTTTCTGAGAGGAGACGTCATGACATGGGCTTCCCAGCACACCTGGCCGTGCTACAGACAGGGGATGTTTTCTCCTTTTGCAGATGGGGGTTGGGTACTAGAGCTGAGCGTCAAAGAGGGTTCTGGCAGCCTGTCATGCTGTGGCCGCCTTATGCCTTAGAGCCCTAGGTCCCCATCTCACCCTTTGCCAGGCCTTGAAGACCTGAAACCCCAAATCTCTGACCCTTTCCAACTAACTCATTCGTCACCCGTGTCCCTACTTCTCACCCTTCCTCATTCACCCCCACCCCCTGGGATCAGGTTCTTCTCTACAAACAGAACACAAAGCCTTCCAAGGTTGCACTTCTCACGCTGGGCTTCCCATGACCCTTAGGACTTGTGTCAGGGGCAGACATAGACAAAGGCTACATAGGGCGTCAATGACTTTTACTTGAAGATTTGGGGAGTTTTGGGGAGGGGAGAAAGAGTCGTGAAACCTCCCCAACTGTTTTCCAGAAACTCCCCAGTTAGAGATCAGATCTCATTTTGTTTTGTGGTTTGTGGTTTGAAAGAGGAAGAAGGGAGGCCATGTCCTCCTGCCCCATCTCCCGGCTGCCCCCAGAGCTGGGGCTCTCAGTTGACCATGCCTCTCCCCATCTCCTCCCCTGCACCCCAGGGCCCTCAACGCCCCCATCCGACCTACGCCTGAGCCCCCTGACGCCATCCACTGTTCGGCTGCACTGGTGCCCCCCAACGGAGCCCAATGGCGAGATCGTGGAGTATCTGATTCTATACAGCAACAACCACACCCAGCCCGAACACCAGTGGACCCTGCTGACCACGGAGGGTGAGGGTTCCCACACCAGGGCATCTGAGCAAGAGCTTCCACACTTTCTCCCCCTTTTCCAACCTCTCCAGTGGCCGGGTTAGTGGTGAGAGTGTGGCTGAGGTTTGTCCCAGGGCTTTCTAGGAGGAACAGGCAGAAGCTAGTACCTGAGTGGGAGAGCATACCTTCTGAGTCCTGCTTCCCAGACCATCCCTGCCTCCCACTCCCACCCAACCCCCCAACCCTGCTCTCCCTGCTTCCCCCTGCCCCCAGGAAACATCTTCAGTGCTGAGGTACACGGCCTCGAGAGTGACACCAGGTACTTCTTCAAGATGGGGGCACGCACAGAGGTGGGGCCTGGGCCCTTCTCTGGTCTGCAGGATGTGATCACTCTCCAGGAGAAGCTCTCAGGTATGAGGGCCAGGAGGGAGAAGTGGGTCCGTCCTGGGGCAGCCTGAGGTCTTCCGAGGCCCCTCGAGTTGACCTCTAACCCTAAAGTCATTTCTTCCAAGGCCCTGTCCCAGGGCACAACTACCCTTTCATCATTTTGGACAGCTGGCCTCATGGTTTGGTGCAGAGAGGACAGACTGGAAGGGGAAATTGGGTGTGGTTCAGTGCTGATTCAGTCAAGAGGTTAGACTTATGGGAAACTGGCTTGGTTCTTTGGGAAATTGCTTTGATTGGAGAATTGGCTTGGAGAGGTGACGAGCCTCATGGGGTGAGAGTGGGGAGCAGAACTGGCCATGTAATTTGCAGGGCCAACTGTGAAACGAAAATGTGGGGCCTTTCTTTAAAAATTAGCATTTTGGGGCACCTGGGTGGCTCAGTCAGTTAAGCATCCGACTTGGGCTCAGGTCATGATCTCACCATTCATGAGTTCGAGCCCCGCATCAGGCTCTGTGCTGACAGCTCAGAGCCTGGAGTCTGTTTCGGATTCTGTGTCTCCCTCTCTCTCCTTCCCCTACTCGCACTCTGTGCTTCTCTCTCTCTCTCAAATATTACTTAAAAAAATATTAGTTAAAAAAAATTAAAACTTCAAGATGGTGACACCAGAGCATTAAACCAACCATGGAGCCCTTCCAAGTGTGAGCCCCATGAAATCACCCTGTTGCACACACAGGAAACCAGTCCCAGTGTGTTTCACTGACAGGTCAGGTTGACAGAGAGGGACCACAACTTCAGATTTCCAGTGGGGAGGACAGTCAGAGAGAGAGGCAGTGGTGGACCCCTTCTTGCAACAGAAAATTCTGAGTGTCGAGGGGCTCCGGGGTGGTTCATTTGGTTAAGTGTCTGACTCTTGATTTTGGCACAGTTTGTGAGATCAAGCCCTGTGTCGGGCTCTGCACTTACAGTGTGGAACCTGTTTGGGATTCTCTCTCTCCCTCTCTCTCTCTCTCTCTCTCTGCCCCTTCCCTACTCATGCTCACTCACTCTCTCCTTCTCTCAAAATAAAGAAATAAACTTAAAAAACTACTTGGGAAAAAAAGGAAGATTTTGAATGTCCAAAGGGTGAGACTCTATGAACCCTGAGCCTTCTGGCCTTGACCTGTTCTGTCTACTCTGTCTCCACCACCAGACTCCTTGGATGTGCACTCAGTCACAGGCATCATTGTGGGTGTCTGCCTGGGCCTCCTCTGCCTCCTGGCCTGCATGTGTGCCGGCCTGCGCCGCAGCCCCCACAGGTACGTGAAGAAGGCCCTCTGACTGCAGAGAGGAGAGATTTCCAGAAGGGCTGCAGAGAGAGAGCGAGCAGGGAAAATGGCCACGATTTGCCCAAGGGACCCTCAGAAGCTCCATTAAAATTAGGATTCTGGGAGGAAGGTAGTGATATAATCATGAGAGTGGGGAGTGGGTTTAGGGGAGCCCCCAGTCTACCTCCTCAGCAAGGGCGGGCATAGGCAGAGCTGCCTTCTCTGTCACTCCTTCTATAGCTACCAGCATCTTGGAAGGAGGGACCCCAAATCTCAAGCTACCTGGAGTCAAGGGAGGAGAGGTCCCATTTGCAATGTCACAGTTGTTTTGAACAGTTTCTTAATCATTACACAGACAGGGAAATCAAGTTCCAGAGATGGCCAGGAACCTGCCCAAGGACATAGGCTGAACTAGATCCCAGACCTGCCTCCACCCTTCACTTTTTGACCACTGTACCTGATTCCCTATCTTCCCTTCCAGAGAAGCCCTCCCGGGCCTGTCCTCTACAGCCAATGCTGGGAACCCTGCACTGTACTCTAGAGCCCGCCTTGGGCCCCCCAGTCCCCCAGCTGCCCATGAACTGGAGTCCCTTGTGCACCCCCGTCCCCAGGACTGGTCTCCACCGCCCTCAGACATCGAAGACAGGGCTGAAGTGCACAGCCTTATGGGTGGCGGTGCTTCAGACTGCCGGGGTCACTCCAAGAGAAAGGTAAGCCTGGAGCCTGGGCGGGTCAGAGGCCCACACCGCAGCTCATTCCCAAATAGGACACCTGGGGGCGCAAGAGTACAATGTGTGTATGGAGAGAGACTCCTCCACCCTCCTCTTCCCCTTCCCTGGACCAGCTGTAGAAGAAAAGGCACTCTCTCCTTCCTCCCTGAAAAGGTTGGCAGGGCAGGGAAGCAGATGGGCCTCCATCCCTGGCAGAATAGGTCAGTCTGGCTCTCCTGGAAGGAGGGAAGGGCCCCCTGTGGACTGTTTGCTGGTGACTCAGTGGCCACAACATCCAGATCCCTCCTTGTCCTGGGAGCTGGAGAAAACTTCTAAGACCCAGCCCTCCCTAATATGAGGACAAGAGGCCGGTCAGCTTGGCCATGGCCCTGTGAGACCAGGACCGGGATAAGTAGGCCCACGTAGGGCAGGTTCCTTCTACACCAGCAGTGGTGGCTCATCCTGCCCTTCTCTGAGGAGCCTGCTCAGACCCATGAGTGCTTCTCCCCACTTTCCATGCCCCTGTGGTGAAGGAGATCCTGCCTGGCTTGGACACCTCTAGGCTTTGTCAAAGCAGGCGGTATTAGGCTTTTCTGCAGGAGGGCTTCTCTGTCCTCAAATTCGCCCCCAGACTGTCAGTCCCTCCCCACAGCCCTAGTGGGGAGGTAGCAAGAAGGCCAAGAGTCTCCATCCACGTCCCTCTCTTATGCTCCCCTCTTCCACTCAAGTCTTCAGTGCTCCCGTGTCTTTCCCCCCTTGCAGATCTCCTGGGCTCAGCCAGGTGGGCCAAGCTGGGCAGGTTCCTGGGCTGGCTGCGAGCTGCCCCAAGCAGGCACCATGCCTTCTCTGACCCGGGCCCTGCTGCCCCCTGCTGGAACTGGGCAGACACTGTTGCTGCAGGCTCTGGTGTATGACGCCATAAAGGTCAGTGTCCTGGGAAGGAGGGGCAGGAAAGGAGAGAAGGGGCTCTGTGCTTGTGAAGAGTAGGTAGTGAGTTTTCTGGTGACCTCTGATGATAACTTCCCTGGGGATGGAAGTCTAGCTAGGAGACCCCCGGAGCCTCTAAAGGTGGGTGGGTGGGAAGGCAGGCAGTTTCCAGAAATCTGTGTTTCACCTGCGTTGAAGGCTCCTCTCCCCACACCTAAGTGGGCCCTGGGCAGAATCACCACGGATATGAAGGTGGGCCCGCCCTGAGCACATTCTGCCCTTCCTCCTATGCACCGAGGCTCGGACTAAATCTGGTACTTCTGAACTCTGGGCAAGGCAAACGGGTAGTATTCCATTCTTCTCTGCCTTCGCATGGGTCTGATCATCGTCTCTTGTAGGACAGTCATTGGCCCCTTTCTTTACCAACTCCCAGGTGATATACACTCTGAGGTCTGGGGGAGTGGGTCAGTCCTTCTCTATGTTGGTCAGTCTTCTGATGATTACTGTCTGTGATGATAACCTCATCTTTGTGTTCTCTGCTCTGACCAGGGCAATGGCAGGAAGAAGCCACCCCCAGCCTGCAGGAACCAGGTGGAGGCTGAAGTCATTGTCCACTCTGACTTTAGTGCATCCAAAGGGAACCCCGACCTCCACCTCCAGGACCTGGAGCCTGAAGACCCCCTGCCTTCGGAGGCTCCTGACCTCACTTCGGGTGTCGTGGATCTAGGGCAAGGGGTAGACTGGCTGGACAGGGAGCTGGGAGGGTGTGAGCAGGTAACCACTGGGCCAGACAGACTTACCTGCCTGCCAGAGGCAGCCAACACTTCTTATCCGTACCCAGACCTCCAGCCCAGTGAGGCTCTGGAGGAGATCCCTGGGAACAGCTGCCAGCCAAAGGCCCCCTGCGCGCTAAGAACGAGCCCAGGCCTACCCAGAGCCCCAGTCTCCTCCTCTGCCTAGCTCCTCTACAGGGTGCAGTTGGGGGCGGGCTGGTATGTATCGTGGGACGTGGCTCATGTGGCAGAGTACGTACACATGTGTACCTGCAGGTCCTGAATATCATCAAGCCATTTGGAGCTTCCTGGGGTGCTTTGGCTGCGGGGAGAGGAAGAGATGGAGTACTCTCTCCCCCCACACTCTGTGACACATGTGAGGGACCTGTGAGGCATGGCCATATGTGATGTACACATGTGCACGTGCTGGCTGGTGAGCTGAGAAACCCCGGTCCAGGCAGTGGTCACTATGGCCTAACTGATCCTCTAGGTCAGGACAGTGGCCCAGAGTGGACAGTCCCCAGCCCTGTGGGCCCCCCACCTCCGCCACCTAGCTGTTTATTACACACTCTGAGAGTGTCTGCAATGCCCTGTCTGACAAAGACAGCCCTGGCCCATTTTCTGGTCGGGCTGGGTTGAGTGCAGTTGGCTCTGAATGCCCAACATTTCACTTGCATCACTCCCCACCTCCTGCGCCCCTGTGGGCCCAGATTGAGAGGGTGACTCTGGCGCCCCTCAGAGCAACTCTGCGTTTCATTCTGTAATTTGGGAAGTGCCTGGTTTTGGAAATCCGCTCGCTCTGGCTCTCCTCTCCTCCCCTCCCCTTCACTGCTCTTGTGCTCTGCCTCCTGTCAGCCTGCTCTCCCAGTTCTCCTGCCCTGCTCCTTCCCCCCCACCCCATTCTCTTTCCTTTCCTCTCCGCTGTCCGTCTGTTTCCTGTCTGTCAGTCTCTGTGTCTCTCACACCTCTCCCAGACTGCATCGTGTGGTTCACCTGCCTGGGTTCAATCTCTGCATCCTTCCCCAACAACATGACTACCTCATGTCTGCTTTGAGGCCATAGCGTGACTTCTGTGTCCGCCATTCACTTCACTCACCATCTTCCCGCCCCTCTTCTCTCAGTGCCGCCACATGCCCCCTCCCCAGGCAGACTGCTGGCCCCCAGTGTGGGTTTGGATACGACCTTCCAGTTTCCCTTGCATTTCTCTCTCTCCCTGAGATTGAGATAGGAGGATTCTCCTTGGAGGCGATGAATCCAAGTTCACACAAGGGGATTTCTGAGACAGAGAAAGGGGAGTGTGACCTAGAAGCTCAGGATAAAATGATTCCCTTCCTTCTAGGCAGGGAGGCAGGGTTGTTAGATGGAGGGGGTTGGGGACCTTCCTTCCCTGCTGAAGCCAAAGCTGGAGAAGGAGAGTGGGGATTAGGGGCACCACAGCCAGCAACTTCCCACTCAGTGCACATGGAACATGAGCTGATGGACTGGGGGGTGAGAGGAATTGCACCCTCTAGGTGCTGGAAGTGAGGTCTTTGCACAGGACAAGGGTAATTGGCTCATTTCATGTTTTTTTCTTTAAATTCAATCCTAAAGTCATTTTCTGTTGACCTGTCACACAGGGACAAGCTGGACTTCTATTTCCTGTGTAGAGGAGATGAGCTATTAATTTGATTTTGCACCCCAGCCTCTCATAGGAGCATAGAATGTGGGACTTTTCTCCCTAAATGCGTCTTTTTAACTGATTGGCACATCAAGGGTTAACTCTGGCTTCTGGGCCAAATTGGAATAAACCAATTTCTTTTTCTTTTTTTTTTTTTTTTTAAATGGTGAAATGTCTCTCAGCAGAGTTGCAGCTTCCTCAGACCCTTTCAGCATCTGTGTTTATCACACTCGGGCGTCACTCACGTTTGACACACGCACCTCCATTTCCTCCCCCGCCCCTCCCCCTTCTCCAGCCAGCCTACAGATAACGCTAAAGATTATTCATGCTGGTTTGTCTCTCGTTTGGGACAGAATTGTCACTTGTACTATTTCTGTAGCATTTGGCATTGCTGTAGCTAACACCACTGTATATGTTTCATCATTGCTCTGAAGGTCAAAAGCCTCGTTTTATTTCGCTGGTTTGATTTTTTTTTCCAAAAGGAAAAAAAATGCCCTGAATTAAAGGGCTGTTTTAGCAGTAGGCTCTTAGCATTACGCCACATAGTCATTTTTCATGTTCTGTTTAACAGGCACTGAGGCTCTGGTTTAAATTAAATAGCTGCAAATAAGACAATTTATAACCCATTAGGTTGGGTGGAAAATTGTTTCTCAAAAGCAAATAAGTAATAAATCTGGTATCTGCCTATAACTCACACTTGATAAGAAAGTGGCCATTACTCACTAGCCTTATATATGATTTGGGCCCTGGGTAATTTGGAAGTGTTAGGTTTGTGTCTTAGTAGCAGTATTTTTATTAGAAAAGAGTCTATTGGCCTTTTACAGGGTATTATTAATCCCTTTGTCACCTACCATCGATGCCTTACGTTTTTTGAGTCTCATTTAGAAACCTTCCTTTTCTTGATGCATGACAAGTATAATCAGCACCTGCTCATTTATTTGTCTGTATTTAGTTTATGCTGTATTATTTAATTATTTTTCCAGCATATTTTTCCCTCCTTACAAATATGATATTCTTTAGTGTTAAGCCAAGGCGTTGATCATGTATATGTCCCTATAATGAATTAATAAACTATTTTCCAAACACGTGGAACGACTAGAATTTCCTCAGCCTTTCTCCTCTAGAGAATGTATTTCCTGCCAGGAGGAAACATGCTGGATTTTGTGGGCAGAGAGCAGGTGGTCCTGGGAAAGAACTCAACTATCTTCCTCCTGCAACAGGCACTTAGGAAAAAGACTTAAACTTGGGAAAGATGCTTTCTTTGATGGCATTCTTTTAGGCTTTCTAGGGAATCTCTTTCCATCTGGGCACACATTTGTTTAACTTTCTTGGGTGCAAAGGAGGGAGTGAAGGATCAACTCCAGAGATTTGGGCTTAACAACTATTCTTCTGTATAACTCTGGTCTCCAGAGTTGCTCATGGCTGCATATTCACACATAGGGGCACTGTGCCCATGCATGCACACTCCCCTTCACCAACACCCTCGTGTCCATTAACTCAAACATGGGCACACAGCCACACACAAAACTCTGCACCCATGCCCCACATGCATCTCAGGATCATGGCTGGCAGCCCCTCTGCTAAGATCTTTACAGAGCCTGCTTGGTGTCTGCTTTCCTACTGAGGGAACCAAGAGTCAGGGGCTGCCCTGCCCAGGACCACCCCCAAAGTGGCTGGTGGGCCCGGACCCGTGTTAATTGACAGATCATAGGGAGAGATACACATTTTGCATGCAGCAGAATAGCCATTATTTGCATATCACTCTCAGACCAAGCGTTGTGATAAAGAAGAATTAAACACTTGTCAAAATGAATTTAAAATGACAGCAACTCAGGATACCGATTTGACCTCTCTGAGTCTAGGACAAGCCAAGATGGGGTTGTTGAGAATTCAAGCCCCGCAGGAGGGAGTTCCAGGACTTTGGGCCCAGAGGGGGGCCCCCTTCTCTCCCTTTCCTATGGCCAGTAGAGGCCCATCATTCCTGCCTTTGCTCACAATGAAATAGGTTTGGGGCTTTGATGTGTCCCCTGAATTTCTTTGGTGTGGCCCCTGACCCTGAATTTCTCCATTTCCTCTCATTGCTTACTCATATATGCCTCAAGCCGTGCCTCTCAGACTCATCTTCCAATTGTTAGCTACTGCAGAGTAAGGAGTCCCTGGGCTGCACAAACCCCATCATTAGTAAATTTATCTGATCTCTGGAGGCCTGCACTTCTTGATTCATTTGCACCAAAGTTCATATATGGTTAACACTCCTGACTGGAAGATTCCACAGTTGGTATCAAAAGAGAGACATAGTTATTCTGCCAGCCCAGTCCAATGCCACAGGAACAAATAGCTGAGTGAGGCAAAGACTACCCTCTTTAAATCTCCTGCTCCTAGGACTTAGTAGATGGACTAACTAACTCATCATGCTGGACTCAACAGATCATTTACTAATGAGTGACCAAAATAAAAGGTCTCCGAGGGCTAGCATGGGTATGTGTCTCATAAGAGGTGATATATAGCTTCTGTAAAATTCTTACTGGTTGCCTCACATGTTCTCTGACATGAAACACCTAAAATCTTCTTTGTGACATAGAAATGTTACTGAGAATTTTAACTTTCAGTTTGCTAGGTCATTTGTTAGGATCTGTGTTTTTAAAATATCCCTAGGGGTATTTTATCTTTATCTTTATCTTTCATATGAGCTCAGTGAGTCACTGCCTGGGTTGGCTGGGCTAGACAGCAGGCAGAACTGGGGTCGGAACCCAGGTTACTTCAGGGTTCTCATTGTCCTGTTGGGTCTGCTACCCCAGGGCCCTGGGAGAAGCTGCCTTCCTAATCCCTAATACCGCCGGTCCACCCAAGAGCCACAACTCTGCAGTCTAGAGAGACCAGTCTTGTAGCTAAACATCCTAGCCTTTGGGTGGCAGGACCAGAAACCATGGAAAACCGAACCTTTGACAAGTTTGTGCAGCTTTTAAGGAATTATCTCGAAAATAGACACTTGGACACGGTGGAGGAGGGCGCAGCAGAAAGAGTGGGGTCAGAGCAAATCTCATGGCTTTGAGGGTTTCTCCGCAGCCCGGACCCACTTGACAGTCTGCTGGGTCTCCACTTCCCCAGCTCCCCAAGACCGGGGCTGGCCCGCGGGCAGGGGGTACCGGGCAGCGGCCCGGGACGGCGCCTGCCGCTCCAGCCACAGTTCAAAGCGCAGGGGGCGCGTCCGCCGCGCAGCCGGGAATGTCCGGCCGCTTAAAGCGCTCGCCGGCTCTTTTGTTCCCCAGACCGGGCCTCCGGGGAGAGGGGCTGGGGGAGGGGACCGGGAGGGGACGGAAGGGGGGCGGCGGGAGGAGGGAGGAGGGCGGGGCGGGCGCGGGCGGTGCGAGTGCGGAGCGCGCACCCCGGGCGAGGCTGACAGATCACCGGGGTGGGTGCAAGATGGCGCAAGCGGCGCTCCCCCTGCGCCCCCGGCGCTCCTAGGCAGGCATGTGGCCCCAGCCCGCTGCCGCCCGGGCTCGGCCCCGGCCGGAGCCCCGGCCCCGGCCCCGGCGCCGGCCCCGCGGGACGCTGTGAGCCGCCAGAGGCCCCGGAGCCGCGCGTCGCCGAGCCGAGCGGACCGAGAGCCCCATGGCTGCTCCGCGCGCCGCGCCCCCGCGCAGCCCGCCAGCGCCGCGCCGGCCCCGGCTCCTACTGCCGCTGCTGCTGCCGCTGCTGCTGCCCGCGCCGAGCGACGGTGAGCACCCCGGGCGGCCGCGGACCGAGCCCCGGGAAGGGCGAGAAGGGAATAGGTGGGAGCTAGGGGAGGACCTGGGGAGAGCGGCGCGGACCTGCGGGCGGACTCGGGGCGGGAGGCTCTTGCCGGAGAAGGGGAGCCGAGCGGGACGGGGTGGAGCCGGGGGACAGGGCACTGAAGCGGGTGGCCGGACCGGCAGGGGGATGCTGAGGACCGGGCCCCAGAAGAGAGACTGCGATTCAGTGCGCTGCGGCTCCAGGACTCCGGCAGGACGCGAGCCCGGACCGAGAAGCGAGGAGCGCGGCAAAGCAGGAGCTAGGCGGGCGGGCGGAGTTGGGGAGAGGGGGAAACGACCCACGGGGCACAGCAGGGCTGAGTCCCGTCGGAGGGGCCGAGCCGGGTGGACCAGAGTAGCCCGAGGCTGCTGAGACCGAACGCAGCAGATGGGGGGTGGGGGGGGGAGACGGAGGCGGGTCCGAGAGGGCACGTCCTGGATTTGGAGCTGGGACAGGCACCCGGAGTGCGCAGCGGAGACCAAGGAAGAGGAGGAAGCGGAGTCCCAGAGGGCCGCGCCTGGGGAGGGGGAGACCTAAGACTGACCCCGCGAGCCGAGGAAGGGGAAGGGGAGCCGACTGAGAGGGAGAGAGCGGCGGGGTCACCACGTGTCCGCCCTTCCCCGGAGGGTGCACCGGCGGAGCGCCCCTGTCCCCAGCCTCGGGGATCTGCCCTTGTTGCTGCTCAGAGCTCCGTCATCGCCACCCTTTCCCTCTGTGGCTGTAATGGGCCCATCTCACGGGAGAGGAGTGCAAATCCAGTCCCTTCCCCTCCCACCCCACATTCTCAGCAGACACTCGCCCCGGCCGTATTCCGTCTGCACTCAGCTCCGGAGAAGGATATCGCGTCCGCATCTATGAGAAGAAACTTTATTCCTCAACAGCTATACCGGGGTTGGGTGGGGGCTGAGGCAGCTGAAACGCAGGGCGTGGGGAGGGTGCGTAGGGGTTCGAAAGGGTGTAAACCCTCAAATGTCTTAAAATATGACACATCCCTGTGTTTGGGGGAATCGTCTGTAACCCCAACCCCCCTCCTTCTTTCTCCCCACCCACTTTCCATCTCCCCCAACCAGGGAGGGCGCTGGTCTGTTGGGGAGGGGCCAGCTCCAGGATCGCTAGTTCCCTGGAAATGTGACTGGGGTCTGTGGCTGCCCTTTCAGACCAGGTGGGTTCATTCCTCCCGGAATGGTGTTGTAACTGGTCTGGTAAGTTGCTCGTTGGAGAAGTGGGGACTTGGCATCACGCCTGGGATTGGAGCGCTTGTCCTTCCTGTCGGGGTTCTCCTGATTCCCGGATCACCTTCTTCCCCTTCTCTTCTTCCAGCTGTTTTCTTCTACAGGAGTGGTGAGGTCGTTGAGAGTAAAGGTTCTAGAAAGCTCCCTCTCCCTGAAATTTGGGAGGTCTGAGTTGAAGCTTGGTATCCCCTCGGTTCTCCTTATGACAAAGGCAAAACAGCCAGAACAACCCAAACTCGGAACATCCTAGGGGAGAGGCAGGCGGGCTCCGCCATAGCCTAGCCTGTGCCTAGTACTGGACCCACACATCCTGCTCCTTGCCAGGCATCAGACCAGGCCTCAGATGGTTTTGCCAGCAAAAATAAGCAATGATTCATTACTATCTCACCGTATCTTTGCCTAGAACACCTACCTGTTCTCTTCCCCCCCACTGCCAAATGTTTGTTTATTTATTTATTTTAAGAGAGAAAAAGCCAGGGAGGGGCACAGAGAGAGGGAGACATTGAATCCCAAGCAGACTCTGAACTGTTGGCGCAGAGCCCAACATGGGGCTTGAACTCACAAACTATGAGATCATGACCTGAGCCAAAACCAAGAGTTGAGTAGTTAACCCAGCTGAACCACCCAGGCACCCAGAACTTCTACCTTTTCATAGTGACTTTGAGTCTGTTCATTTTGTTCAACAACTCTATGACACAAGCCGCATTATGTTCCTGATTTATTTTTTCTTAAGTATTTATTTATTTATTTATTTTTGAGGGGCGGGGGAAGGACAGAGAGAATCCCAAGCAGGCTCCGCTGCTGTCAGGGCAGAGCCTGATGTGGCGCTTGATCTCAGGAAACCGTGAGATCCTGACCTGAGCTGAAATCAAGAGTTGGCTGCTTAAACTACTGAGCCACCCAGGGGCCCCTGTGTTCCTGATTTAAACAGATGAGGCATGGGAAGCTAGGACAGGTTGAACACTTGACCTAAGGTCACACCCCGCAAGTCTGTGAGGCTTCAGCATTTCGCCAGAGTGACTACAAAAGTGGCAGCAACTGTGTTGGAATCAGTCTTACTACTTTTTGGATCTCAGATTTGTAACTGTCTCTGGCATCAGTTTCCTTATCTGTAAAAGAGGGAACGGTACAAATAATCTCCCTCTCTCTCTGAGATGGTCTGCTGAGTAAAATACTGCATGAGGCGGCACTTTGTAAGGCATAAAGTAAGTTCTATATAAATAGAGATTTGTGTTAGCATTACAGAAAGGTAGGGTGGGTTTGCAGATCTAGGGAACTTGGAATACCTGTGCATGGAGTTCTTCCTGCCTGTTCATTCGACACTGACCTCTCCTTTTCCTCTCATCTTCCTGGCCCCATACAGGTCTTGGCCACTCGGCTGAACTGGCATTTGCTGTGGAGCCAAGCGATGATGTTGCAGTCCCTGGGCAGCCTATAGTGCTGGGCTGCAGAGTGGAGGGGACCCCTCCGGTGCGAATCACCTGGAGGAAGAATGGGGTGGAGCTGCCGGAGAGTACCCACTCCACCTTGCTGGCCAATGGGTCCCTGATGATCCATCACTTCCGGCTGGATCGGGGAGGCAGCCCTTCAGATGAGGGTGACTATGAGTGTGTGGCTCAGAACCGCTTTGGGCTGGTGGTCAGCCGGAAGGCTCGAATCCAGGCTGCAAGTAAGTGGACACCCTTTACTGTTCTTTCCCAGACTGGGTATCCAGCGTCAGCCTAGGGGCTGGGGGCACGGGGAGCAGTTCTGTCTTCTGCAGCCTTGAGAAGAACTAATTTCTTAGCATGGGTCAGTTGAGAGGTACATAGTGATCATTCGTGGTGGTGGAATTATATCACATACTCATTTAATTGACTGGAATGTGATTTGACAAGAATGTAGCCAAACACTGTTAATGGGGAGAGGAAGAGGGTGAGCCTTATCCAACTCTTGGGTCAGTGTGTCTTAGCTTCCCTATGCCTGTGAGCACCCAGTCCATTGAGGAAGATTTTTGTGTTTAAAGAAACAACAGTCATACTTTATGGGTGATTTAAGAGAATTTCGAAGGGTAATTTGGCTACATGCCATTTTAAATTACGTGCTGACTTTCAAATCTTTTGGGTAGGATAAGATTCGCTATACCAGTAATGATATTCTGAAGCTTGTCCACAAGTTGTTTTACAAAAAAATACGGCAGAAGAATTATAGGGTTATCATAATGATGACATCACTCCCGTTCACCTTCCTGCTAATGTACTTGGGTTGTT
>CM053560.1:100745438-100920651 GCA_028646485.1 Cryptoprocta ferox | reverse complement strand
CCTTAAGTGTTTTTACATGAATGATCTCGTTCAGTCATCATCATGACCCAGGGAGATGGGCAGTGTTTGCCCCCCTTTTACAGATGACAACACTGGGACTTAGAGGGATTCCGTGACACTGCAATAGGCAGAGGAGTCTGACTGCGGTCTAGGCAGCCTGAATCCTACTCCCTCCCGCTGAACGCCTGTGGCATGCTGCCTCTTCCCTGGCTGATGGCTGAGTTTCTTCCTGGCTCTGAGGGCATTTGCACAGTTGCTGGGAATGGCTGGTGAGTGATGAATCGTTCTGAAGCAGGAGCCCTCTCATTGAGTTTAAGATGCCCCTTTGTTCTAAAGAAGGCTGATCCAGGCCCCCATATGGAGCTCCCTGGGAGGCAGCCCTGGACCTTGAGACAGAATCACTTCTGGCTCAGTGACCCCGCAACCCCAGCCCTGGGCGGTGTAGGGAAGGCTGGCGCAGCCCCTGAGCAGATGGCCGGGTGTGAGGAAGAGAAGCGTGGACGTGGACACAGGAGTGGGGCCCCCAGGGAGATCTGCCCATGAGAGAAAGACTTCTCAGGGAGATGACCCCCACGCTCTCACTGGCTTGTGTCAACACTGGTCCCTGCATCTCCGGCCTAGAATTCTGGGAGATAAATCCCAGGTGTTTATATATAGCTAATTGTAAATGTGCTTTTTCTATAAATGGTAATACCTTCAAGATGTTTGGTTTCCTTAAACTCCCAGAGTATCAGAAACTGAGCTGTGGGCAATGGCTGGGGGAAGGGCCAGTGGGTGAGGTCAGCCTAGTTAATCCTTTGGGGGTCTGGGGACAGCTGGGGGGTTGCCTTAGCACTGGCAGTCTGATGCGGCCTGTTTCTCCCCCACAAGGCTTGTGACCCCGTGGGGGAATGCTTGGATACCAAGCAACCGGGTGGCTGGATCTCCTTTTCTCACTTCACAAGCTGATGTCCCTAGAAACCTCCAAAGCTGATTAGCTGCCTGAGCTTTCTCCTTTGGTAATAACTCCCTGCCCATGTGCCTGCAGGCGCTGCAGATGTTGTGTGACACGGGAGGGTGCCTCGCTGAAAGGTGTGAGGAGCCCTCTGAAGCCCCCTGCTTCTGCCTGCTCTGGCGGGGGGGAGGGGGGGAGGCGGGGGCGCTGATGGGGAGGGGCCGTGCTAAGCGCCGCTCACAGACACAGTCCACCCTGCGGATTAGCCCACTGGGGCAGATAGGGGTCCAGCTCTGTGGGGGGCAGCTCTGTGGGGGGCATCTGAGCTTTGGGCCAGAGGCAAAGGCTACGAATGCCCCCGTTCCATTCCAGCCCCCCTTCCATTACAGCGGTCTCAGATGCTGTCATTAAAAGACGGCCTGGCCAGGGTGGGCTACACTGCAGGCTGATTCCTTGGGTGCTTCATGTCCAAATACCTCCTTTTTAGGATGGAGTGGCTGAGGGTCTTAAGACTATTCATGCGTCCCGCATGTCTGAGTTCTCTGCCCTACAGTTCCACGTGCTTACGTTTGGAGGCTGCAAACTGAGACATTTGTTAATAATGAGACAGACCCTGGAAAAGTTAACCTTTCTGGGGCCCAGTTTTCTCACCTGTGAAATATGCATTTAATCCTACTCTGTGGGATGATTGTAAGGACTAACACACCCCACGATTTGCCTGGCACATAGGAGGCGCTCAGTAATGGGAGCCAATACTGTATTCTTCATTTAAAGGTTATTTTACTGACATTGCCGGCAAAAGCAAGCTGCCTGACTCTGCTCCCAGCCCCCAGCTTTCTCCCTCGCTGGGATTCAGTTAGGAAGTACTCCAGGGAAATCTACCAGGGAGTGGAATTATTAGAGCCAGAGTGCAACTTGTTCTGTTTTAACTCCTTCCTGGGAAGGCCTGGGGATTCTCCCAAACCTCAAAGCATGGGCTGAAGCTGGGTTGGTCTGTGAGACCCTCCGCCATCCCTCTGGAAGGCGCTGGGAAAGGCATGTGCATCACGTGACCCAGTGGGAACATGTGAATTGGCTCACACCTGTTGAGGTCTCTGCCCCTGAGGTCACAGCCCCAAAGAGGGATGGGCTATGGGGAGCCCGGCTGGCTCATACTCCGTGGAGTATGCAACTCTTGATCTCAGGGTTGTGAGTTCGAGCCCCACGTTGGGTGTAGAGATATTTTAAAAATATAGTATTTTAAAAAAGAGAGAGAGATAAATGGGCTAGAAACAAGGAGGGGGGATGATTGGGGGACCCACCCCCCCACACCCCTCAGGCAGACACCCTCAGTCCCTGCCCTTCACTTCCTGCTCTCAAGCCCCTTGGAGAATTGAGGCAAAGATCTGTATGATCTAGACCAGGACTTCTCAAATCCTATTGTGCCCATGAAGTATGGGAAACTTGGTACAGTTCATATTTTGAATCAGTAGGTCTCAGCCAAGGCCTGGGGTTCTGCATTTCTAACAAGAGCCCAGATGAAACCGACTGATGCTGCTAGTCCAAGGTGCTAGAGCAGAGCCCACCCCCAGGTCATGATCACTGGTGTGAGGGGGTCTGTGCGTGGCACAATTGTCAGGGTGCCGGGCCAGAGGTAGGTGGGTTTGAACCCCAGCTCTGCCATTCATTGATGAGCCTCTTGAGGCTTTGTGCCCTCATCTGACAAAAGGGTCACAATCCCATCAGCCTATCAGGGCTGCTGAGGATTAAATGAGGTGATGGATGTAAACCCCTGGCACAGGGATGGACACCTAGAAAGTGATCATTAAGTAGTATCGTTAGTGCTAGGCAGTGACCACTAATTTAGGATGCGCTCCAGCCCATCTCCATGGTGGCCAGATTCTCAAAGAGCCAGGACTGCCTCCCTCCCAGCCTGGAGCAGCTGGGGCAAGTCCTGACTGGGCAGGCCCAGTGGTGGTTGTGAGGATGGGCTGTGGAAGCAAATATATCCCAACTGGATGACTTGGGCAAGCCACAAGCCACTTAACCTCTTGGTGACTTTATTTTATATATATAATATGTATTTTTTATCTTTTTAAATTCCAATGAAAGTTGTTTACAGTCCACTTTTTTTAAGGTTATTTATTAGAAATCTCTACAGCCAACATAGGGCTCGAACCCATGACCCCAAGATCAAGAGTCTCATGCTCTACCATTTAAGCCAGCCAGGAATCCCTTAACCTCTCAGAGTCTTTTTTTTTTTTTTTTAATATTTACTTATTTAGAGTTGGGGGGAAGGGACAGGGGGAGAGAGAGGGAGAGAGAGGATCCAAAGCAGGCTCCGTGCTGTCAGTGCAGAGCCCGACATGGGGCTCGATCCCATGAACCATGAGATGGTGACCTGAGCTGAGATCTAGAGTCAGACTCTTAACCAACTGAGCCACCTGGGCACCCCTGTCTCACAGTCTTTAAAATGCGGATAATAGTGCTTACCAAGGAGGAATGTTGTCACAATTACTGTGTTAGTATGGGTAAAGAACTTAGCACGGTGCGGAGCACCTAGAAAATGTTCCTTAAATATTAAGATTATGATTCTGAGAAATGAGAAATTCTGGGGCACATGGGTGGCTCAGTCAGTTAAGCGTCTGACTTCCGCTCGGGTCATGATCTTGAGGTTCGTGAGTTTGATCCCCGCGCCGGACTCTCTGCTATCAGCATAGAGCCCACTGTAGATTATCTGCCCCCCCCACTACTGTACTGTATGTTTAAAAATGGTTTAAATTACTAAAAATAAATAAATATATAAATATATATACAAAAGAAGAAGCGCGAAGTTCTAAGCTCCTCTAGTTGTGGTGATTCCAGGAAGGCCCCTGGTTGAGCCCAGACTCCTAGAAAGAGGCTGTGGGGGGTGGCAAGAGAGAGAAAGTCCAAGTCTAGTCTCCTGCTCTCTCCAGCCCAGTGAGTCACCTACTTCTCAAGGCCCTCAGGTACCTACTTCCAAAGTCCGATTCATTCTCAACCCGGCTGAGGGAAAGTGGTTTAACCAGCTACTCCGCAAGCCTCTTTTAGCAGCAAGATCAACAGTTGTGTGCATCTGAGGAAGGGTCAGGACATAGATCTGTGGAGCCAAGTTGGAGGGGGCTGGCGGGAGAACTATGGGCTGGGGCTACTGGGGAGTACAGCGTGTGCGGGGAGGTGGGACTCAGTGTATTTAGGGGACCCTAGAGTGTTTCCGGGGAGGGCAGTGGGCTGCAGAGGGAAGTGGTTCCTGGCACAGTGGCTGGTAACGTCAGAGGCCTGTGTCACCTGGAGGAGGTACACTCAGGCCTGGTGTATGGAACCCAGAACTCTCTGTCTCTTCTGGCTTTTCTCTCCTCCTTGAAGGGCAGCTCAGCTGAGGAAGCCTCCCCGCTGCCTCTCAAACACACACATCTGCCCACCCAGTAGAGCAGGAACCGGGTGTTGCTGAAATGTCACTGGTGTGATGAGCAGATGAATGGCAATGCCTAGACCTGCTCTCATGCCGGGCAGCTTGCCCCCCCGTACGTATGCCAGAGGTAGGTGCAAGTGGGTGAAGGTCAGACCCTTTTACATGCCAGTCGGTACTCCACACTGACACCCCTCTGACACTCCTGAGAGGCTGTGAGGTATGCTGGAAAGGCTTTTCCCGGACACCAGGAGTCCTGTGTGGCTCTGGGCAAGTCACTCACCCTCTCTGGGGTTTGCTTTTCTCATTGTAGAATAGAGCGGTTGGACTCTGGTTCATCTCTGCTCTAAGCTGTTAAAGCTTCCATGCCATCCAGCCAGTCCTTGGGATACGCTTGCCTCTGCTGGGCCTTTTCCCAGTCCATTCTTGCCCCTGTTTGTCCCTTACCCGATCCCTCCCCAAAGACCACTTAGCTTACAGTAATTTCTTCTTCCCCCTCCTTGGGGGGGCGGGGCAGTATTTGCGGTCTGTGGCATTGAGGCTCAACCTTTCCCTCAGTGATGGCTGCTTACACTGTTAAGTAACTGTTTTGGGGCTGGGTCTTCCATCTGTCTCCTCGACTAGATTTTAAGTTCCTAAAGGGTATCTCTTTTGTATTTCTCACATCCCCTGCCTGTGGAGCTTGGTAAAAACTAAATGAACATGTGGGTCTCCGGGTGCAAAGCTCTGTCTCTCTTGTTTCTCTTGCCACTTCTCTTTTGCTTCCTCCCTCTCTCTGTGTCTCTTCTGGCTTTGTAATTGATAGCATAGCTCAGAGGAACAGAAGCTTGTGAACAGGGCAGATCGACGGGGGAATATCACACACTCAGGGCACGGTCGTGGGGCGGTTGCTGCTGCATGTTTATCTCCAGAGGAGCTGAGACTCTCCCTCACCAGATGGGGCATGAAGCGGAGACCAAATTGCTTGGTACCCTTCATGCCTGGGTCTCGGGGTCCCCCGCCTTGGACTTTATTCCCTGGCTGGATGAGGCCCCTGTCCCTAGCCACCTTGGCCCCAGCTGAGGGGGGAGGGCCCCGCTCCCCCCCACCCGCAGGACTTGAATGTGGAAGTCGAACGCTTCTGGTTCCCACACCTTGGCTCCACTGTCGCAGGCAGCCAGCTGGCCCCTTGAACACAATGTGCAAATCTCCTCTGTTCCTGTTCCCGGCATTGTCCGTGGCCGGGTGCCTTGGCTGGGAATGTGGGCCGGTGAATAGGAGAGGCATTTGCAGCCTGCAAATGAAACAGGCCCCCAGCCCCCCTTAACCCCCTGTTCCCTCCCCACCCCCAGGGAGAAAGGACTTTTTCACTCCTGGCTTTCTTGTATTGCCTTTCCCTCTCCTCTCTAGAGTCCCTGCAGGCATGTGTGTGTGTGTGTGTGTGTGTGTGTGTGTCCATGTAAGAGAGAGAGAGAGAGACTTTTCATAACAGCTTGAAGGCTGTTCTACACTGCCTTCAAAAAAGTAGAATGGAACAGAATGGCACCCAGGATGGAAAACCAAAGAACTCACTGCTGTCTTTGTTTAAACTGGACCAAGTGATTCCAAAAGTGTCTGCCTTGTGTAAATAACCTATGGCACCCTCAGATTCTCTGGCCATTGCCTTGTTGCAACAAGGAATGTGGAGACCAGTAGTGTGTGTGTGTGTGTGTGTGTGTGTTGCCACGTGAACCTGTGCGGGTACCTGAGCATACAGGTATGTGCCTGAAGGATGTGCATGGGGCCCAGGATTGGGGTCTGTCTCTTCTCCAAGGGCTCTGCTCTGGGAACCCTGCTTCCCTTGGACACTGCGGCCACACTGGAAGGCTCGAGTGCACAGAACAGGTGCAGGGCAAGAGGCAGTGGTAGACAAGTTTTAGGTCCTGTGAGGACTGATACTTACCCAGCCAGCTGAAGTGAGAGAAGAAGGAAGCAAGCCCTAGGTCACTGGTGGAGGGTGGGGGCTCACCTTATGGGCATGTGGTCACAGCTATAGCACCTTGGGAGCCTACGCCGTTGTTCTTATTTATTCATTAGGTGGGTGCCAGCAATCCAGCTGCGATCCCAGCCTGTGGCCTGTGCTGCTCCACACCCCCACGAAGAACGGCTCTTTGATTTCTGGCTTGTTCCCCCCCGCCCCCAACTTTGTTCACCCTGCTCCAAGAAATGCTAACTCTTTGTGACTGCCCTCAAATATAAGGGAAGGACAGAAGAGAGATGGGAGCAGCCCCAGCGGCTTCCTGAGGAGGGGTGCCTGGACACGTGATATTGGCACCAGTGAGGGTGGGAAGGCAGGAGTTGAGCAAAGGCGGACCCTGCTCTTGGCCGGACCCCAGACGCCAGGGAGATGGAGGGAGTGGAGACCGTAGGCTTAATAGCAGCCAGCCAGCCACCAGATTCAGGCCCCGGGAGGAAAACTGGATGCAAAGGGCTCACATCCCAGCTTCTCCCACCCACTTTTGTCTCTCTCGTCTCTGGATCTTGGTTCAGTGCCCTTTGACACTCTCACAAACTGCCCTCCACCTCTGCCTTCTTGCGAGACCACGCTTAGGGTCTTTGTCTTTATCACCCCTCAGCCCTTGCTTCTCCTGCCCTGTCCTTTCTCCAGCTCCTCTCTCTATTGTTCTGTCCTTCTTCCTGCCTCTTTCTCCGATTGTGGCAATTCCTATGTCCACCATCCTCTGCTCTGCTGGGAGAGAGATCCCTCTGTTTTGGGAGCAAAAGTAGGTGAGCACAGGCCTGGGCACAGAGAAAGAGACAGGAAGAGGAGAGACTGAGAGGGTGAGGTTCAAAGATGACCCCATAGGAAAGGGTCCATGGCCTCCCCAGCAAGTCAGAGCCCCCTGGGGGCAGACCTTCCCTGGGAGGAATCTGAGAACACTGGCCCCTGCTTGGGGCCTGTCTCTGAGCCCGGACACTGACCACGGTGGGTGGTGGGGGCAGCCCTAGGCCGCTCTCTGGAATGCTGGTGTTGGGTTGCAGTGCAGATGGGAGCAGTGATAATGGGCAGGAACTGGACTTTCTGGTCTGGCTGCTGCCCCAAGGCCATTGGAATGTGAGGGGGGACTAGCAAGAGGCTCCAGGGCCCTAGGGTGGGCGGACAGAGACCAGACCACCTAAATGGAGAGGAGGGGCGGACCACCGTGAGAGAACCAAGTCCTAGCTCTTTCACCAAGTTGCAGGCTACAGCAAAAGAACCCTTAAATTCCCAACCTGTCTAGGACCTTGGAGGGCTTCCCAGCCTCCGGTGGGATCACAGGCATCCAGAGCAGTGAGACAAACTTTGGGGCTCATCTAGTCCACCATTCTCATTTTACAGACTTGAAAACTGAATCCCCACGGAGGTAACCTGTCCAAGGACTCAGCTAGTCCTCCAGGCCGGGGCAGGTGAGAGAACCTCTTGGGTGCATCATACCTCTCGCCTTCCCAGGTGCCTCTCACATTAGGGAAGGGAGGGATCTTTTTATATGCTCCTCCCCAAGGGGAAACTGGTACACATATATGTATATTTCTGTTTTTCTTGTGTCCTGCCTTGCCCCAGGCTTTATCTGTGGTTGTAGTTCTGGACGTGAGCGTTAACCAGCAAACCTTGGGTGTGGGCTCCTGACATCCATGGCGTATTTCAGGGGCCTCCAAGTTTCCAAAGCACATTGGGCGCTGAGCTGAGTGATTTGAGGGCTACCTGTGTGCTGGCACTTGTGGTGAACTAACTAGTAGAAGTATTGCTAGTAATATGGGGGCTGTGCTGTCCTAAGCCCTTTATGTATTAATGTACTTAATTCCCACAACATTTGCATTAATAGGTATTACTAGTCCTATTTTACAGATGAGTAAACAGAAGGCCAGAATGGTTAATTAACATGCTCAAGGGCACAGAGTAACTAGGGTAGCTGGGATTTAAACCAGGTCCGCCTGACCCAAAGTTCAATGGCCTGGGGATCCTTACAGGGAGCTAGAGTCCCTTGAGAACATAATCAGAATTAATGCCTCAGAAATAGAGCTGGGTATAGTGGCGCCTGGGTGGCTCAGTGGGTTAGAAATAGAGCTGAGTACCAGGGCACATACAGAGTGGAGGCAAGGAGTATTGGGAGCCAAGAACAGCCTTGAACCCTGGCTTAACTGGGAGCCACTTCCAGGGTGGGCCAGGTGGGGCTACATGCCCCCCACCCCCAGCGGCTGCTGGAGGCCCATGGTGTGGTGGGCCAGTTAGGCTGGGAGGCTCTGTTTCTCCAGATTGTCTGGGGAAAGTCTGGTCCTACCCTTGAGGTGGGGCAGGGTGTAGGGTACAGGCTCCTGGAGGGAAAGGAAGTTGGGAGGGTGCTGGGGCTGCTGTCGGTGGAGGTGGGAGTTGCTTCTTCCCGAGGAGGAAAGACAAGTTCCCCTCCCCCGTGGAGCCCCCTCAGCTCCCTTTCCCTTTCTTGTTTCCGCATAATGACGCTGATTGCTCCACATCTGTCATAATTACTCTTTGTTTGAAAATTCAGAACAAATCACAGGAGAGGAACTGGTGTGGCTAGAGAAGGATCCGTCTCCCCAGGGGTCCTGTTGGAGGGGGGAGGAGGAGTAGAGAAGAGCCCTAATCAGCCTCCAGGAGCCAGGCTGCTGATTGTCCTTGTGCTGTCCCCTTGCTTGGGCAAGGTGGCCTAAGCCTCATGGAGTTACGTGCCTCTCCCCACCCCCACCCCCAAGGCAAGGCTGCGGGGCCCCTGCCTGCTGTGAGGGCTGGGGGAATCTGCCCCTACCCCAGCCTGGAGGAGGGATCTGCGTTTGGGCCCCTGCCCTCCTGGCCCTGAGGAACAATGGGTTGGATGGCAGGATTCTTGGTAACCCGAGCAGCACAGCAGGGAGGGGCAGGCTGTGCCTCCTGGAAGGGTGCAGGGGACCTTACAGGCAAGGGGAGTGGGACAGTTGTTGCAGGGGTCCTTGGATCAGGGTGGGCAGGTCTTGGGGTGACAGCCAGGAATGGGACGGGTACTTCCAGGAAGCACAAAACCAGATCCTCTTGGGATCCAGCAGCAGCCCTGGGTGCTCAATGCTTCCTCATAATAACTCTCTGGCAACCTGCTCTGAGTCCTGGTTCCTGGTCCCTCTCCCCAGCCTGTAGGCTCTTTGTCTGGGGAGGCTGATGACTCCTGAGGCATGGGCTCTGGCCTGTGGCCCTGCCTGCCATGGATATGCCTCCATGTCCTCTCCCAACCTAGCCCCTTCCCACCTGGAACTGTGTCTGCAAAGACTCTGCACAATTTTGTGGGGAGAAATCAAGGACAACCTAGACTTCGTCTCCAGACCCCACCTTTAATAAAACTCCACTCGCTGTTGCCATGGGACAGCAGTGGGACCACAGGCACCCTCAAGGAGCTAAAAAGCCTGTGGGAGATGCAGATAGATGTGCACTGAGGACTGGCTCGGGGTTGGCACTTTCTTCCTTCTCTTAAAGCTGCTGGCCTCAGTCTGTCTGTGTGGGAAATGGGAGGGAGCACTGACTACCCTGCCTGGTCTTTGAAGGGGAGAGAATGGGTAGGATCCAGGCATTTGTGGCTGTAGGGTCCCGCCCCTCCCTCCCCATCCACCAAAGGAGGCACCCTTTATTCAGGCTTTGGTGGGCTTTGGTGTCAGCAGGGCAGAGAAGCTGGAGGGAGGGCGGAGACCTGAAGACAGGGCCCCAAGGAGGTGCCTGGTGTGCACTGGTTTGGAGGGGACACCTCAGGGCACGGCTACTGATTGAGGGTCATGGAACGTGCCTGGATCTTGGATCGACTCAGATACCATTATCCTTACTTCCGTGCTCTCACTGAACCCCACCTCCAGCTTTTAAAATGTTCACCTCACCCCTGTGTGACTTTGGACTCATCAGTTCCTTGGCCTCAGTTTCCTCATGGGTGGAAGGTGGTGTGACAAGCACCAGATTAAAAGATTCCTAAAGTCCCTTCTCACTTCTGTGGTTCGGAGACACTGACTTGACTTTGTCTTGCACAGCGTCCCTCCTCCCCACCCTTCCCCCTCCGTGCCCCTCTCCAAGCTCACTCCAGCTCTCTCCTCCATCTCCCTCTCTCCGGCTCTCCTGGCGCGTCGGGCTTGGCCTCCTCCATTTTTAAATGTCAGGATCGAAGTTTGGCAGAGAAGCTCTCTGGTCCTTCTCCCCCGCTCCGGCCCCCCTCCTCCCTCCTGGCCGCGCACGTGTCCCGAGTCCCAGGACTGCGGGACCGGGGCCGGGCCCGCGGAGTTGCGGAGGCGCGCGCTCCAGGAGCCGGGCCGCGCGCAGGGACCGGCTCCCTGCCTCGCCTTGGGACGAGCGAGGGCAGTGTCACGAGAAGAGGAGGGACGTCCCCACCCCGGGCGCTCAGCTTCTCGCCCACGCCGGGCCGGGCCGGGCGGGCGGGCGGCAGAATCAATGTGCATTCAATTAACCCCGCGCCGTGCAGTCGCCGGCTGCAGTGCCCGACGTGTCTGTGTGGGTGTGAGTGAGGACGTGCGTGCGCATGCAAGTGTGAGCGTACGTTGTCTGTGAATGTGCGGGTGCTCTCGCTTCCAGGACTCCGTGCCTCGGGGCCCCTACCCCCCTTGGGCTGCCCTGGCCAGGGTGGGAAGGGACCTTTGACCTGGTAACTTGGGAACTCACCCCTACAAACCTGGAGCCTGGAACTGGTCTCGGGGCGTGAAAATGGAGAAGAGCGGAGGTCTGGAGGTCCCCTCACCTCCCCATCGTCTTGGGGTTTTAACCAGGAATTTCTGACAAGGGGCTAGAGCTAGACAAAAGTTTGTGGGCAAATCTTTATAAACGGGCCAGTTCTAGGAGAGAAAGAAAGCAGAGAGGGTCCCAGAGCCTTTACAGAAGGGCGGACTTGAACTCAGGGATGAGTGCTTGGCACCCTGACAGTGCTTGGGGGTGATCGCACTCCAAGGTAGACAGGAATGGGGAATGAGCCAGCTCTCCCGTGTTGCTCATTCACGCTGACCCTACTTACCCCTGTTCCGCAGCCTACTACCCATGTTTCTCATATCACTGCTATGGAAACTGAGGCCCAGAAAAGAGGGCTTTTCCCCAAGTCCTGGGTGTATGGAGCTGGGACACAAGGGGTCTGATGTTCTTTCCAACATGCTGATTGGCCAAATGGGACTTGCGCTCTGATTCAGAGCCAGGATCTTAGGAAATTGAAATCCAGTATTTAGCTTGTGATAAACAATCCTCGGATCTTTTTCTGTCATCTTCACATCTGGTCTGTTTTTTCCTCACATCCCCTTTTGGGTTACTGTTTTGCCCCTTACATTCTGGCTTGTATGGGATGTCCCCTACTTTTCTGCAAGGACTCCTTTCACCCTAATTTTTTTGAAGTCCCTTAAAAGCGTATTTCAAACCTCAAGCACCTTAGAGAAGCCCTAATTTAGTCTCCCTCACAGATTGGATTAGAATATGCTTGATTCCATTATGTCAGATCACCAGTAATATCACATAGAATGAGCCTCACGATTGAGCCTATTTGATATTCCTGCTCTCCTGTGTTTCTGGTTTTGCTTCTCAAATCAGTCATTTTCCCATCAAACTGTGACAAAAATCAAGATCATTGCAAGCAAGCTGGCAAACGTATCATGGATGGGATCAAGGCTTTCCTGAAATAAAACAATGCAGTATTTAGTACATCAATTAAAGAAGCTTTCATGGGGCTGTATGCGCAGCTTTGTGTTTTGGAGGTGGGGGGAATTAGGAGACACAGTCCATTCTGGGACACTGAGTATATAGTTTGTCCCTCCCACTGGTCTGCAAACTCTTTGAGGGGAGGGACTAGTCTTTGTGCATATTTAGTGCTGAGCACAGTGCTTGACCCAGAGTTCATGCCCAAGAGGATGAAAGACTGGGGAGCCACGGGTCCCATGAGAAATGGGAGGCTAGGAATACCTCCTGCCTGCTGGGAGTCACTTACCCCCTGGGGCCCAACAGCCTGGGTTGGAGGAGGACAGGTAAAGTTGAATCAGAGATTATTCCTCCAGGGCCTAAAGGTGCGGTTTTGCCAAGCCATTCTCCACTAGCTTCTGAGTCCCTATTGTCAGGAGCCGAGAGTGGTCATGTCTGCATCTATGTCCTATGTCTCCCAACCCAACCTCTTCTGGTCTTAAAGGGCAGCACCCCTATCTCCCTCTTCTGTTCCCTTCCTTGAAATATTCAGCTTCCAAGGTCCCACCTCTGGCCATCTAGGGTTAAGTGAGAGATTTGGCTGAGCCCCAGGTGCTAGTACTTAGTGCTGAGTGGGAAGGGCTTGGCCTGGCAAGTTCACACCTCGGTCTTGCCACCACCGGGGAGGTGGCTACCAGTACTCTGTCCTCGGTCACCTGAGGGTGGGACACCCTCCCAGGCAAGCTGGAGAAAGTCCCAGGATGCCAGACCAGTGGCCTCCCCCCCAAAAGAGCTAACGGGCATCCCCCTGCTGTCCAGCTTCCTGTGCATCCCCTTTGGAAGAGCTCTCTCTGCAAGTACATGCCAACCTTCCTGTTATGTTGAAAAGTCATAACCATGATAACAGAGCCCCCTGTGAACATTCACATGCGGGAATGGAGAAGAGGGAGAAGGCACACTGTCATCATGATACTCATTATCTATCAGAATTCTCACCCATGGAGGGCTATTTTTAAAGTTGCTTACCGTGTTCGGTTTGGGGAACGAGAGATGTGCAGAGAACTAGGCTTCCTTTAAAAGCACTTTTTCAGCTGTAAGTATTGAGTCTCTAATTTGGGCCTGGAGTGTCGGCTTGCTTTTTGAATAATGGATCATTTTCCAAAGTATAATTTATCTGGGGATTAGACATTCAGGCACTCTGGCTGAAATCTGGGCAAACCATAAAGGCACACATATAGGGATAATTATATTTGTAGTTTCGGTTTGAATGGTCATTTTAGTCTTTTAAAATGAAGCTAGTGGCCTGTATAGCATTAGAATGATCTTTGATCTGCTAACTACCTTTTTTTTTTTCCCTTTCAAGCTTTTATTTAAATTCCAGTTAGTTAACTGGTATTAACTGCCTTTTGTTTCCTTGGTTAAGTCCTTTTTTCCCTCTAGATCAGGGGATTGGAAGCATCATTCCTTAGAGTCCCTGGGTCTGTGGAGGGGGCACAGGGGCTGGAGATGGGGGAAGGGGGGACACAAACTGGTGAGGCTTCAGGCCTCCCACATTGACCCCATCCACAGCAGCTCTGCTTTATCTTCTTGTTTTGTTTTGGAGTTCTCTAAACCAATTAACCAGGCAGATCAACTAACTAGGCAGATTGGCCTAAGCAGGGAGTAGTTTAACAGCAGCAGGTGCTGTGCTACCTAGCAAGCTTAGTTCTAGAGCCTTAGGCAAAAAAAAAAAAAAAAGACTCTAACGTAAAGAGTTAGGAGAATTATAAAGAAAAACATTATGACCCCATCTGAGGGCATGACCAGGGTTAGAGTAAACCTTGATTCAGGATTGAGTCAGAAAAACAATGAACTATGCTTAGATTTTCCTCTCCTTTAAAAGCATGCTTTTCACGTATCACTGTTACAGCTAGTGCTTGTTAATGTCAAATAGGGTCGGTCGGTCAGAGCGAGGAACAGTTTTGACTCAACAAGTGTTTTCCATTCTGTAATTTATTCTCAAATAAGTGGATGAATGGGTAAGTGGATGGTTGGTTCTGTTAAAGAGTCTGGCTTCGGGCTGCCTATAACGAATTTATAATCTAGTTTATAGTCTACTTTATAATCTAGACAATTAGAAAAGATTGCAGCCTCAGAAAGAGCTCTATGATATGCACCAAATCAGTGGTGCTAACTAAGGGCTGCTGGTTCCGCCCAGCAGCCTACTGTTGATCGGAGCAACAGACCAAATCCTTTTATCATTTGATAAGCTTGATAGGACATTGAAGCATATGTACAACATTCTTCCTTTAGGCAGAAAGAGTCTAAGATCCCATCAGGAGGGACGAGGAAGTACGTGCTTCCAGGAAAAGGGTATGTGGCATTGAGGGATATTAAAACAGCCCAATTCTCCTATCAACAAATCTCAAAGAGCATCTATCCTGTACCTCCTTGCCTCTGAGCTAAGGACTCAGGAATAGAAAGATAAGACACTTCCTGATGTTGAAGGATGTAATTTCCTGCTCCCTCCCCACTAAAAAACAAAACAAAACCAAAAAAACCCCACCTTACTTGGTGGTGATGGTAAAGAGAAGGGGGCCTGATTGATACAGTCCACAGGATCTGTTGAATGCGTAAATAGTGAGCTTCATCGGCTTGCCCATCTGCATGGCCATTTCCTTTAGTTCTGATTTCTCAGCTGAGCTACCTTATATCCTTATTCTTAAAAGATGGGGAAGGTTGCCTGAGGCAGTAGGGTTTCTGATGCTGAGTGGGTTTCCACAGGCACGTGGCTGGAGCTGCAGCCTTCCCCATGAGCCCCGCCCCCCCCCCCCCCCCAGACTCAGAACAGTGGCCTCCTTGCATGGGGCACTCCGTCCCCATCCCGGGGCTAGGCTTTGCAGACCTTCTATAAATCGGACCTCTCCTTTCCAACCATTTCCCTCTTCCTCCCTGAGGAGGCCAGTCCCTCCATCAGTCCAGGCTTCCTTCCCCGTCTCTCCGGAGTCTCCCTCTCCTGCCTCCTGTAATCGTCTCTCCAGCCATGCCCCGAACTTCCCCAGCCCTGTGGGTTGATGGCACACAGCTGGGCACCGAGGCGCGCCGAAATAGCGGCTCCCTCGCCAGGTGTCTCACGTCTTCCGACATCATGTCTTCACTACATCTGATCGGGTCGGTGAGCTCAGGGCCAAGCCTGGTTTTCGGGGCTGCGCGAGCCCAGGAGGCGCCCTAAGCACCTGCGGGTGGAGAAAGGCAGGTGAGGAGCCGGTGGTGGGGCGGCAGGGAGCCCGGGGCGGTTGCACCGGCCCGGCTTCCTCAGTTTCCCCCGCGGCCGCAGGGGCCGGGCCCAGCTTGGGGAATGTGCGCCGGAGGGGGCGGGGGCGGCGGGAAATGGTGCCTCGCTCGCCCCAGCGACATCAAACCCTCGTTTGGCGTGCGAGGACAATGGCTGTCTTATTTTCTCCATTCGCCGCGCACAATGCCGGATTCTCTCATTCACCCGCGGCGGTGCGAGCGAGGTAATTAGCCAGCGCCATTCAGCGCGGACACTACCGCTATGCGGGGGGGCGAGGGCGCCCGCCCCGCGGGGATTAGCGGCGGGTCGGGGTGTGCAGCTGCGGCCACTTCAAAGGGGCCCGGCGGCCCGGCCGGCTGTGGGAACCGGCGCGGCCGCCCGCGGGAGCCGCCCGCCCGCCCGCCCGGCCCCGGGGCCGCCGCGCGCCGGACGCCGCGCTCCTCCCGACCCGGCCCTCGCCCGCCGGCCGGGGGCCTGCCCGCGCCCGGAGCTCGGCGGCCGCTGTCGCTCCCCATCACACTGCCACTTTCATCGGGACCTCGAGGGCTTCTTTCTTTCCAGTCCCGGGAGTCAGAGGGCACGGGGCGGGGAGGAGGGGGGAGGAGCGAGGGGGATGGGAGCTTGACACAAAGCTCTGACCTCCGAGGAGAGGAGCAGATGGTCCCACTTACTCCTGCCACCGAGAGAGCGCGGCTCTCAGGGCCCCAGGCTCGGGGCGCTGACCCCGCCCGCCATCCCGGGGACTGAGCTGGGGGCCCCCGCGGGGGCCGGGCTCTCGCACGCTCCTCCACCCTCCACCCCCCATCCCCCGCCGCCCACTCTGCGCCTCGCCTCGTGGCATCGGAGTCACACGGCCCGGACCAGCCGGCCTCGAACAAGGCTTGGGGGGTGGGGGCCAGGCCTGGCTGAGAATCTGCCCTTGTGGGATGCTGGAGCCTTAGGGAAGATCAGATTCTCTAGAACCTGCCAGACCAGGGGTTCCCAATCCTGGCGGTGCATTCGAGACACCCTGGTGAGCTTTAATGGAGATGCAGATTCCTGTGCATCCAGGCCAGACCAAAGGATCTGAATCTCTGGCGGTGGTGTCCGGAAACCTGCACTGTTACCCAGCATCCTAAGTTATTCTGACACACGGCCCAGTGTGAGAACGCTGGTGGCCCAGTCTAACTGCCTCATTTTCGTTGAAGAAGTTGAGACTCAGAGGAGTAACTTGCCCAAGAACAGACACTGGATAGTAGTGGGTTAGGGACTTGGGTGGAAGAGAAGATGATGGGGAAGGACCCGCCAAAACCATATGCCCCTTAAAGTCAGCATTCAGGAAATAGTTTATGAGGAATTATTCTTTGCCTAGTATTTGTTTTAGGTGCTCGAGGTAGAAAGGTACCGTAGACCGTTCTCAGCAAGAGACTCATAGGCTAATAAGTAGATTGGTGTGTGAACAACGGACTCTCATACAGTCCGATAAGGACAAGGAGAGAGGCACAATTAATTCTGCCTCAGGAATGTGGAGGATGGGGGTGCTGGTAAGAGAGAGGAGCAAAAAGTTCCAGGCAGAGGGGACAGCAGGATGCAAAGAAATAGCACTGTGAGCATCTTTCGTATGTCCGGGGAGGGCAGCCTTGCCTGACATGGTCAGAGCACAAACCACATGAAGACAGAATTAGCTAGCATTTGAGGCTAGAAAGAGCAAACAGAACCCAATAGTGAAGACCTTGAATGCCATCTCAAGGAGAGTGCTTTGATTCAAGGCAATAGAGAACCACCAAAGGTGTTTGATCATATTGGATGTTTAGGAAGATAATTATGGCTTCGGGTTGAGGGAAGGAGAGAAGGAAGGCTGTCACAGAAACAACTGAGAGTGCTCAGAGCCTAAGCCAAGTGAGATGCAAAAGAAACCATACACCTGGTTTTGGTGACCAGTTTGTTGTTTGGGAGAGAGAGAGCAGGATAGGGCAGTAACCCCTGGGTTGGTTTGTAGCTTGAGCAGCTGGTGCAGGGTGCACCTTTAGTAAGAGAGGGAGAGGAAGAGGTTAGAGGTTAGGGGCGGGTGTGGTGAGGCCTTTGAATTGATGGGAAAGCTTTTGAAACCCTCTTGGGAAGATGGTTCCCAGGGCTTTGGGAGACCTCTGACAACTGCTGGGTGGTAGTGGGATTCCCTGCATAAGTGTATTTCCAAGAATCGGGAGTCCCACAGCAACCAAGAAACTCTGTGATCCTCCTATGGAGTGTAGGCCTCCCTCTTCCTCAAACGGAAGAGGCTTATGCTGGAATAGGAGAAGGGCCTTTCATGGATGCAGACAGGACCACTTCATCCAGTGTGATCCTAGAATGTTAATGTTGGTGTGGACCTTAGAGGTTATCTTGTCTATCCTGGCCCACTCCCATTTTACAGATGAGAAAACCAAGGTTGGCATCGAAGGGTCACATAGGGAGTCTCTGACAGAGCCAAGCATGATCCTGGGTCACCTGTCCACTACCTGACCCCTGCAGGATTAGTCCCTACAAAACCTAATATATGGCTCTGGAAATTTAGGGGAAGTATCTGTTTTTGTTGAGTTGTCCTTTGTCCTCATGGTCATGTGAAAGCAATTTACTTAATAGCTCCAGCCTGGGCCGCCTAACCAGACGCCCTTCCGGGAGGTGAGAGAGATCCGGTGTCTTGACCAGAATGACGGGAAGTTAAGCATGCTGTGGGCCTGGGCAGGTTTACATAAGGAAGATTGGTGACCCTGACACGGGCAGAGACGTGCAGTCTGTGGAGAGGGGCTCTGCTGAGCCTGGACATTCTCAAGTGCAAGGCAGAGAGGGATTCCCCAGTTGGCTCCTGGCCTCTGACCCTGTACTCCTGGCTGGGGCTTGGAAGCAAATGTGCCTTGAAGGCTGAAGCTGGATGAGACTTTATATCTTGTCCAACTCAACTCCCTAATTTTACAGAAGAGGAAACAGAGGCCCAGAGAGGGGCTTTGGTTTTAGCAAGACCATACATCCAGTTATGACAGGACTGAGTCCGTCTCACAACTGCCCCTCCCTTTGGCACTTCCTTCTCTCCCACCCCCACTCACCCCACGGAAGCCACTAGTATTTCACAGTGCCTTGCCCTCCCTCCCCAAATCAGGAAAATAAATTACTCCTCTATCTTAGAAGGCCCAACCCTCTCAAAGCCATGCAGCTCCGTGTCCTGGATTGCTGATTTGGAAATGCTCAGGGAAGAGCTACCCTGGGACAAGTGTTTGGGTTGTTTCTTTACCTGTGTTCATAGAACTTAGGAAGCATGTGTGGGCTCCTTGACCATTAGTGGGACGATAACCCTGCCTTATCAAGGTGCTTGTCTGCATTAGTTACAGTCTGAGATCTGCCCTCAAGCCCTGGGGGAATTCCATTAGCAAGGAGCCTGCTGTGGCCTGGTGTCTCTGAATGTGAGTAGGCATGGGATGCTGTGGGTCTCTGTGTTTTTCTGTGAGAGGGTCTGCAGGGATCATCAGTTCTGCATGCACCCCAGTTCTCATGCAGGGAAAGAGCCCTGGGCGTGGAGTTAGGCCGCTCTCAGTTCAAATGCCTGCTTTCACATCACTAACTGGCTGTGTTACTTAACCTCTCTGAGCCCCAGAACGGGTAGCAATCCCCACTTCTTGGGGTTATGCTGATTTAACATGTAACCTTTGACCATCAGAGGCTTCTGCAGGTCTGTTTTTCAGGGCGGTATTAACTGTGATAGTACCTGTGATCCTGGCCCTGTGCTTGCACCCTTCTGGTATTTCTTAGGAGCTTGGGTGGGGACACCTAAGGACAGGGCCTGTGGGATGGAAGGCATTTGCTTGTGGGGTACCAGAACATCCTCTCTGACACATTAGAAGTCAATAAGCGTCAGTCGAATGAATGCTTAGAGTCAACTCTGTGGGTCTGCTGTGTAAACACAACAAATGACTCTCTTTCCCAAACCCAAACCAGGACACATCCTCTGACGCACTGCCTGATATACGGGATGAAAATAGGGCAAAATATTTGAAAATGGGACCGCTTCTGAAAACCTAGCGGTGGGGTAGGGTGACCACAGGGGTAGGTGACACTTCCCTCCATTTCCCCTTCCCTGAATGTGTCAGGGGACACCAATGAAAGCAGTGGGCACATCCCCCCAGTGGCTTGTCCACCAGGACTGCCTGTCCTGCAGCACATACCCCCCCAGGCACACTTCATGCCCTCCACCAAAGGCTGGAGGGGGCAGAGAGGAGGAGCCTATGGCTTGATGTGGGGGAAGAACTGGAGCCCCCAAATTATGGGCAGAATAATTAAAAGTAGGGCTTTGAGAGATTTTATTCTTCTTGGGTTATAAAATCCCAGCCCAGAGGTGCAGAAAGTCCCAGATTGCCTCCCCGCAGCTGGGCCTCGGGCCTTACAGTCCACTGGAATCAAAGATTAGCCCATAAAGGTTCGATGCTCGCCAGTCCTACAGAGGGCCAACAGCTGGATGCAGGGACTTTCCCAAGCTGAGCCTGGCCTCCCACTGCTCCCTACCTCTCCCCATCCAGGCCCCCATTTGTCAGAGGTGGCTGCCAGGAGGGAGGGGAGCGATGTGGATTTATGGCTGCTGACTTGAAAGACAAAGTTTCCTTTTGTGTTAGAATTGGGGCTGGGGGGAGTGGTGAGCTGGTGTTGGGGTGGGAGGGGCTGGGGTTCGGGGCTGAGGCAGGGGGTAACGGGCTTGAGGAGGCGAGGAGGCAGACAAAAGGATCCCAGGGGCTTCTCAGAGCAGGGTCACCAGGCAAAGGCCCAGAGGAATCAATCACCCCTGGCGAAGCGGAGCAGGGCCTCCGAGCCCTCACGGTCCTCTGGGGCTGTTTGTAAGCAGACACCATCCACCCACACCCAACCCCACAAAGCCCCCCCAAAACATACCCCTTGGATTCAGAACCTTAATTCAACTCTCAGACTTCGCTCTGGAGACCCAGGGAAGTAAATACAGGTCTTCTGAGTTCATACTTCCCCCCACCCCAAGTGGCAATGGCCAATCCGTGTGGGGCCTCTTCCCTAACAGAGCCAAAGTCGGGGCAACGTGGGGATTGAGATAGTGAGGAGACAGGGACAGAGTGCTGAGGAAGGTGAGTCTGGGCCACATAACCCGAGGACAAGACCAAGACCCCACTGGGGACTGTGGCAAGTCCCCAGCACTTGGGGGTTCCTCCCTCCTCCCCATGCACATTTAGAGCTAGGACATTTATAAGTGCTTTGAGAAGTTTAAAGAGTGTTCGAGGTGGGACTTGGCTGGCCTCCTTGCCCTCCAGGAGTCACTCTGCCTGGTGGGTCTGGGTGGAGGCCAGAGTAGCCCTCGGGTGCCCGAGTTCAGCAGGTGCTTTAACTACACCTCAGAGAGCCACATCCATCCCCCGGAATGAGCCTGGCCAATAAAGGCATGAGTTTATGGGCTTCATAAACATTTTACTAGAGAAATCAAGGCCTCAATTACCCAATGGCCTCTTCCTGCTGACAGCTTGCTATTGGGGCCTCTGTGGAGCCCCCAGGCAGAAGTGAGAAGAAGCCGGGCTTGGTTTGTATCTGGCTGCCCCCCTCCCCTGGCACTGATGCCCCCTCCCCACTCAGGCCTTGCAAATTCTGTCCTTATATTCACTTCTCTGGAGGCCGTGAGGTCCTACCACTAACTCTCTGAGGGAAGATGGCTATCCCCTTGAGGAAGACCGCTTCTACTTCTCCCCCATGCCCACCATGCTCTTCCCTAACTCTCCGTTCCCTCTCAAGATTCTACTCTTTCCCTCGGCAATAGCTAGCAAGGATCTAACTATGTGCTAAGCACTTTACAAATATATCACATTGAATCCCCTAGTGCAGGTGCATTAGCAACACAAGCTATTATCATCCCGATTTTGTGAGAACATAGAGGTTCAGAGAGATTAAGTAAGTTGCCCAAGGTCACACAGCTAAGAGTGGTGGTGTTGAGTTTTGAACCTAGTACTGTAGGATTCCAGAGCCCAAACCATTGACTCTCCCACTACTTCAAAAAGCCCTTGGCAACTATTTCCTCACTAGGAGCTAAAATCTTGCTGTGTGAGGCTTTCTCTGCCATGCAGTGTGATAGACCTAGGGTATGATCAAATATGGTCCTTGTGGGGAGGGAGCCAGCGGGGCAATGCTAGCCTAGTGAGGAAGGGGGCCTCTCAGCTGGGGCAGCAAGAGAGAAGGCAGCTGGGCATCTGAGGCCTTCTCTTGGATTTAGACCAGTAGTGTCTGGAAGAATTTTCTGTGATGATGGAAATATTCTATTGGTGCTGACCCATAATGTAGCCAGTAGCCACTTGTGGCTGTTGGGCACTTGAAAGGAAAGCTAGTGAATCAGAGGAACTGAATTTTTAAATTTTGTTTAAATTTAATTTATATGTGGCTAGTGGTTACCATACTGGACAGCACAGGGGTACTCACTACAGCTGATGGCTGAAATCTGCTCAAATCCTCTGCTGACATAAGGCTCAGACAATCCCCAAGGGGCTCTGGACCTTTCTAGAGGCCCCACTTTAAGGGGGACTTGCCTACCTAGAGCTTGGCCGAAGGAGGGTCTCCAGGCTCAAGGCATCTGAACATCATTTCACATCACAAATAACTGAAGGAATTGAGGGTTTCTCTCAGAAGATGTTTCTCTAGGAACAACTCAGATCTCAAGTATTTGAAGGGCTGTTGTGTGAAGAACAAAATTGTTTGTCTTCTAGAGCAGCCCTATCCAGTGGAAATATGATGTGAGCCACATAGGTAATTTTAAATTTTCTAGGGGTCACATTTACCAAAAACAAACAAAAAACACCCAGGTCTAGTTAATTTTAATAAATTTTATTTTACTTAGTACACCTAAAATATTCCAACATGTAATTATTTTTATTTTTTAATATTTATTTATTTTAAGTAATCTCTACGCTCAATGTGAGGCTTGAACTCACGACCTCAACTGCATGCTCCACTTGAGCCAGCCAGGTGACCCAATATACTCATAATTTTTTAATTATTAATACGGCTTTTGCACTTTTTGAGCCAAGTCTTTAAAACACAAAATATTATTTGTACTTGTAATATTTTAAATTATTAATTATTCCTATCATTTACAATTATTTGTCCAAGTTTGTTTTTAATATTTTATCTTTTCTTTTTTTTATATTATTTTTTTATGTTTATTTATTTTTGTGAGAGAGAGATAGAGCATGAGCAGGGGAGGGGCACAGAGAGAGAGGGAGATGCAGAATCTGAAGCAGGCTCCAGGCTCCATGCTGTCAGCACAGAGCCCGACGCGGGGCTCAAACTCACGAACTGTGAGATCATGACCTGAGCTGAAGTCGGACACTTAACTGACTGAGCCACCCAGGCGCCCCAATTTTATCTTAATTTTGAGAGAGCGCAAGTAGGGGAGGGGCAGAGAGGGGGAGGATTTGAAGTGGACATTGTGCTGACAGCAGCTTGAACTCACAAACCACAGAATTATGACTTGAGCTGAAGTCGGATGTTCAACTGAGCCACCCAGGTGCCCCCATAAGTTTTAAATTGTGGTAAAATTACACATAAAATTGATGGCCTTAACCATTTTTGTAAGTATACAGTTCAGCAGCATGAAGTTCCTTCATATTATTGTGTAAACCATCCCTACTATCCGTCTCCAGAATTCACCTTCCAAAAGTGAAACTCGATTTCCATTGTACAACTCCCCATGTCCCTCTCACCCCAGCCCTGTGCAACCACTGCTCGACCTTCTGTCTCTCTGAGTTTGACCACTCTAAGTACCTCATCTAAGTGGAATCATACAGTGTTTGTCTTTTTATGTCTGGCTTATTTCATTTAGCATGATGTCCTCAAAGTTTGTCCATGTTGTAGCCTGTGTCAGAATGCGCTTCCTTTTTAAGGCTAATAGTCCTCGTACGGATGTGTTTATCTACGTCTCCACTGACGCACCCTTGGCTGCATACTCCTGCACACACAGGTATACAAATATCTTTTTAAGACCCTGCTTTTCCTTCTTTTGGGTACATACCCGGAAGTAGAATTGCTGGATTATATGGTGATTCGATTTCTTTTTTGAAGAACCACCCTACCGTTTCCGTAATGACTACGCCATTTTACATTCCCACCAACAGTACACAGGGTTCCGATTTCTCCATACGCTTGCCAACACTTGGAATCTTCTGTGGTTTTCTGCTTTTGTTTCTGTTTTTGCTTTGACAGCAGCCATCCTAGTGGGTGTGAGATAGTATCTTATTAGGGTTTTGATCTGCATTTCTCTAATGCTTAGTGTCTTTTTTATTTTATACTAAATCTTTGAAACCCAATGTTTGTTTTACACTTCCAGCCCGTCTCAGTTTGGACCGGCCACATTTCCAGTGCTTAAGAGCTGGCTACTACATTGGAAAATGTGATTCTGGAGGGGACCGGAGGGGCAGTGGGTAGAAGCAGAGGGGACTCAGGTCTGTAGTATAAGGAAAAGACCTCACAATCACTTGAGCTGCCTGAGGAAGGGCTAGGCATCTGGAACATCCCTGATCCTTGGCAGGGATGGATACAAGGAGGGGATTGCTGTGGTGGCCTTCCGACGAGTCTGTGGTTCGTGGCTGTTCCTCCTGAATGGCTGAGTGGGGGGCAGTTGGCGTCTCAGATTCCCTGTGCCACCGGCTTCTGCTGTGTTTTGAACTCTCCATCCTAACCTGCTGCTGATCTTTTTGTCATCACACATGGGATAGAAGTGTGGTTGTAGTCAAAGACTGGGAGGCTGGGCTTGGTGGTTGCTGCCAGCTTCCTTCCCGGCACTCTGCCTCGACCCTTCCCTGCCCCTCAGCGTCCCCCTGGAGCCTGTCTAATCAGATCCAGGCCTGACCTCGCCAGAGGTCCTGGACCCGGAGGAAAGCCCTCCCCACCCCCCTCCCTGAGCCGCTCTAGATCTGGCTCTCAGGAGATCCCCCCTCCCCTTGGGTGATTTATAGGGGGTGTCCAGGAGCTGTTTCCTGCCTGTTCCTGCTCTCTTCCAGCCTGGTGGATTGTTGGGCTCTCTCTGCCCATCTTATCCCACCGCCTGGCTGTACCCATGGTGGGGACGGGGAGGCACTGGGAGAGTTCCTCCCAGACTGCTTGGGGACAAAGGTACTTTCTCCACAAAGTCCCCCAAGCAGGCCTTTGTCCTCCGTGTCACTGTCTCTGGCCCTTACCCTGGGAGGGCCTCCCAACCACTGCCCTTTATACCCTCCCATTACCGGCCTACAGCGAGCGACCCAAAACTGTCCCTCTGTGACCAAAAGCATCAACAACCACAAGTTACAGCACCACCTTCACGTACTGCAGCCACGGACACAATACTCCCAACGCCGGCCACACACAGTGTCTGCAGCTACAGCAGTAACCTGTGTATCCCATTACTAGCCACACAGGGGCCTCCAGGGTGACTTGCTCAGGGCTCCGCGTCCTCCGAGGTCCAGTCCTCAGGCCCATGTTCCCGTGGTTGCCCAGAGACACCTGATGAAGGGCATCTTCCCTCCGGCTCCGTGGCCTGCTAGCATAAGCCGGGACAAAAACAAACTTGCAAACCAAATTTGTCCCACCCTGAGAGATGAGAGGAGGCCTAAGTGGCCCCTAGAAACTATCTTCCACTTCCTAAAGAGAAGAATGTTGCCTGTCAACTAGGAGTGAATGGAAGATTGTGGATGTGGACACGGGCCTATTGATGAAGGCAGTGGGAGTCAGGGCCGGAAGGGCCCTGAGGAGTTCCGGTTCCCCTCGACGGGTGAGCCGACCGGTGCTCTGACACTGTCTGCAGGGGGTCTCAAGGCAACCCCCTTGGACACCTAAGGAACACATAGAGCTGACCAAAGGGCTGGGTAGGAGTGTGAGGAAGGGGAGGCAAGAAGGAGCCTCAGATAGGGGCGCCTGGGTGACTCTGTTGGTTAAGCGGCTGACTCTTGATTTCCGCTCAGGTCATGATCTCATGGTTTGTGAGTTCAAGCCTCTGGTCAGGCTCTGAGCCTGCTTGGGATTTTTCTCTCTCTGCACCTGCACCCCCCCCCCCCCGCCCCTCACCAATAAATAAACTTAAAAAAAAAAAAAAAAAGGAGCCTCCGGTAAAGAGGACCTCCCCCTCCTATCGCACCCACCTCTACCAGACCACACCTGTGCAGCCAGCTGGGCTCCAAGGGATGGGACTGAGGAACCATCTCTGAGGCTCCTTACCCTGTCCCCCCTTCCCCCCACCTCTGCGTCAACTTGCAACGAGGTGCCAACTCCCAACCAGTGAGAAGAGGCTGGTCTGACCTGCAGTCCACTCTGGGCTTACCTGCCCTTGGAGAGTGAAAAAGTTGCTGGAGACCTGAGGGACCGGGACAGAAGGCCTCGGCCTCCGTGCCCCCTTCATAAAATAAAGGGTTTGGCTTTTAGATGAGTGGTTTTCAAGCACTTTTAAAGGCAAAGCTCCCCTTCAAATGAGATGTTTGCCAGAATTGCAATTAAGCAAAGCTGACAGGTACAGCAAGGTGTTGGTCCGGTGGAAGGGAAATGTGGAGCCCTGGGCAGAGGGGGTGCAGCTGCATCCACGGGGCCCCAGGGGACCCTTAGGAGGCCTGTTGGCCACCATGTGAAGAGTATTGGGCTGGCTTCTTACCTATGATGGCTTCCTGCTTGAGCATTCCTCTCTGGCACACATTCAACCCGTGCTGTTGTCCTTGTATAGTTTTGAGAGGAGGGGGCAAGACGGTAGAGGCCAGACTTTCTCCATCTCTGGCGCCCCGAGAAGCAGCAGTCCTTCCCTGTACTCTCCTCAGGCCCGCTCCTCGGGGAGCCCAGGCTGGGGGCTAGAAACACAAAAGGATTGGGCTCCTTAATGAGGAGGCATCTGTAGTCAGCAGAGCCATCAGTCCCCGCCCCCGGTCCCTGGGGGGCTGCCAGCTCTTCTCCAGCTGGAGTGAGGAGGGGGCAGGTAGCACCCCAGCTCCTGAATGGGCAGAGCCCAGGGCACACAGACAGCAAACCTAGGAGCCTGGGTGCCCGCTCCGCGCCCTAGGCCTGCATCCAGCCCTGCCCTCCTGGAGGTTGAGGTCTGCCGGCCGTAGAGGGGACCCAGCCGTGCCTTTGCCCCCTCCTACAAGCTCCCGGGCTGACCTTCCGGTCCTTGGGCAAACATAGCCTTTGGCCTGAGAGAGGGCAGGCTGACCCTCTGGGGATCCTCTCACTGAGCCTGATGGGGACACCAGCTGGGACACTTGCCCCCACCTCCTGCTCTGAAGGTCTCCGAGTTATCCTAAGAGTTATACCTTCGTGGGGACACATGTGATTATCTGCACGGAACCAGAATCACACAGTAGCCATAGGAGCTGAGAGCTACAAATCCCCATTCACATCCAGCCATAGACACTCAGACCACATACATGGAGACAGCCACATCCTCCCAGAGAACACAGCTCTGCACACATGTGCAAGGAGCTGCTCACACCCATCAGCTGCACTCCCAGGAGGCCCTGAAAGAGGACGAGGCAGGGCGGGGGATTTTTATGCATGTTTATATTTAATGAACCACATGCAAATGAGATGGAGACCGCACCACAAAAGAGTCAGCCCCCAGAGACTCTGGGAAGGAGGGCACAAAGGCTCAGCCTTCTGGGGCTGCCCTGGAGTCCTGAACAAGCCGGTGGATTGAGGGGGCCCGAGATGGGGTGTGCCCACCCACACCAGGGAGCCAGGGGCAGGAGCCAGGACAAGCTCCAGCGCCCAACCTGCTGTGGGGGGAGTGCTCCTTCTGGGAGGGGACGACTGTCCCAGTTGATGGAGTGCCGGAGGGGAGGGGCTGCCTGCCTGGACAGATGGTGAGCCGCCTTCCCGCACTTGAAGCAAAGTGGATTTTAATGAAATCGCAGCCCTGGTGCTGAAGCTGGGAACCTGTGTGGGAGGGGCACCTTCCCTGGGTTTACAGAGTGGGGTTGGGGAATGGGTGGGAGTGAGGGTGGGTAGAGACACTTAACTAGCCTAAAACGGGGTATGGGGGTGCACCACAGCCCCTCTGCCCCGGGCTCCGCAGACCAGAGTTCAAGCAGTTCAGATCTCCAAAAGGTGGGGAGGGGGGCCCCTGAATATTTATGACACATTGAAATGTAGATTGTAGGTCTGACAGTCTTCTGTGAAGCTTGTCACCTCGGATGGATATACCACTCTCTCGGGTGCATCGAGAGGCTGCAGAAGAACTGGGGACGGGGGTGGTGAGGAAAGGCAAAAAAAGGCTGCTGGGCGCTGTCATAAAACCAGGGTTTAATGACTGGTGTCTCTGCTGGGTGACATTGGACTAAGTGCTTCCCGTCTCTGGCCTCGGGTTCCCAGTCTGTAAACCATGCAGCATAATCCTCTTGGCTACCTTAGACCGGGTTTATAAAAATAAATCTGGAAGCAGCTGAAAAACTGGGGAGTGGGACTCGGGAACAGGGCTTTCTCTGACTCGCCTTTGTGGATCATCAGGTCTCCTTGTTTGAGGTCTGACATCCAAGAATTTGTCCAGACCTTTCTTAGAGTGTCCCAGCCCCATGCCGCCCCTAGGGGGCGATGCTTCCCATGGTGGGAGGCCGGGTAGGTGATGAGGTGTCCCGCACGCTGTTGCCCCGTGTCTACCAGCTCCAGGACAACTCCCTGGCCCTTGGTGGTGAGTTCCAGGGCTCCAGGACACGGGACTGTGACCCCCTCCCCAACACTCCTTCCCCTCGCACCTCAGCTGAATGCCTCTTCCATACACATATCCCTGTGTTTCCCCAGCCATGTCCGACTTCCACGTGCATCCCCAGGCCACCGTGGGAGAGGAGGGCGGTGTGGCCCGCTTCCAGTGCCAAATCCACGGGCTGCCCAAACCCCTCATCACGTGGGAGAAGAACAGAGTCCCCATTGACACGGACAATGAGAGGTGAGCCACTCGAGGGAAAGCTGGAGGGAAGACAGGGAGGTAGGCCCCGTGTCTGGGCTCTGAGGGACCTCCTGCAGCCTCGGGGCTGGTGCTGTGTGGAGATTAAGTATCTGTGAGGCCCAGATTTGATGTTTGGTGGATTTATTCGTAAGGACTGCGTGTGATTGTTGTCAGGGCTGGAACTGTGGTGTGTCCACCTGCCAGAGTCCCAGCGTGTGTGTGTGTGTGATGACCATGATGATGTCTGGACAGCACTTGCAGACTGGGCTGTGATGTCTCCGTGTCCATGTGGCCGATGGTGCCACTGGTTGTGCTGGGGGTTGACTGTGCCCTGGTCTCCAACAGGTACACACTGCTACCCAAGGGGGTCCTGCAGATCACAGGACTTCGGGCTGAGGACAGTGGTGTCTTCCACTGTGTAGCCTCGAACATTGCCAGTGTCCGGGTCAGCCACGGGGCCAGGCTGACCGTGTCAGGTGAGGCTGTTTTGCTCTGCCTTGTTCTGCCCCTAACCGCCTCCTGACTTCTCAGTCTCCAATCAGTCCCTCTTCAACTGACTCCTGGAGACTTGTCAGCCAAGTGTATGTAGAGCACCTTCTAAGCCCAAAGCTCTATGTTCCTTGTGGTGAGGATTCAGAAGGAATGAGGCCCGCTCTCTGGCTCAGCTCCACCCTGGGAAGCCCATCCTCTGCTCAGCCCGGGGGCTCTCCCATTGCCAGAGGGCCTGGCAAGGCTGCGTGGGGAGGGGTGGGTGTGTGCCATGCCCTGGGGCCCCTGGCATCTTCTCCCTGCCCCACAGGACCTGGTCTTTGGGCTGGATCTTGTTGCCTGCTCCCCATGTCCTGGGTTGTGGGTGGGATGACGTGGGAAGGGTCACAGCCGAAGTGAAGAAACATGGCATCTTCCTCCCAGGCTCAGGCTCCGGGGCCTACAAGGAGCCAATGATACTCGTGGGGCCTGAGAACCTCACCCTGACAGTGCACCAGACCGCGGTGCTCGAGTGTGTCGCCACGGGCAACCCGCGTCCCATTGTGTCCTGGAGCCGCCTGGGTGAGCCTCATCCTACAGCCCCAGCCTCTCCCACCCCTGTCCCACCCTCTGGGAGGGCTGTCTCATCACCCAGCTGTGGGGGGGACTTTGAATCCTGTTTGTTCTCCATGGGGGTCTGTGCTCCCTGGGGCCTTACGAGGGACAAAGTTTCCCTCTCCTTGGCAGAACTGGGGAGGGCGGCCTGCCCACCGCATTCTCCCTCCCCCTGCATGGATGGCTTAGCTCCCTGGGTTACCTCCTCCAGTCCCCAGCGGTCCTGCGCTGTTCCGGCCTCTGGGCTCGTCTCTCAGTGGCATCAGGCTCTCCAGAACTCCTCAGCAGTGTTCCTTCCCCCAGGTTCTTTTCTCTCCTGTGTGTCCCTGCCTTCTCTTCCCCGGCTCTACTCCCCAGCGGTGCAACTCCAAGACCCCTCCAAGTCTCAGCCAGTTGTCACACCCTGTCTGTGGGCCCCCCCCCCCAGTCTCTAGCCTGGTCCCCTAAATCCCCAGCCTAAATCCCTAGGCAGCTGAAGGAGAGAAATGAAAGGGTGCAGATGGGCCCACATTGTCTGAGTGGAAAGGTCACCAGGGGAAGGAGAGTCTGGAGGGGATGGGGTGGGGTCGCATTCACAAGGAGACTGTGCCACATTGTAGCAGCTGAGTGATCGGGGAAGGAGGGGGCAGCAGGCAGGATAATGGAGTAGATTTCACCACTTCAGAGACTGAATGGGGAGCTGTCTCCTTGCATTCTGACTGTGCTAATCTGATCCTGGGGGGAGGGCGGGGGGAGGGCCCGGTCCCTGGGAGAGGCTGGAAAGAGTGGCCTCACCATTAGCCCATAGGCACTGCAAGGACCATCTGGCCAAACATTTCCCAAAGTGTGAGCTGCAGGGAGGAAATAATGGCTTGGTGGTCTAACATATCCCAAGTTTGGGAAACAGATTTAACCAGGTCCCTTTGCTGCGGGACTTCTCAGAGCCTTATATTAAAGGGCAATGTGACAGTCCACGAGTGGAATGAAAATTTGAGCATGGAATTTTTTTTTTAGGAGAGACAAACCAGTCTGGGAAACCACCCATCTCATCCAAAACCCCTACTTTCCTGAGAAGGGACTTAAGGGTCACCAGTGAATCAGTGAAAATGCTAGAATTAGGGCCCAGGTCTCTGGGCTAGGCAAAAGTTTTCAGTGCTGCTACTGCTTCTTCCACAATACCCTGATGCTTGGGGGGGGTGCAGAGTGAAAGACTGAGGTTCCTTAGGGGCACGTGGGTGGCTCAGTTGGTTAAGCATCTGACTTAGGCTTTGGTCATGATCTCCCACTCATGAGTTTGAGCCCTGTATCAGACTCTCTGCTGTCAGCACCGAGCCTGCTTCGGATCCTCTGTCTCCTTCCCTCCCCCCTCAAAGATAAATAAGAAAGATTAAAAAGAAAAAAGAGGGAGGGTCCCTGGAAGACCGGTAATATGTCCAACAATCTGGACCATTCCTCACTTCCCTTTCTTCCACACTTCTCTCCCTGACCCTTCCTCACTCCCACCTCCCCTTCTCCTCAGATGGCCGCCCCATTGGGGTGGAGGGCATCCAAGTGCTGGGCACCGGCAATCTTATCATCTCAGATGTGACTGTCCAGCACTCCGGCGTCTATGTCTGTGCAGCCAACAGGCCGGGCACCCGGGTGAGGAGAACAGCACAGGGCCGGCTGGTGGTGCAAGGTACGGACCTCCCTGGCCCCACAGCCCCCTCCTCCTGCCCCATTCCTTTCTCCCGTCATCAGCATCCCTGGCCCAAGTTCAGGGCCCTGTACTAACCTTAACTGTGGCCCCCGCCCCTCGCCAGGCTAGGCCAAAAGGCAGCTCCCCCACTTGTATTCACAAGAATGGGAAGGCATTTTTGGTTATTGGCCCCCTGTGGGTCCCTCTAGGTGTCCTTGCCATCCCTTCCCCCCCTCCATTTTATAGTCTCCACTGGTTCCCCCAGCCCTGTGTTCTTCACACGTGTCCCCCCTCCCACGTGCTGTTTTCATTCACACACATGTGGCACCTGCACGCTCACACCTGCTTGCACGCTCTCAGCTGTTTGTCATTCTCACACTCACACCCCAGCTCCAGCCACATGCACACACACAGCTGGTCTCCACGCGCAGGGGGTACGGGGAGGGGGCGGGTGTTAGCCTCTGAAGCTGATCAGGTCCTTCTGTCCATCCTCCTGTCCTGGGGCTCAACTGTCCCCATGAACTGGGCTGGGATGCCATTCTCAGGGGTTTTCGGTGGTGGCTCCCTCCCAGAGCGCTGGGGAAGGGGTGGGAGATAGGGGAATGAGGACCTTAAATGCCTGTTTGTTTAGCATTCCATGTGCCGTTAATCTGTCCAAATGAAAGTGATGGAGCATTTCATTTCTCGGGTGTTAATGGAAGCTGGAGGCCTGGGATTGGAGGAGGGCGGAATTGAATGTAGGGGCGAGGGGAGCGGGTACTGAGGGCTCATCCATCTCCCCCGTCATTACCGCCTTCGAGGTGCAGCCAAACCTATTAGCACATTTATTTATTTAACAATTTCCTGAACAGGGAGCTCAGCTTGATTGCTTTCGGATACAAATGTCAGTCTTTTAAATAGTCATTAAAATGGAGTCCTCTCCTGGGTCTGCCTCTCTGGGGCTAGTGAGGTGGAGCCTGCCATCCATCCTCTGGAGCCTGAGTCAGGGTGAAGGGTGGGCCCCACCTGGAAGATTCTCCAAGGGGGTAGACACGTGCTTCCCAAGCCCACCCTGTCCCCATCCCCACCCCATCCCTTCACTCACAGCTGTCTCTGGCCCCCCCCAGCCCCAGCCGAGTTTGTCCAGCACCCCCAGTCCATCTCCAGGCCAGCTGGGACCACAGCCATGTTCACCTGCCAAGCCCAGGGGGAGCCGCCCCCTCACGTCACGTGGTTGAAGAATGGACAGGTGCTGGGGCCAGGAGGCCACGTCAGGCTCAAGAACAACAACAGGCACGTGGGTCGAGTGTGCCAGGGTGAGAATGGGGGAGGCTGTGGGAAAGGGGGCCTGGGATAACGGCCTGAGCAGGCTGGGCTCTCTTGCCAGGAAAGAGCACTAGGTTAGATCCAGAGCCCTGGGACTGAGTCCTGGTCTGCCACTCACTGGCTTGCTGCAAGATCTCAGACAAGTCATTTGTCTGCCAGAGAGGCTCAGTTCCTCCGTCGCTCCAATGGGGTCATTTGGCCAACTTTCAGGGATACTCTAGGAGGAGGAGGGGAACTGAGGCTCTCCCTCCCTCCGCAGCACCCTGACAATTTCTGGAATCGGCCCTGAGGATGAGGCCATCTACCAGTGCGTGGCCGAGAACAGCGCTGGCTCTTCGCAGGCCAGCGCCAGGCTGACCGTGTTATGGGCTGAGGGGCTGCCCGGGCCCCCCCTCGACGTGCAGGCCGTCCCGGTGTCGTCCACTGAGGTCCGTGTGTCCTGGAATGAGCCCCTGGTCAACACCCAGGAGATTATCGGCTATGTCCTGCACATCAGGAAGGCTGCGGGTGGGTGAGGGCTCTGCAGCCCCTTTTTACTCACGGTTTTTCATCCCTTTCAATCCTGCATGTCCTGTCCCCACACCTTCCCTCCACTGTCCCCCCTGCACATCGGATGCCCTTATTTCACCAGTGCTGGTACGACTGCTTCATGCCCCTTACGTTGCCCCCTCTTCCCCTTCACCTCCCCAGACCCTCCAGAGCTGGAGTACCAGGAGGCAGTCAGCAAGAACACCTTTCAGCACCTGGTGAGCGACCTTGAACCCTCCACTGCCTACAGCTTCTACATCAAGGCCTACACGCCGAGGGGGGCCAGCTCAGCCTCTGCCCCCGTGCTGGCCAGCACCCTGGGCGAAGGTGAGGTCCGGGTGTGGAGCACACCACCAGGCAGTCCGGGTATTAGAGCAGCACACCACACACGCTTGTTCAGGTTGCACACTAACTACACTGGGTGCCTGGCCCGGAGGCTGAGCGGGGGCTGGGTCGACTTGGAGAAAGGGGCCTCCTTTTCCAACTCATGTAAAGGGTCAGAGGCCAGAGGGCCACGAGTCAGAGGCTCGCGGGGGTATGGGTCACAGGTGGAATGTGGCACCCGCCCCCACTCTGACTCACATCTTGGCCTCCTCTGCCTGCAGCACCTGCCCCACCCCCACTGTCGGTGAGGGTCCTGGGCGGCTCCTCCCTGCAGCTGCTGTGGGAGCCCTGGCCCCGGCTGGCCCTGCACGAGGGAGGCTTCAAGCTGTTTTACCGCCCAACAAGCAGGGCCTCCTTCACCGGCCCCATCCTGCTGCCCGCAACGATCTCCTCCTACAACCTCAGCCAGCTCGGTGAGGCACACACAGACCACGTGCGGGGGGAGCTGGGCAGGGGTGCGGTGCCTGGTGCCGGGAGGTGGAGTGCAGGGTCCCCTCTATTTCCCTGCTGTGGCAGAGCTGCTGGTGGGGGGTGGGGAGGTCACTCAGCACAGCACTGCCTTCCCCTCAGACCCCACCGCGGTGTACGAGGTGAAGCTGCTGGCCTACAACCAGCATGGGGAGGGCAATGCCACAGTCCGCTTCGTGTCTTTGAGAGGAGCATCTGAGAGGACAGGTAGGTGTTGGGGATCGGTTGTGGGGCTCCAGATGGGTGCTCAGGAAGGGAGGCCAGGTGTTGAGGGAGGAGGGGGCCAGGGATACAGGGAAGGTAGGAGAGTGTAACAGTGCACGCGGCCCTTGAGAACATAGGCTCAGATCAGAGTTTGAAGTTCGACGGTGTGATATACTAGCTGTGTGACATGGGGCAAGTTACTTAACCTCTCTGAGCCCCAGTTTTGTTCCCTATAAAACAGGGATAATACCTACTTTATAAAGCCGTGGTGAGGATGAAATCGTCCTTGTAAAGTGTTATTCCCAGTATCTGGCACCAAGTTAGTACTCAGTAACTAGTAAAGAGAACCGAAAAAAATAGGCTGGGGTCCCATAGGCAAAGACTGTAGACATGGAGGTAGGTATGCCTGAGGGAGGAGGAGCCCCAGAGGTGAGGTGTCCCAGGTACCTCAGGCCCGGGGAGCCACAGCTCCCAACCGTCGCCTGCCCGTAGCCCTGAGCCCACCGTGTGACTGCCGGAAGGAGGAACCCTCCAACCAAACGTCCACCACAGGCATCGTCATTGGCATCCACATCGGGGTCACCTGCATCATCTTCTGTGTCCTCTTCCTCCTGTTTGGCCAAAGGGGCAGGTGGGTCCTGGGCAGGAGGGGTGGGAATGGCCTGGAGAAGGCATCGTTATACTGGAAAACAGAGTTGGGAGCTCACTGTGTCCATCCTTGTTCCCCCACCCCAACTCCTGGCTCACCCCCTTAGGGTCCTCTTGTGTAAGGATGTAGAAAACCAGCTCTCCCCTCCTCAGGGCCCCCGGAGCCCGAGGGATCCTGGTGTCCTGGCACTGAATGGGGGGGGACGGGGAGAGCGGGGCCAAGACAAGAAGCGTGTGGACATGAAAGAACTGGAGCAGCTGTTCCCCCCAGCTGGAGCAGCGGGGCGGCCGGACCCCAGACCCGACCCCAGACCCATGGTGAGTGCCCCCACCTGGAGCAGGCCTCCTGCTTCAGGCTCTGACCACTTCCCAATCCTGCCCTCCCTTCACCTCCGTCACTGGCCTTCACCAAGCTCCAGGCACAGAACTTAGGGTTTCCAGGCCACCCTGCCTGATTCAGGTGCCCTAAGTCCCAAGTGGGATTGGGTCCAGGGCCTGACCCTCTGGCTGGGGACTCGTGGGCTCTGGCCCTCATGCTGACACCAGTGTGACTAGCCCTTTCCCCAGCAGGATCCTGGAGACTCTGCCCTGTGCGAGGAGACCCAGTTCTCCATGCTGCCACTTGAGGGATTCAGCCTTCTTGAGGAGCTGACGTCAGAAGCCAAGGCCCCCTGCACAGGCCCCGCAGCTGCCCTGCCTCCCTGGGATGGAGGCCCCGGCCTCCTCAGTGAAGGACCAGCGACCCGGGCCTCCACAGCACCAGCTGCCCAGCCAGCTCGCTCGGGCCAGTAGCCAGTGTCTGGCAGGCTCCGGAGGGGGCAACCTCCCATTCTCAGGTCAAAGGCAAGATTTCTCCTGTCATGTGGGACTCGGAGGGGGGCTTCCCGGCAGTTCTGTCCTGACTGCCCCTCAGGTTGTCAAGACCTAAGTAGCCTCAGCAGGGACCCCCCACCCCCACCCTGAACCTGGAGGGGTTCCTTCAGGAGCCTCTCCCTTGGACTAATGTCCCTCACCTCTGCCTGGTACCCACATGACTTGGAACTGAACTAATGTTTTCCTTTAAAAAAAAAAAAAAAGAGAGAGGAAGGTGAATTAGACTCCAAAAATACGCCCCTGCTGTGGCTGGGACCCTGACACTGTCACCCTCCACTGACCTTGTTTTCTCAGGATGGATTTTTGCTGTTTGGCTCTCAGCACCTACCTCAGCCGGAATGAATGTTCTTGGGGGCGTTGGGCCGTGGCCTCAGCCCCCGTCCCCAAACAGAGCCCCAAATGCACTCCTACCTCAACCCCCTGTAGGGGCACCCCCTCTCCCTCCCCATATTATTGTCAAGAGTTTAAAAAAAAAAAAAAAAAAAAAAAAAAAAAGCAAAGCACTTCCCCATTTCCAGGTGTGAAAGAAAACATCTACCTCAAGGCTCGCTGGCTCTCCGGGCCTGTGTTGTATCACTGGACCCTCCTCCTGCCCACAGCCCTTCTATTGCTCCCCCTGCGAGGAGGCCAGAGGCTAAGTCACCAAGGGTGGGCCTCTCAGGAACTACAGAGATAAAGATGGAATTGGTCAAAGAAAATGTGAAAAAAAGCCAAAAATGAGAGGAAAATTTGTTCCTTGAAGTATAAATTGCTCCAAACCAGCCACCTCCCAGCACGCTGCCGGTGCTCTACCTTGTCCGTCTGTCCACTCCAGTTCTGACCCCCTCAGCCCACTGATCCTTGACTGGGATCCGACGACCCTCTCTCTGCCTGGGCCTGAGGAGCTGGGAGCATCGACGCAGCCCCTGGAGCATACTGGACATGTGACGTGTGTGCGTGCGTCAATAGGGCGAGTTCCTTAGCACAGGTGCCCAGCACTCTATCCCCTGGGACACAGCCTGTGTGACCCAACCCCTGGACAGTGGAACCACCCCTGTCAGCAGATGTGGCTGGAAGATATTTTTATACAAGGTGTGTTTAAAGATTTATGTTCTTGTGACTTCTTGTTTTTCCTTTCTGTTGTGTTGTTTTTCAATATACTTAAAGGTAGGAAAAAAAAAAAAAACCAAGGAAACAAATACCTATTTTTGGTTAATTCATTTTTTTAAATAGAAAGAAAACTTTTTTTTAAAGGAAAAAAAAGATAAGTGTATTCCTTAAGTATGAGATTAGAACATAAAGTCCCTGACCCATAACCCTAAAGTTTAGTTAACTAGCTGAAGAAGGTAGAATTTGTGGTGTTTTCCTAGAAGACTGGAGACATGTCCACGTGGACTGGGGAAAGGGCAGCCTGCCCCTTCTCCCACACGCTGGGCCTGTGCCAAAGGCCCCTCAAAACTTCCACTCTGTCCCTGCATTGGCCTCTCTGCACCCCCTTCGTCCCGGAACCCCTTCTCCCACGGGAAGAGTAGTCTGGGGTAGGAGTGTGGGATGGGGAGCCCGTGGGCCTTTTTGTCACACTCTACTCATTCTGACTGAATAAAAGTCCTGTTGCCAAAGTGAACCTTGAGTGTGGTGGTGGCTTTGTCAAGTCCTGGGGAGGGAAGGAGGGCAGGGATTCGGGTACCGGGCGGTGGGGGAGCGCCAGGCCCACCCTCCCAAGTCAGAGCCCAGGATAACAGTGGCCCTCTGTGTACCACTTACAAGCACCATGCACACTGGGCCCTCTCCACACCTAGGAAGCCTCCCTGGGTCCTCGCAACCGTCCTGGGCAGTAGATAGTCTAGCTATTGTCCTCTCATTTTACAGATAATGAAGTGGAGAAAGGGTAAGAGAAATGAAGGAAATGTCTAAAATCTCATGCAGCCAGTTACGTCGGGATCAGATCAGAGTTTGAATCCAGACCAGGCCACCTGGTTCCACAGTCTGTATCCTGACCACTGCTCTGTAGCTCCTCAGCTCCTTGGCTCTGTAGTGACAGCTCACCGGTACTGAGCCAGGTGCTTTTCATGCACTGTCTACTGGGAAGGACATTTTGGTCTCCACTCGGAGATGAGGAATGGCATCTGGCTGAGTGACTCTTTCCAGGGCACACAGCCAGAATTCCTGGCCAGCCCTCTCCATTACTCCCTGTCCACTCCTCAGTCCAGGCTCCTGAAGCCAGGTGTCCGGAGCTGCCAAGGCTTGGGATAGGCCAAGAAAGATTTGGCTTAAAGGTGGTTGTGCTGACAAAAATCTGGAGGTCTCAGAGGACCTCAAGCTTAGTAAAAGGCAATGGTGCAACTGCTTAGAATGTCAGTGTTGCCTCTGCTGCAGAAATAGAGAGTCAAGGCTCATCCTGGGAAACGCTGCAGATCTCGAAGGCTGGGCTCTGTACCCAGAGGCACCTTTTGGGAGGAGCAAACCAGGATAGTGGTTTGCAAGATGGGCTTCTCCAGCTGTGGCTAGGGGCCTGGGGGGGGGGGGCGGAATTCTCTGCGGGGGGATTCCATTCTCCCTGCCACACTCACCCAGAGCAGCTCCACTTTTATCTGTCTTACATATTGGGCTTTTCATGAGATTTCATTTGAAAGCCCCCGGCCTGGCACTTCTGGGCCACGGTCAGGCCAGAAATGGTGACGGTGTTGGTGGATGCTGAACCAAGAAAGAGAAGCCTGAGGCTGCCATAGCACCTGTTCTGAGTCTCCCGGGGAAGTGGTTGATTTGCCCTGATTTTCCCAGAGAAAAGAGCTAAGCCCAAATACAGACATAATACCTCACCTTTCTTTACACAGAACTTGGCAACACTGGAATTCTTTAACACCACCAGCCACGCAAGGGCTGCCTGGGAAGGTGGTGGGTTTGTCATCTGTTCAAGCAGATCCTGCAGGGGATGAGAGTAGACCAGGTGAACCTCCAGTGTCCCTGTCCCTTCCAAGAGTCCAAGATGCCAGTACTTTCCCCGGGGAGGCATCCAGAAACATTTAGAAACCATCTAATACGACCCATGTAGATGTATGCAAATTATATACAAATCACATGCAAATATAGGCCGGGCCTGTTCTAACAAAGCGAACCAGGCTAAGGTAAAGGAAGCAGAGTTCCAATTAGGAAGATTCACAGAACTAGACGTCAAAGCCAGAGGGGCCTGGCTGGAATCTGGGTCCTGATCTCAAATAGTCCCACATCCTCAGGCTGAAGACACCCACCCCCATACACACACACACACACACACACACACACACACACACACTATCATCTTTGGGCAGAAAACAGCAGCAGCTAGGGCTTGCAACCTGCTCCAATTGTCTAATGCTCTGTAACAAGCCACTACATAGTTTAGTGGCTTAATCTAACATTTATTTTGTTCGTACCTTTGCAGTCTGGGCAGGGCTCCTCGGGGACAGTTGTCTGCTTTACCAGGCATCAGCAGTAGCAGCTTGAAGCCTGGGGCTGGAATCATCTGAAGGCCTCCTGGCTGTCAGCCCCAACACCCCCATGTGGCCTCTCCATGTGGCCTGGGCTTTCTCACAGCATGGTGGCTGGGATCCAAGGACAAGGGACTAGAGAGAGCCACGCAGAAAGTGCATCATCATTTCGAATCTAGCTCTGGATGTCCTGTGGTGTCACTTCTGCCACATTCTATTCATTAGAAGCAAGTCACTAAAGCCGGCCATGTTCCAGGGGAGGGGACTTAGGGAGTAGAGTCAAAGTTATGGACATGTTTTAAAACTATCACAGGACCACTTTGGGGGATGGGTGGAGAACATGTGTGAGCTGGGAGGCTAGGCGAGCAGGAAAGCTCCCCCACCGAGGACACGGCAAGAAGGGGCTGCTGCTGGGGCTGCTCCCGAGGCCTACACAAGCCGTTTATGGGTCGCATCCCAATTATTAGTGAAGATGGACCCTGGTGTCCAGTCCTGAGGCCAAGGGAAGGGGCACCAGGCCCATGTGAACCCTTGGAAAGACGCTTCTCCACTGCTGTTCCCTCTCCTTGGGCAGTAAGCGGGGAGGCTGGTGCAAGCCAGACAGTCCCAGCAGCCTGGGATGCCAGACCCCCAGAATGACAGTGCCGCAAGGGACCACTGACTCTCATGAGACAGCTCATGTCACCCTGTGCCATGTGCCCCCTGCCACAGTGCAGGGTCTGGCCCTGGCCATCACTCCAAAATGCCCACAGCCTGGGGCTCCTTCTCCCCTCAATGCCAATGATGTCCTATGCTGCTCAAGTCCCTGCATTTATTTCCTTGCCTCGTAGTCTGACTCCCAACTACATGAATTTGTGACCCAGAGCCCACTTAGTAACTGCTGAATGAGGGTATGCAGGAACGGGACGTCTAACTGGAATGCTGGGGACACCGTCACGAAGCTACAAAGAAAAAAACTCTTTGGTCCAATCCCTGGCTAGCACGGTATCATCTTGGGTTAAGCAACAGGGGAATTTTGCATCTGGAAGCTTGGGGTCATCCCTCCTGTGACTGAGCCCCCAGTTATTGGGGCTGAGGAGAGGGCAGGACGAACTGGGGCCCCAGGAGAAGTGATTTCTCTTCCATGCCCTGCTCAGGTGTCACCTTAGAGAGGACCTTCTTTAACTGGAGTTTAACTGGTGGCTCAGTGGTCACATACCCTCAGATTTTAGCTACCTGGGAGCTAGCCCAGAGCTTACGCTCTGTTGCTGGGAATGATGAGCTCTGTCTCCTGGTGAGAAGCATGGTATCTTCTGGAGCAGAGGTGGTGCTCTGGCCCAGCTGGAGTCTGGCCGATATGGTCTGAACCCTGGGCTCCGGCCATTTCCTAGTCGTGCAACCACAAGCAGATGACTTAACTTCTCTAGGCCTCAGTTTTCTCATCTGTAAAATAGGAATATTATGCTCCTACCTCAAAGGGTTATTGACTCAGTTGGCTTCTTTACAGAAACTGATAAGCTAAGCCTAAATTCATATGGACCTTGAAGAGCAAAACAATCTTGGGAACAAAGAACAAAGTTGGAAGACTCACACTTTCTGATTTCAAAACTTACTACAAAGCTACAGTAATGAAGACAGTGGGATACTGACATAAGGACAGACATACTGATCAATGGGATAGAATTGTGAGCCTAGAAATAAATCCTCACATATATGGTCAAGTAATTTTCTACATTCTTGGGGTAAGAAAAAACTTTTCAACAAAGGGACAAGTGGATATTCACATGCAATAGAATGAATTTGTACCCTTCCTCACACCATGAAAAAACAATTAAAATGGAGCAAAAACCCTAAATGTAAAAGCGAAAATATAGACGAAAACATAGATGTACATATTTGTAACCTCGGATTAGGTGATACCTTCTTTGACATCATGCCAAAGGTACAATCAACAAAAGCAAAAACAGATAAAGTGAACATCAAAATAAAAAATGTTTGTGTTTCAAATGAAACCACCAAGAAAATGTGAAGACAAGCACAGAATGAGAGAAAATATTTCCAAGTCCTATCTCTGATATGGGATTTGTATCTAGAATATATAAAGAACTCATAACTCAGTAATAACTCAATAATAAAAAGACAAGTAACTCAATTTAAAAACGGGCAAAGGTGGGATGCCTGGCCAGCTCAGTGGGAAGTGTACATGACTCTTGATCTCGGGGTTATGTGTTCAAGCCCCACATTGGGTATAAAGATTACTTAAAATCTTTTTTTTTTTTAAGCTTAAAATCTTAAAAAAAGATAATGAATGAATGAATGAATGAATACAATGGGCAAAGGATCTGGATAAGCATTTCTGCAAAGAAGATATACAAATGGCCAATAAGCACAGTGATGAAATAAACAGTAAAACCACAATGGGATACCACTTTGTTCGTACTAGTATAGCTAGAATAAAGAAGTCATAGTCTTGTCGAGGATGTGGAGAAATCAGAACCCTCATACTCTGCCAGGGGAATGTGAAATGGCACAGCTGTTGTGAAAAGCAATCTGTCCGTTCCTCAAAAGGCTGAACACAGAGTTATTAGATGACCCAGTAGTTCCATTCCTAAGTATATATTCCAGAAAAATGAAAACACACAAGTTTACACAAAAACTTGTACATCAATGTTCACAGCTATGATGGGGCGCCTGGGTGGCTCAGTCAGTTGGGCATCCTACTCTTGGTTTCAGCTCAGGTCATGTTCCCAGGGACGTGGGATTGAGCCCTGTGTTGGGCTCCGTGCTGAGCATGGAGCCTACTTAAGACTCTCTTTCCTGCTGCCCCTCTCCCCTGCTTGCTCTTTCTCTCTCTCTCTCAAAAAAAAAAAAAAAAACTGTGATAAAAAGTGGAATTAACTTAAATGTCCACCAGCTGATGAATGGATAAACAAAATGTGGTATATCCATACAATAGGATATTATTTAGCAGTAAAATGGATGAACCTTGAAAACATTATGCTAAGTGAAAGAAGCCAGTCACAAAGGACCATACATTGTATATGATTCTGTTTGTATGAAATGTCCAGAGTAAGCAAATCTATAGAGACAGAGAACATAGAAGTGGTTGCCTAGGGCCAAGGGTTAGGGGAACATGGAGAGTGACTGCTAAGGGGCACAGTGTTTCTTTTTGGGCTGATGAAAATGTTTTAGAATTGATTATGGTAATGATTGCACAACCCTGTAAATATATTAAGAACCACCAAGTTGCCCATGTAATGGTTAAGTTGTATGGTATATGAATTACATTTTGATAAAGCTGTCATTGGTTTTTTTTTAATGTTTACTTGTTTTTGAGAGAGAGAGAGAGAGAGTGAGCAAACAAGCGTGAGTGGAGGAGGTAGAGAGACGGGGACAGGAATGGAAGTGGGCTCTGTGCTGACATCAGAGAGCCTGATGTGGGACTTACACTCAGCCACCCAGGTGCCCAATAAAAAAAACAAAAGTAGCTGAGAGGACTCAATGAGTTAGTAATAAGGGAAACGTACAGTTTGTGTTCAAACAATCCTATTGTTACACGCAGAGCCAAAGTGGAAGGTGAAGAGTGGGATAAAGAATAAAACAAGTGTTGGTTAAGTTCGACGGGCTAGTTCTGACACCATGGAGCCTGCTTGGGATTCTCTCTCTCTCTGCTCCTTCCCTGCTTGCGCTCTCTCCCCCTCTCTTTCTCTCTCAAAATAGATAAACAAATTTTTAAAAAAGAAGAAGGGAGGAAGCTTGAAGGGACCTGTGCACCTGTCCTGGCCTGCGTGTGGTGGAGGGAGTCTCTGGACACAGCATCCCAGCCTGGAAGCTCCGCTCTCCCGGGAGAAGGGCTGTGACTGGAGGAGTTTGCTGCCACCCTGTGGAATTAGCCAGGATTACAGTTATGGGGACTTGGGTCTGACAGAAGCTAGCGCTCCAATGTGCTCAGTCCCACACAAGAGAGAAAGAGACCAGGCCTTCAGTGAACTGACTATACAGGGTTGAAGGAAAATAATCGCAATCTTTCCAAACACTTACTTGGATGGTAACAGCAACAAACTGTGGAAGAGAAGACAATGCAATTCAGGGGCCCCTGGCTGGCTCAGTCGAAAGAGCATGCGACTCTTCTTGATCTAGCAGTCGTGAGTTCGAGCCCCACAGTGGGTGCAGAGATTACTTAAAAAGAAAACACAATTCACAGAAGTCCAGGACTCAGGAAGGCCTCAAAGAGGAATGGTGAGGGAGGCAAGGGCTCTGAGGCTGAAGGCACAGCAGGAGCAAAGGCAAAGAAGTATAAAAGAACACAGCATGATGCTTGAGCAGCCAGGAAGCCATCATCTGCAGCACGGAGCCTCTGTGGAGTCCTGAGTGCCCCCATGATAATGATGATACCTCCATTATTACTTCTTGTGGCATTTTGTAGGATACCTCCCCATCATCTCATCTGAGTCTTCTCAAAGCCTCGTGGGGGGGGTGGGCTGAACTCACTGTCATCCTTTCATTTAACAGAAGTGGAAACTGAGGCCCGGAGAAGTGAGGTGGTAGAGCTGGGGCTGGAACATGGGCCTCCCTATCTGCTGACTTGTTATCGGTGTACTGAGGAGAAAGGGGCAAGGGAGCTTGGGAGCAGGGAGGAGAGGGAATGGTCTAAATGGGCTGAGATGATGATTTTCTTTTTGAATATTAAGGAGAGACCTAGGAATGTCAGACTCTAGAGTAGGATGGTTGAGAAAGTTGGGCATGTCCTAAATGCAGGTTAGATCAGGAAACTTCCATAACTTCCCATTGCTCCCAGAGCAGTACAACAGCATTGACCTGGCATTCAAGGGACCCTCACAAGAGGCAGTGTAATACAGTGGCTAAGAGCACACGGGTTTGGGTTTGTAATCCCCACTCAGCCACTGTCCAGTTCTGTGACCCAGTGAATATCCCTTAACATCCAGTACCATTTCCTCCCCTATAAACTATGCATGAGCACCCACCTCACAGGTTGTGAGCAGTAAACAAGTTATATAAGGCACTCAGGACCATGCTTGGTATTATTATTATTATTATCGTTATTATTCAGAATAGAACCTAATTCTTGGCTCCTATCATTGACTCCAATCCTTCAAGTTGGGCTCCCGGCTTCTCTAGTACATGCCACGCACAATGGTGCCTCCAAGCCTTTCTGCAAGACGTTTCTGCACCCTGGAATGAGACCACACCACTGGTCCCTTTTCCTGAGATCCTTTCAAACACTGCCTCCTCCCGATGTCTTCCCTGATCCTCTCCAGTTAGAACCACTTCTGCCTTTGCCCTTCCTTTGCACCTTGCTTAACCCTCTCATACAGAGCTACTTCTTTCTGCAGCAAATATGCACAAGGTATCTGTCAGCCCTGCCTGGAGAACTTAGGAAGTGAGTTTCCTAAGGATGAGCATGGTGTCTTAGATCTCTTTATGACCCAGTGAGAGCTGACATGGAGCAGCACTAAACACTCAATAAATGCTTGTGGAAAGAAAGTCAGAAAGCAGGAAAGGAAAGACAAAGGAAAGGAGGGAGGGAGGGAGGGAAGAAAGGAGAGAGAGGGGAAAGGTGAACTGGAGATGAAGCCAAGAAGGACTTGAAGAGAAACCAGCCCTGGCTGCGTTTACCAAAGACTTTGGGGGAAGAGACTGGAGACTCTGGGTGATCTGCAGCTCAGGTTCCTAGACTCTTATTTTCATTCCTTAAGCCACAGCATTGAAAAGACTTTGAAAACCTCACAGTGGCTCTGGACTTGCTAGTTAACCCCTCTGAAGCTCCATTTCCTCATCTGTGACAGAGATAATAATGGTACTTAATTACTAAGTTGGGCTGTTGGGAAGATCAAATGAGAAAATAACTAGAAAATCCCAGGCACCTGGGCCATAGTAAGTACTCAATAAACGTTCTGTATTAGGATGGTGATGGTTTGGTGGTTCTAAGAATTCCAGACATGTCCGAATAAAAGACTGCTCACTGCTGGGGAGGGGAGGTGCTTTCTAAGCTTGGAGAGATGCCTTTTGTCCTAGAGCCCTGCCTAGTGGTCACATAGAGGTCACTCAGTGTTTTCTCTGGGGCCTTCCCACCCGCCCCTGCAACAAGATACACAATAAAGCCTCCTGATTGCTTGATTGAAGGAAGTGGATACACAATTAATTTCAATTTTAGCCCTAACCCTCCCAGCCTTTCAAAAAGAATTGCACACCCTATTCCAATTTACGCAGTGAAACAATATGGAATTTTCCAGCGGGTTCTGAAGCCTTTGAAGTGACCAGACCAGACTATTGATTTATTTCCAACTAACCTCTCTCTTTGAACCCAGAAGGGTCAAGGTTAATTATACAATAAAACACCCTGTGCCCAGCTGCCCCCTCTGAGGGCGCAGAGAGCCCCCAGACCTTTCCAAGCCGGCAAGAGGCGGATCGTATTTCTGATTCCTTCTCTGCATTCATTTCCTTCATCAGGGCCCATTAAGGAGAAGAAAAAAACCTCAACCCCCTCATTTCCTCCCTGAGAGATAAATTTTAATTTGCTGGAAACCAACAAAGGGGGTCTAAACCATGTTTCTAGGCTGCACCCTGTGGTTGAAAACTCTAGCTGGGAGCACAGCACCTATTCTGGGCCTCGCTGGGAAATGGGGGGGGATTCGGGTGGCAGAGGGATGCAAAGGGGTACACATACACCCCATCTGCCTCTCCCACACAGGGGGAAGGAAGCCCCTGGAGGGACTGACTCTGTGGATGGTTCCAGCGTGACCAGGTGGCTGACATGGGTTAACCCACTGGCTGAGGCTTCCCCGTGTGACTTGGTTGGCCCTCAACAGCCTCACCAGGTGGGCACCATCTAATCCCTGCTTCCCGTCACTGAAACAGCCTCGCGTTGGTAACATACCTGGTTCCAGTTATCACAGGCAGGCAATGACAGGGCTAGGATTGGAACCCAAATGTTTGTTCTCCTTGTAAAATAATGAGTTCTATTCCCCTGCGTCTTCTCACCCCAGGGAAGCAACATAATGTTAAAGTTCTTTTTATTTCCATCATTAAAAGAAAAGAAAGAAGATTCAAAGCTGTTATCTATAGTATAGTCCATTATCCAGTGTCCTCAATTATCCCAACAGGAGCCACCTTAGCTGTGTTTCCCAGATCCAGGATCCAACCGAGGCTCACGCACTCTCTTGGCTGTCATGTCTCTTTACTGTGCGTTGTTCCAGAACAGACCCAGCCTTCTCTGTTCTTCCGGACACTGACCTTTCTGAAGGGGCAAGGTCAGTTGTCCTGCAGAGTGACCCACGGTGTGGACTGGTCTCATGTTCCTCCCAACTAGAGAGTCAGATAATATTTTTGCCACGAGCAATTCACATGTGATGCTGTCTTCATTTTAGGGCATCACATATGGACTCTCAAGATGCCAACTGTTTGTGGTGAGGGACCTAGACTGATGTTTGTTCCTGGCCTCCTAGCAGCTTCTCAGCGTGGGGGCACCTTTAGCATTGGTCACAAAGGAGCATGCTCCCTGGGACTCTTCCAGCCCCCAAACTACAACCTAGAACCTTGGGAGGAAGTCCACCAAACACAGCCCGAGATGCTTTTTCATGAGACATATGTTCTCCCTGGAACATTCCTGTGTTTGTGTCAAGGCTCAACACCACGTCTGAACCCCCATGAGGGCTTCCTAAGTCTCAGAATCAACGCTCCCTCCTCTGCTTCCACAACCCTCTGTTTCTGCCTCATTATGTGATTTATCTTAAGGTAGTAAAGGTCACTGTGGAGCTCTTACTGCTGCCTCTACGTCCAGGGCCCACCATAGAAGGTTCTCCATAAATATTTGTCAAATAAGCTATAATCCAAGTATCACCAGTCTGCCTTGGGGGAGACCTCAGTCTTAAATTTGAAAGAAAAGCCCACCATCCAACAGCAAATTGAAAAGCTATTTAAGTCTTTGCTAAACAGCCTGGAAGAGGTGCCAGAGGATGAATTAGATTGCAGGTCACATACCATGGTCCTAAACATCCTCCTCACCCATCTTTCTCCCTATCATCTCATGGCTCCTCCTTCACCTCCAAGTCTCTCTACTTTCTCTCCTTCTTGCCCAAATCCCTCCTCTTTCAGGATCAACTTGGTTCGTCTTCAAGTATAAGAAAAATATATTAATTTAGGTCAAACAAGCAATACACAGAAGCATTCTCTTTGTTTATTTTTAAAGTTTATTTTGAGAGAGAGAGAGCACGTGCACACGTGAGCAGGGGAGGGGCAGAGATAGAGGGAGAGAGAGAATCCTAAGCTGGCTCCACCCTGTCAGCGCAGAGCCTGACATGGGGCTTGATATCGCAAACCGTGAGACCATGATCTGAGCTGAGATCAAGAGCGGGACACTTAACCGACTGAGAGACTGAGCTTTTCCTTATTTAGAGAAAAAAAAAATGTTGTATAAGTTCCCTTTCAACCATTCCAAGCTCAGTTCCCTCCTAGGGATAATACCATTATTAGCTTTGGGTATTCTTCTAGGCCTTTCTCTATGTCATACAGACTTATATATATGGACACGCTAAATAATGTTTCCAAATTCCAGTGCTTCAATGAACATCTTTGCACTGTCTCCCTGCGCTCAGCAGCATGTGTTTCTGTACAGCAGAAATGAGAGGATTTGCTGGGTCTGGGCATGGGCATTGTGAATCTAATCCAGCCCACCTAATGATTTCCTCCACCCCAAGACACTGTGAATCCTTACTCTCTGCCAGCAGTCTAAGATAGGACCAGGGCTGTTTTTCCTTCCTTCTCTCCCAAGGCTGCTCTGAGGACCCTGGTGCAAGGATGATTTAACTTCTCTAAATCAACCAATGTGATACACCACATTGACAAAATGAAGGATGAAAATCATAGGGTCATCTCAACAGATGCAGAAGAAAAGCATTTGACAAAATTCAACATCCATTTATGATAAAAACTCTTGGGGCACCTGGGTGTTCGGTTGAGCCACCAACTTCAGCTCAGGTCATGATCTATCTCATGGTTCACGGGTTCAAGCCCCATGTCAGGCTCTGTGCTGACAGCACAGAACCTCCTTCAGATTCTCTGTCTCCCTCTCTCTGCCCGTCCCCCGCTTATTCTCTGTCTCTCAAAAATAAACATTAAAATAATAAATAAATCTCTCAACAAAGCAGGTATAGAGGGAATGTACCTAAACATAATAAGGGCCATATATGACAAATCAATAGCTAACATCATACTCAATGATGAAATCTTTTTCTCTAAGATCAGGAACAAGACAAGGATGCCCACTCTTACCTCTTTTATTCAACATAGTATTAAAAGTCCTAGCCATAGCAATTTGGTAAGAAAAAGATATAAAAGGCATCCAAATTGGAAAAGAGGAAATAAAACTGTCACTATTTGCAGATGACATAATATAATATATAGAAACCCCAAAAGACTCCACTAAAAAACTGTTTGAACTAATAAATGAATCCAGGGGCACCTGAGGAGATCAGTTGGTTAAGCATCTGACTTCAGCTCAGGTCATGATCTCATGGTTTGTGATCTCGAGCCTGGCAATGGGCTCTGTGCTGACAGTGCAGAGCCTGCCTGGGACTTGCTCTTTCTCCCTCTCTCTCTGCCCCTCCCCCACTGGCACGCACTCGCACACTCTCTCTCAAATAAACATTAAAAAAAAAAAAAAGAATAAATGAATTCAGTTGCAGGCTACAAAATCAAAATACAGAAATTTGAAACATTTCTATACAGTAATAATGAATTATTAGAAAGAGAAATTAGAAAAACAAGAAAACAATCCCATTTACAATTATATCAAAAAGAATAAAATACCTAGGAGTAAATTTAACTAAGAAGTCAAAGATCTGTACTCTGAAAACTATAAGACACCGATGAAAGAAACTGAAGATGACACAAATAAATGGAAAAATATTCTGTGTTCATGGATCAGAAGAATATTGTTAAAATGTCTCTACTACTCTAAGGAACCTACAGATTCAATGCAATCCCTATCAAAATTCCAAGGGAATTTTTCACAGAACTAGAAAAATTCTAAAATTTGTCTGGAATGACAAAAGATCCTGAATAGCCTAAGCAATCTTGAGAAAGAAGAACAAAGATGGAGGTTCAGAAATCACATTCCCTAATTTCAAACTATACTATAGACCTATAGTAACCAAAACAGTATGGTTCAGCATGAGAATTCATGGAACAGAAATGAGAGCCCATAATTAAACCCACACCTATATGGACAATTAATTTAAGACAAAGAAGCCAAAAACACAAATGGAGAAAAGACAGTCTCCTCAACAAATGTGTTGAGGGAAAACTGGGCAGCCACATGCAAAAGAATGAAAGTAGTCCATTATTTTACAACATACACAAAAATTTGAATGTAAGACCTGAAACCATAAAATTCCTCAAAAAAAACATAGGCAGTAAGCTCCTTGACACTGGTTTTACTGACCTTTTTTGTGGATCTGACTCCGAAGGCAAGGGAAACAAAGCCAGAATGGGACTAAATCAAATAAAAGGCTTCCACAAAGCAAAAGAAACTGTCATCACAATGAAAAAATAACATACTGAATAGAACAAGATTTTTTTCAAATCTTATCTGACAAGAACTCATATTATATTTAAAATATTTAAAGAACTCATATAACTCAACAACAAAAAAACAAGCAACCCAATTAAAAAACGGGCAGGGAGGGCGCCTGGATAGCTCAGTGTGTTAAATGTCTGACTCTCGGTTTCGACTCAGGTCATGATCTCACAGTTCATGAGTTCGAGTCCTGAATTAGGCTCTGCACTGAAAATACGGACCCTGCTTAGGATTCTCTCTTTCTCCCTCTTCTTTCTGCCCCTCCCCCACTTGTGCTGTCTCTGTTTCTCTCAAAAAAGAAATTAATTAACTTAAAAAAAAATAAAAGAGGGGCGCCTGGGTGGCTCAGTTGGTTAAGCTTTCGACTTCGGGTCAGGTCATGATCTCATTGTTCATGGGTTCAAGCCCGGCCTCAGGCTTTGTGTTGACAGCTTGGAGCCTAGAGCCTGCTTTGGATTCTGTGTCTCCCTCTCTCTCTGCAACACCCCCCCGCCCATGCTCGCTCTTTCTCTAATAAATAAACACTAAAAAAAAAAAAAAAGGCAGAAGATCTGAATAGACATTTCTCCAAAGAAGACATAGAGATGGCCAACGGGCACATCAAAAGATGCTCAACATCACTAATTTATGAGGAAAATTATCAGGGAATTCAAAACCATAATGAACCATCACCTCACACTGGTTAGAATGGGTGTTATCAAAAAGAGAAGAAACATGAAGTTGGTGTTAAAGAGCATATAGAGAAAACAGAACCCTCATACACTGTTGGTGGGAATGTGAACTGGTGTAGCCACTATGGAGAACAGGATGGAGACTCCTTAAAAAACAACAACAACAACAACAACAAAACAGGAATAGCACTACCATATGAATGGTACAAAATGAAGGACTTTTATAGGGAGAAGAAAGTAAGAACAAAGAAGTTACACTAGCAAAAATTTGGATTGGGGTGGCAAAGTCCCTATCCTTTAGGAGATGCCAGGGGTCCATCTATCAAGCAGATTACCTCTGCTAGTGCTGATCTGGTCATTTCTGATTGACCGGTTTAAGATTGCATTTCTAGGAGAGCAAAAATTATAAGTCAAGTCTTGGCTTGGTGACATGGGGCTTGGCTTAAATGACTTCATTATGAGCCTGCTGTCTTCTTTTTAACACATGACCTGACCTTTTTTTTTCTTATTTTCCTGTGTCGTTCTTTTCCCCCGGTCCCTGTCTACTTGCTTCTCTGACCCTCCAGTTCTCCTTGGCCAGGCTGGACAGTGCCTCTGGAGCCAGGGCGGGGAGTGAACCGGCCGTTTCTGGGCCAAATTCCCACTCAAGTCCCCGCCCTTTGCCTCTGCCCAAACCGGGCACAGGATGCGGGCATGAGCCGGGCACAGGCTCACCCAGGAATCCCAGCTGCCTCAGGCAGCACGCATCACAGCAACCTTGCAGATTTTGTGCCCTGGGGATGTATTACCTATTCAAGAACGTTAACTAAAGGTTTAAAAATTTTAAATCACAAGGCAATAAGTAATGAAGCTAAAACATATGCATACAGATCCTTCGCATTTGGGAAATTTTTAAATAAAAAATAAAAGTGTTTAAAAATTAAGCTGAAGATAAAACACTGTTGGGGTGCCTGGATGGCTGAGTCAGATGAGTGTCCTACTCTTGATCTTGGCTCAGGTCATGATCTCACGGTTCGTGAGCCACTAGGAGCCCCTGTCTTTCAGCTGTAATGTGGACATGTCATCCCTGTGATGAGGCACATATGTTTGTTTTCCAAAGCACCATTCTTACTCCATTATTTCACTTGAATCTCCTGACGACACTTTGAGGGAAAGGAAGGCCCAGCTTAGAGATGGAAAAACTGAGGCTCAGAGAGAGATCACCCAGGGTCACAGTATAACAGGGACAGATTTCATCTCAAGAGAAAAGCGCAAGGAAAAGAAATGGCACGTTCACAATTTAATGTTCTTACTAGGCCTATAGTGTCAGTCCAACCCCTTTTTAATCACCATGTAAAAAGAAAAGCTCCCCCCAGGCCTGTCCTCCCTGGTTTAGGTTTATTCATCTCCCCTCTCCTACCAGCCTCCCTCCTTCCTTTGTGTCTTTGTGTCACATCTAGTTAGGCAACAATTTATCCATTCAAGAAACATCAAGGGATCCCCCAGGGGGTGCAGGGTAAATGAGGGGATAGAGATGTGAATGGTGGGCCAGTATGGAGTCAGCTCCTATCACCTGCCTGCTGTCTGTCCGACCTCCCCACCCTTCCCATTTCCTCTCCCTCCTTCTCCTACCTGTCAGCAACTCGAGTCCCCTTTTTGCTGGGCTCTGTTATCCTGTGGCGGGTAATGAAGAAAATAAAGATTCATGAGATGTTAGCAAATGGGAGCCAGCAGCGGAGACCCAAAGCAGCACATTTACAGAGCAAAGCCTGCATCCCGTGCCTGATTTTTGCTCTTGAAAAGCAGGCTGCAGACCTGCGGGCTCAGCCCCACCCAGAGAGGCTGGCACACCTGGGCCGGCAGGATGCTCCACACCCAGCCTCACAGACAGAGCTGCTGGTGAGCTAGGGCAGAGAAGAGGGCAGGTCTGCAAACGTGGTGGTACTGTGTAGCATGCAGCACTTGGGATGAGTGTGTTTGTATGTGTGTGCACATGTGTGCACGCACGTGTGCGCATGCATTTGTAGAAGAATGGGCACGTGCCCATTGTGTGTATTTATATGCATGTGTGTGCACTGTGTGTAAGTACAAGTTGCATGCGAATGAGCGTGCACCAGCATGTCCAACCTGGCCATCTTGGCATGACCATACAGTCCTGCTTTGGCCCTTCAGGGTCTTTCATCTCCACAGGGAGCCTGTCTCTGACAGGCCTAGTGGAACCAGCTGTGTAACCAAAGGCAGGGGCAGTTACGATCACAGCCAGTGCGGTTTGTTTCTGTCACACTCTTATCTCCACTCTCCTGAGCCCAGGGTTTAGCATCATGAAAGGTCAGAGCCTGGAGGGAAATCTGGAGATTATCTAACTCAGATCCTCCCCAGACAGATGGGGCAATCAAGCCCTGGAGAGGGTACTGGAGGAGGTCACACAGCTGGGACAAGAGCCCACATCTCCCCACCCAGTTTCACCCTCTTGCCACAACAGTACTACCTGGATTTTTGTCTGCCCCATAGAGTGCAAGTAAGAGGCCAATGGTTCCCAGGCTGGGTCTGAGGACACAGCGAGGAGAAGGTGTTCTCAGAGCTGGGAGCTGCTTCAACATGTCTGAAAGAGGTCTTCAACTACCTCCATTTTGACCTCAGTCTGAACTTTCTAATTGATTAAATTCTTTCCAGCTTATCTCTTAACTCAGGCAGAAGACCCTGTGGGCAAAGCATCCCGTAATGGGAACTAAAACTATCCCCTCAAGCAATACGGACTGCTGACACCTCACCCTTGACTGACCCCAAGACAATGATGGACCTGACCTGTACTGTCTACCTACACCTACCAACCTTAGTCCCACATTTTCCTTATATAAACCTACAAGTATTTTCAGCACCTTGGAGATGCTAGTCTACTGTCTTCCTTTGTTGGCCTCACTGAAATAAATTCCTTTCTTGTTTCACCTCCACTCATCTCTCTGCCTCTGTATTTTATCAGCAGCATGTTGGCTGAGCCTAGTCTGTTTGGACCCCCAGAGCCAAGTGTTCTTGCGCCCTTGGGCCCCAGTTACGTGATCATGGCTGTGCCCTTCCCCATGGTCCTTCCCAACTTGGGCTGGCGTTAGACTCACTCTGGAAGAACACTCTATTCTCCTTACTCTGGCTGGTGGTCAAATATGCTTCTGATTAATTACAAATGGGAATGAAAAAAATTTTACTATCTAAATGCAGTGGCCAAAACTCTTTCAATATGTGGGTTTCATGAGAAAAAATATTAAATTGTGTCTTTGAGGAAAGTCTTGAAAATGTTTGTGGAATGAATGAAGGATGACAGTGTAACAGGAGCCTTAGGAGACTCAACATGAGTGCTTTCTGGTCCCTTCATCAAGAGATAGTGTCAGAGACGGGGGATGATGCCGGCAGAGTAGGAGGACCCTAGGCTTGCCTTGTCCCATGAACACAGCTAGGTAACTATCAAATCATCCTAAATAGCCCAGAAATCAACCTGAAGATTGACAAAACAAACTCCACAACTATAGGGAGAGTAGAGACAATATCGAAGAAGGTAGAAAGTGTGGAGATGTGGTTTAGAGGAGAAATGGATCACAGGTGCTGTGGAGGGGAAGGAGATGTGGTCTTGGAGAAGGACTGAAGAAAAGAACACACAGAGGAACACACAAGGAAAGCATTTCCCCATGGCCATTGGCTTAGAAAGCAAAAGGGGTTGAATTTCATGAATTTTTGCAACTAGTAAAGCTTAAATTATGAAATTTGAAGTGTTGGTGGGCTAGGCTGCAATGCAGAGTTATCCAGCCTGGTCCTGGAGAGAAGGCAGGCAAACAACTCAGGGGCAGATAGTGAGGAAACAGTGATCTGAAGAGCATCTGGGGCACAAAGGAAGAGATTTTTGCCCTTCTTGGAGTGTGCCCCTGAGAGACAATGTTCACAGATAGAGCTAGGGTACAAAGGACCTGGATAGTGCCATTTCCCTCCCCTACCCCTCAGCATAAACACAGAGCAGGAAGAAGTGCAGCATGGACACTGGCTACCTAATTTGCTTACACCAAGTCTCACCACCCCGTGCTCTGGTAGAACTGTCCTCAGTGCCAGCACCATGGGCCTCTTCCCTAGATCAGCACAAACCCCTGTACACACCACATCTCCCAACCAGAGAGTTCTGCAGGGCCTTAGTTCTGGTAGAAGTGGTGACAGGTCTCATTTTACAAGCAGACCAGAACACACTTAGTTAAAGCCCACCACATTCAGGCCAGGAACCAAAAACTGCCCGCTGCAGGCAAAGAGAGCCTCTACAGATGACTGGCCTGAAGGTTAGAGCAGCTAAAACACTATAGCAGATTGCACGCAGCACCAGAGGTACTCCCTGAACTGCCAGGCCCTGGACACTACATGGTCTCTTCTCCATAAAGCCATTACTTTCAGGAGAGGGAGATATAACTGGCTTTTCTAACACACAGAAGAATACAGAGACTTAGACAAAATGCCAAGGCAGAGGAAATTATTCCAAATTAAAGAATAAGATAAGGCCACGACCAGAGATCTAAGTGAAACAGATATAAGTAACAAGCCTGATGGAGAATTTAAAGTAACAATCATAAAGATATTCACTGGGCTTGAGAAAAGAATGGAAGACTTCAGTGAGACCCCTTACCACAGAGACAAAAGAGTTCAAAAAGAATCAGAGATGAAGAGTATTATAAATGGGATTGGAAACAGGCTTGATGCAATGAACAGCAGGCTGGAAGAAGCAGAGGAATGAATTAGTGACAAAGATGACCAGATAATGGAAAATAATGAAGCTGCACAAAGGAGAGAAAGAATTATGGGACATGAGAATAGACTTAGGGAACTCAGTGGCTCCATCAAACATAATATATATTCATATTATAGGAGTCCCAGAAAAAAAGGAGGCAGAAAATTTATCTCAAGAAATAATAGCCAAAACCTTCCCTAATCTGGGGAAGGAAACAGATACCCAGATCCAGGAGGCACAGAGAACTCTCCTCAAAATCAACGAAAACAGACCCACACTCAGACATGTTATAATTAAACTGGCAAAATACAGTAATGAGAAAAAAATCTTAAATGAAAAAAGGAAAAAGACAATTACTTATTTTTATTTATTATCACTTTTTAAATGTTTATTTTTGAGAGAGAGAGAGAGAGACAGACAGACAGACAGAGACAGACTGAGTGTGAGCAGGGAAAGGGCAGAGAGAGAGGGAGACATAGAATCTGAAGCAGGTCCCAGGCTCTGAGCCGTCAGCACAGGGCCGGACACGGGGCTTGAACTCATGAACTGTGAGATCATGACCTGAGCTGAAGTTGGACGCTTAACCCACAGAGCCACCTAGGCACCCCAAGAAGACAATTACTTATAAAGGAAAACCCATAAGGCTATCGGCATATTTTTCAGCAGAAACTCTCTAAGTCAGAAGGGACTGGCATGATATATTTAAAGTGCTGAATGGGAAAAAATCTGCAGCCAAGAATACTTTATCCAACAAAGTTAACATTCAAAATAGAATGAGAAATAAAGAGTTTCACAGACAAGCAAAAAATTAGAGTTCATGACCATGAAACCAGCCCTGCAAAAAATACTAAAGGGGACTCTGTGAAGAATGGAAAAGGAAGACCAAAAGTGACACTATAAAGGTAGGAAACACAAAAGCAGTAAAAATGAATACTTCTATAAAAAATCAGTCAAGGAATTCATTAAAAAAAAGGATGGAACATCTGGGCAGCTTAGTTGGTTAAGCATCTGACTCTTGATTTCACCTCAGGTCATGATCTCAGAATCATGGGATTGAGCCCTGCGTTGGGTTCCATACTGAGTGTGGAACCTGCTTAGTATTCTCTCTCATATTCTCTCTCTCTCTCTCTCTCTCTCTCTCTCTTCCTCCCTCCCCCCCTTATCCCCTTGACCCTGCTCTTTCACTCTCTCAAAAAAATAAAGAGGATGTAAAACATGACAACATATATGAAAACATGGAGAGAATAGAAGAATGGTTCAAGCTTAAAAAACCATTAACTTAATATAGACCATTATATGCAGAAGATGTTACATACAAACCTAAAGGTAAACACAAATGAAAAATTACAAATAAATATGCAAATAATAAAAAGAAATTAAAATATATGACTGAAGAAAATAAACCATCAGAAGAGAAGAAAGGATCAGAGAAAATCTCCAGAAATAACCATGAAACAAGTAATAAAATGACAATAAATACATATCTATCTATAATTACACTGAATGGGAGGACTTGGGTGGCTGAGTCAGCTAAGCATCCAACTCTTGATTTTGGCTCAGGTCATGATCTCATCGTTCATGGGTTCGAGGCCCGCACTGGGCTGCACACTGTCAGCCCAGCTGAGCCCACTTAGGATTCTCTCTCTCCCTCTCTTTCTGCCCCTCCTCCACTTACACACATGCAAGTGCATGCATGTGCATGCACGCACATTCTCTCTCTCTCTCAAAATAAATAAATTTTAGAAACATAATTATTATGAATGTAGATGGATTAAACACTCCAATCAAAAGACAGAGAGTGCCAGACTGGATAAAAAAAACAAAAACAAAAACAAAAACATGACCCCTCTATATGCTGACTACAAGAGATTCAATTCAGACCTAAAGACATCTGCAGGTTGAAACTGAGGGGATAGAGAAGCTTCTACCATGCAAATGGATGTCAAAAGAAAGCCAGAGTAGCAATGCTTATATGGGACAAAACAGACTTTATTTTTTTTAATGCTTATTTATTTTGAGAGAGAGAGAAAGCATGAGATGAGGAAGAGGCAAAGAGAGAGGAGAGAGAGAATCTCAAACAGGCTCTGTGCTGTCAGCACAAAGCCTGAAATAGGGCTCAATCTCATGCACTGTGAGATGATAATCCAAGCCGGTATCAAAAGTCAGATGCCTAACTGACTGAGCCACCCAGGTGCCCCATATATCAGACAAAATAGACTTTAAAACAAAGACTGTAACAAGAAACAAAGAAGGACACTATATAATAATAAAGGGAACGACCAGACAAGAATATATAATAACTGAAAATATTCATGGACCCAACATTAGATCACTCAAATATATAAAATAATAGCAAACATAAAGGAACTGATTGAACACAATACAATAGTAGGGGACTTTAACACACCACTTACATCAAAAAACAGATCTTCTAAACAGGAAATCAACAAGGAAACAAGGGCTTTGAATGACATATTAGACCAGACAGATTTAACAGACATATTCAGAACATTCCATCCTAAAACAGGAGAACACATATTCTTTTCAAGCGCAAATGCAACATTCTCCAGAAGAGATCACACATTAGGTCACAAAACAGGCCTCAACAAATTCAAGAAAACCAAAGTCATACCATGCACCTTTCGTGACCCCAACACTATGAAACTAGAAGTCAATCACAAGAAAAAAATCTGGAGAGACCACAAATACAGAGAGGTTAAGTAATATGCTACTAAACAATGAGTGAGTCAACCAGGAACTAAAAGAAGAAATAAAAAACAACAACAACATGGAAACAAATGAAAATATAACAAGCCAAAACCTTTGGGATGCAGCAAAAGTGGTTCTAAGAGGGAAGTGTATATAATACAGACCCACCTCAAGAAGCAAGAAAAATCTCAACCTAACCTTATGCCTACAGCAGGTGGGAAGAAAAACAAAGCCTAAAGCCAACAGAAGGAAGGAAATAATAAAGATTAGAGCAGAAGGGGCGCGAAGGTGGCTCAGTTGGTTAAGCATCTGACTCTTGATTTTGGCTCAGGTCATGATCTCACAGTTCATGAGACTGAGCCTTAGCCTGCTTGGGATTCTCTCTCCCTCCCTCTCTCTCTCTCTCTCAAAAAGTAAATAAATTTTTTAAAAAATCTAAAAAAAAAAAGATTAGAGCAGAAATAAATGATACAGAAACTAGAAAAACATTAGAACAGGGGAGCCTTGACTGGCTCAGTTGGCACAGCATGTGACTCTTGATCTTGGGGTCACAGGTGTGAGCCCCATGTTGGGCACAGAGGGTACATTAAAAAAAATAAATAGGGGTGTCTGGGTGGCTCAGCCAGTTGAGCATCCAACTTTGGCTCTGGTCATGATCTCATGGTGTGTGAGTTCAAGGCCCACATCAGGCTTACTGTTGTCAGCGCAGAGCCTGCTTCAGATCATCTGTCTCCCTCGCTCTCTGCACTTCCCCCACTCTTTCTCTCTCTCTCAAAAATAAACATTAAAATAAACAAACAAATAAATAAACAGATCAATGAAACCAGAAGCTGGTTCTTTGAAAAAATTAATAAAATTGATAAACATCATGTCAGATTTATGAAAAAGAGAAAGGACCCAAATAAATAAAATCACTAATGAAAGAGGAGACATAGCAACCGACACCACAGAAATACAAACAATTAAAAGAGATTATTATGAAAAACCGTATGTCAACAAATTGGACAACCTAGAGGAAACTGATGAATTCTTAAAACCATATAAATTACCAAAACTAAAACAGAGAAAAACAGAAAATTTGAGCAGACCAATAACCAGCAAAGAAATTGATTCAGTAATGAAAAAAAAAAAACCCAGCAAGAGTCCAGGACCATGGGGCACCTGGTTGGCTCAGTCAGTAGAGCATGAAATTCTTGATCTTGGGGTTGTAAGTTTGAGCTTCATGTTGGATGTAGAGATTACTTAAAAATAAAATATTTTTTAAAATAAATAAATAATAAAATTAAGAACAAATTTGAGGCATCCAGCTGGCTCAGGTGGAAGAGCATGTAACTCGATCTCAGGGTCAAGAGATTACTTAAATAAATAAACTTAAAAAAAAAAAAGTCCAGGGGCACCTGGGTAGCTCAGTCGGTTGAGCATCCAACTTCACCTCAGGTTGTGATCTTGGAGTTTGTGAGTTTGAGCCCCCATCAGGCTTGCTGTTGTCAGTGTGGAGCCTGCTTCAGATCCTCTGCCCCTTCTCTCTTTGTCCATCCGTCCATCCGTCCATCCCTCCCTCTCTCTCTCTATGGAAAAAAAAAAAAGCCCAAGACTAGTTGGCTTCACAGGCGAATTCTATCAAACATTTAAAGAGTTAATACCTATTCTTCTCAAACTACCCAAAAAAATAGAAAAAGAAGGAAAACTCCCAAATTCATACTATTCAGGCCAGCATTACCCTGATACCAAAACCAGGTAAAGACACCAGAGAAAAAAGAGAACCACAGGTCAATATCTCTGATGGACATAGATGCAAAAATCCTCAGCACAATACTAGCAAACTGAATCCAACAATACATTAAAAAACTCATTCATCAAGGGGTGCACGGATGGCTCAGTTGGGTGGATGTCCATCTCTTGATTTTGGCTCAGGTCATATCCCAGGGTCATGGGATGGAGCCCTGCATTAGGCTTGGTGCTAAGCATGGATCCTACTTAATATTCTCTCTCTCCCTCTGTCCCTCTTCTGCTCACACGTGCACATGTGTTCTCTCTCTCAAAATTAATTAATTAATTAAACTTTAAAAAAAATCACTCATCAAAATCAAGTGGGATTTACTCTTGGGTTGCAAAGGTGGTTCAGTATTCACAAATCAATCAATGTAATACATCATATCCATAAGAGAAAGGGTAAGAACAAGATGATCATTTCAAGAGATGCAGAAAAAGCATTTAACAAAGTACAACATCCATTCATGGTAAAAACCCTCAACAGAGTAGGTTTAGAGGTAACATACCCCAATATAATAAAGCCATTTACAAAAAATTCACAGCTAACGTCATCCTAAATGGGGAAAAACAGAGTTTTTTCCTCTATTGTCAGGAAAAAGACAGGGATGTCCACTCTCACCACTTTTATTCAACATAGTACTGGAAGTCCTAGCCACAGCAATCCCACAACAAAATGAAATAAGAGGTATCCAAATGCACAAGGTATTTGCAGATAACATGATACTACATGTAGAAAACCCAAAGGTCTCCACCAAAAAACTGCTGGAACTGATAAACAAATGCAGTAAAGTTGTAGAATACAAAATCAATGTAGACTTTCTATGCACCAATTTCTATATACCAATAATGAAGCAGCAGAAAGAGAAATTAAGTACTCAATCCCATTTTACAACTGCACGAAAAGTAAGATAGTTAGTCCTCCTTCCCAACATGGTGCAGTCAGTTAACATCACTGAGGTGAACCTGCTGCAGCTAGAAATGCTCAAGAACCAGCTGGACCAAGCGGCGCCTGTGTGGTTCAGTCGGTTAAGCGTCTTGATTTCAGCTCAGGTCATGATCTCACGGCTCATGAGTTTGAACTCTGAGTTGGGCTCTGCTCTGACAGTGCAGACTCTGCTTGGGATTCTCCCTCCCTCTCTCTCTGCCCCACCTCTGCTCGCACACTCTCTCTCTCTCAAAAATAAAATAAACATAAAAAAAAGAATTATATATTAAAAAAAAAAAACCCAACAGGACCAAGAAGTGGAGTTCTTGCTCACATCCACTGCCAAGCTCAAGATGGGGCAGACCAAGTATGTGGAAGCTGAAGACTGTTTGAACATGCTAAACAAGAACAATGAGGGGGCAGAATTACTCATCCCACTGATGAGTTCTATGTATGTCCCTAGAAGGTGACACGATGTGCAACATGTACTCATTGATGTGGGAAGAGACTACTACGTAGAAAAGACAGCTGAGGATTCCAAGGACTTTTTCAAGAGGAAGACAGACTTTCTCACCAACCAAATGGAGAAAATCTAGCCAGCTCGACAGGGGAAGCGTGCCGTCATGCTTCATGCCAGAAGATTCAGCAGCTCGCTGCCAAAGCCTGAGAAGTTATTTCAGAAATGGGGCAGAGGGACCCTGCTTCAGGAGCCTGACACTTTGGGGGCATGGCTTCCTGGGGTCAGGGAAGATAAGTGTCTTGTGTTTAATGCTAATAAATGTGCCCGCTGGGGGGGGGGGGACTAATAATAAGATATGTAGGAAAAAAAACCTAACCAAAGAGGCAAAAGATCTATACTCTGAAAACTAGAAAACACTAATGAAAGAAATTGAAGACACAAAGAAATGGAGAGACATTCCATGCTTACAAATTAGAAGAACAAATATTATTTAAAAATGCTTAATGTTTATTTATTTTTGAGAGACAGAGATAGAGCATGAGCAGGGAAGGGGGAGAGAGAGAGGGAGACACAGAATCCGAAGCAGCTTCCAGGCTCTGAGCTGTCAGCACAGAGCCCGATGCGGGGCTCGAACCCATGAGCCATGAGATCATGACATGAGCTGAAGTCAGACACTCAACCGACTGAGCCATCCAGGCACCCCGGAAGAACAAATATTATTAAATGTGAATATCACCTACAGCAATCTACACATTTAATGCAATCCCTATCAAAATACCAACAGCATTTTTTGTAAAACTAGAACAAATAATCCTAAAATTTGTATGGAACCACAAGACCCCAAATAGCCAAAGCAAACTTGAAAAAGAAAAGCAAAGCTGAAGGCATCACAATTCTAGACTTCAAGTTATATCACATAGTGCAGTAATCAAAACAGTATGGTACTGGCACAAAAAAAACCCAGACACATAGATCAAGAGAAAAGAATAGAAAACACAGAAATAAACTCACAATATTATGGGCCATTAATCTCTGACAAAACAGGAAAGAAAGAATATCCAATGGGAAAAAGACTGTCTCTTCGACACATGGTGTTGAGAAAACTGGACAGCAATGTGTAAAAGAATGAAACTGGGCCACTTTCTTACACCAGACACAAAAATAAATTCCAAATGGATGAAAGACCTAAATGTGAGACCTGAAACCATAGAAGTCCTAGAAAAAAGCACAGGCAATAATTGCTCTGACCTCAACCATAGCAACTTTTTTCTAGATAGGTCTCCTGAAGCAAGGGAAACAATAGCAAAAATAAACTCTTGGGGCTACATCAAAATAAAAAGCTGCAAGATGAGGGAAACAAGCAACAAAACTAAAAGGTAACCTATGGAATGGGAGAATATACTTGCCAATGACTTATCTGATAAAGGGTTAGTATCCAAAATATATAAAGAATTTATAAAACTCAACACCCCAAAAAACAAATAATCCAGTTAAAAATGGCCAGAAGACATGAACAGACATTTCTCTAAAGAAGGCATCCAGATAGATGGCCAACAGACACAGGCAAAGATGCTCAACATCAGTCATCATCAGGTAAATGCAAATCAGAAGTACAATGAGCTATCACCTCACACTTGTAAGAATGACTAAAATCAAGAACACAAAAAACAACAGCTGTTGGTAAGGATGTGGCTTGAAAGGGGAACCCTTGTGCACTGTTGGCAGGAATGCAAACTGGTGCAGCCCCTCGGAAAAACAGTATGGAGTTTCCTCAAAATGTTAAAAATAGAACTACCCTACGACCCTATGATCCACCAATCACATTACTAGGTATTTACCCAAAGACTATAAAAATACTAATTCAAAGGGATACATGCACTCTGATGTTTATAGCAGCATTACTTACAATAGCCAAATTATGGAAAAAGACCAAGTGGCCATTGGACTGATAAATAAGGAAGATGTGATATACATACACAATGGAATATTATTCAGCCATAAAAAAGAATGAAATCTTGCCATTTGCAATGACATGGATGGAACTAGAGTATTATGCTAACCAAAATAAGTCAGAGAAAGACAAATACCATATGATTTCACTCATATGTGGAATTTAAGGGACAAAACAAATAAGCAAGGGAAAAAACGAGAGAGAGGCAAACCAAGAAACTGACTTTTTTTAAAAATATAAGTTATTGTCAAATTGGTTTCCTTACAACACCCACTGCTCATCCCAAGAAGAAACAGAGAACTGATGGTTACCAGAGGGGAGGTGTGTGGGGGGGGGGGCGTTAAACAGGTGATGGGGATTAAGGCGTGCGCATGTTTGGACAAGCACTGGGTGATGGATGTATGGAAGTGCTGAATCACTATATTGTACACCTGAAACTAATCTGACACTGTATGTTAACCAAATGGAATTTAAATAAAAAACTTTTTTTAAATGCCCCAAATAAATATCTCATAATAAATGGATGAATAAGTACATTAGACAGAGAGTGAAAGAGAATGGATCAGAAAGTCCCCTGAGTGACACCTCAGGAGGTAATATACCCTTGAAGAAACAAAGAGGCTGCTCTACTGACAGGGATGGGGCCCCCCTAGACAACAACCCAAATGTTCTGGAAAGGGGGTGTAATTTGAATTGCTATGTGTTCGAGAGACCCTCCTGGGGCTGGATGGTAAAGGGATCTTGGAGGGAGCCCTCTGAAAGGAGACACAGCCAGTGCTTGCTAGTGTAGGATCCCAGGGAGCGCTGTGGGGAGTGGTTCTGGGCTCTGAGGTGACCCTCCCCGCAACACTGCTGATTCGGACACTGAGCAAACAGAAGTGAGTGCCTGGGGCTGCTTTCTCGGCTCTGTGGCAGGCTGAGCCTGAGGGGGGGATTCGTTCACCCACTAAAGACCCAAAGTGAGGTGTCATCACTAACTGGAGGGTCCCATACTTAGCATCCTTGAGGTGCTGTTTGCACAGTGATCTGGTGTGACCAGAGCAGCATCCACAGTTTTGGTTGCAGAAACTGGCTGGACAATGGGATTCTTCAGAGTGAAAGCATAAGTCACCTGAAGCCTCCAGAGTTCAGAGCAGGTGGGGGGTAGGGTAGGGTAGAGTAGGGTGGGGTGTGTGTGTGTGTGTGTGTGTGTGTGTGTGTGTGTGTTCTTGTCTTATCTGCCTCTGCCTTTCTGGAGAAGGTCCCATCTGTACTGGAGACACAGGGAGGAGCTCTGCAGGAGGCCTTTGTGTGACTGCCTAGTTTTTGGAAGATTAGAGCAATGCTTTGTTTCGCATATCACTTTTAAACATTACTTTTTTGTAGCATATCACTTTTAAACATTACTTTTTTGTATCCATCCTCTCGTGTGCTTCTCACCATACACATCCTGTGAGGCAGCCAGGGAGAAGTTGCTGTTTTGTCACAAAGAGGACTGGCTCCTCTTGAAACCACTTAAGGGGAGATTATCTTCCTCCTACTGCTTCCTTCCACATTTCCTGGGAGTACTAGTTTCCTGGCCTGGACCAGGAATACAAGGAAGGATAAGACTGGGGCTGTTAGAAGCTTCTCGACTGGTAGGAAAATCAAAACAAAGATAACATCCAGTGGAACATGAGAAACTAGGAATAGTGACAAACTATCACTGTGATAGTCTAGGCCATTTTCTTTTCCAAACTGAATTTTTTAATTTGTTTTGAGAAAGAGTGCATGTGTGCACACATACATGCCCGTGGCAGCGGTGGGGGTGGGGGTGGGGCGGGCAGGCAGAAAAAAGAGAGCGAGGATCCCAAGCAGGCTCCACACTGTCAGTGCAGAGTCTGACAGAGGGCTGGATCCCACAAACTGAGGTCATGACCTGAGCTGAAATCAAGAGCCGGACACTCAACCAACAGAGCCACCCAATCACCCTCTAAATCAATTTTTAAATCAGCTTGTTGAATAGCATAAAAATTCCTCTTGAAACAACAGAAAAACTACCAAAAAAGTACAGAAGAGTATATTGAAGATATAACCAGAAATTAGTGGGCCGGGGGCGGGCAGTGGGGGTAGAGAAATACACTAGAGAGGATCATCAAACTCCAAATTTGGCTCTTTGGAAAAAAAAAAAGCTAATAAAATTGACAACTTCTGACAAGATGTATAAGGCCAAAAAAAGAGAAGGCATAAATAAATAATATTGGGAATGAAAACCAGAACATTACAGATGGAGCAGAGTTAAATGATAGAGCATAGTATGAACTGTGTGCCAATAAATTTTAAAACTGCAGAAAATGTACATATTATCTACATAAAACCTACATATAACTTAGATATGTATATAACTTGCATATCTATAAAACTTAAAAAAAAAACGATTCAAGAAGAAATAGAAAACCTGAACGTCATATAACAAAAGACAAGAATTACTGGCAAAACACCAAGCCTCAATGGCTTTCCTGGCAAACATTCAAGGAACATCTAGACCATTCCAAAGTGATACAGAATCTTCCAGAGGTTAGCCGGGGGTGGGGTGGGGGGCAGGGGGACGAGGAGAGAATACTTTCCAGCTAGGCTTCTGAATTTCTATATCCTTGATAATAAAACAAGGGCAGGACAATATTTTTACTGGCCAATCCCATTAGAGAATTTAAATATAAAAGTCTAATCACAGTATCAGCAACCTGAGTCCAACAATGCTTAAAAAATACAACGTGATTAGCTGGGGTTTTCGGTGGATTGGGTGTTTGTGTTCTCACCCCTCACCACCACCACCTCCCCCCACCCCTACCCGGCAAATTCATTTGTTGAAACTGAATACCAGTGAGATGGTATGAGAGGTGGGAGCCTCTAGGAGGTAATTAGGTCACGGGGGCGGAGCCCTCATAAATGGTATCAGCGCCCTTATGAGAGGCCAGAGAACTAGCTAGCTCTTTTTTCTACCATGTGAAGAAGATACAAAAAAGCCAATTGTCTGCAACCTGGGGGAGGGGAGAGGGCAGCAGCTATCATTTGGCACCCTGATCTCAGACTTCCAGCCCCTCAGAACTGTGAGAAATAAATTTCTGTTCTTTGAGCCACCCAGCTTAGGGTATTTTGTCACAACAGCCCAAACTAAGATTTATTCTAGAAATGCAAGATTGGCTTAACATTTGGAAATCACTCAATGCCATTTACCACATTAGAAAATCTAAAAGAAAAATCAGAGGCACCTGAGCGGCTCAGTTGAGCATCTGACTCTTGATTTCGGCTCAGTTCAGGATCCCAAGTTTGTGGGATCCAGCCCCAAGCCGGCCTTTGCGCTGAGGGTGGAGCCTGCTTAGGATTCCCTCTCTCTCCCTCTGTCCCTCTCCTCCAAGCTCGCTCGCTGTCTCACTCTCTCGCTCTCTCAAAAAACAAAAAAAGTTCTACTATCATTTCTGGGGCACCTGGGTGTCTCGGTTGAGCATCCAACTTTGGCTCAGGTCATGATCTCACGGTTCATGAGCTCAAGCCCCATATTGTGCTTGCTGCTATCAGCCTGTCAGTGCAGAGCCAGCATCAGATCCTCTGTCCCCCTCTCTCTGACCCTCCCGTTTTCTCTCTAAAAAAAAAAAAAAAAAAGTATAAATATATATAAATATATATGTAAATGTGTGTATCTATATATATTTTAAAAAGTTTCATTATCATTTCTACTCAACATCATATAATAAACATTGTATATGCTGTCTGCTCAATAAGAAAATATGTATCTGGGGGTTCCTGGTGCCTCAGTTGGTTAAGTGTCCAACTTCTGCTTAGGTCATGATTTCACGCTCTGTGAGTTTGAGCTCTGTGAGTTTGAGCCCTGTGTGTCACGCTCTGTGCTGACTGTTCAGAGCCTGGAGCCTGCTTTAGATTCTGTGTTTCCTTCCCTCTCTGCCCTTCCCCCACTCACATTCTGTCTCTCAAAAATAAACAAACATTTTAAAAAAGAAAAAAATATATCTAAATAGTAGAAAGGAAGAAATGAACTCAGATAATATGATTTTCTAAATAGAAAATTCAAAATAATCTACACACAACTTATTAGAGTTAATGTAAGAGTCCAGCAAGATTGCCAGATATAAGATCCTATACAAGAGTCAACTACATTTTTTTAAGTAGACTCTACCCACACATGGGGCTTTAACTCAGGACCCTGAAATCAAGAGTTGCATGCTCTACCAACTGAGCCAGCCAGGCGCCCCAGGAGTCAACCACATGCACCTACAAGAGCAATGTACAGTTAAGTATGCAACTTTAAAAATTTAACAAAGGGTGGGAAAAAAAGAAAGAACAAAGGTAAAATCTTTAGTAGACATTTTTAACATTTTATTAAAAGATAATAAAGAAATCTTAAATATATGAAGAGAGAAATCATGTCCCTTTATAAGGTGAAGATTCAATTCTCCCTAATTTACAGATTTAATTCAGATCCAACAGGAATTTTCATGGAAATCAATAAAGCAATTTTAAACATTAAAAAAAAATTGGTGGGGGGGCACCTGGGTGGCTCAGTCAGTTAAGTGTCTGGCTTCAGCTCAGGTCATGATCTCACAGTTTGTGAGTTCAAGCCCCACATCGGGCTCTGTGCTGACAGCTCAGAGCCTGGAGCCTGCTTCCAATTCTGTGTCTCCCTCTCTCTCTGCTCCTCCCCCCCACACTCTGTCTCTGTCTCAAAAATAAATAAACATTTAAAAAAAAAACTTTCTAAAAAAATTTGAAATTAAAAAAAAATTTTTAATTTTTACTTATTTTTGAGTGAGAGAGACAGAGTGCGAGCAGGCAAGGGGCAAAGGCAGAGAAAGACAGACACAGAATCTGAAGCAGGCTCCAAGCTGTCAACACAGTCTGACGTGGGGCTCGAACCCACAAACCGTGAGATCATGACCTGAAGTTGGATGTTCCCAATGACTGAGCCACCCAGGAGCCCCTAAAAAACAGTTTTTAAGAGAGTGAGAGGGAGTGTGTGAGCAGTGGAGAGGAGGAGAGGGGAGAGGGGGAGAGGAGATAGAGACAGACAGAAAGACAGACAGAATCCTAAGCTGGCTCCATGCTCAGAGCAGAGCCTGACAAGAGACTTGATCCCACAACCCTAGGATCATGACCTGAGCCGAAATCAAGAGTTGGACACTCAAGCGACTCAGTCACCCAGGCCCCTTAAACATTTTTGAAAGACCAAAGGATAGCCAAGTTACTCCTGTATGATATTAGCTCAAGGAAAGACAAATTAGACCCATGGAACAGAATAGAGCGCCGACAATGTTTATGGCATTGACTGTGGTGATGGTTTCACGGATGTATACTTACCTCCAAACTCATCAAGTTGTATACATTAATTACATACAGCTTTTCCTATGCAATCATACCCCAATAGACTGGTTTACAAAAAATATAGAGCCCAGAAACATTCCCACGCATATAAGAGAGCTGATGTATGTCAAAGTTGTCATAGAAGATCAGTGGGGAAAGGAGACATCAATCAATATATAGTGGAGACAACTGTCAGTGGGGGGTGGGCGGAGGGGGGTGGATAAAAATTGATCCACACTTCACACTATGTACAAAAATTCAGTTCCAGATTAATCAAGTACTTAAATATGAAAGACACAACTTAAAAAGATAGTTTCCTTAATACTTGAGGTAGCAAATTACTAAACAAAACACTTTTAAAAAGCACAAATCAGAATGAAGAAAAAAATCAATCTGACAACCTTAAAATTAAGAACAGTTCACCAAGACACATAAGAAGAATGGAAAGGGAAGCTATTACCTGAAAGAAGTTAACCAACAAAGAATTACTATTTAGACTCTACAGTCTAAAGGCTGTGTTAAAAAAAACTTCCAAAATAACACAAAGATTCACAATCTAAGAGGGGGAAATGAGCAAAAGACATGTATAGGTATGTCTTGAAGATAAACCACAATGGCAAAAAAAAAAAAAATCTTTGAAAAGATATTCAACCTTAGTAGTAATTAGAGAAATGTACATTAAAACCACTGCCAAGGCGCACCCGACTCAGTAGGTTGAGCAACAGATTCTTGATTTTGGCCCAGGTCATGATCCCAGGATGGTGAGATCAAGCCCCATCTTGGGCTCTGAACTGAGTGTGGACCCTGCTTGGGATTCTCTCTCTCCCTTTGTCCCTCTCCCCTGAGTCTCTCTCGATCTCAAAATAAAACACAAAACAAACAAACAACAACAACAAAACACTGTCAGATATTAGTTCATGACTACCAGATGGGCAAAAATTACAGTCAGCATACCAAAGACCAGTAAGGATGAGAAGTTTTGGGAAATACACAAACGCCCTTGGTGGAAATGTAAATGAGTATATTAACTTGGGGAACACATTATTACACTTACTTGCCCTGCAGTGGTTCCATTTCACACTTCAGAAAAAGAAAGTCTTGCACAAGGTCACTGTGAGTAACATCATTCTAAATAACCCAAATCTAGGGAAAGAAACCAAACGTCCATGAAGAGAGAACGGATTTATAAATTAGTCTGTTCATAACAGTGTAATACTGTAAGACCTGTGCTGCCCAGTACTATTAGTTTCACATGCGGGTCGAGCACTTCACTGAAGAGCAGCTAGTCCCAATTGAAAAATATAAAGGGCAAGGCGCGCCTGGGTGGCACAGTTGGTTAGGCGCCTGACTTTCGGATTTGGGCTCAGGTCATGATATCACCACTGATGGTGGGATCAAGCCCTGCAGCTGGCCGATCACTGAGCCCGCTTGAGATTCTCTCTGCCCTTTCCCCTGCTTGCCCATGCTTCTCTCTCTCACAATAAATTACATCTAAAGTGCGAGAAGATACACACTGGATTTAGCACCATAAGATAACGTAAAACAGTGACTTCAACGTTAAAATATAGTAAAACCAGCCTCACCCACCTCTCTCCTTTCCTTAAATTATTTAACCAACTTTTTAAGAAACTTTAAATTTCTCCACTTCTACGCAAAGAAACCGTCCACACAGTTACCACAGCGTTTAAACTCCCAGAGGTTTAAGCATGACAAAAGCAAAACAACAGAAAACACCCTAGAACCCCAAAGAATTACCTGGAAGGTAGCGCAAAACACAGGAAATACGAACTTCTCCGGCTTGGGAACACTTCACAAATCACCTAAATAAGAGACACCCACTAAAAAAAAAAAAAAAGAAACACCTTTAACACTTAAACCACTTAACACTTACACCAACAACTGTTATCTACTAGTATCTAGACAATCATCTGCTTATCCAGGTTACTCAGGATAACTATATTTATTTCTGCTGTCTTTTAACAATATACATAGAGCCTTGTTAAGACAAGGCCTCAAAAAATTGGGTTAAGACTCAGAATTGTTCCTCTCCACGGAAATCTTTAGTAAAAGGCGAAAGATTTATACGATCTGAAGAGAAACCAGAGTATACAACTGGAGCTTATAACTCGCTACTCGGGTAAAAAACTTTCCTAGTTCACTGATGGTGACTAACTGCCGACAAGATTCAGTGCCTGAATAAAAATTCCCAGACTAATATGTATGCAAGGATCTAACCTTAAGATATATAAGTGGAAAATTTTTTAAATTTTTATTATTTTAAACTTGTTCTGTGTGCAGTGCACTGTGGGTATGCAAATCATGAGTCGCCGCTCTTTGGGTTCAGAAAATAGGTTAGTACTCACGCGGTACCTCGGCGTCACCGTTAGGGGGCGAGCGGAGTATTGGCTGATTGGGATCTAAACGCCGACTTGATAAGAGACTCAGGTTTCTGGTGTAGATACTTGTGCATTTGATTTTGATTTCTGTTGAATAAAGACTTTGCCATTAAGTCGAAAGAGAGAAAATCAGAGAATAAGTACTTGACCCAAAATTCAGGATGGTGATTCCTCCCTTCGTGGGCAGTGAAGGTTAAGGCTGGGAGGGGCACATAAGAGTTGTAAAAGTGACTATTTTTTCTTAAGGTGCGTAGGCGCCTGGTGTTTTGTCCTTGTTTTAACCGTGTATCTCCAGGGTATATACGTTTTGTGTGTGGGTTTGTTGTTTTTTTTTGTTTTTTTTGTTTTTTTTTTTTGTTTTTTGAGAGCGAGAGAGAGAGAGAGAGAGAGTGAGAGAGAGCGAGAGAGAGCGCGTGAATGAACTAGAAGGAGTGAGAGAATCCCAAAGCTGGGCTTAAGCATATCCCATGTGGGGCTCCAACTCAGGAACCAGGAAACCATGACTTGAGCCAAAGTCAGATGCTTAAGGACTGAGCCACCCAGGCGCTCCCAGGGTATACACTCTTGAACATTGTGCATTTTTGCTGTTTGAGAAAAATTCCTGGCAGTGTCCTGATTGAAATTGGAGCCTAAGGTGCTTGGGTTCAAGTTTCCTGCCCCACCTGATGCTACTTTGGGAGATGAAATCTTGTATTCTAGTTTCAGTTCCCGTGTCTCCTTATTCTATGGTTTTTCTTTTTTCTTTTCTTTTCTTTTCTTTTCTTTTTTTTCTTTTCTTTCTAGTAATCTCTATGGGCAATATAGGGCTTGAACTCAAGACTGAGAGATCAAGAGGCAGAACCGAGCCAGTCAGGCACCCCACCCTTATACTATGCTTTTAAAATGTGCTATTCTCTGTGGCACTCAGTTGTTGGATCCCACCTGCCTGCAAGGGTCCTCCCTAACATTTGGGGTAACTGAACCATCTTGAGAAAAGAAATTGCAGCTTTTTGTTTTTTCTACCTGCTTATATAAACATTTTCCTTCCCAACTTTGACACCTTCTTAAATTGGCACTTCCCCCCCACCCCGCCCCACTTTGCCGGTTCTTTTGCTAACAAGTCAATCATATTTAACATATATTTGATTTAAATTTGTCTAATACATTTTAAAAACAGCTTTGTTGGCTATAATTCACTTGCCGTACAGTTCATCCATTTAAAGTGTATAACTGAATGGCCCTTAGTATATTCAAAGTTGTGTAATCGTGACCACAATGTAATTTTATTTTTATTTTTAAATTTTTTCATTTTTTTATTTAATTATTTTAATGTTTATTTATTTTTGAGAGAGAGAGAGAGACAGAGTGCGAGCAGGGGAGGGGCAGAGAGAGAGGGAAACAGGGAATCCAAAGCAGGCTCCAGGCTCTGAGCTGTCAACACAGAGCCCAATGAGGGGCTCAAACTCACAGACCGCGAGATCATGACCTGAGCCAAAGTTGGGAGCTTAACCGACTACGCCACCCAGGCGCCCATACACAAATCTAATTTTAGAACATTTTTGTCACCTCAAAGAGAAACTCTACCCATTAGCAGTTATTCGCCCCTCCCCACCTTGTTCCCCAGCCTCTGGCAACCACTCATCTACTTTCTATCTCTAAAGTGCCTATTCTGGATATTTCACATAAATGGAAGCAGACAACCTGTGGCCTCTTGTGACTGGCTTCTTTCATTTAGAGCATGTTTGTGAGGTTCATCTATGCACACATTTGTTTTGATACTTTTTTTGCATGCTTGGACATGTAAAGTTCCCAACCTATGGTAGGTAATAGTCACCCTCACAGGCCTTGGCCAGGGGCTAAGGCACTAATGGAACAGGAAAGGAGCAATTCTGAATACTTTGAGGGGTGTTTACCTGCTTTGAGGGGTGTTTACCTGCTCCTAAATTTTAGGAGACATTCATCTTCTGGACTTTGCTCTGCTTCATTCTGGAAAGGTCCTGGGCAGCTTTCACCAGTTAGAGAGTCACAGAGTTCACTTTTGTCTTTAGCATTCCAGGCTCCATAGGGAGTCACGGAGTTTCCAGGGGGCTTCAGATTCCAAAGTGTGAACCCATCCCTGATTGCAAATGTGGAGTTTGAGGGACTGGAACAATGTCATGTTTATGATGTGGCTGGTACTTCCATTCCTGGCAACAATTTATACTGTTATTTAATACAAGATATAACCTGAAAAACAAAAAAAATACAGAACATAAAAACCTTTAATTGAATTTCTTTTTTGTTTAGAGAATGAAAAGACATTTTTTATTTTCTCTTAATGTTTACTTATTTTTGCCAGAGAGAGAGAGAGAGAGACAGATCACGAGCAGGGGAGGGCAAAGACAGAATCCAAGCAGGCTCCAGGCTCTGAGCTGTGAGCACAGAGCCCATACGGGACTCGAACTCCTGAACCGTGAGATCATGACCTGAGCTGAAGTTGGACACTTAACCAGGGGAGTCACACAGCCCCCCACCTTTTATTTTGAGAGAGAGAGAGAGCACGAGTGAGGGAGGGGCAGAGAGAGAGGGAGGGACAGAATCCCAATCCTTAGCTCAGTGCGCTCCACTGGGCTCCATCTTACCACCGTGAGATCATGACCTGAGCGGAAATCAACAGATGCTTAACGGGACTAACCCACGCCCTAATTGTAATTTTTCAATTGAAATTTCCATTTGTTCTTACCTTCTTTCTGAGTCTAAAAGGAAAGTTTATAACACTAGGTTACATGTGGTGTTTTGGGTTGATATTCTTCATTAGATTGGGCAGATTCCCTTCAATTTCTACTATGTTAAGATTAATATATATGTACGTATGAATATATGTATAATGAATGAGTATTCAAGTTTAAAAAATACTTTTTCTGCATCCATGGGATTTTTATTAAACGGTTTTCTCTGATCTCTTCCAGTGGAGATCTGCGGTAAGAGATTGTTAAATCAGGGACACCTGAGTGACTCATTTGGTTAAGTGTTTGTTTTGGCTCAGGTCATGGTCTTGGGGCCCCTGCGCTGAGCTTGGGCCTGCTTGGGATTCTCTCTCTCCCTCTATCTCTGCCCCTTCCCTGCTCATGCACTCTCTCTCAAATTAAATAAACTTTATATATATATATATATATATATATATATAATAAAGAGATTGTTAAATCATCCTTACCAGTTCTTTCTTTTTTTAAAGTTTATTTGAGAGAGACGGAGATAGCGTGAACAGGGGAGGGACAGAGAGGGAGGGAGAGAGAGAGAGAATCTTAAGCAGGCTCTGCACTGTCAGCACAGAATCCTACCTGGGGCTCCAACTCACAAAATGGTGAGATCGTGACCTGAGCCAAAATTGAGAGCAGACGTTTAAACCACTGAGCCACACAGGCACCCCTCTCACCTGTTCATATAGACTGATTTCTGGTTCCTATTTGTTGGGGCCAGATCCCAGGGGGCATAGCTACACCTAACATAGGAGCAACACCTAACCCTTACAGATTCTGCAGTGGAGAGAGACTCTCCTACGGAGGTGGACAAAGCCTCTAGATTTGGGAGACTCTTGTCCCCAGATTTACCTTCTTTCTAGGACTCCTTACTCATTCTGCTGTAGCCTCTCGTCTGGCCACAAGGGGGCGGTGCTTCTCTCTAGTGATCAGTTCCTGCCACAAGGCCCACCTGTTGAGTACAAACTTTTGTTCTTATGGCTCCTAAAAGAATTTTGAAAATATCGATTCCTCCTGCACATTTTAAGATCATATGTATAGTTTTGGGGCACGTGGGTGGCTCAGTCGGTTAAGCATCTGACTTCGGCTCAGGTCATGATCTCACAGTTTGTGAGTTGGAGCTCCATGTCGGGCTCTGTGCTGACAGCTCAGAACCTGGAACCTGCTTCAGATTCTGTGTCTCCCTCTCTCTCTGCCCCTCCGCCACTTGTGCTCTGTCTCTCAAAAATAAATAAATGTAAAAAAATATTTAAAAAAAGATCATATGTATAGTTTTGATAAGATAACTTACAATAGCATACATTTAAATAGATGCAAAGAATAGATATTTTGTGCATTGTAAATATTGATGCTCTAAACTATTACATCACTGTAAAATGCAATCAATGGAAAAAAATTCCCAAGAGATTTGATACTTACCATGATAATTTAAAAAATTAATTGTTTACATAATTCCTTTCTCTTCTCAAGCTTGTTTTCCCCTTCCATTTCACCAAGAATTTAATACAAATATTTTTATACCTGAAAGTGTTTTATTGATTACTCAATTCTATTTCATTATGACAAAATGAGTACATTAATTGAAATTTAAAACATTTTCCACATTATTTGAACTTAAAATTCTATGCACTAATGCTTTTCTTCTGGATTAATTTATTATTACAATTATTAGTACTACACACTTGATTCATACAACCTAAATATACTACAAAATTTGATAATTATTAAACATAAAGGTGTCATTTTATGGGAATTATATTTCTTTCTTTCTTTCTTAAGTAGGCTCCACGCCCAGCGCAGAGCCCAGTGCAGGGCTTGAACTCACAACCCTGAGATTAGAACCTGAGGTGAGATCAAGAGTCAGATGCTTAACTGACTGAGCCACCCAGGCACTGTGAGACTACATTTCTTAAATGGATACATGTTATTTAGTACCAGAAAAGACGGTTTCATTCCAATACTTTTTTTTTTATTTTTAAAGCTATAACCTAAGAAAACTTGTTCCCATAAATCAATGGATGGAAGGAGTTTCAACAATGTCACTCACTACCATATAATGAACTTTGAGTGACAAATAGATTAAGTCCTTCTTAAATTTTGTTGAAAAAAAAGATTTGGAACTCTTTTAATTTACAAAAGAATTTGTTGTCCAGACTCATTTACTTCCTCCAAATTGATGCAAATATTTGAAATTAACATTTATTGGGAGTCCCAAAAGTTTTTACATCCTCCAGCATTGCAGCATTTAGGGTAGATGACAGGAAAACCTTTACTTTGTGAAGTGGGAGAAGGGCAATCACCAGAAAGGAGGCAGGAAAGGGGTCTTCCATAGCCCTGGCCACCTCTTTTAAGCACCAGCCCAGCCCAGCTTCCCTTTGGAAGTGAGGTGATTTAGTGATTCCTGCCTTGAGGTGTGGATGTTGGGAGCTTTTTGACCTAGGGTAGCAATGATAGAAATGACTGTATTCTGTGCTGTGCAAAATGGCAGCCACTACTCCCATGTGACTACTGAACTCTTGAAATGTGACTAGTAAGTCTGAGGAACTGAATTTTAGATTTTATTTCTTTTAATTAAATATAAATAGTCAACATGACTAATGGCTACCATATTGGACAGTGCAGAGCTAGAAACTCAGCAATGTCCTGGGCTTGGTTTTCCACCTGACCAAGGGGCTGTTTTTTGTTCAGAGGAGAGAGGAGATGGAAATCTAGTACCTTCTCTTCTGCAGTTAAGTCAAAGCCTCCCTCATTCATAGCTCCCACTCCCATCAGCTCCTCCTGCTCCATACTCCAGTACAGAGTACCTCAAAGGCAAAATCTTGAGATATCTGAGAGCAAAATATTAAAGCAGTTTGAACAATTCTTGGGGCTGAAAGGCAGGATGGATGGTAATCCCAGATCCACCCCTCTAATTTTGTGACCTGCACCATTCTGAGCATCCATTTCCTCTGGGTTTAAATGAATCTTTTAGTCTTGGCTGTCAGCCTTTGGAGGGAAATATCTTAAGAAGGAGAGAGTAGGCAGGAGTTATTGTCCAAGGAGAGATAAAATGAGACTACAAGGTCAGGAGAAGAGCAATCTAGATACCCTGGGTCCATGAATGGTCAAGAAAGCATAGAGTGACTTCCAACATGAGGTGGTTATGAGGCTGGAACTCAGAAGTGAAGGTGGCTGTGATGGTTAATTTTATGTGTCAGCGTGATGGGCTAAGGGATGCCCAGATAGCTAGTAAACATTATTTCTGGGTGTGTCTGTGAGAATGTCTCTGAAAGAGATTAGCATTGGAATCAGGAGAATGATTCACAGTACAGCACATCACTGCTGTGGTCATCATTCAATGTTTGCAGGGCCAGAACAGAAAACAAAAAGGCAGAGGAAGGGCAAATTCACTCTGTGCATAAGTTGAACGACTGATTTCACTGAACACACTACACTCTAGCTACATCCACATTGTTGCAAATGGCAGATTTCATTCTTTTTAATGGCTGAGTGATATTCCATTGTATATATACACCATTCATCAGTTGATGGACATTTGGGCTCTTTCCATAGTTTGGCTATTGTTGATAATGCTACTATAAACATTGGGGCACATGTACCTGTTTGAATCTATTTTTGTAACCTTTGGGTAAATACCTAGTAGTAATGCAATTGCTGGATTGGAGGGTATCTCTATTTTTAACAGAAAACTACATACTGTTTTACCAGAGTGGCTGCATCAGTTTGCATTCTTGCCAACAGTGTAAGAGGGTTCCCCTTTCTCCAAATTCTCCCCAACATCTGTTGTTTCCTGTGTCATTAATTAGTCATTCTGAAGGTGGGAGGTAGTATTTCATTGTGGTTTTGATTTGCATTTTCCTGATGACGAGTGATGTTGAGCATCTTATCATGTGTCTGTTACCCATCTGGATGTCTTCTGTCCCTTTTGTTTGGTTGTTGGATGGTGAGTTTGACTAAATTCTTTATAGATCTTAGACACCAGTCCTTCATCAGATATACCATTTGCAAATATCTTCTCCCATTTTCCCGTTTGCCTCAGTTGGTTTCTTCTCCACTGAAATATAAAATCTTCCAGGGCATATAAGTCATATAGCTTAAAACATATGAGAAAAGCAGACCAACCACTTACCATTATTAAACTCATTTCATAAACACTGACTGTAAGTGGTAACAAAAACTACTTGTCATTTGTATGCTAGTTTTTCTCGGCATTCACAAGAGAACCTCGCTCCCAAGTAACATCTTTTCTTTTTTTAACTGCATATATAGCCCTGTTGCGAAAACAGGACCTCAAAAAATTGGGTTAAGACTCAGAATTGTTCCTCTCCACGGAAATCTTTAGTAAAAGGCGAAAGATTTATACGATCTGAAGAGAAACCAGAGTGTAATTCCCTGCCTTTCTAACTCACTTCTCAGGTAAATAAAACTCCTAGTACACCGAGGGTGGCTATCATCATAAGAGTTACTGCCTGGAGAAATTTATTCAAGGAATTCTGAAAATAAATGTGCTCACACTTAGAAAAGTCAGATAAGAAATAAATTATTTTTTACTTGTAAACAATTATATTGTTTGCAGTGTATTATGGGTATGCAAATTAGCCTAAGTAATCGCCCTTTAGACTCCGGAAATTTTAGTATTCAAATCTGTGCTCTGGGGCCACTTCTAAGGGGCAAAGTGGAGACTGAGCTGCCTGACGTCTCAGTTTCGTCCCAGTCAACTAGAGATTCTAATTTTGTCTATTCCTAAATTGGGCCTTTGTGTAGGATTTCTTTTAAATAAAATAATTTTCTGATACTTGGGGCGGGGGCAAGCTCTGAAGATAGCAAAATAATGGTTAATGCAACATTCAGGATAGTGGTCACCTGCTATGTGAAGTGAGGTCTGTGACTGGGGAATAGGCCTACAGAGGGTTTCAAAGGTGTCAGCAATATCCTTTTTCTTAAACGGGGAAGGAGACATCAGAGTCTCATTTTATTATTTTTATTATTTTGTATATTATATCATGTAATATCATATGTCACAGCCATGAACATTATAAATCTTCCCTTCAGTGAGTACCACTTTTATGTCTCTCAATATAGTTTTATAATTTTACTATATGGATTTTTTGTTAGATTTACTTTACTCTTTTTTTTTAAAGGTTATTTATTTATTTTGAGAGAGAGAGAGAAAGCAAAAGTGGGGGAGGGGTGGAGAGAGACTCCTAAGCAGACTCTGCACTGTCAGTGCAGAGCTGACTTGGGGCTCAAACTCAGGAACCTTGAGATCATGACCTGAGCCCAAATTAAGAGACCCAAGGCTTAACGACTGACCTACCCAGGTGCCCCGAGAATTACTTTACTTTTAATATATTGTACTTTTTGTGATTAGTGCAGATTTAAGTTGCAATGTCTTTTAATGTTTATTTATTTTTGAGAGACAGAAATAGCGTGCATGAGCAGGGGACGGGCAGAGAGAGACGGGGACAAAGGATCTTAAGCAGTCTCTGTGTGGACAGCAGAGAGCCTGATGCAGGGCTCAGACTTCCAAACTGTGAGATAATGACCTGAGCTGAAGTCGGTTGCCTAACTGACTGAGCCACCCAGGCGTCCCTTAAATTGCAATTTATAATTGTATAAATTTATTGTATAAATTGTATAGTTTTTTTTTTTTTTTTTGGTATATAGTAATACAATTGAGTTTTTTTTTTTTAAGGGGATAGATGTTTATTGAATACTCTGCCACGGATGGGTGGGCAAGACAGTGGAGGAGGCTGTGTGCCGCAACTGACTTTTATTTATTGCTCTTGCATTTACTGATCTTAAACTCTTGTTTTAATGATTGTAGATTCTGTTGGATGTTGTATGTAGATAAGCATATCATCTGAAAATGACAACTTTGTTTTTCGCTCATAAATCTATACATTTTATTATTTCTTTTTCTTGTTTTATTTAACTGATTGGGAACTCTAATAGAGGCATTGAACCGAAGCAATGATGGTGGGTATCTTTTTCCTATTCTGGTCATAGATTTCTTTGGACCATTATTCAGTGCGAAATTTGCTGTATGTAGACAGGTGGGGCTCCACGGGCCAGCAGTCTATGCACTTGCCTTTTGTTCATAAGGCCCCAGCTCTACAGTCGCCTTCATGAAATTCTTAGTAATTTTGAACAAGTCCTACATTTTCATTTTGTCCTGGGCCTCAAAATGTTTCTGGTAGAAACTCTTCTAATTAAGCTAGTTCCATTCTATTCCTAGTTTGCTGTGATTTTTTTTTCTTGTAGTATAGGTTAGTATCGAGATAATCATAACTTTTCTCTTTTAATCTATTAATGTGGAAAATTAAACTCACAGAGTTGCTCACCAGGTTGCTGGGTGGCTTAGTCGGTTAAGTGTCCGACTTCGGCTCAGGTCATGATCTCACAGTTCGTGGGTTCAAGCCCCGTGTCGGACTCTGTGCTGACAGCTCAGAGCCTGGAGCCTGCTTCAGAGTCTGTGTCTCCTTCTCTCTCTCCCCTTCCCCTGCTCACGCTCTGTCTCTCAAAAATAAATAAACATTAAAAAAAAAAAGAAAATTACATTCATAGATTTTCTGTGATAAATCATCACTGCATTCATAATCTAAACTCTATTTGGCAATCATGTATTTTTAAATAGACCTTATTGTTTAGAAAAGTTTTACATTTACAGAAAAGACATGAAGATAGTGCAGAGAGTTCTGTGTATCCCACACCCATTTGGCCTATCACTAATATGTTATTATTAGTATGGTCCACTTGTTACAATTAATGAATCAATAGTTTGTAGTTTATTCAGATTTCTTTAGTTATTTTTTTTCTAATGTCTTTTTTCTGTTCAAGGATCCTCTCCAGGATACTGCATTCTATTTAGTTGTCCCGTTTCCTTAGGCTCTTCTTGGCTGTAAGTTGCTTGGACTTTCCTTGTTTTGATGACCTTGATAGTTTTGAGGCATACAGGTAAGATATTTTGTAGAATGTCCCTCTACTGGGATTTGTCTGATGTTTTTCTCACGATTAGATTGGGGTAATGTGTTTTTGAGAGGAAGACTCCATAGATATGTTGCCATTTTCACCACCTCATTTCAAGGGTACACACATCAACATGACATATCACTATTGATATGGTGATATTAATGACCTCCAGAGAGGAGAGAAAGCTGGAGGTTGGATCCATCACCAGTGGCTAATGACTTAATTAATTATGTCTAAGTAATGAAGCCTTCATAAAAGTTCAAAAAGGATGAGGTTCGGAGAGCTTTGATGAATACATGGAGATACAGGGAAAGCAGTGTACCCAGAGAGAGTACAGAAGCTTTGCATCCCTTCCCATATACTTTGACCTATGTGTCTCTTCCATGTGACTGTTACTGAGTCATTCCCTTTTATAATAAACCAGTGACCTAGTAAGTAAACTGTTTTCCTGAATTCTGTGAGTCACTCTAGTAAATTAAGTAAATGTAAGGAGCGGGGTCATGAGAATCTCCAATTTATAGCTGGTCTGTCAGAGGCACAGGTGACAACCTGGATTTGCCATTGCAACAAAGAATTATGAGACAGGCAAAGGCAAAGGAAAAGTATGACCCACACACTGGGAAAAAAGCAGTCACCAAAAACTGCCTATGAAAGCAACCAGATGTTGAGTTTAACAGACAAAGCCTTGAAAGTAGCTATTATAAATATGATTAAGATAGTAGCAGAAGGTATGAGGACAATGTCACATCAAACAGAGAATACCAATAAAGGGATACAAATTATTTCAAAACAAACAAATGGAGGGGCACCCAGATGGCTCAGTTGAGCATCTGATCTTGATTTCAGCTCAGGTCATGATCCCAGGGTTGTGGGTCGGAGGCCCATGTTCGGCTCTGTGCTGAGTGTGGAGCCTGCTTGAGATTCTCTCTCTCTCTCTCTCCCTCTGCCCCTCTCCCTGACTTGCATGCTCTCTCTCTCTCTCTCTAAAAAAAAATATATATATATATAATTTAATTTTAAAAATAAAAATAAATTAAAAATTAAAAAAATTTAAATTAAAATTTAAAAAAAGAAACAAATGGGAATGCTGGAGTTGAAAAGTATAGAAATTGAAATAAAAAATTCACCACAGTGATTAATAGTAGATGTTGATTAGCAGAAGAAAGAACTAGCAAACTTGAAAATAGATCAATAGAGATTATGTAATCCAAAGAACATAGAAGAAAACGATGAAGAAAAATTACAGATACTCAGAGAAATATGGACACCATTAAACACATAAATGTATGTGTAATGGTAGTACCAGAAGAAGAAAAGAAAGGAGCAGAAACAATATTTGAAGAAATGATAGCTGAAAACTTCCCAAATAATAGAAAAACAATCATTTACATATACAGGAAGCCCAATGAATTCCATGTAGAATACATTCAAAGAGATCCACCAATAGACATAACATAGTGAAAATGCCAAAAGCCAGGACTCCTGGGTGGCTCAGTTACTTAAGCATCTGACTCTTGATTTTGGCTCAGGTCACAATCCCAGTTTGTGAGCTCGAGCCCCGAGTTGGATTCTGTGCTGACAACACAGAACCTGCTTGGGATTCTCTCTCTCTCTCTCTCTCTCTCTCTCTTTCTCTCTCTCTCTCTTCCTAGAGTCTCTCTCTCAAAATAAATAAATAAACATCTTAAAAAGATTAGGGTGCCTGGGTGGCTCAGTTGGTTAAGCGTCTGACTTTGGCTCAGGTCATGATCTCATGGTTTGTGGGTTTGAGCCCTGCATGGGGCTGTATGCTGACAGCTCAGAGCTTGGACCCTGCTAAGGACTCTGTGTCTCTGCCTCTTTCTCTGCCCCTCCCTTGCTCATGCTCTCTCTCTCTCTCTTTCCCTCTCTCTCAAAAATAAACATTGAAAAAAATTTTAAACATAAAAAATAAAAAAAGATTAAAAAAAATTTTTTAATGTTTTTATTTATTTTTGACAGAGAGAGAGAGAGAGAGATAGCGTGGGCAGGGGAGGGTTAGAGAGAGAGGGAGACACAGAATCTGAAGACAGGCTCCAGGCTCTGAGCTAGCTGTCAGCACAGAGCCTGACGCGGGGCTCGAACCCACGAACTGCGAGATCATGACCTGAGCCGAAGCCAGACACTTAGCCAGCTGAGCCACCCAGGCACCCCAAAAAAAGATTTTAAAAAATGCCAAAAGCCAAAGATAAGGAGGGACTCTTGAAAGCAGTAAGAGAAAAATAAGTCATCACTTACAACAGAACCCAAATAAAATTAATAGCTGACTTATCAGCAGCAATGGAGGCCAGAAGGCAGTGGGATAACATGTTCAAAGTGCTCAGAGAAAGAAACTGCTAACCAGAATCCTATATCCAACAAAGCTATCTTTTAAAAATGAAGGCAGGGGCGCCTGGGTGGCTCAGTCAGTTAAGTGGCCAACTTCAGCTCAGGTCATGCTCTTGTGGTTCACAAGTTGGAACCCCACTTCGGGTTCTGTGCTGAGAGCTCAGAGCCTGGATCCTGCTTCAGATTCTGTGTCTCCCTCTGTCTCTTCCTCTCCCCTGCTCTCGCTCTGTTTCTCTCCCTATAAACATTGAAAATGAAGGCAAATTTGAAGATAAACAAAAACTGAAAGAATTTGTTGCTAGCAAACCTGCGTTACAAGAAAAACTAAAGGCAGTTCATTAGGCTGAAAGCAAGTGACCTCAGATCGTAATGGGAGTCCACACAATAAGCCAAAACACACTCGTAACTATAAAAGACAGAATAAATGCAGTTTTGTTGTCCTTAACTGATTTAAAAGGCAATTGTATAAAACAATATGTATATAATGTATTGTTGGGCCTATAAAATGGAAATGTAATATATTTGCCAATAAGAGCACATAGAGTTTGTGCGGGAGCAAAGCTGTATTGGGCTAAAGAAATGTCTCTAGATGGTAAGTCAAATCTGGAATAATATATAAATACAACCAGAAATGATAAATAAGAATAATAATATAACAAAAGTGATAAATATCACTTGTTATAATGCTCTCTTTTCTTCTCTCACCTTCTTTAAAAAGACATAAAATTATATAGAGTAATAATGATAACAATATTTTGTTTGGCTTGTAACATTTATAGATGTGATCTAACAATAAGGTTTAAGGAAAGAGAACTATATAGGAGTAACATTTCTATATATTTCAGGAATTAAGTTAGTAAATATATGAAATTGATTCTGCTAAGTTAAGGTTATAGGGTAAGCCCTAGAGAAATCACTAGGGAAATTACTTTAAAAAATCATTAGAGGATTTAAAATGCTAAATCAGAAAATATGCATTTAATGTAAAATAAATCAGTAAAAGTATGAATAGAGGAACATAAAAAATCTGACACACATAGAAAACAAAAAGTAAAATATATGTTTAAGTATATCAATGAAAGCATTAAATATGAATGTATTAGAGAATTCAACCAAAAGGCAGAGATTGTCACACTTGATTTAAAACAAACAAACAAACAAACAAACAAACAAAATCCATCTATATGCTGTCTACAGGAGATACACTAGATTCAAAGATACAAGTAGATTGAAAATTAAAGGCTGGAAAAAGATATATCACTCAAACAGTAAACAAAAGAAAGCTGGAATGCTTATCCTAATATCAGACAAACCAGAAGTTAAAATAAAAAATGTTACTAGAGATAGAGACATTTTATAATTTTAAAGAGGGTGATCCATCAGGAAGATATAACAATTATGAACATATAGCACCAATAAGAAAGCATACATGAAGCAAAAGCTAACAAAAATTAATGGAAAATTCCACAATAATAGAGACTTCGATATTCTACTTTCAATATTAGATAGGACTAGATAGACAATCAATAAGAAAATGTAAGATTTGAAAATGCCATTAACCAATGAGACCTAAGAGATATCTATAAAACACCTGACCCAAGAACAGCAGAATATACATTTCTTCTCAGGTACTCATGGAACATCTCCAGGATAGGCATATTGTAGGCCACAAGACAAAGCTCAATAAATTAAAAGGATAGAAGTAATGCAAAGTATGCTCTCTGACCCCAATGAAATGAAATGTGGTTCTCTGACCACAAAGGAAGAAATTTGAGAAACTCAAAAACAGGTAGAAATAAATGACATGCTCCTACATAACCAACATGTCAAAAAAAGAAATCAAAAGAGAAATTAGAAAACACTTGAGATTAATGAAAATGAAGACACAACATATAAAAACTCATGGGATGCAGCTGCAGTGCAGTGCTCAGAGGAACTTTTATAAATTCATAACTTATAAATTTTCTCAAGCAGTGCTTAGAGGAAAATTTACAGGTGTAAATGCTTACATTAAGAAAGGAGAAAGGTCTCGGGGCACCTGGGTGGCTCAGTCAGTTAAGTGTCCGACTTCGGCTCTCAGGTCATGATCTCGAGGTTCCTGAGTTTGAGCCACGAGTGGGGCTCTGTGCTGACAGCTCAGAGCCTGGAGCCTGCTTCATATTCTGTGTCTCCTTCTCTCTCTGCCTTTCCCCTGCTCATGCTCTGTCTCTCTGTCTCTCAAAAATAAATAAATTAAAAAATTTTTTTTTAAATTAAAAAAAAAATAAAAAAGATTGGAGCAGAACTTAATGAAATAAAGACTATTAAATAATAGAGCAAACAATGAAACCAAAAGCTGGTTCGCTGATAATACCTACAAAAGTGACAAACCTCAGGGCTTTTGGGTGGCTCAGTTGGTTAAGTGTCTGACTCTTGGTTTGGCTCAGGTCATGATCTCAGGGTCCTGCGTTGGGCTCTCTCTCTGCCCCTCCCCTGCTCGTGCGCTCACTTTCTCTCTCTCTCTCTCTCAAAAAAAGTGACAAACCTATAGCTAGATTGACTAAGAAAAAAGAAGACTCAAACTTTAAAATCAGGGGCACCTGGGGGCACCTGGGTGGCTCAGTTGGTTGAGTGTCCCACTTTGGCTCAGGTTATGATCTCACCATTTGTGAGTTGGAGCCCCACGTTGGGCTTGCTGCTGTCAGCCTGCCAGTGTAGAGTCCGCCTCAGATCCTTTGTCCTCCTCTCTCTGCCCCTCCCCCGATTGCACTCTCCCAAAAATAAATAAATATTTAAATAAATAAATTAAGTAAGTAAAATCAGAGGTACCTAGCGGTGCCTGAGTGGTGCTGCTGGTTAAGCGTCCTACTCTTGATCTTGGCTCAGGTCATGATCTCACGGTTTGTGGTTTGTGAGTTCAAGCCTCATATCAGGCTCTGTGCTGATGGTGCAGAGCCTGCTTGGGATCCTGTCTCTCCTTCTCTTTGTCCCTCCCCTAGTTGTGTGCATGGTGCGCATGCACGTACTCTCTCTCAAAATAAAGAAATAAACATTAAAAAAATTTTTTAAAGAGTAGGTCAAAAAAGGGAAACTATGATTCTGTAGACAGATGCTAAAAAAGATTTTAAAAAAATTTTTAATAAAAAAAATCACGGGCACCTGGCTGACTCAGTTGGTGAAGCATGTGACTCTTGATCTTGGGGTTATAAGTTCGAGCCCCATGTTGGGTATAGAGATTCCTTTAAAAAAAAATCTTAAAAAAATCTAAAATAAGAAATGAATGAAAGGACATTACTACCTTCCTTGCAGAAATAAAAAAAATTATAGAGGAATGCTATGAACAATTGTATTTCAATAAATTAGAAAACTTAGGTGAAATAGACAATTCTTAAAGACTCACTCTATCAAAACTGATACAAGAAGAATAGACAATTTGAATAGACTGCTCACAGTGAAGAGACTGAATTAGTAAAAACAAAAAACAAAACGGCATACCTGGATGGCTTAGTCTGTTAAGCGTCTGACTCTCAGTTTCAGCTCAGGTCATGATCTCATGGTTTGTGGATTTGAGCACCGCATCAAGATTCTCTCTATGTCCACCCCCCAAAGTAAATACATAAACTTTCAAAAACAAAACAAAACAAAAAACTACCCACAAAGAAAAGCCCAGGCTCATCTGGCTTTACTGCTGAATTCTACCAAACATTTAAACAATAATTAATATCAATTCTTCACCCACTTCCAAAAAATAGAATAGGAGTGAACACTTCCCAACTCATTCTATGAGGCCAATTTTATCCTGATATCAAAACCAGAGACATCACAACAAAACTACAGGCCAATATTTTTATGAATATGGATGCAAAATCCTCAATAAAATACTAGCAAGCCAAATCCAGCAACATATCAAAAGAATCATGTACCATAAGTATGTGGGATTTATCCCCACAAATGCAAGGTTGGTTTAACCATCTGAAAATCACTGTAATACATTGTATCAATAGAATAAAAACCAAAACTACATGATCATCCTAATAGATGCAGAAAAAGTACTTGACAAAATCCAGCACTCTTACAGTGAGAAAAGCACTTCAACAAACTAGGAATAGAACTTCCTCAACCTGACAAAGGACATTTCTGAAAAACCTACAGCTAACATCATACTCAAAAAAAGTATATATGATTTCCTGGTAAGATCAAGAACAAGACAAGATATATGCTGTCACTACTTCCATTCAGCATTGTACTGAAGTTCTAATGAGGGCAAGATAAATAAATATAAAGTATCGGCATTGGGAAGAAAGAAGTAAATTTATCTCTATTCACAGATAGAGATATTATCACAGATCTTATATTTAGATAAATTTAAAATGTACAAAAAAAAAACACCCTGTTTGAACTGGTGAACACATTCAGTAAATTTGGAGGATACAGAATTGATAAACAAAAAGCAATTATATTTCTATACACTGGTAATGAACAATCTAAAAATGAAATTAAGAGGGGCACCTGGCTAGCTCAGTTGGTAGAGCGTGCTACTCTTGATCTTTCAGTTGGTAGAGCATGCTACTCTTGATCTTAGGGTGATGAATTTAAGTCCCACTTAAAAAAATGAAATTAAGAAATGATTCCACTCACAATGGCATACGAATGAAATATGTAGGAATAAATTTAATTAAAGAAGCACTTCTATTCACAAAACTACAAAACATTGTTGAAAAAAATTTTTTAAAGATCCAGATAAATGGAAAAACACTTCATCCTCATGTACTAGATGTACTAAGTACATAAGGTTTCTTTTGAATGTGATAAAAATGTTTTAAATTGACTGCAGTGATGGTTATGCATATCTGTGAATATACTAAAAACTATTGTGTTTTACACTTTAAATGGGTGAATTGTATAGGCTGTGGATTATATTTCCGTAAAGCTGTTTTTAAAAAATATAAAAAGGAAATAAACAGGGGTGCCTGGCTTGGTCAGTTGGAAGAGCATGGGACTCTTGATCTCAGGGTCGTGAGTTTGAGCCCCACATTGGGGTAGAGATTACTAAAAAATAAATCGACCTAAAAAAAAAAAAAAGCACAAACACAATGACATGGGACTAGATAGCTCAGCTTGCTAGGTAGAATGCCCAGACCCTGAGGCTGCATCTTTAGAGGGTTTCCCACACCCTCTTGGGATGTGGGTGTTTTACTACGATTTTCATTTCATGTGTGAAAAAACATATTCAGAAAGCAAATTTCTTGTTTTCATCCAACAAACAATCCTGAGGCCAAGGAGTCGGCCTTGTCTAAGGGGCTACAATGAAGAAGAGGTGGAATGAAGGAGGGTTCCCAGGTCTCTAGCCCCTCCTGCTGCAGCACTGCCTTTCTGGGCCTGAGCTCCAGCAGCCATGTTAGTTCCTGGGTCCCATGAGGCCCTGGGGGAGGGACTAGGGGTCTTGTCTGAGGACATAAGGGTCTAAAACACTTTTCCATGTGTCTGGACCAGGCCGGTCTTCATAGCAACCAGAGGTTTGATGTGGACTCCTGGGAGCAGCCAGCACTCATTGCTTGACCTGGGAAGCCACACGGTGTCTGGGAGTCCAGTATTGCTCTTTCTCCCAAAGTCACAGATACAGTCCAAAGTCATGGACCATCTCTTCTCTGGATCCAGAGTCCAGCTCAGCCTGGCTGGGGAAAGAAGGGAAGAGCCTCTCTCAGAGGATGCTGGCATCTGGGAGTGGGGGGCATGGTTCTGAGGGGGACTTCTTGGTCAAGAAACTAGCAATTACCTATGCTTAGATTTCCATGTGACCATGAGGCCAAACTGGGGTTTTCTCTCATGGGGTTGTGAACTGGGAGAGGGACTGGGAGTCTACTCCCTTCCTTCCGGCAATTAGGTCAATTTCCCCTCTGGCTTCCCCCATTAGTTTCTTTGCCAGGCTCTCTTTCTGACAAGACCCCAAAGGAGGATCTTGCTACATCTTGAGGGAGAGGCCAGAGACAAGCAATGCAGTGAATTCTGAAGGCTGAAAAGCGGAGAAAAGGTCTTTTGGTTTTCAGACCTGGATGTGAATTCCAGATTCACCCCATCTGGCTGTGGGTAAGCAGGGCAGCACTTTGAGCCGCAGTAGCCCTGGGTGTTAAATGGCTCCTGCGAGGCCAGTTTTGGAGGGAACCGATTCAGGAGGCCTATAGGTCGTTAGCAATTCTCCAGGCGAGACAAACAGGCTCAGTCCGCGGAGCTGGAACACAGGTAAATCCAAGGGCGGGTCAGTGCCCACCAGGGCTTCTGTGAGGAAGGCATTCAGGGGCGTAAGCGACTCCACAGGGGCCTCACGTCTTAAGTCTGGAGACCCTTCGGGTCCGGCGGGGCTGACACACTCGGCACCCGCGACGGGAAGGGCGCAGGAAGGGGCGGGGCCTCGGCTGGGCTGGGAGGAGCTCGGAGCAGCGTGGCGAGCGCGGCAGCTAGGGGAGGTAGGCCGGGGCGCTCAGCCCCGCGCCGGAGTCCGTCTGGCAGGCTGGGCACAGCGAGCGGACGTGCACGGCTGGCGGAACGCAGGCGGCACCGGGGGCAGCCAAGCGAGCGCCGGGGCTTCGGCGGCGCCGGACTGTTGGCGGAACAGGAAGGCACGGGCGGCGCCGCAGCTTCGCCCGGAGCGGAGAGGGGGGTCTTCCCCGGCTTCCCCCTGCGGGTGTCCCCCCACCCCGCCCCAGGCTCCTGCAGAGGACACGTGTCAGCACGTTCTCGCCGTTGTCGTCTCATCCCATGTCATAGCCCCTCCCCCAGGCCTGGGACACCCCACTCCGGGCCCCATTATCCCCAGGCCCAACCCCCCCAGGCTGACCCGCGGGCCCAGCTGGGTCCCTCTCCTCGACCCGCGGGTCTCCCCGGGCACCGAGCGTCCCGGCCTGGCCCCCAGCGGAAGACACTCGTCAGCACGTTCTTACCCCTGTCATCTCATCCCTTGGCCTAGCTCCACCCCGGGCCTGGGAACCCTGGTCCCCTCTGGCCCATTGTCCCTGGGCCCAGCTCCGCGCTGACCGCAGGCTCGGCCATAGCCCGTGACCGCGCCGTCTCCACCGGCAACGCGCCGCCACCCGGATGCAGCCAGCAGGCTGGGCGGCAGTCAAGGAGGCGGTGGGCCGCGACATGCTGGCCGCTGACCTCCGTTGCAGCCTCTTCGCCTCCGCGCTGCAGAGCTACAAGCGCGACTCGGTGTTGCGACCCTTCCCTTCGTCCTATGCCCGCCACGACTGCAAGGACTTTGAGGCCCTGGTGAGTGTGCTTCCCTCCACCCCTTCCCGCGCTGTCCTCTGCGTCCCAGGCCACGTGGCCTGGGGACCCGTATTAGTAAACATGCCAGCCCCCAGACTTAACATTCCCAGCCTGGCTTTAGGGAAGGTTTCCATGATCTCAGAATACTCACCCATACCCTAATATCGACACTCCCAAGGCTCTTGGTGGCTGCCTTGTTAATGACAAGTGACTCTCAGGAGTGAAGTGAGGAATTCAATAGTTGCATAGGCCTCCGACAAAATTTCCTAGCATGGCCAGCAGTAGGGTGTTGATCTGAATCAGATGGTTCTGCTAAATAATAACTTATACATCCCTTTGCAAATAATCATACACCAAAAATCACCAAAGGCACCCAGACCTTGATCTTCAAATGAGGTAATATATGGGCAGTACTTTTATAAATTGTAACATGCAGTACAGATGTAAGTTGTCATTCTGTGAATCACAAGGCACTTAATTTCTTACAGAGTTCACCTCAGGGTCAGCATTCCAGATATTAGTTGTCTTTGTAATTCGAACATTTGGAATTACCTAGAAAAATATAATTTACCAAAACTGATTCTTATAAGAACTAGAAAATCAAAATAGCCTATAATCATTAAAAAGACATTGAATTAGTAATCAAAGATTTTCCCTTAAAGAAAACTCCAGGCCTAGTTGGTTTCCTTGGTGATTTCTACCAAACACTGAGGGAATAAGTGTTTCCAGGTTTACTTTGTGTGAAATTCTTCCAGAGTATTGAAAAAGAAGCTAGTATAACCTTGATCCAAGTCTGATAAATACAAGAAAAGAAAATTATAGGCTAATGTCACTCATGAGTATAAATGTAGAAGTCTTGTATAAAATATTATGACCCTGAATCTAGCAATGTATAAAAAGAATAATTCCTCATTAACAGGGTGGATTTATTCCAGAAATCAACATTAGTTAAATATTAAAAAAAAAAATCAATGGGGGCACCTGGGTGGCTCTGTTAGTTAAGCATTCTTCTGCTCAGGTTATGATCTTGGGGTTTGTCAACTCGAGTCCTGCATCAGGCTCTCTGCTGTCAGTACAGATCCTCTGTCTCCAGCCTCCCCCTGCCTCTCCCCCACTCACATGCGCTCAAAAATAAACTTTAAAAAAAAGCCAATGAATGTTTTGAACTATGTTAACAGATTAAGGGGGATGTTTAGAATTTTCTCTGATGAGGTGGTCAGGGTTGGGTTCTCTCTTTGCTATCACTCCCAGGAGGTCTAGGGACAGAGGCCCAGCCTCTTGGCCCTTACCTTATCCATTGCAGCCCAGGCTGGGGATGTGTTAAGGACACCTCGGGCACAGTGCGCAGGCATTTCAGGGTACAGTGAGTGGGAGGTTGGAGAAAGATAAGCTGACTGACTTTCCCCATGGTTTATTCAGAAAATTCAGATATTCAATTTTGTGAGTTTTTGATACCAGAGCCTTGGGGATTGAAACTTCCTTCACTTTTGTCAATAGATGATGTGCCTGCTGTGGGCCAGGTGCTAAGGATGCCGAATTAAAGACCCAAGGAGAGGTTAACAATATGTTCAGCTGTACTGTGGGGTAAGCCATAGTGTATATATATATATATATACATATATATATATATATATATATAGTACATATTCCATATATAATATGGAAGTCCAGAGCTGGAATCCCACTCCTCCACAGTGGACTGGAGTCAGGGAGCATTAAGTAGACGCAGTGGCTGATGCCACTGAGTCCCTAGGGACATGGAGAGTCTCAAGGAGCAGAGAAGAGGAAAAGGGTTTTCTAGGAGTATCAGGATGGGCAGAAAGCCAGGTGCTCAGCGAGGACAAGTCTGTACTTTAGTGTGGTTCTCATGGGGAGTAGGAAGAGATGAAGTTGACTGGAGTAAATGGGACTGAGCATGTCTTACCACGATGTGTTGATTTTATCCTCCGGCAGGGGAGGGTATTGGTGAGATCCAGGATGCATTTCTGAAAGACCCCTGGGGTGGCAGGGTGAGAGGGGGATCTGTTCAGAAGGAGTAGACAGAGGAGGAGAGATTGGGGTCAGAGGAACCAAACTCACCAGAGATGGTACCCAACAATGCACCTTGTTAATTTTACCAAGAAACATGCAAGTGGACTAGAATGCTCAAAGTGTTCTTTTTCAGTCTTCTTGGCAAACAGAATCAGGTTTGTTTGATGAATATGAGATAAAGGCAAAGGGAGCTTTGGAATTGTTTTGATTTGTTCACACTTTATGAAAATTTATTTATTTAAAGAGCATTTATTTATTTATGTGATTTAAAAAAATTTTAATGTTTATTTTTGAGAGAGAGAGAGAGAGAGAGCAGGGGAGGGGCAGAGAGAGAGGGAGACATAGAATCTGAAGAGACACAGAATCTGAGCCATCAGCACAGAGCCCGACATGGGCCTCGAACTCATGGACTACAAGATCATGACCTGAGCCGAAGCAGGACACTTAACCGACTGACCCACCCAGATGCCCCTATTTATGTGATTTCTACACCCAAGGTAGGGCTCAAACTCATGGCCCTGAGATCAAGAGTTGCACTCTTTGAGCTAGCCAGGTGCCCCTAAAATTTATTTTTAATTATGCAAATAGTGGTTGGATATATTTTTGTTATGAAAAACACAAATGATACCATTAAAGGAAAAGTGGCCCTGATAGAGTCCACCCGATTTCACATCCCTCCCCATAGGTATCCATGCTCTTAGTTTGGGGCACTTCCTTCTTTCCTCTCATACCTATAGGTCCCTTAGGAGATCATGGGCAATTCAGGTAGCCCCAAATAGCTACTCCTTTATAGTGACAGACTGTCCAGGCACGGGGCTCACTGTGCCACTTCTAGACAGTGCACCCTTTCTCTGGAAGGCCACTGGAGAAACATGGAAATATTCTTACCATCCTATTCTGTCGCCATATTCCTAATATGGGCACCATTGTTAGGGAAACTAGCCCAGGCTGAACAGCTTCTTGGCTGTCTGTAGGCATGGTTTTAATGAGCAGTTTCTCAGGAGAAAGCCGCTCACCAGGCAGAGCCTGGCACGTTGACTGCTGGGGGCATGCACACATTCTTAAATAAATATACTTTAGGTTTTGTTTTGCCACATGTTACATGAATTACAGACAGGAAAGATGCAGAGAACTTGGCATCTGGACCTGTATCTGACCCAAAGTTTAGCTCTTTATTTTTATTAAAAAAATTTTTTTTACAGTTACTTATTTTTGAGAGAGAGAGAGAGAGAGAGAGCATGAGCAGGGAGGGGGGAAGAGAGAAGGAAACACAGAATCTTTTTTTAAAATATTTTTTACATTTATTTATTTTTTGAGAGAGAGAGTAAGAGCATGAGTTGGGAGGGTCAGAGAGAGAAGGAGACACAGAATCCTAAGCAGGATCCAGGCTCTGAGCTGTCAGCACAGAGCCCCGATGCGGGGCTCGAACCCACCAACCGTGAGATCATGACCTGAGCCAAAGTCGGACGCCCAACCGACTGAGCTACTCAGGTGCCCTGGAAACACAGAATCTGAAGTAGGCTCTAGGCTCTGAGCAGGCATTCAGCACAGAGCCCGACGTGGGGCTCGAACCCACGAACCGTGAGATCATGACCTGAGCCGAAGTCAGACACTTAACCGACTGAGCCACCCAGGTGCCCCAAAGTTTAGCTTTTTAAAATTAAGTAAACTCTACCTCCAGCATGGGGCTGGCACCATCCTAAGACCAAGAACCAGCCAGGCACCCCTCAAAGATTAGCTTTTAAAGAAAATGGAATCATGTCCAGAGTTGGCCTTCTGGATTATATTGTGGTTACCTGAAGAAAGAAGGAAGGGAGCTATTAAAAAAGTCTCTCATTGTTAGCTAAAGCACTTGGAAGTAATGTGAAACAGTGTATTATTTTCAGCCATTTTTAATTCATTTTCTCAGCACTGTGAGGTGTCATGACACACCTATAACACATGTGTTGCAGTTTCCAAAATTTAGGACTCTGGCTGAATTACTTTATTGGCTGTTGATTTCCTGGGAACATCCCTTACTGAACTAAGCTTTGACTTTAGGAATGGCTCTGGCCTTATTTCTTTTTTGAAGTTATTTATTTATTTATTTATTTTTATTTATAGTTTATTGTCAAGTTGGTTTCCATATAACACCCAGTGTTCTTCCCCACAAGTGCCCCCCTTCATGACCGTCATCACAGCCCCCAGAGTCCCAAATCGTCTCTCATCTCTTGTGCCTTATTTGGAGGACATTTCTATTCTTTTTTTTTTTTTTTTAAAGATGTTTATTTATTTTTGAGAGAGAGAACACAAGCAGCCGAGGGGCAGGGGAGACTGAGAGAGAGAGACAGACGCACACACACACACAAGAATCTGTAGCAGGCTCCAGGCCTAGGGCTGTCAGTACAGATCCCGACACAGTCCACAAACCTGGGCTCAAACCCACAAACTGTGAGATCATGACCTTCAGGTCAGACACTTAACCGACTGAGCCACCCAGGCACTCCGGGACATATCTATTCTGAGTCAGCTCTTTGATTTTGCACTGGGAGTTCTTTGTATTCCCAGGGCCTGGCCTGAGAGGTGCTTCTCAGATATTTGAGGAATCAAATTAGGTATGTGCTGATTGCCTCCGGCTGAGGGTTTCTGACTCTGTTCCTTGGGAAAAGCTCTTATCAGCTCAGAGCATCTCTAAGATTCTTGGGATGTCTTGTAGCCCTGACCATTGGCCCCCAAACTTCAGGTTGAGCTATCCTGTGCACAGTTCATGTTCCTGAGTCAGGAACAGAATCTTGTCACTGGTGTCACAGCTGGTTTTTGTTTTGTTTTTCCCCTAGAAAAACATCATGCCCTGGTTCACCATTAACCTGAAGACCAGGAGGTCAGGGGGAATGGCTCCTCTGTATCAGTTGCAGACCCTTGCCACCCAAAGTGTGCTTGGAGGCCAGCAGCATCAATATCACTTGGAAGCTAGTTAGAAGTCAGAATGTTGGGCCCCAAGCTAGACCTACCCAATCAGTACCTGCATTTTAACGATTCTTGAGCATTTGTGTGCATAGTAAAGTCTGAGAAGCACTGTATCTAGCCTACTCCATTCCCATCTACTATTTTGGGACCCGAACTGCACTCATTAACTCTCTGGTTTTGGTCTGTGGCTTATACTCTGTAGCCAAGCTGACTCCCCAGTGTCTGGGATAAGATATAAATAAGCTTCTGTTTGTCCTGACCCCAGAGGATGCTTGCCCTCTCCATGCCATCTCCCTCGTTTTATATAAAGGATTTGGATCGACATAGATATATGGTGTGACTATTAGTGAGTATGTGTCTAGAAAAATGTCTCAGCCTGTCAGATGGTGATGTGGAGAACCCAGGGATGGGATCATCCTTCCAGTACAAACTATGCCCTTCCTTCCCCACCATCCCAGAAAGGCAGGCCTTTCCTTATCTAGTTGATAAATATCGATATCGAATTGATGAACAGGAGAGAGGGGCATTTGATTAATAATACAGTACCTGTATGTTAGCCAATTTGACAATAAATTATATTTAAAAAATAAGAATACAGTACCTAATGCTTATACAATACTAATAGTACTTACTACCTGTCTGGCGCTGTCTTGAACTTTTTCTGCGTGGAACTCGTTTAATCTTCTTAACAACTCCGTGATATAGATTCTCTTATCATCTCTGTCACCATCAGCTAATCAGCATATGTGCTGGTGGTAGACTACCCCCACCTCCCAGATAATACTGGCATGTAGCCAGGGTTGAGAACCCTTCCCTTCAAGGGGCCCCACGGTGATTGCTTTTGTGAAGAGTTCTTTTATAAAGTAGACTCTGACCCCTAGTCTATTTTAGTGAATCTGTGTTTTCAGACCTCAGGTTTGTGCCAAGCCGCTATATCTGCATATAGCTGTGGCGGCCACCTTTCCCGCCTCCATCTCAGCAGCCCACCCCACTGGTCCAGGTGTCCCTGTATCTGTTTGGTCCCTGAGGCTGCTGACCTTGGCTGTACCTTTTGGTTCATTCCCTTTCAGCACCTCCACCCACATCTAGTAATTATGACCTCTGGCATCTTCCTAGGCAAGGATTTTTTTTTTTTTCAGATGTTTTTCTTTCCTGCTGTCATCAGCCGTTCTGCTTAATAACTAAACCTGAGTGTCCCCACCTTTTCCTAGTGATAAGAATCACCTATGGCAACTTCTGTAAACACAGATTCCTAGGACTGCCTGTCAGGAGACTGTGATACGGTGGTTGCAGAGTGCCCACTGGACTGTCCTGTCACTTCCTGACTCGAAGCGGGGACATGAATTGTCTCCTTCCAGGGTCACTGGTGCTCCCTTTCCTCCGCTCCTCTCCTCCTGGTTCCCTCCCCTTGTCCTCTCTGTCACCCAAACCACCTCTTTCCTGAGACACTTCCTTTCTCAAACCCCGCTGACTGCCCAGCACCGCCCACTCTTCAGGCCCTGCCCAGGCTCCCCAGCCCCTGCTTCAACTGAATACATCTTTATTTCTCACAGCAGAGGCTGCGAAAGTGTGGTCTGTGGGATGACAGGCTTTTTTGTCCTGACATTTCCCCGGTTCAGAAATGGGGAAATTTAAAAAAAAAAAAAAAAAAAAAAAAAAGGAACAAGCAGGAGTTCGGTGATTTCTTTTTTAAAGAAAAGCATCTGAAGCTCCATAGCCTGGATAGAAGTCCCTGTTTGGCAGAGACCAGATGGAGCAGGAGGGGGGCTGGGGGTTTGGTGGCTGGGCCCTTTGTTAGGCCAGGGGGTTCTAGTTCAAAAACACTCCTTACCTCTCTTTCCTAGACTCCCCCCACCCTCATTTGCATCATCCCTCGGGCTCTTTTGAGCCTGGGACCACCTTTTGCCTGTCTACCATGCTTTTTACCACTGGGAGTGCTCAGCCTCTTACAGTCCTCCCCACCATTCCCATCCCAGCCACTCCATAAGCCCTCCCCTCTGCCTTCTCCCCCAAACTCCCAGAAATGCCTTCCTTCCTCCTGAACTCTCATTCTCGTCAGTCAAGTTTTTGGTAAGTGCCTTCTGCTGTTGAGCACTGTGGCTTGTCCCTCTTGTCTACACGGAGGATTTTCCGCCTTCTGACCCTGCTTCATACTACAAGTTACATACACCTTTCTCTGTACCTTTGACAGGGCTTAGGCTCAGCCAGTAGCTGTCTTGGTTATCTTAGCTTCCCAAGCAGCCTCTTAAAGTTCTGCTGGAATTGCTCCTTTGGGCTAAAATATTTAGTCCATTATAAATTTCTCCATTGAAGGGCGCCTGGCCGGCTCAGTCAGTGGAGCATGTGACTCTTGATCTTGGTGTTGTGGGTTTGAGCCCCATGTTGGATATAGAGATTACTTAAAATCTTTGAAATACATAATACATACATACATACATACATACATTTATTTCTACATTGATTTGGTAGGAGAGAATCCCAGAGAACAGACTCTGGAGTCAGGCCGCCTGGCTTCACGTCTCTGCCCCGCCATTGAATGAATAGCTGCGTGACCCTGGGCATGGTGCTTACATTCTCCAAACCTGTTTTCTCCCCCTTTAAAACAGGCTGTTGCAATATAAACAGCCTCAGTCAGTTGAGTGTCCAACTTTGGTTTGGTCTCGCAGTTGGCGAGTTCGAGCCTGCACCAGGCTCTCTGTAGTCAGCGAGGAGCACGCTTTGGATCCTCTGTCTCCCTGTCTCTCTCTGCCCCTACCCTGCTCACTCTCTCTGTCTCTCTCAAAATGAACAGATAAACTTTAAAAAAAAAAAAAAGGCAGGCTGTTGTGAGGATAAAATGAGATGATGCACGCACAGCATTTAGCCCAGTGCCTGGTACATGATAAGACCTCAGTACATAGTAGCGGTTACTGTCTTGTTCTGGACTTCACGCCAGCTTCTAGGCCAGCTGCTGGGGCTCCAGCAGGATAGCTAAGATGTGGTTGGCCCTCAGGAAGTGTTTGTCCCAACCAGATCTGAGATGGCCCCAGAGAGTCGAGTACCAACATGGGATTCTGCATAGAGCTCTGGGGGAGCACAGAAGTCATGGGAGGTCAGGGACAGGGGAGGTGACTTTGGGCTGGCCCAAATCACAGTGAAATATCATGCTGGGCAGCTGCAGAAACATAGAGGAAAGACATGGGGCAGTTAATGAACAGCATGGGGGGCAGCAGGTGGGAAGTTTGTGGTGAGAGGAGTTGTTAGGCAGAGAGGCCAGCCAGACCAGATGCAGAAGGGTCTTGTTAAGGGAAGTGTTGTTAGATTTATCAAACTAAGGCTAAGCCACCTGGTTACATTTGAATTTCAGATAAGTAACATAATTTTGAAAGTACAGTTATGCCTTCAGTATTGTACAGGTTATACTAAAAAAATTGATTTTGTTTTTTATCTGAAATTCACATTTAACTGAGCAGACTGTATTTTACCTGGCAACCTTACTTGTATGCCTCATTCCTCAAAGGCCCTGCTAAAATGCAGACAGGTTTTGGTCATAAGAGGAAGAATCCTGTTAACTTGTTGGAGCAGATTTATTTTTCAGAGTAGCTTGAAAAGTGAAATGGGACGTACAGGAGGTCAGTTAAGGGGTTAAAGAGTGGGGACAAAGTGGACAGCCTGGCAGGACACACAGGGGCCCTATCTGGGCAGGTAGTAGTGGGAGGGCCTGGGCTCTGGAAGAGATCTTGCTCCAGGGGGAGGCCAAGGTCCAGCTCAGAGCAAGGAGGGATGTCTCCCACTTTCCCACACTGAACCCCTAAAAAGGGTCTGGCTTAGCTGACTGTCCTTTTGCGGGCTCCCTGTGTCCAGGTCTGGGCCGTTGTCAAGGGCTGCAGCTCACGGATGGGTTTTGAGAACAGGAGTGATGGGATAGTAATTGTGGGAAGAAAGGCTCAGCTCTGGCTCTGGGATAACAAGCATGGACCAGGAATAGAAATGAAGGACAGAGGAGGCCACAGGCTGCTGGGGGGTGTCCTCTTTTCTGTGCAGGCAGCAGCAGGCAGTAGGGATGGCTCCTGGAGGGTACCCTCAGTGGCTCTCTATTGCCTACAGAACAAAGCCCCGAGTCCCCAAGGTGGGTCAAGGCCCTTCACAGACTGATGTTACCTTCTCACTCCTGTTCCTTCTGGAGACCCCTCCCCCATACTCTAGGCTCCAGCCATGTGGAACTCCCTGCAGCCAACGACAATAGTTGCAGCACTCCTACTAACCTGAGAGCACTTAGTACCCTCCTATTGCTCTAAGCACCATGTTTGTTTAGCCTGATCAACCTTTGCAGGGATCTCGTGAAGAGGCTACTAATATTATCCAAAGTATGTATTTGAAGAAACTGAGACACACAGGATTCAAGGTCAGATAGTTCACAGGAGAGGTCAAACGACTCACCCAGGTCACACAGCTAGTAGGGGTTTAAGAGCCCAGGTTTAGGGGTGCCTGGGTGGCTCAGTTGGTTGAGTGTCCGACTCATGATCTCACAGTTTGTGGGTTTGAGCCTCGCGTCGGGTTCTGTGCTGACAGCTCAGAGCCTGGAGCCTGTTTCGGATTCTGTGTCTCCCTCTTTCTCTGCCCCTCCCTTGTTCGCACTCTGTCTCTCTCTGTCTCAAAAATAAATAAACATTAAAAAAAAAAAAAAAAAGAGCCCAGGTTTAGACCCAGGCTGCCTGGGACGAGGGCCTGCACACTTCACCGAGTCATCATCCATCTCCCTGACTACACGTGGTACTTTCCTGCTTCTGCTCCTTTGTATATGAAGCCCTGGTCACAGGGAACCTCCTCTGTGACTACCCCTATTCCCCCCAGCCCCCACCTAGCAAAAGTCCTACCTGGTCCCCTTAGGACTTAGTATCCACTTTTGTTATGACAATGAATAGGTTTCAGTCATAATTCTTTACCGTTCTGCCTCCCCCACTGTGTAGCCCCAACATTCATGGAACATTTACACATGCGCACATCCATGGTTTTTAACTGGGTCCTCACTGAAGCTCCACAAGGCACAGAGAAATTGTTCTATTAGAAGTCCGAGGCTAGCGATTGAATCTTTGGAAATAGAGACAGGAATAAAGCAATCCTGAAATGTTTCTGATTTTCTACTACAGAGTTAGGAAACAAACTCCCCAAGGTCAGCAACAGCCAACTTTCTTGAAAAATGGAGAAGAAAAGAAATGGACATGTATAGATCTGTTACCTTCTTTCATCTTGACAACCTGACATGGAAGCTGCGGGGATTCTGTGTTGGAAGAGACTGAGGTGCAGCCTCAGGTCCTCAGGTCCAGGGCTTTGCATGTGGAGCCGGAATTCAAATCCAGATCTGTCTGCTCTTTCCTCTATGTCTAGGAAAGAGAGTTAGAAATATACAAGATAGGGGCGCCTGGGTGGCTCAGTCGGTTGAGTGTCCGACTTAGGCTCAGGTCATGATCTCACAGTCCATGAGTTTGAGCCCCACATCAGGCTCTGTGCTGACAGCTCAGAGCTTCAGATTCTGTGCCTCCCTCTCTCTTTGCCTGTCCCCCACTCATGCTCTGTCTCTTTCTGTGTCTTAAAAATAAATAAATGTTAAAAAAAAAAAAAAAGGAAAACACAAGATAGTCCTTGGCCTCCAGGAGTCTTGACTATACAGGGGAGGGATTATTGGGACTGAGGGCTTTAGGGTTTAGAGGAGAGAGGTGTGCCTGGGTTAGTAGGGGCGGAGGAAGGGGCATCCCAGGGGACTGAATGAGCAAAGCTTGGAGGTGGGTGGCACAACCCAAGCCGTGTTCACACAACATCAGTCTGCAGTGTTTTAAATGCCATGCTGGAGAGATTTGACTTCTAGTGGGTTGTAATTTCTGAGCAAAAGTTCTAGAACCTTGTAGTTAGAGAACCTTGTAAATCCAGGTCCCTCGTCCCTTATCAGAAATCCTGGCATCAGATGTGTTTCTCAATTCAGATTCTGCCCGATTTTACAAAGGTAATAATGTGCTGCACCCACACAACTAAACTGCCTGACTGTTCACACGGGGCACCAGCCTAAACCGGAAGGCTCTTGGACACATCACGCTCGTCGTAGGGCGGCGTCAGGCATTTTCTTCCTGTGGAAGTCCCTGCAGCAGCCCACACAAAGGTCCAGGAGCTTGTCTTTGCCTCCTGAGAGTGACAGCTGAGTGCGGTGTAAGCGGGGGGTGGGGGGGACCTACCCAAATGAAGCTCCACGTTCCACAGAGGCGGAGCTCTCTTGTACGGACACCACAGACACAGCTGCCAGAGTCCTCACGAAAACAAAAAGTCACCGCACTCAGGGAAACCCAAAGCCATGGATTCCCCACTCATAGTTTCTTCCAGTCCAGGTCCAGTTTTCCATCCTGGGTCATTTTTACCATAAGGAGTGTTGTTTGGTTATGTATGTAGTTGCCGTTAAGTACTTCTGTCTGCTCTCTCGGAGACAGGTTAATGGGAGGTTAACTGATGCTGAAGTGGAAAGCTCTTGATAGCCCTCACCCACACTTGTATATACCATGTATTTGGTGACCCCTCCACTGAGGTCGTATCCCATAATCAGACGTTAATATTCCTGCAGCAAAATGTATCACATCAATAGTAACAGGAAATGGGATAAATACAGATTAGGGGCGCCTGGGTGGCTCAGTGGGTTGAGCATTCGACTTCGGCTCAGGTCGTGACCTTTTGGTTCGTGGGTTCGGGTTCCGCGTCGGGCTCTGTGCTGACAGCTCGGAGCCTGGAGCCTGCTTCGGATTCTGTGTCCCCCTCTCTCTATGCCGCTCCCCCTCTCATGCTCTGTCTCTCTTTCAAAACTAAACATTAAAAAAAAAAAAAGATTTTAAAAATAAAGACTAAATGAACCTCACGTCATCTCAGGTCAGGTTTTGTACCAAATGAGTTACAAAACAAGGTTTCAGTGTTCAGATCTTTTGGAGTTTGGTATTTGAAAAGGAAATCACAGACCTGTACCTTTCCTCTTAAGAAATTCCTTGAAACATGAAAGAAGTGCAGTTCTCCTGCTTTACCACCAGAGGGCCCCCCCTGGTTATCATTTAGTTCTAAATCCTTGCTAATGGAGACTTTTCCTGTCTTCAGCTTGCAGATGCCAGCAAGCTACCCAACCTGAAAGAACTTCTCCAGTCCTCCGGAGATAAAGACAGACGTGCCAGGGATCTGGTGAGCTGGATTTTATCCTCAAAGGTCCTGACAATCCACAGTGCAGGGAAGTCAGAGGTGAGACTTTGGTCCGTAGGACAGCGCATTCCTAGGGCTGAAGGGCTCTGGGACCTCCTTGTGCAACAGAATGGCCTGGGAAGCTTGTTGAAAATGCAGATCCCTGGACCTTGCCCTGAGAGATGCTGATTCTGTGTCTGGAGTGGTCTCAGGAATTTGCACACTGGCAGTGCAAATCTGTGTTCTCCCTCCTGCTATAAACCTGGTGCAGGTTACTGGGTGCATTTCAGTACCTCAGTGTCCTCATCTATGAAATGGGAATAATAATAGTATACTTCCATCAGGGAACTAGCTGTGACAATTGAATGAATTTTCACATTCAGAAGAATGCCTTAGGGCACATGCTAAGGGCACAGTAAATGTTGGGTATCACAAGCACCCCAGGTAAATCCAGTAAGGGTGGACCCTTTACCACACCTTAAGAAACACTGGCCTCGTCCAGTTGTCAGGAAACAGAGGCGGAACCAGAAGTAACAGAAAACTTCAGACTCGGATCAAATCCCATTTCCATCCATTATTGAGTCTCCTTTTCCCTATTTGTAAATTACAAATATTCATAGTTAATTCAGAGGGGAGCTATGACAGAATGTATGCCACCCCCAGTACAGTTTCTGGCACAGGTCAGACATTCTATAATTCGGCTTCCCTTGACTGGCCAGGATCTCCCAGGGACAGGCTGGGATGGCAAGGACCAGAGTAGAGTGTAGGAGGGCAGATCCCTGATCTGGTGCTCTTTTCTCTGCGAAGCAGCAGGGGTTTATCTGTACTGGTCTTTACTTAATCAATTTTAATTTAAGAGCACTTAATTTTACAAGCTCCTGCTCAAGACAGAAATCCTCCTTAAATGGCATAGAATTTGGCACCTGGGATTCTGGTGTCTAGGGACGTCCATCTATGTTGGTACATGGTAAATAACACACAGAGCGCTGGAGTGGGAGTCAGGAGATCCCTATTCAAGTCCAGGCTGGGCTGCTAACTGCTAGATGATCCCTGGGTTTCACTTTTGTCATCTGCTAAATCAAGGTCTATTCATTCTCCATGCGGGTATTAAGCACCTACTGGATGTTGGGTGCTGTAGGTAAAGGAGATAAGGCAGTGTGACTCTTTGACTTTTCTTTATGGACCAGTTAAATTCCATTAAAGTCCAGAGTGTTGGCGCAACATGGAGTGAGAGTTATCAGCCTTTTACTGTGCGCAAGTAAGGGCATCCAGCTACTCAGTATCATCATTTCATAAAAGGATGTTTTAATATAAAAAAGGAGGATGTTCTCAAAAAAAGGACAATTCTTCCAAAGAAAGGATCATGGCAACCCTATAGCCATATAAATGTATCTGTTACATTGTCCTTATTTTTCTCATTTAAACACAACCCAGGGAAAACTTTGCCAAAGATTGGCTTTGGTCTATGTCTTACTGTTTAGAAATCACTGAGATGATGTTGTCTCTGCCCTGAAAAGGATTATTGCCTTTTAGGAAGAGCTTACTCTTCTGTATCAATTAGGTTTTATTGCATGAGAAATCATTCCAAAAACGTTGTGGCTTAAAACAACCTTGATTGTTTCTCATGATTCTGTGAGTGAGTTGGATTGTTCTTCTGGGTGGGGCTGGATGATCTAGAGTGTCTCAGTCTTCAGCTGGTATGTCTCACTTACTTGTCTCCGTCTTCAGCTGGGGTGGCTGCTGTGGTTGGGGCCCTCTGTGAGGCCGTCATCCTATTGAAGATTAGCAGGGCTCATTCACATGACAGTGAAGCGTTCCCAGCAGCAGAAAGTTAAGGGCAAGCCCTTTCAAAGTCTGTTTGCTATATATTTGCCAGGATCCCATTGGTCAAAGCAAGTCACATGGCCAAGCCCAGATTCAAGGGGCAGAGAGGTGCCACCTTTTGACGGAGTCCTGGAATTCCACTTGCAGACTCACATTACAGAGGGGTGAATGGACAAGGATGAAAGGAAAAGTTTGTGGCCATTTTTGCAATTGATCACACCTTTCTACCTCCTGAGACTCTTGTAAAGATGGGGTGCAGGAAATACGTGACAGCGTTAGAAAACCAGGGGTGGTCTCTGGTGCAAAGGAGTAGTTCATGCTTCTCGGCCTAGTGTAGCGAAAAACATTATTATAGGAAAGCAGTCTTGAGCTAGAAGCTCTAAGCTTACTCATAAATTGTTGTCTTTTTTCTCATGAAACTAGTGGTTCTCATGAGCAGACCCCATAGGAATTAAGCCCAAAGCTTTAGGAGGCCACTTTGGCAGCACGTCTTAACAGCTTCCACAATAAAATTGCAACTTCCTACATGTTTTCAAGTTCGAAAAGATCCAAAAGCTGACCGGTGCCCCTCACACACCTGTCCCCGTGCCGGACTTCCTGTTTGAAATTGAGTACTCCAACCCAGCGAACGCCAAATTTTATGAGACCAAAGGAGAACGAGACTTAATCTACGCCTTCCATGGGAGCCGCCTCGAAAACTTCCATTCCATCATCCACAATGGGCTGCATTGCCACATGAACAAGGTGGGGCCTAAGCCTGATGACATGGGGGTTGCTTGGGGGAGGCTGGGGGGATAGGTTCACTGGGGCCTTGCCACTCAGGTGTGGTCTGCAGGCCAGTAGCAGCACAAGCACCTGGGAGCCTGTGAAAATGCCGAATCTTGAGCCCACCCTAGACCTTCTAATTTAGAACCTGCATTTTAACAAGATCTCTGTGTGATTCCTATACTAATTACAGTTTAAGAAGTATTGATTTAAAGATGGTTCCCAACCTTGGCTGCCCATTTGGAATCACTTGGGAAGCTTTTAAAAATTCCAGTGCTTGGCTGTATCCCAGACGAATTCAGTCAGAATCTCTGGTGTAGGGCCCAGATAACAGTATGCCTTAAAAGCCAGGGGATCCCATGGGGTGCCTGGGTGCCTTGGTCGGTGAAGCATCTGGCTCTTGATTTCAGCTCAGGTCACTATCCCACAGTTCATAAGATCGAGTCCTGCATTGGGCTCTGTGCTGACAGCATGGACCCTGCTTGGGATTCTCTTTCCCTCTCTCTCTGCCCCTCCCTTGCTTGTGCTCTCTCTCAAAATAAATAAACATGAAATAAATAAAAGCCAGGTGATCCCAGTGTGTAGCCAACCCTCCCTGTTCAGCATGGTCCCTGCCCAGCAGCACCCACATCACCTAAGAACTTGTCCGCATGTGGAATCTCAGGCACACCCCAGGTCACCTGATCAGAGATGACTTTAACAAGCTCACCAGGTGATTTGTATGAATATTGCAGTTTGAGAAGCACTTGCCTAGGGGACAGTCCAACAGAGTCAGCCCTTGGGAAAATTGAGGGATGCTCCAAGGAGAGGTCCTTTCCTCCCTTTTTTTGGAGTCAAAATGATGTCGATCACCCCCTCTCTGCTGGCACTTATTTAGTCCCTTAATGAGGTATAGGAGGACAAGTACATATAGGAGCCAGAAAGACCACCTTAGCCACTCCGTGTCCTGGGCAAATTACTTAATCTCTCTGAGCCTCAGTGTCCTCATCTGTAAAATAGGATGTCATCACCCACAGTCTCATGTGCTGAGAGGATTCAGACAGTTCATATATGCAAAGGGTTCTTCCCGTACTTGACTCTAAGAAAGCAATGGCTGCTTTTATACGTGGATGGAGAGGGAATCTGGGCTAGTGGGAGGGCTGCAGCCGTCCCCAGTCATGCCAGCATCTGCCTCATCTGAGGGGTTGGCTCCATGGGTCATGGGCTCAGCTGTGGCCGATGCAGCCCTGAGGCTAGAGAGACGTTTCCAACACTGCTGTAGCTGATTAGTGTGCAGTTGCGTTTTGCGTCCGATGACGGGCCTGTTTATACTGGCTCTCGGCCTATAATTATGGCCAGGCTACTGGAATCCAGGGGGCCTCTGCCTCACAGCAGAACTGGCCTTGGAGAAGTTGCCTGCAGATCACACCAGACCTTCTCTTCAGTGTCCAGGGAGTTTGCTGCTTAGAGGCATCTTGTCAGAGTCCCTTGGTAAAGCGGATGCTCTTTTGGCTGCTTCTGTCTAGGTGTTCAGTGAGGGGCTTGCTTGAGGGAAGGGAGCCTACTTGCCAGTCAGAGCCATGAGATTGTTTTCATGATACAGATACCCAGCTTTCCCACCCTGGTGTGCCTCCGCTTACAGCAGTCTTTCTTGAGGTTCTTGACTCTAGGGAGTCTAGTCTGCGTATATATGGCAGCCATAGCTTAGAATGGATGTGGAGTCATATCAGATAATACCCAGTGTCCTTGGAGAAGGTGTGTTTCAGCTTTCGAGACGTGGGGATACTGCCTCACTTGGCAAGGGGCTTCCCAAAGGTAAAGCAAAGGCCTGTTTCGTTTCCCCCAAGCTTCACCAAACTGGCTTAGAGTTGTAGAAGCCTGGTGCCACTGAATAGGACATTTCTCAGTTCCCAAGCATAGGCTGTTCAATGAGTAGTTTGAGTTCAGTTAACAGATACTAATACTGTAGCCCAAAGATAGTACTCGAATTTCAACTTGAATTTCAAATTCCATCCATTGGTAGCAGCTACCTGAAATGTTGTGTTGAGAAGGATTCTGAGTCAGTATGAATGAGTGCCATGATTGATATTTTTATGCTGGTCATCATGGTTGATTATTGACCCTTGGCCATGGTCTACCTTGGGCAAAAGATGTGTTTGCTCTGCCTGCTGTAGTCTCAAGTTGCAAGTACGTCTCCTGATATCTTCCTCTCACCTGCCTTCCTCATGGGGAACATCAAGTTAGCACCTACCACTAGGGACCTGCCTCCTAGATTTTGGACATTTCCTTGGTTGACACCAATACAAAGAGTAAAACTTACCATGCCCCTAATATAGGCCTGCCTTATTGGTTACTGTTTCCTGTCTGAGAGCTTCATTTCTTTCCAAGTAACGACTTAGATTGCTTCCACCCTCAGGTGTGATCCCCCTCCCTGTGCCTAAGTGTGTGTCTTTGCTTCTGCAAGGCCATCAGCGTAACCATGCTAAATGCATTCATGTAACAGGAATTACTAACACATTATGACATAAATGCCCACCTCTCTGATGTGCCAGGTGTCCTGCTTGGTGCTTTATATACCTTATCTCATTGAATCCTCATCCTCAACCTCATAGAGGAGATACTATCATCACCATTTTACAGATGTAGAAACTGAGACCCAGAGAGTTTATGTAACTTGCCAGCTTGTTGAAGGTATAGTCAGGATTCAAACTCAGGTCTGTTTGGACTCTTTGCCTATGTTTTTCTCCCTCAACCTTGACCACAGGAACTACTAGTTTGCCAGGCTAGGTGGGCACATCCACAACTATTTAAACTGTCATCAGAAAGGAATGGGTTTACTAATAGTCCTGTGATGATGTCATAGAGTGATCTGACATTATATGCTTTTCACTGGGGAAAACAGAGGCTTGAGAATTTTGCATTTACAACTCTGTTGAAGAAAGACCTGTGTCATCTTGCTGTGCCAACCTTACATTCACCAAGCCCTGTTTCTTTTCTGTTGACCTCTGCCATTCCAGACCTCCTTGTTTGGGGAAGGGACCTACCTCACCAGTGACTTGAGCCTGGCCCTCATTTATAGCCCCCATGGCCTTGGGTGGCAGCGCAGCCTCCTTGGGCCGATCCTCAGCTGCGTGGCTGTGTGTGAAGTCATTGATCATCCAGATGTCAAGTGCCAAATGAAGAAGAAGGGTGAGTGAGCACTTGGCCTGGACCTCAGCTGCAGGCCTCTGAGTGTGCAGTCCCTTGCCGTTGACCCATCTGTTAGGTGGGGCGCCCATGGCACGTGAAGGGATGGGCTGGGTCCAAAGCAATGTGGGACAGGGGCATGCCTTCTAGGAGTGAACAGTCTCCTTACTACGAGGTGGTGGGCAGAGAGTGCCACATGAGGGGGCTGATGAGGTCCACAAGGGCAGCCCAAAGGAAGGTGCAATCAATCATAGTAGGTCCAAGTGCTCAGGGGAGGAGGTAAGATTTTTTTTTAATGTTTATTTATTTTTGAGGCTGGGGGAGGGCAGAGAGAGAGGGAGACACAGAATCTGAAGCAGGCTCCAGGCTCTGAGCTGTCAGCACAGAGCCTGACATGGGGCTCAAACCCACGAACCACGAGATCATGACCTGAGCTAAATCAGACACTCCACCTACTGAGCCACCCAGGTGCCCTGGGAGGAGGTGATATTTGACAGATAAAAGGAAGTGAGGCCAGAGTGTGGGCTCCTTGAAGGCAGAAAGTGGGTTTTAGTCACTCCTGGGCACCTGATATCTGCAGAGAGCCTGAAACCTACTTGACATTCAGTAGGTATGTGCTAAATTGAAGCTAAAGACGTGGATCCCGACCGTGTCCCTCCAGGCTGCTCTGGTGTGTTCCTGAGCCCCCAGAGGATGTGAGAGGCAACGAAAGCCACGGGGAGTAACTCCCGGGCTCTCCGAGGAGCGGATGACTAGCTAGCTGCCTCAGTCCACTCCTCTGATATGTCCATTAGAGTCTGTGCCTTGTGCGCCCTGCGGTTTTGCCCACAAAGGCAGAAGAGTCGCAGAACTGTTGTTCTAGTCTCCAGAACGCCGTGGCCTGTTGGCTCCACTGAGAAAAGGAGAGTTGAGGAAGTTGTCTGTTCCTGGCCTCTAATGTAAAACAACTGGAATCCTGAGGAACGGGCCCAGGTCTGACCCCACCCTTCCACATCAGGCAGCATGAATATTTGCATTTATAATTCTTAGGAAGTTTGCAAACTGTGACATTAAACATCAGAACAAAACCTTGCAATGTCTACGGTTGCACACAGGTTTGGCTTTGTTTGTTTGTTTATTTTTGTAAAGCTTCATCATGTTATTAAAAGGAAAATTTTAGGTATTTTTGTTTTGTTTTGTTTTTTAAACACATCTTGGTACAAAGGGTGGGAACATAAGAGTTCTAAGAAGCTCGAAAATCCGGGATGGTTCATTTAAAATGCCTGCTAAGAGACTGGCTTTGGGTCAAGCCCTGTACCTAGGCCCAGATAACTTTCTTGTTATGGCCATTAACTCATTTCTTCCCTCTGCTTTTCCAACTCAGTTTTTTCCCCCTTGTGTCCCTTTTACTTTCCTGTTCCTTTTTCCATCTCCTCGGGTTTATCGGATTCTCCTGTATTTTAGTGCTGCTTCATATACAGCACATATATATACACATATACAGCTGAGGCCATTCCTCAGCCCGCTGGGGCTTCCCCACCCTCATGACCAGGAGGCTTGACCTGTTTCTAGTCATAGTTTTGCTTCTTTTATTATTGTATTTCCCCCCCGGTGAACTTGTACTTTTTTCTCCTATTCAGATTCTAAGGAGATAGACCGCAGAAGAGCAAGAATCAAACACAGTGAAGGCGGAGACGTGCCCCCGAAGTACTTTGTGGTCACCAGTAACCAGCTGCTGCGAGTGAAGTACCTGCTGGTGTACTCCCAGAAGCAGCCCAAGGGGTAAGGCGGACGGTCCCTGCGATTCTGTGTCCCTCGTTACCAGCATCCCTTGCCCCGACCCTCAGACCTCAGCTGTGTGTAAAGTGTATAAAACGCACCCGGTGGGGGGTGAGGAAGACAGGTCGAATAAGATGCGGTCCTGGCCCTGAGAGGACTGCGTTCGAGTGAAGAAGGCAGAGAGGTTTGTAAACACAAATAGCATGAGGGACCGGATGACGCCAAATTGGCTGCTCCCGACCACGGGGCCCCTTAGCCACCCAGGCTCCTGATTGCAGTCAGAAACGTGCTGATTTAGGTTGAGCCGAGAGGCAGGGTGGTGCCTGGATGCTGACTGGGGATATGGGCCACCCTGCTTGGTCACTTCCTGTGGTGGCTGCTCTTCTCTGGACCTGAGATGCTTCACCTTTATATCCAAAATGAGGGTGTTGAACTCCACAGTAGACAAGACCTATCAGCTCCTAAGAACCATGGTGGATTCCTCATCCCATCTCAGCAGTGTGGTGGGGGGTGGCAGGGTCCCCCAGAGTCGAGAGCCTGTCACATTGTTGGCGTCCATGGCAGAGCTTCTGATGGGGACAAGCAGCAGATGAGCAGCTAACTTAGGAAAGGGGTCACTTGTAATCCTCACCACTCCTGGTTGTGCACACCAGTGTTTCCACGCTTCAAGATTTCATAAGCCAGTAAAATCCTCACCCCGTCCCCCACACTGGGGACATGTGTATAGGGTTCCTGAGTCTGATGAACATTATCCTTTGGTTTAAAACCATCTGGCTTTTTCTGCTTGAAAATTCCATTCCTTTCCCACTTCTCCCTAGAGTGTCTCTTTAGTGCACACTTGGACGGCTTAGATCATCTCCCAGTGGGCCAGAGAGGATTTCCCCAGCTCTGACTGATATCTGTACGTGTCTAAAAGTGAAAAGGTTTCTGCTCAATAGCCTGCCACCTGCTGCCATCTGGGCAGACACCCTGAGCACAGTCATTCTTCTAGATACCAAAGTCTTGGCTAAGAAAAGACGGATCACAAAAGGTGCCATGAAAAGGCTATGAAAGAGATCAGGATGAGCTCATTGCATAGCTGTCCTTGTACATTTAGAAGATGTTCTGGTGAAAGATGTGTCGGTGCCAGGGCAAATAGCCCCAGATTTTTTTGAGCGAAGGAGCACGCACGAAGCTTTATTTCTTGGCTCACTCAGAGGATGAGATTCATCATGTCATCTTCTTTGAGCCAGAAGTTGTTGCATACACTTAAAAAAAAATGTTTTTCTCTTCTTGCCAACATCACTTTCTCCCCCCCTTAAGCAGGGCTTCAAGCCAGCTGTCCTGGTTTTCCAGCCATTGGTTTACGGTCATGATATCCCTGTATCTGCTGCTGCTGCTCATTGTGAGTGCCATCAACTCCTCAGCTTTCCAACACTTCTGGAATCGTGCAAAGAGATAATCTCTCTGGTCCTCGTCGGGGGGGCCACCTTGACCATGTGCCTTATGATAACCTGTTCTGTACCTCCTGTGCCCCACGTCCAACTGGGTGGAGCCTGGGGGCCATTTGGGGACCACAGGACAATTTTCATATGCCATAAATATATTGATTGCCTTTGATGATGCTCTGAGCCACACTCCGCTCAGTGGGGACCACGAGTCTCTCACTGTGGGGTTTTAGGGGAGTCCTCCTGTCTGCTCCTTCCTACACAGTCCTAGGGAGTTGGCTTTTCTGCCAAGGCGAAAGGAAAAAGTCCTGCTGCATTAAAAAACAAAGTGTCCAAGCTGTCAGTGGTGTGTTTACAATTGCTCCTGGCAGACATCGGCCCTTTCTCTAATGCCTTCTGGAAGGCAGAATATGTGTAGTGGGGACTATAAATCACTAGGTGGTTGCCTTGTTTTGACCTGAGACACCCAAGAGGAACAGTCATGTTTCTCATAAAAATTGGTGGGATCGTTTCTGAATTCCATCAGCCTTTGTACGTGAGTGCAGAACATTTTCACAGTTTTCTCAAATCAGCAAACCGCCTTCTGCTGTAACCCCCTGCCCCAGCCATGGACAGGCAAGGAAGGAGCCAGAGACCTGATAAAAAAGACACATTTAACAGTGAGCGACGCAAGTCATCGTTTTCTAAAAATTACCCACTGCCGATTATAGCTGAAATGGAAACACATGTTTGTTTTGTTTTGTTTTGTTTTTTTAAACAGCTATTTGACAAATTCATCTTTGGGAGCTGAGTAAAAGGGGAAGATTTCTAGAGCACTCTTTGGCCAGTGCCCGCAGTCTCTTTCCTGGCCATGCTTTGGAGAAAGGGATTTGAGTTGCAGGCCTGCTGCCTGTTCTTGTTCTCACGAAGCTGCCTTGACTGTGGCCTTCCAGGCACAAGTGCCACGCTGCAGGCCTTCAGGACAGAGAGGCCTGCCTTGGTCTGCCGCAAGTGTGCATGGGCTGAGCCTCCCTCATAGGGCTCACAGGTCGTTGGGACCCAACCTGGGCTTTTAAAAATGCGGGGAAAGCCTCTGGCTGCCCAGGGAGCCGCAGATCTCATTGCTGTGTTCTCTGCCCTTCCTTCCTGCCCTGTTTCAGCCATCATGGAACCCCGTCTGATTTGAGGGGTAGATTTCTGTAAAGAAGGTAGAAAGTCATTTTTCTATAATCTGTGACATTGTGAACAAGCCACTATCATGGTTTTTACGTTGAATATTGGAAGATTTCAGAGATAATAAAGGTATTTTCCTAATTACCAAGTGGCCTTTGTGACTGCTTTCAGCCTCAGCGGGAGTTTGCCGTCTATGCCTTGTTGCTAAGTCTTATCCTCTCTTCCCTTGTTTGAGGTAGCAGTTTGCTGGACACCATATATCACCCGGATATCTAGTAGGTATTAGGTCTCTAGCCACTGATTTAACAAATATGAGCGCCTACCGTGTCCCAGGCACTAGACATAGGAGCAGGATCAAGGTCAAAGTGTCCCTGCCCTCCTGGTGCTGACAGTCTGGCAAGGTGGGGGAGATGGACAAGCGTTCTCAGGAGTGGGGTTGGATTACTTGGTATTATAAAGGAGTTTGGGAAATACTTGTCAAGGAGTCTTAACATAGTCTGGGGTCAGAAAATACGGAAGTGACACATGTACACCTGCAAAGCACCTATGTGTGCAGATTTCTTTTTTTCTTTTTTTTCTTTTCTTTTCTTTCCTTTCCTTTCCTTTCCTTTCCTTTCCTTTCCTTTCTTCTTTTTTTAGTAGGCTTCAACACTCAATGTGGAGCCCAGCTCAGGGCTTGAACTCACAGCCCTGAGATCAAGACCTGAGCTGAGACAGAGTCGGACACTTAGACGACTAAACCACCCAGTGCCTCCGATCTCTTTAATCCTGACAACAGATAAGAAATGGAAGTCCCAGAGAGTTTCATACCTTGCCCAGGGCTACGTGTCTGGGAAGCGGCTTGGAGCTGGGAACTGTACACGGCAGGTTTCAGTGTGAATCTCGCAACCACCATCCTCTGCAGCATCCCTGGCCTCCTAGAAAAGGTGATACTCAACTGAAACCCGAAAGGACCCTCGGTGTCAGGCTAACAGGCAGAGGGGGAGTGTTTCAGGCAGTGAGAGAACAGCACACGTAGGGACCTAGAGTTCTTGCTGGAGAAGTTAAAAGCAGGAAGGTCATAAAGGAAGAGGCTGTGGTGAGAAACGGGGCGGGAGAGGTGGGTACGGGCCAGATCATGTGAGACCCTCGAAGCTGTGGGCCAGACAGCGCCATTAGGTTTTAAGCAAGGAAACAATATGATCAGATTTGGTTTCCAGGAAGATCACTCTGGCTGGTGGTTGCAGAATAGATTTAGCATTATTTTGAGGATTTAAAGAACTGACAGTGTAGGGCTCAGCACAGAGCAAATAGCTGACGTGTTTGAGCTGCTATTATTAGTTTTTAGGAATGAGCATGCACAGAACACCTAGCAGCAATGTCCAGGGAAATAGGAGGAAAACACGACAGCAAAGTGTCATGGAAGCCAAAAAGGAAATCTCGATGAGCAGTGTCAAATGGTGCTGAGCAGTCGGGATTATACCTGGGAAGTATCCATTGAATTTACAGAGTTGGAGATCATTAGTGAACTTGGTGGGAACAGTTTCGAGTAGAATTCAGCAACAGGGGATGTGGACAAAGTCCAGCCGTACAGATGTGATATGTGTGCACAGCTTCCAGCAATTCTCGGGCCATATTTATTTAAAACCTAGCCCCCACTTTTTTCCCTGAGGTTTCTGCCCCCATACCCCCACCTCACCCCACCCCTAAAGAGTCAATGCAACACCTAATGTGAGCATGGGGCAGACATTGAGCATATGGTGGGAACTTGAGGATGGATGAAAAACGGTCCTATCCTCCAGGTGCTCCTAGCCTGGTAGGGAGGCCATTGGACAGGTACATTTTGATATGACAGAAGGAAATCCCTGGAGTCTCGAGGGTTGAAATGAGTGAGAGGAAGATTACGGCAGGACTACATTATGACTTTTGCTTTCCTGGACTCCTTAATAAATATTTAAAATATAATTTTATGATTGTGTTGCTATAAAGATGAATATATTGCTATTAAATACTAAAATGTTTGCTTCCACTTAAAAACTTGGTTTTTCCTCCTGATTTTTTAAATTTTAGTTTTAATTAATTTTTAAATGTTTATTTTTGAGAGAGATTGAGAAAGTATGTGCAGGAGAGGGGAAGAAAGAGAGAGGGACAGAGGATCCGAAGTGGGCTCTGTGCTGACAGGAGAGAGGCTGACACGGGGCTTGAATTCAGAAACTGTGAAATCATGACCTGAGCCAAAGTCGGATGCTTAACTGACTGAACCATCAAGACACCCCTTTTTTTTTTAATTAAAAAAAAAATTTTTTTAGAGAGCGCAAGTGGGGGAGAGGGGCAGAGGGAGAGAGAGACAATCTCAAGCAGGTTCCATGCTGAGCCCCAACATGGGGCTCAATCCTATGACCCTGGGATCATGACCTGAACCCAAATCGAGTCAGATGCTCAACCGAGCCACCTAGGCATGCCTCCTTCTGATTTTAAAGGAAGTGAAAACATTTTTGTAATGTGGACTCTATGCCCTGTGCCTACTCTGCCTCATGGATGTGTCCACCCTGGACTAGGGTAATAGGGCATAGTGTGAGATCTCCAGGTAGCTAGGAATGGAGAGGCGGGAAGAAGACAAAATCTGAAGACTCAACAGTTCTATTTAGCATCAACCTGACATCTAAGGCAGACCCCAGAGGCCAGCCATCTCCAGGAAAGGGAAAATTTGAGTGCTGGGGTTTGGGAGCCCAGGGGGCTCATGCTACAGACATTTTTTTATGGAGAAAGAAGCAAGTTTCCTTGCTGACAAACCCCCTCTGGGCCAAGAGCTTCACCAGGCAACTGATGGCAGAGACCAGATGATGGTTCAGTTGGAGCCCCTCACATCGAAGCCGCAGCTGCCTTGGTCTTGTGAAAGCACACCCATCAACCCTCTGTCACTAATGCCGCTGTCAGCAGGGACAATTTGGGCAGGGGTGGCAAGAAGACCTCCCATAGGTTAGGTCACTGCTTCTGGAAAGTTCCAAGGATCCAATGAGCTGTCAGTTTTCCCCACAAAGGGAAGGGGTTTTGCTCTGTGGGCTTTCAGCTAAGTGTACCTGTGGATGTGAGAGAAACATGGAGTAGGAATGTGATTCACTGTCATTTCTGATTAATTCATTTCATTAAACACTGATTGCCTACAAAATCAGAGTGGGTAGGGAGTTTGTGACTTAAAGAGCCCAATTCAGATCTTTTTCTTTAGAACATGGTGCCTTGCATCTGAGCCCGATCCTGCTGCTAAGCGCTGGAGGTTTTTGTTGGCCTGGGGTCAGCTGCACTCACCCTCCCTGTTGCCATGGTAATTCTTGGGCTGGTGGGGGGAGCTGGGTTCAGCTCCTCACACACACACACACACACACACACACACACACACACACACAAACTCAGGACCATTCCCCTCCTTAAGCCCCCTGCATAGCCCCCACCCGTCTTGCCTCACTCCCCTCCTTTCCAACCGGCCCCACCTCATGAGTTTTCCATCTCTTGGCCTTTGTTTGTTTTTGCTTTTGTCACTCTCCCTCCTCTGGATGGGTTTCTGTTTGTTTCCAAACTGTCTGGGGCTGTGTACCAGGGAGGCAGTGTCCTGGGCTGCCTCTTAGCCCTGATCTGGTTAGAATAAGCCCCTCTCCTTTGCATGATCTCCAACCTGACATTTGGAACATCCAAAACAAATCATGACATTCTGAAGCAAGATAGAAACCACCATCTCCACCCACTCCTGTTGGCACTCCTGTCCACCTGGAAAGGGTTTTAGAAAATTTCCAGTGTTTTCCACGTTGTGCAGCCCTGAGAAGGGGAAGCAGCACTTATTGAATACCTACTGAATACCAGCCACTGAACTAGGCTGTGCTTGTGCTAAAAATCTTGTGTGCAGGTGATGTTGCCTGCACTGAGATTCAACTGTAGCGTGTCAGAGGGGGCAGGGCCTGGGCTATCTTGGCAGAGCCAAGTATCTAAAATATGGTGGAGACTCAGGAAAAGTCTGTTGAGTGAATAAATGGATGAAAGGATTCAAGAAACTTCCCTGCCACAACAGAGGGTAATGATTGAATGTCAGCAAAGGTGATTGAGGTTAGACTTGGAGAAAACAAACACATTGGCAAGGCTGTGTGGATGGGCAAGGGTTTCAGGGAAGTTTGTGGACATTGGTTGCCTGATTTCAGAGTCCCATTTGCTCTGTACCTTTTGGGAATAGTAGGGGGTAGGCAGGACAAAGCCTTTTGTTTGACTGAAAGGCTGAGTTAAAATGCACATAGTTCTGAGAAAGGTTAAACTACTGATTTGATGCCACTTCATACATACAAGTGACTGATGACAAAGTCTTTTCTAAGAAAACAGGATTTAGAAATGAGTTGAGAGAGTGGTGGTAGAGAGAAAGCAACCAGGGGAGATTTAAAGGCAAGAAGAGACTTGTGGGGGTCAGGAGAGAAAGGGAAGGCTGAAGCCACTGTGGTCAACCCTCTTTCCCTGCCCATTTAGCTAAGGGAAGCCCCTGGTGAAAATAGCTTCCAGCCCTCGCAGCATTGGTCAGTTCAGTCAAGCTGCCCACCAGTGAGGACAGGAAGGGGACAAGGCCAGTCTGAATTCCTGGGAAGTATGGATTACAGATTGCTTAAAGATGTAGGTTTACTGTTCTTGGGCAAGTATAGGCTCTCCCAAATGGGCCCTGTAACACATTGCCTGTCAGAGATCTGTAGGGATTTAAAACTAGCACACCCATTATAGATTTTTTAAACTTAAAAAAAATTTTTTAGTGTTTTATTTATTTTTGAGAGACAGAGGGAGACAGAGCGTGAGCAGGGGAGGGGCAGAGAGAGGAAGACAGAGGATTGGAAGCAGGCTCCAGGCTCTGAGCTGTCAGCACAGAGCCCCACATGGGGCTGGAACTCACTAACCTCGAGATCATGACCTGAGCCGAAGTTAGACACTTATATGACTGAGCCACCCAGGCGCCCCATCAGTTATATTTTTAAAGGGCTTGGGAGTGCTTGAAAAGTATTCATCTGCTTAGTTCTCTGACCATTGATTTCCTTTGGAAGACACCTGTTGTTCTTGTGGCCCATGGTCCACTCACCCTCCTGATACCATACCCCAGCTTCCTACTGGGAAACCAGCCTCTTTTCCACTTTCATTGGCTCTGGGGAAAGCTGACTGCCTCTTCTACCCACATACTCTAGGCAGGGAGCAGTGGCACAGGCCTGAGCCAATCAGCAAGCTGCATTTCCCTGGCCTTAGCAATTGGTTCATATACCAACATGTGACCCCCAAGAAGTCTATAAGAAGATTTTTGCAGGGGCTGCTGGGAAGGAGGCACTTCCATCCCACCCTCATTCCGTCAATGTGAGAGGCTGGTCCTGGTGTTGCCGCCTTGAGTCTTGCTGCCATGTGAAGCCTCCCACTGACACCAGAGCCAAGAGAGGAAGAGAAACGAACTCCTGATGATGTTGTTTGAGTACTCATTTCGGTTGTGCCTAAAGTCAGACTTTTCACTGTGTAGCCAATAAATTCCTTTTTTATTTTAGTGTTTAAATTGGATCTTGTGGGAGATACAGTAGAGAGGGGTCCTTAACTGATACCCTTGGCCATCCTGGAACTTCATTAATTTTGGTATAAACCCTTTATTAAATATATAGAAAGATGAATTCCAAACAGATGAGTCAGGATTGGTGGATTTTTCCTGACCTCCTTGGACAAGGCACTGAAACCTGTGCAAAATGAGAGATGGGCAAAACACACCAAAACAATAACAACAACAAACCCCACCATGTTCTGGGGACTTCTAGAGCCTCAGCATCAAAATGCCTCCTTGGGTCAACTTGAATTCTCTCCAGAAAGGCTTCCAGTCTACAGAACCCCAAGGCACTCTGAGATCTGGGAGCAGCAATAGGTAGATGTGACCAGGGCAGGTGTTATAAACTACACTGGAGAGGCCTGGCCCTTAGGAAGACCAGAGGTGGGGTCTGCACCAATAGAAAGAATGGGAGAGAAAGGTGCTACCATTTATCAAGTGCCTCCTGCATGGTGGGCCTATCGAAAGAGTTCTCTCATTTCATCTTCAAAATATCCTTGTGAGATGGATACTGTAATCTTTATTTTACAGAAGGATCAGGCCTGGAGAGGTGACTTGCCCAAGGTGAGAAGGCCTGGAAGGGGCAGCGCCAAAGCTGACTCTGGAGCCGGAATAATAAGAAAGGCAGGCAAGTACAAGACGGCAGTTACAGGGACTGCCTGAGCAAAAAGGATCTGGGCGGGTAGCGTAGGGAGGTTGGAGTGGACAATACCGGGTCTGGAGGATGCAAAATGAGCCCCCTTCCTAGGCTAAGGCCTTTAGCTGTGCCGTGTCTCATAAGCAGGGAAGTCTCTCCTGACGGCCGCACTATTAACAAGCCGGGGTCAGCCCCATTCACCTTTCTGCCCCGTCACAGCAGATCCAGGAGGTGAGCTCAGAGGCACATGGCATGGAATGTGGGGCAGGGAGGGGTGGCCCCTCCCCTCCACCTCCACTGCCTTCTCAGAGCCCGGGCCATCAGCCTGCTCTGATTAAGCTGACTTCTTGGAGTCCTCAAATCCAGGGGTTGCCAGCAGCCAAATCCCCCTGATTGTCTGGGATGTTCCCGACAGCAGAGAATAAACAGTCTCTCCTGTCCGGCCAGCTGTGCTGAGCAGCATTCCTGTCTCTTGGCCCACCCGGCTGGGTGGGGCCGCAGCGCTGCGTCCACCTCCAGCAGAGGCCTAGGGAACCTGGCGAGAGGGTGGAAGGGAGAGGAGAGGTCATGGTCTGAGGCCACACAGGACATTGACTCCTGCCTGAGTCCCCATTTTGCCTCAGTGTGAGGCACCTCAGTTTCAAGCCACTCCTGGCACAAGCTCTGTGGATGTAATAATGACTTTATGACTTAAGAGGAGGCCCACACCAGGCCACTGCCCCCCCAGGATTGAGGCCCTCACCCTTATCCCAGAGACTGCCTGGGGAATAGAGACTTCTGTATCATTCTGGCTACATCTGGAGGCATCACACCCAAGTGGCTTATTTTATAGAGGTGGACGCAGAGAGTCAGCAGCAGATGTGGGACTAGACACTGGACCTTTCATTGCTATCCACCGCCTTGGGATGCTGTGGATGCTGGGGCTGGAAATGACACAGGGGCTCTGAGTGAGAGGGGCGGCCCATGTTTTTGGAGAGGAGCAGAGGTGTTTTCATCCTACGCCTGTTTTGGAGATCAGGCTTGTGGCCGAGCCATTTCCTGAGGAAGTAAGGCCTCTGGAAAAGCACTGTTCACCAGCCCCTCCTAAATCATGCTTTTGGAAGCAGAGCTGGGGCAGCAGGACCTGAGTGGGGCTCTGTCTCTGTCTAAAGGCCAGAACCCAGCCTGGGCTTGGCAGGCTATGGGCGGTGGCCGGGGACAGAGGGCAGAGTCCTTGGCAAGGGGGAACACCCCCCAGCACACACCATCTGCAGAGGGCAGAGTCCTTGGCAAGAGGGAGCACCCCCCAGCACACACCATCTGCTTCTCTGCCGTAGGACTCTGGCCTGGGATTGCGGAGGAGGAGAGAATAGCCTTTCTCAGCCAGTCTGCAAAAGGAATTCCTCTAGGAGCCCCCTCTGGCCGCAGACAGAAGTGGGAGGGAGGCAGACAGTGTGGGAGCCCAGGGCAGCCAGGGGGTCTCTGTGGACAGGTGTCTCACTCCCAGTCTGTTTTAGGCCTACAGCTTTGTCTTTGTCTAGCTGCGTGTATCAGTGTGAATTTGTGTGACTGTTCTGTTATTTGCGTGTCTGGGCGGCTGCATTTCCGGTTGGAGCTGGGTTCCTCGGCAGGAAACTGTGTTTGCCAGCATATTGATGAGTCCATATTTCTGTGGAAGCTCATGTATGTATCTTCAAGGGAGCGTGTGGGCCTCTGCATAATGAGTGAGTCTACACGTGCCTGCAAGTTTCTGTGGGAGTGTGCATGTGAGCATTTGGGTTATTTTGGTATAAACACGTACCAGGCTTTCTAGATGTAAGTTTATAAGGTATGTGCATCTCTGGGAGTGTGGGTATACTTGTCAATAATGTGTTGGTGAGGGCCTGAAAGCGTATATGCCTGTATATTTATATTTGTCCAGAAGCATTCACTCACTCATTCAATTCATTCATAAAATGATTTTCTGATTTACTAACAGACATCTTTAAAGTGCTTGCTCTCTGAGCACTGGGCACTGGGAATTTACGGAGGTATCCAGAGCAGCTCCTAATATTTGTAAGAACCAGGGCAAGAGTACAAATGAAGCTTAAATGTAAATTCGTACATCTAAATATTTTAAGTTCTTTTTTTTTTTTTTTTGAGAGACAGAGAGAGCAGAGGAGGGGCAGAGAGAGAGAGAGAAAGGGAGAGAGAGAATCCTGGGCAGGCTCTGTGCTATTAGCGTGCAGCCCAATGTGTGAACCATGAGATCATGACCTGAGCCAAACCAAGAGTCAGATGCTTGACCAACTGAGCCACCCAGGCCCTCCTGTACATCTAAATATTTAAACGTCATACATCAAAACAACAAACTGCTAAATAAAATACTTAATCCCAATAAGCCAGAGGGCTGGGTTTGATTTTGGATTCTCAAGTCCTCTCACTTCTGTGCTGGAATTCAGCAACACAGAAGAAGCAGCCCCAGCCTCTTTTTCCCCATCCAAGCTCTGTCCGCTACCTTGAGTGGCCTTGCCAGCATTATTACTCCTAACATGTGTCCAAACTCCATGAACGCTGTCCCTTGGCCACCTTTTGGGCTCCAGGGTGCCCACACTACTGGCAAAGTCTGCTCCAAGGGTTCTGAGCAGGAAATAATGGGGTCCCACGTGCCTGATTTATAATCCAGGATGGGGGCATGGGCTCCCTGTGGGCCCACCCTCTTCGCGCCCGTTATTTCTCACTGTATGCAGTGGAGTGTGGCCAGAGTAGAGCAAGAGCATGGCGATCTAACAGGTGAGCCCAGGGTAAGGGCCCTTTCTGCCTGCTTCCTCATGGAACTTGCAATCTGGAAGGGAACTGCAGCAAATAGACAAGAACAATACAATACATGGATATAAGTACCCATGTGTGTATCTTTGCCTGTGTGTCCATGTCTCTTCATGTCTGTTGTGTGGATGTCTATATGTGTCTATGTGTTTCTCTGTTCATTTTTGTCTGTCTTGTCTCCCAGAGGACAGAGCCCACAGCTTTTCTCCCACCCTTCTCTTGCCTAGGTTGACTTAGGACTATGAGACAGACTGGGGTGGCTGGAGAGGCACTGATCTGAGTTTGAGCCACTATCCTATGCTCCACTTAAGACCCACTCTGTGGGTTGCCTGGGTGGCTCAGTCATTTAAGTGTCTGACTCTCTTTCTCTTTCTCTCTTTTTTTTTAAAGCTTATTTATCTCTTCTGAGAGAGAGAGAGTGCATATGAGCAGCAGAGGGGCAGAGAGAAAGGGAGAGAGAGAATCCCAAGCAGGCTCCACACTGTCAGCACAGAGCATGATGCAGGGCTCAGTCTCACGACTGTGAGTTCATAACCTGAGCCAAAATTAAGAGTCAGATGCTCAGCCGACTGAGCCACCCAGGAGACCCTGACTCTTGATCTCAGCTCAGTTCTTGATTTCAGGGTCATGAGTTCAAGCCTGGCATTGGACTCCACACTGGGCATGAAGCCTACTTAAAGAAAAACAAACAAGTAAACAAACAAAAGACCCCCTCTGTGACCTGGCCTCATTTTCCTCATCTGCAGAATGGAGGGACTGTATTACCATGTCTTTAACTTACAAGTCTTGCTTGGTTTACAGAAAGAGTGTTGATTGATTTCCTAAGTTACTTAACTTTCTACAAGTCAAGTGGAGGAATTCATAATTGTAGAATCCTTGGGATCAGACAGAACTGGGTTTGAATCCCAGCTCTGCTGTATGAAGCTGTGTCTCCTTTAGAGTTATTTAATCTCCCTCAGAGCTATGAGCATTGAATAAGATAATGTGTGTAAAGTGTTGAGTACCATGTCAGGCTCACAGTAGATGTTCAATAAATACTAGCTTCCGTCTTCATCAAAGGTCTTCCCAGCTCCCCTACTTTATACATTCTGGGTTCACTAGACATGTTGTCTAATTGATATGATTGGAACCTCGTGTTTAGGGAGTTCTGGCCTGGTTGGGGGGTAGGGAGAGTTGTGTGAGAAAATCAGTGCCTTCCAAGAAGCTGCCAGTTCAGATCTATGTGTGAGCCATTCCTTCTATCCCATTCTCCAGTGTGGACCCTTGACATTTCCTCAGTCTTTGGTAAAGCACCATGCAATGCAGGTTCAATGCCCTCTTCTGACCTGATTCTGCCCCTGAGCCCCTCCCTGGTGCCATAGGATGCTGAGCTAAGTAGGATCAAGCCACAGGGCAGAGCTGGGTCAGATAAGGCCTCAGACTCCCTGACATGTCTGGGCCTGCCTGACCAACCCCAATAGTGGGCAGATGCGGCTGGGCAGACAGCACCTGTCTCCCATGATTGATACTCTTGGGAGGGCATCGCTCTGCTGCTGGCACAGTAGATCCTGGAGCACTGGGGAGACTGAGGAGCCCTCGATGACCCCTGTCCTCTCAAGACCCCCCCGGAATGGCTAAACTCCAGCAAGATAAGTGACAGTGCCTCTCAGCCAGGGCTGGTGGGGGTGACTGTCTTGGGAATCCCCTGGAGCCTGTGAAAACTGGCGGCTCTTGGGCTCTCCTGAAATATCCCTGACCCGAAGGGAATGAGGGAGAGGGCTAGGGCCTAGCCAGGGTTGCTGAGTTGGGAAATGCTTTGAGTATGAGCTCAGGGTGGCTGAGGCCATGAGGGAGGCTGTGGAGGAGAGGGTCTGCTCTTGAGGTCATGGCGACATATCTCTGATCCCATGCACACATGGGTGACTGAGAATCGGTCTGATGATCTCCCAGCTTCAGGGATTACTGGGGAGGTGGGAGCAACTTAGCTTCCGAAAGGTCCTCGGGGGGTCATTGTGATCTCCCCCCACCACCTCTGGGCTGCTCCATTTGGGGCTAGAACTGGGAATTTTCCTCTTGAAAAAAACTGGAAGCAAGGGAGCAAGCGGTGGATTGAGGCCAAAATAATATGTTTAAGGAAATTTCTGCTTCATGCTGGCTAGGGCAGGGAATGTCTGGTCAAAGAGCTGCTGACAGCCAGGGTCCCTGTAAGTAAACAGACCGCCTCTGATGGCGGCCCTGAGCTCATTTCCCTCAGCAGTGTGCGAGGAGGGTGACGTCACCAGTGTAGGGCCTCCTGGTCATGGAGTTGGTTGGTGAGTAGGAGTGAGTCTCAGTGATGGCTGGCGGCCTGGGTGCCACTGCCTCATTATTGCAAGCGGCTGCTTCCCACACAGCAGCTCTGATAGCCTCCTACACATACTCATGTATGATGGGACTCTAGCCACACCCATGACCCATAGCCGGGACTTTCTTCCAGAAACTTGGACTTAACTGTGAAGTCTCTAGCTTCCACGCAAGGTCTCTTCCTCAGCCAGAGAGCTGGGCCTCATCTGGTCTAGGAAGAAGGGGCACCTAGGATGGTTTTGGTTGCAAGGAGTGGCCCCTGGAGGTACAGACCCATGCCCTACCCCCTTGGGGAGCAGACAGTGGCAACGTGCACCACAGCCTGTCTCCTGGGGCCAGGCAGCCAGGTCCAGTGGGGCAGTTTCCATGAGCAGAGGACCCAGGTCAGGGGAGGTTGGGAGGTGGGGTGGGGAAGAGGACACAAAGCCCTCTCTGTGTCTCCTGCATAGGCTCTTTCTGAGCACAGCAGTCGCCAGGTGAGGTTTTTATGGGGTTTGAAAGGCCTGCGGCAGAGTTGCCGAGGAGTGGCTGCCAGAGGCTGGACCAGGCTCTGCAGCCTCCCACGTGTCCACCCTGTTCCATCCCCATTTCACACTCTGACTGGGCAGGAGGGAACAGTGAGCCTCCATGGAGACAGCTAGGCCAGAAGCTTCTTGGCGGTGGACCTCGGCTTTTCACTTCTTTGTGTCCCTGAGAATCCTGGGCTGACTTCACGGGGGGTTCATCAGTCACACAGACACACTCCATAGGGCAACCAGCCCACTAAGTGCCTGCCTGACCTACTCCAGGCTGAGCAAAAACCTCAGACTGATAGGCAAGCTCACAGACAACGTATTGCCTACCTCATTGCCTGACTGACCAATAGGCCAAACCACTAAGTTAGTCTACTTAATAAAAAATACAGTAATTGAACACCTCACTTGTGCCAGATCTTGTGTTGGGTGCCGAGGATGAGCAGGGAACAAGACAGACAAGATTCCTGCTCCTTGGGAGCTGACAATAAGCAAACAAAACAGTGGCAGAATGTGATACATATCTTATGGATGAGAAGTAAACAAGATTCTGTGTGAGAGAGTATCCACAGGCCCTACCCTGAATATAATAGTCAGGGAAGACCTCCTTGACACATAATCTGAGACCTAAGGGATGAGAATGAGGAGCCTATGGAAGAGCTTTCCAGATAGAGGGAAAAGCAATGTCAAGGCCTTGAGCTACGGAAAAGTTTGACATAATCTCGAAATAACCAGAAGACCAATGTGACTGAAATATGGTGAATGAGGGGAATTTACCATGTAGACGAGGTTGGGGAGGAGGGCAGGAACAGACTAGACAGGGCCTTGCAAGTCACAGCAAGGATTTAGATAGGTGTGAGATGGAAACACTGAGGGCTTTTTTTTTTAATTTTAATTTTTATTTATTTTTGAGAGAGAGCACAGGAGGGGCAGAGAGAGACAGAGAGAGAGAGAATCCCAAGCAGGCTCTGCACTGTCAGCACAGAGCCCAATGTGGGGCTCAATCTCACAAACGGCAAAATCATGACCTGAGCTGAAGTCAAAAGTCAGATGCTTAACCAACTGAGCCACCCAGGCGCCCCAACACTGAGGACTTTAAGCAAAAGTGTGGTACACATTCAATAAGAAATAGATAACCTGAATAGCCCTATAACCAATAAAGAAATTAAAAATACAGTTAAAAAGTTTCCCACAAAGAAAACTTCAGGCCTGGATGCCTTCACTGGTGAATTCTACCAAACATTTAAGGAAGAAAAAAAATTACCAATTTTATATAAAGTCTTGCAGAAAGGTGAAGAGGAATGAATACTTCCCAATTTTGGGTCAGGTTGTGATCTCACAGTTTGTGAGATTGAGCCCTGCATGGACCTCTATGCTGACATCATGGAGTCTGCTTGGGATTCTCTCTCTGACTCTCTCTCTTCCCCTCCCTCACAGACACACTCTCTTCCAAAATAAATAAATAAACAAGAAGGAAAGAAGAAGCTGGGAGTCCTTAGGAGCCTGGGATAGTCATCTGGGTAAGAGATGCTGGTGGCTATGGTGGCAGTAGAAATGGAGGAGAATGGACAGATCTGAGAAACATTTTAAGACCAAACAACAAGACTTCCTATCAGTTGTATATCAGTTGTATATGAGGGAAATGGAGAAATCCAGACTGGCTACCACATTTCCATCTCAAGCACTGAGTGGTGGAGGACGCTTGGCCAGGAAGGTCTGTGGGTGAGGAAGTGGGAAGGGTAGAGAACAAGAGTTCTCTTTTCATCTACCTGCGAAGATGGTTGGGCTCCATGAGAAGGGTCTGGGCGGAGATAAAATGTGGCGAGTTTCAGCAAATAAGTGGTATTTTGATGCCAAGTGAATGAGTGAGGTCACAGAGGGAGAGAGAATAGACAAAGAAAGCTCTGAGGACTGAGTCTGGGGCATTCCGACATTTGGAAGTCCCCTGAAGGAGCGAGTAAAGCCCAGCAGGAAGGAACAACTAAAGAAGTACCCAACCGTATTCACTTCGTATGGCTGCTATGATGAATTACCACAAACTGTGGCTTCAAACGGGCAGAAATTTATTCTTCCAGTTTTGGAGGCCAGCAGTTCAAAAACCAGGTCCCTGGGCTGAAATCAAGGTGTCAGGAGGGCCACATTCTTTCTGGGGGCTCTAGGGGACAATCTGTTCCTTGACTCTTCAAGCTTCTGGCAGCTGTTGGCATTCCTTGGCTTGTAGCCATATCACTCCATCTCTGTCTCCATGGTCACATTACTTCCTCTTCTTCTGTCCATTTCAAATATCTCCTTGCCTCACTCTTATAAGGACATGTGTCATAGGATTTATGATCCATGGATCACCAAGGATAATATCCTAATCTCAAGATCCTAAGCTTAACTACATTCATAAAGACATTTTTTCCCAATTAAAGTAATAGTCACAAGTCCTGGGGATTAGGATGTGGACATATCTTTTGGAGGCCACACTTCAATCTGCTATACCAACTAACCGACAGACTAAAGAAGTGACTCATTAAGAATGCAAAATGGCAGAACTTCCTGTACCTGAGAAGAGGGACTGAGGAAGCCAAGTATAGGGTATAGGGGCCCAGCCTAGAGGTATAGGATGTAGGCCGCTGCTGGCTTCGGCATGTGTATGGGAGTCTCGTGGAGAGGGGAAATATTTCAGACAGGAGTCTCCCAGCTCTCCCAGTCCTGACTCAGCATCTGGCAGGGGCCATCCACACAGTAGCCAAAGTGAGCTTTAGGATGCAGATCTGTCCACATCAATCTCCAGTGAGTGACCCCCAACAGCTTCCTGCAGCTTTAAGGCCAAAGACCAATATCCTCACCTAGGCTACAAAGTCCAGGTGCCTGGCCTCAGCCCACCTCTATAGCCCCGTCTCACACCTCTCTCCTATGCTCTCTGCCTCCAGACACACTGGCTGCCTCTCAGGTCACCTTTCCTCCTGTCCCAGGGTGAATGGCTATTGTTCTCTCTGCCTGAAAGACCCTTTTCCAACCTGCTTCACAGAATTAGCATCCACTAATGCTTCAGACCTCAACCCAGATGTCTTTTCTTTGGGGAAGTCTTCCTTGGGTCCCTGGTCCATGCCATACAAATGTGTGATACAATTTCTCGTTGTTCTCTCTGTTCATCTTCCATAGCACTATCAAAGTTTACAGTTTTATACATATTTATAATACTATTTATTAGTGTGTGTCTCTACCACTAGACTATAAGTACCATAAAGGTAGGGTTTGTGACTTACCACTATCCCAAGTGCCTTGTCCAGTGCTTGGCAAACAGAAGGGGTATATAATAGTTTTAAAACATGTCTGCAAAATTTTTGATACTCTTCCACCAAGAGATAGAGCCTAGTTGACCTTCCTTTAAATATGAGCTGGTCTAATAACTCGCATGTAATTAACAGAATGTGGCAGAAGCGATGCTGTATGATATCTAAGCCTAGGCCATAAAAAGTAATATGGTTTCCTCCTGGCCTGCTCTGGTCAGATATTCCCCTTTAGAACCTAGCTTCCATGCTATGAAGATATCCAGGTCACATAGAGAGGCGACATGTAGGTGTTCAGCCCCACCCAAAACCTAGCCTACTGAACAAGGTTTTGAGATGATTCTAGCCTTGGCCTCCATCAGACTGCAACCACATGAGAGACCCTGAGTGAGAGCTACCTAGTGAGCCCAGTTAGTCCTAGAACCATGAGAGATAAAAATAAATGATTGTGGGGCGCCTGGGTGGTTCAGTTGGTTAAGTGTCTGACTTTGGCTCAGGTCATAATCTCACAGTTTGTGTGTTCCAGCCCTGCGTCGGGCTCTGTGGTGACAGCTCAGGGCCTGGAGCCTGCTTCGGATTCTGTGTCTCCCTCTCTATCTGCTCCGTACCACCTACCCCCCCACCGTTTGTATTCTGTCTCTCTCTTTCTCTTTAAACTAAATAAACATTAAATAAAAATAAAAAATAAATGAATGTTATTATTACATAAGCCATTAAGTTTTGGTATGATTTGTTGTGTAGCAGGGGATAGTTGGAACGGGGTCCAATAAATATTTACCAAATAAATAAATGTAGAGAGGGCTGGTTGAAGAACCCCACCTGCACTTTAACTCTGGGCGAGTTGTGGTTGACACCTCTCAGTTTCTCTTTCCCCAAGAGGCCCTGGAGATCCTGGAAACCCCAGTTAAAAACTCAAAGGTCTGTACTCCTCCTACCTACCCAAGAGGGAGACTCATGGAAACTCTGTGCTCAGGGTAGAGAACACAGCATGGTCATTAAAGTTAGCTCTGGGGGCACCTGGGTGGCTCAGTCGGTTAAGCCTTGGGCTCTTAATTTTGGCTCAGGTCGAGCCCCATGTCGGGCTGCTCACTGACAATGTGGGGCCTGCTTGGGATTCTCTCTCTCCCTCTCTCTCTGCCCTTCCCCTGCTCATGCTCTCTCTCTCAAAATAAAAATAAACAAACTTTAAAAACAACAAAAAATACTCTCTCTTTTTCTCGTTCTGCCCCTCTCCCCTGCTTGTGTATGTTCTCTCTCTCTCTCTCTCTCTCTCTCTCTCTCTCAAAAAAAGAAAAGAAAAGAAAAGAAAAGAAAAGAAAAGAAAAGAAAAGAAAAAAGAATGATGCTATGAGATGGACAAAAACTATTTTTGCCCCCAGGAGGCAGAAAGTGATCCCACATAGACAGAATAAGACAAGAAGACTGTAGAGAAAAGGCAGTGATACACATTCGAGTAAATCTAAACAAATATTATATAAATAGTAGCAACAATGTCTTGTAGGCTTTAAAGAGCAAGGTAAAATTCAAATACATAAAACTAATAATATATGAGCAAGGATAGGGGATATTTAGAATTAGTTCTAAGGTCTTTGTTTTATTTTTTTTTTTAATTTGAAGTTTATTTAGTTATTTATTTTAAGTAAGCTCTACACCCAACATGGGGCCCAAACTCATGATGATCAAGAGTTGCATGCTGTTTTGGCTGAGCCAGCCCAGTGCCCCAGTCCTTGTTTTATTTAAGAGTAAATTAAAGATGTTGATTAACTTTAGGCTCAGACAAATAAAATATGCATGTCAAAATTTCTAGTGTAACCACTAAACCTAGCAAAAAAGGTATAATTTACAAACTAGTAAATAGAAAAATGGAATAAGGACAAACAACAAAATCAAGAAAGAATAGAAAAGGAAACCTAGAAAATAAAAAATAATAGGTTAGGAATACATACATGCATACTTATAAATAAATACATAAATGTATGTGTGTGTGTGTATCAGTGTTTTAATAAATGTAAATGGACTTTAGGCTTCAGTTTAAAGAAAAATATTGCCAAACTAGACCAAGTAATGAATCCAGTTATAAGCTATTCATAAGAGGCATATTTAAAACATAAGAACACAGAAAGTTTGAAAGTAGAAGGATGAAAAAAAAATCTTTCAAATAGTAACCAAAGGAAGCTGATACATCTATATTAATCCTAGTCAAAGTAGACTTCAAGACAAAAAGGATTATGAGAAACAAAAGGGTCACTTTATAATGACAAAAGGTTCAATTAACCAAAAAGAATAATCTTAAATTTATACACATCTAGGGGCACCTGGCTGACTCAGTGAATAGAGTGTGTGACTCTTGATCTCAGGATTATGAGGTTGAGCCCCCTGTCAGGTATAGAGATTACTTAAATAAATAAATAAACTTAAAAATATATATATATATACCTAATAACTTCAAAATAGATAAGGCAAAAGGAAAAAGCACGGAAAGTAAAATAAAAATGGACAAATTCACAACACAGTGGGAGATGTTAAGCTCTCTCAGTAACTGACAGATCAAGTCAACAGTTAGTAAGGATTAGGAAATTTAGGTCCATAGATGAGAAATGACACACTTTCCTTCATCCTTCCACACTCATTGAGTGCCTGCCACATCCCACATTCCACACTTACATGCTTTGTCATTAATCCTTAGAGACAAAAAAATGTTTTTACTTGTATTAGGTAAGCAATTTAGTTCCATTTCATAAATTAGGAAGCTGAGGCTCAGGGAGGCTAAATAATTTGGTAATTAAATAATTTGGGTAAGATACTCTTAATCGGAAATTTTAAATGTCAAACCCCATCCCCAGCATAGCCTTCCTACTGGTGGATAACCTTAATCCCTCCATACTTCCTCTTTGGCTTCTTTAACTTCCTGGAGACCTCTGGTCCCAGTTTTTGTGTCCCCTCCCACCATGTTTCCTTCTTCCTCACCCTGGATCCCTGGAGAGTGATTTGAATCTCTGAAGCTTCTCTTTCTAAAACCACCAAGAACCTACTAATTACCAAGTCCAGGATCTATTTTTCAGACTTTTTACAATCTGGACTCCTCCATTTATATCCTAAGGCCTCAATATAAGTGGAGCTACATGAATAAAAATGAAACAATAAGCACTCAAATTCACCTGTTCTTTGCATCCATTTGCTGAGGTGAGGTGGATAAAGAACCCCTGGAGTCCTTGAAAAAAATCCACCCATGTATTTCTGAGAGTCCTTAGGCTTCCACTCCTATGGGCTCACAAGCAGCCTTTTCCAGTAGGGTGCCCCCTCTCTTTCCCTGCCTCAATTGAGGCAAAGAGCGCTAGAGAGACCAAAGCTGTGAGGAATACCACTGTGGAGGGGGGATTGCTTCTCTCTGTTTCAAGAGTTCTCCAAGCAAAACTGCTTGCTACTTGAAATCCTTACTCCTTGAAAGGGGCGTATATGCAAAATGATCTCCAAAGGCCAAAGGAGCCATAAGTTTGACAAGAAACAATTTATTAAAGGGATATATGGACAGAAGCATGTCTTGGGCAACCGAAAGATGAGTAAATGTCCGCAACTCTGTCTCCCATAAGACCTGTGTTTATAGCCTAGAGGCTGGGGAGTACATGCTCTGGGACCACCAGGAGGAGAATGTTTGAAAATAGGTGTCTGTCATAGTCATATCTCCAGAGCACATTGAGGACATTATGCCCCAAGGTTGTACTTAAGGGTGTGGATAAACAAAAAGAAAGAATATGTTTGTGGGGTTGTGCTCAAGAAGGCTTCAGGTCATGGAGCGACCATCATGGTGGATTTGTCCAAGATGGTGTCAGTCTGGTTCACACATCCTACATTTTTTTCATTATGCTATCTCCCTCCACAGGTCTCAGACATGAATGCAGACCCAGAGGTGAACTCAGATTCTTCACCCTCCCACACTCCCCTGCCTCCCCCAAGCTCTAAGGTATTTCTCCTGTGTCAAGTTCATAATACCAGAGTTCTTTCCTCAGCAAAGTAGGCCCTGCTGCTTGGCTCCCCATTGGCATTCCTTCTTCTATCTTCCTAACAGCCCCTGACCTCATTCAGGTATTCACTGTCCTCTGAAAACTACTTTAGGGAAACTAGTTGAGAGCCTGGCTCTGTAAGGAGGGTTACCATTAGTTTACTGTCATCGAAGCAGTCCCAGTGTCCCTTGCTAGTGATTGTTTCAAGCATGGACTTCTTTTTAAAAATTTAAAAAATTTTTTATTTTAGAGAAATGGAGATAGAAAGAGAGAGAGAGAGAGAGAGTGCACACCAGTGGGAGAAAGAGGGAGAGGCGCAAAGAGAGAGAGAGAGAGAGAGAGAGAGAGAGAGACAAAATCTCAAGCAGATTCTACGCCCAATGAGAGCCTAACATGGGGCTCGATCCCATGACCCTGGCTCAGGACCTTGCCCCAAATCAAGAGTTGGATGTTTAACTGACTGAGCCACACAGGCGCCCCACAAGCATGGACTTCTTATTAAATTTTGTCCCATTTCCATGAGGCTGAAAAACTGAAACTCAAGTTCACGAAGTTCAATGTCTTCAAGGTAAAAGCTGATTTCATTACTTTGATTCAGTGCCCACTGAATTCTAGCTCTTGTCTCTTTCTGGCCTGAGCATTGGTTACTTTACTGCCAGCTCATAAGTGTATTTAATAAGATTTTTTTTTTCAGAAAGAAAAAATAAGTTTTTTTTCCCCTTTATCTAGAATTTAGTGGTGTTTTTAGAAGGTTTAATTAGGGTACCTAGGCCACTATACAATCAGAAGTGTTCCCTGTTTCCTAGTCTATAACATGATGTGGTTGTACTAGATCAGTAATTCCTGACTTTTTGGGAATATGAACTATACATTCCCAAATCCCCTCAAATTCCGTTTACCAGCCTTGTGCCCCCAACCCTTCACTGAGCATTGCCCTTGATAACTGGAGACTTCTTTCCCCTTAGGAGAGCTGAAAGTGCCTGGCAGTTTGTGACCCACACACAGCTGCAGGGCACCTGGCCCATGGCCAATGACCCACTGCCATGAGAGTACAGAAGTCTAGCTACTTTGTCTTGAGTAGGAAAAAACTTGAAGGTGCAATTAATGCCCCCGAGTTCCCCAAGGATCAGGCTGAGTTTGGGGTTTCACCCAAAATTACACTCCTCCCTGGCTTCTTCCCCCTCCCCTACTATCCTGCTTCCCCTTTTGCCTTACTGGCTTCTCCTGGGAACATTTCTTTACTAAATGACTTACACATGAATCTTTACTTCAGGATTTGCTTCTGGGAGAATCTGACCTATAGTGTGGATTCCTTTGAGAATCTGATGAAAGTCATGGACCTTGTCCCCAGAAAAATAACACTTACACGTTCAAAATGTTCTATATACCTTTTTGCTCTCATGGACTCAAGATTAAGAACTATAGACAAAAATGATCTCTGAGGTGCCTCTAGAGCTAACTTTGCCATGTTTCCTGCCCTGCATGGGTTTGAGGAGTTTAGCTTTGAGATTCTAAACTGGGGCCTCAGGGTCCCTAATTAAATGGCTTAGTCAATAGAGCTTGTGACTCTTGATGTCAGAGTCGTGAGTTTGAGCCCCATGTTCGGTGTAGAGGTTACTTAAATAAACAAACAAACAAACAACCTTTAATAAATAAATAAGGGCTTCTAGGAATGTGGGATCCAATATCCTTTTAGTAAATTCCTTTTCTGCTTAAACTAGCTAGTGCTGGATTCTGTTGTTCTCAACTAAGAATCTTGACAGAGAGACACTGTTACGTGCTTTGTCTCCGAGCAGCTGCTGACACACCATGCTGGTTTTGCTCATGCTTTCTTCTCTGCCTGGAGTGCCCTTCCTCTTCCTTTTCCTCCAACTGCTCTTCATATTTAAAGTCAACTCTGACAACACCTCCTCAAGGGAGCCTTCCCTGAAATCTGTTTATGGGTCCATCTCTCTCTTTCTGTGTAAGTCCTCAAAAGTAGGAACTAGTCTTCATTCCTTTTAGTAACCCCAGCACATAGCCCAGGGCCTGCTACATAGTAGAAGCTAAAAGTATTTGTAGGATGAATGCATGAATACAGGTAATTTGTGGTGGAGGCAGTTTAATCCAGTTCTTCTGGCTTCAAAGCCTGTGTATTTTCTACCTTAGATACCAGGAGGTGGGGGCAGACTTGTTGAGACAAGTTTTTTCCAGCTCAGTAGTTCCCTGTTGCTCCCGACCTCGATGAGGTTGTAGATGCTTCTCTGGATGCCATAGCATAGCCCAAGGGGCCTGGTGCCTCCCTGTGCCCATACTTAATGTGCCCTCAGTTGGAAAACAAAAGTGGACAGGATGGCACTCCCTGAGGTGGTGGTTGTGGCTGCAGCTGTTCCTGGACTCCCTGCAGGTGGGGCCCAGTCTGGCAGCTCTGCTGTCCCCTCCTCCTTCCTCCTGCTGTGCTGTGCCCCACCACACCCCCTTCACCTCCCTCCCTCTCCTTTGCTACCCTGGCCAGGAGCCGGGGACACAGGACAGCAAGTAAACCTCAGAAGAACCACTTCTGCAACGAGTGTCTGAGGAAAACCAGCCACCTCTCCTGGTGACCCCTCTGCTGGGTGGGCCAGGTCCACCCTAGCCCCCAGGCCTGTTTGCTGCCCTGTGCAGAACTTAGGGCCTAGGAAGGCTGAGGGCTCTGGCCTCTTCCAGGGGCCTGGATTTTGGCTGAAGCTCCTCATGCAGGGCTGTGCTGCTCCCTGGGGAGACCCTGTTCTCTCCTCCTGTGTGTCCAAGACCAGACTAACTCTGGTATGTGCCACTGAGGGGTGACCTGCGGGGGTCACTGTGAGAAGATGTGCTGCTCCCCACTTGCTTTCCCTGAGGGGCACAGCTCTCCAGCTGTTTTCTTCCTCTGGGCTATGGAACCTTCTGTGGATGAAGAAAGCAGATGTCTCCCTCCCCACCAGGCACCTGAACATCCTCTCCTCCCCGGCACGGGGCACTGCCTGTTAATTCTGTAGTGACAGCTGCCCTTTACCCCAACATGCAGTGAGGGGTGACAGGAGCAGGGCCACCTCCACCTCCCAGCCCCACTCTTGGTTCAGGGCCTGTGTCTGGGAGGGGAGCCACAAGCCTGGGTCCCTCTGGGTTGGACCTGGCCTGACCAGCAGAGAGGTCACCAGAGCAGGTCTGTGGGGCTCCAGCGTGGGACAGGGCTGGTGGCTCAGAGGCATCTGTCTGTGGGCAGGGCAGGCTTGGAAAGGCACAGGGCAAACCTGCAGGACCCCTCACCTGCCTTTTCAAAGTGCTTTTCCCTCTACTCTGTCAGGGGATTTCAGGCATCCATGGGATCGCATGTTCGAGAAAAATGGGCGGTGTGGTGCCCTGGCTCATCAAAGTAGCAGTTATACCTGTAATGAGTCCCCAGGACAGTGCTTTCTCATCTAAGTAAGGGGTTCTCAGCTGCAGCTGGAGTGAATCACCGAGAACTTTAAAAAAATACTGATGTCTAGACTGCACCATATCCTTGAATCAGTGTCTCTGATGGACACGGGCTGGGGTGTGTTTTAACCCCCGCTGCATGACCTGAATGTGCAGCATGCAAGCCCCACAAGGACCCTGAAAGACGGGCACTGTCGTTATCCTCACTATGCAGAGGGGCCAGTAGGGCTCAGCGAGGTGAAGGCACCCAGAAGGGATGGGCCTGGAGCCCCACATAGAACTAAGAAGGTGTCCCCCTGCTTGCTGTGGGTCCAGGCTTCCTGTGGGAGCGCGAGGCCTCAGGCTAGCCGGTAGCTTGTCTCCTTTGGCTGGGAAGACATTTCTGCCACCTCTTTCTCAAAGCACTGGGCTGGTGCTCCTCCGAGCCCAGAATGCAGTGGGTCACCTTCACTCACCAGCCCTGGGTTCCTCTCACTGGAAAGGCGCGCCCTTTGGTGAGGGGGAGGTTGCATTTTTGAGGTGAAATGTTGTATATCAGCCAGGAACGGAAAATATTAAAAGCCCACTGGCGCCAACAAGGTTCACACCAGGGCCAGAAAGTCCAGAAAAGAGGAGGAACGCTCCCTGTGGTGAGGGCCCTAAAACTGGTGGGATCAGCCGAGCACCCACACCCTGTATCCCAGGCTGTCTCCATTTTCACAGTTAGAGCAGGCCTTTCCTGGGCCAGAGGAAGGTCCTGGGGTGGTGACCTCAAGGAGAAAGCCCCATGGGTGTATTAGGTTTGTTTTACCTCACGCTCCAAAGGGGGTGGTTGCATAGGGGTATGGAGCCATTGAGGATGGAATGTTCTACCGGGAGCACGTGAGGTGAGGTCACCCCAGTCCACACACAGGTTCTGAACATTCCAGATGCTGGGATGCCAATGTAATGAGACATGGTCCCTATCCTCTAGAGATTTCACTACAGAGGTGGGGCAAGCAAGAAAACATGGTCAGTAGAATGTGATGAATGTTCTACTGGAAAAGTGCTCAGGGCACAGGGCTTATAGAAAACAGCAGAGGCACAGTTAGCCCAGTGTGGGGCTATGAAGAGAGGTTCCTGAAGGAGGTGGTACCTGGCTGAGTCATGCTATAAATAGATATTGTGAGAATGTGCACAAAGCTGGTGAGTGGGTACCTGCCCTTAGGAGCCTATCTCTGGGGGGTTGGGAAAAGAGACACAGAGACACAAGCAAATGGACTCATTCTCCCCCTGGAGACCCTTGCCATCTCTCCCTTTCCCATGGCCCATCACAAACACACTTATAGTCACAATTACACATAAACACACACATGTGCACAAGGTAGTGGAGAGCGTTCTAGAATTCTTCTCAGTGAGAGAGTTGTTCCTGTAAAAGAAAGGCCTCACTGGGAACTTGAGGTAGAAGATGAGGCCCCTGGTGGCCGGATGTCTGCAGTGACGGGGTTCAGAGGCTGGGGGAGCTGCTCCCCTGAAACCAGGGAAAAGAGTCTGGAGGGAGGTGGAAGGAACAGTGGTGGAAGAGGAAGGAGCTTTAGAGTCCATCGGATCCTCGCATTATACTGTGGAGGAAACTAAGGTCCAGAGAGGGAGATGAAATGCCTCAAGTTACACTGCACTTGGGGATCAGAACTGAGTATGAGCATATACCCATCACGACACACCCAGTCAGGTTTGCATGCTCCCACATGGCCACTCTTACTACAGGCACACAGAATTACGCACACAGCTATTCCACAGCAGGCGATGCCCCCTGAGTTGCTGCCATTTACATTTCAGGCTGCTCTGATCTCTCATTAAGCTGGAGCAGGTGGGTCATGTCTGCCTGCCTACTTTCCCACACCCACTCCAGCCCTCATGCATCATGAAGCCCATAGTGGGAAGTAGAGCATTTAGGAACCTGGAGTCATGCTGTCTATGGGTCTGCTCTGAGTATTCCCTGGAAGGTCCATCAAGCAGACAGGTTTACCCCGGAACTGACTCAGAGCTGCCCAGGCATCAGGGGCCACAGCTTGACCTGCATCCTCAAAGGAGGAAGTCTCAGTGTCTCAAGGCAGAGCCAGAGACCTCACCCGACCCAGAAATGGGACTGCAGTCCCCTAGTTTATTTTTTAAGTAATCTCTATGCCCAACATGGGGCTCAAACTCATGGCTCCTGAGATCAAGAGTCTCATGTTCTAACCGACTGAGCCAGCCGGGCGCCCCAGCAGAAGTCTTATATATCTTGCACAATGTACTTTCTCCCTCACTGATTATGATCAGGCTAAAATGCAAATCAACGGCAATCTTTGACAGGTGAAAGCAACCAGAATGATAAAGGCAACTGATGCCTTCTCAAGACATTCTCTCTGTTTGATGGAGGCTGATTAGTTGAGTGAAGAGGATTCAAAACCTCTCTGACCAAGGAGCCTCCGGGGGTATATGAGTGTCATCGGAGAAGAGACGCAGTTCTGGACCCAGATTGTGCTTGACAGTCATAGCAATTTCCTGGTGCAGGTCTCAGCAGATTCGTCTAAGTCCTGGGGAGAGCAGAGGGGCTGTAAGTTCAAGCTAAAGGAGCCGTTCAATTGAAAAGTCTGTGTCTTATTCAGGCATAAGCAGCCCTCTTTTGGGATCAGCTTAAGAGAGGCATTCATCCCTGCTATGCTACTGACTTTTGTGTAAGAAAACTCTAGAGTGCTGGTGTCAATGCCTCAAAGAGCCGTAGTGTTAAAAATCCATATAGGGGTTGGTCAAGAGAAAGGAAAATCTTTTCAACAAATAGTTCTGGAACAACTGGACATTCACATACAAAAAAATGAAACAACTTACGCTTTGCACTATTTGCAAAAACTAGTTAAAAATGAACCATAGGTAAAATCCCAAACGAAAAAAACTCCTAGAGAAAACATAGGAGGAAATCTTGTGACTGTAGGTTGGGCAAAAATTTCTTAGATCCAACACCAAAAGTACAGTCCATAAAATAAAAAACTGATAAATTGAACTTCGTCAAAACTGAGAACTCTGCTCGTCAAAGACCCCGTTAAGAAAATGAAAAGCAAGCTACAGATTGGGAAAAAAATTTCAAGATACATATTTGATAAAAGACTTAAATCCAGAATATATAGTCAGTACGGGTTTCCCCCACTATCTTAAAGAGGAGCATTCCCATAAAAACTTTCCTAAGCTGAAATGGTGTAAAATGAAGAAGCAACTACCATTAATTTGTATGGAAAAAGATTTGAGCCTTCCCAAACCAAAAAATAACCTCTCTTAGGCTTTTCTGATACCTTGCTAGCAGAGGCACAAAATAAATCGAGATAAAGCCCAGATGCTTACAGACATAGTTTGAAGCTATGGCAGCTTGAGCATAGCTCCCAGGCAAGGAGCTTCGAGGCACCCCTCTTGCTGCTCGGGTGCCCCGCCTCTATGATGGCTCCCTACCAAACAGATGCTGAAAATTATTTTTGCTTTCGTTGCCTTTTTTTTTTTTTTTTGGTAAAACTGAATATTGTCTTCAGATTTCATTTGGTTAGTGAAAACGGTAACTACTGCAGGTCTTTTTATAAAAGTGAAGTGTAAGGTAAATTTTCAAGAAGGTGGGGATATCTGTAATAAGACAACAATCCAGTTATAACGCAGGAAAATATTTGAATGGGCGTTTCACCAAAGAAGACCTGTGCATGACAAATAAGAATATAAAAAATACTCAACATCATTGGTTACCACAGAAAGGCAAATTAAAACTACAATGAAATCACACTACGCATGCTATTAGAAGGGCTAGAAGCAAACGTGAAACTTTGAGAGTATCAAGTGCTGATGAGAATACTGGGTAACTGGACTCTCCTACATTGCTGGTAGGAACGTAAATGGTACAATCACTCTGGAAAAGTTTGGCAGTTTCTTATAAGATTAAACATACACTTATCTTATAACCCAGCAATCCCACTCTTAGTATTTACCCCCCCAAAATGAGAAATGTGTACATAAAAATCTGTACACTGGGGTGCCTGGATGGCCCAATCAGTTAAGCATCCAACCCTTGATTTCATGATCTCATGGTTCGTGAGATAGAGCCCCACGTTGGGCTCTGTGCTCAAAACCTGAGCCTGCTTCAGATTATGTGTCTCCCTCTCTCTCTGCCCCTACCCCATTCACAGTCTGTCTCTCTCTCTCTCAAAAATGAATGAACATTAAAAAAATAATAAGTAAATAAAATGTGAAAGCAACTGTTTAAAAAATATATACACAAATATTTATAGCTAAAATGTAACTGCTAACGAGTGGACACAATCCACGCATTCTTCAAGTAGTGAATGGATAGATAAACTACATATAGCCATACAATGGAATACTACTTGGCAATAAAAAGGAACGAGCTATTGGCACATTCAGCAACATGGATGAGTACACTAAGTGAAAGAAAGAAAACTTAAGAAGCTCATATCAAAGGATTCCACTTATAGGACATTCTCAGAAAGACAAAACCACAGGGAAAGAAAACAAACCAGTGGTTGTCAGCAGCTGAAGATGGAGAGAGGGGTTCACTACAAAGGGAACTTCCGAGGTGATGGAAATATTTTATATCTTGATATGTTGGTGGTTACCTGATCGCTTGCATTTGGCAAAAAATCACAGAATTGTGTATCCAAAATGGTGAATTTTACAGTATGAAAATTATGTTTCAATTTTTTAAATGTTTATTTCTGAGAGAGGGAGAGGGAGAGTGTGGGCAGGGGAAGGGCAGAGAGAGAGGGAGACAGAGGATCAAAAGCGGGCTCTGTGCTGACAGCAGAGAGCCCAATGCAGGGCTGGAACCCACGAACTGTGGAATCATGACCCAAGCTGAAGTCAGACACTCAACCGACTGAGCCACCCAGGCGCCCATTTCAATTTTTTTAAATGTGGAGTGGGATTCAAATTTCTTCTTCCCTTATTTTGCCTTCCCTGTCACTGGCCAACACCCTGTCCTCGGAGCTCTTGTTCTCCTGAGGGGAAAGTGTCCCAATTCAGTGACCCTGAATGCTGCTTGCTTTCTGGGAACAAAAAGCCAGCCCATGAAGAATGGTCTCTGAGGGCCCATGTGTCTGTCTCTCTCCTTCTGTCCCACCCCGTTTGGCTAAGGCTGTTCACCAAAGCCTTTCTAACCTCCCTTTCCCCTTCTTCCCTCTGCTCACCCTGGCCATCTGGAGTCCCAAATCTTTGCAGTCTAGGTGCTGTGTGGGCGAAAGAGTCTTCTTGGAAAGAGGGAGGCTCCTCACACTCAACTCTCCATAGCTCTAGCCCATAAAACAGCTGTGTGTCCTGGAAACTTCCAGCCAGGGAGGGCTTCCACCCAGCATCCATCTCACCCCATCCCTGACCAAGGATGCCCCCATCTTTGCTGAAGGCTCTTTTGGACTGCACTGCTAACATCTTGGTCAGAGCTGAGGTCATACCACACACAGAGCCACCTGGGCCTTCTTGAGGGAGTGATGAAAAGAAGCCTTGGGTCACAGGAAACATGAGGCAGAGTCTGGTAGACACATGGGTTGAGCTTCACGAACAACCAGGGCAAACACATCATGGTGAGTGTAACAGGTCGGGGGAGGTGTGTGTGAACACTTGTGAGAGACCGCTCTAGTAAGCTGTGCAGCCCCTAATCCTACACAGAATCATGAATGTAGATGTTTCTGAGAAATCCTGGGGGGCACAGTGGGACACTATGATGTCCACATATAGAGTATGAACTCACTGCTTCAGACAGTAAACACTACAACGTCACTGGGTGTGAACAAACTGACTATAGGCACACCATAGCAAGTTTGGTGAACAGTCAGAGGTGAAAACGGTGGGGCATGAACATATTGTGGTAAGCCTGGTGAACCCTAGAGACACTGCTTGTGAACATAAGGCTGTGACTGGTGAATACTATGGGGACAGTGAAGTGACCCTGTTTGGAGCTGGAGGAGCATTCTGTGGTGACTGCAGTAAGCACATTATGCCAGGTGGAGTCCTCTACTGGAAATGTTCTGGGTTATCTGCTGTGCCCACAGCCCATTCTGAGGGAATCTGCTCCCACCTAGACGCTGCACAAAGTAAAACAAGGTGCTGACAGGTTTCTTTCTCTCTTTTTTTTTTTTTTGAAGTTTATTTTTGAGAGAGAGAGTGAGGGAGAGCAGGGGAGGGGCAGAGAGTGGGAAAGACAGAATCCCAAGCAGGCTCCACACCATCAGTGAGGAGTCCGACATGGGGCTCAAACTCACAAAATCATGACCTGAGCTGAGATCAAGAGTTGGATGCTTAACTGACTGAGCCACCCAGGAGGCCCAGATTTCTTTTGTTTTCCTCCATTTTCTAAGTTGGAGTTATTATGGTTGTTCAGTTTTACTCAGCTCTTCTGGGGTGCGTTGATGTGGTTACCAGGTGGGGAGGAATCATACGTGGGTAGGCTTGTAACAAAACAAATGGAGGGTAAACTCTCCAGGTTGACAGCTGTGAAAGTGGTGTCTTGATATCAAGACTCAATTCCTGGGGCACCTGGGTGGCTCAGTCGGTTAAGTGACTGACTTCAGCTCAGGTCATGATCTCGAGGCTAGTAAGTTCGAGCCTCGCGGTTAGGCTCTATGCTGGGGCTCTGTGTTGGGGCTCTGTGCTGACAGCTCGGAACCTGGAGCCTGCTTCAGATTCTGTGTCTCCCTCTCTCTCTGCCCCTCCCCTGCTTGCACTCTTTCTCTGTCTCTCAAAAATGAATAAAAACATTTAAAAATTAAAAAAAAAAAGACAGCTCCTGATATCGAAGTTAGTAGTTAGACATTTCAGGTCAATTCCTCCTAGGATAGGGGTTCTTGTGTTCGTGGTTTTGTTTTTAGTAGGTACATGTCATTTTTTCTTCCTAGCATCCATTCTTCCTACTTCCAATGATAGCACCACAATTTTCCTTTGGGGAAAAATCAGTCCATGTGATTCCAGTGGGGCTGATATACCCCTGGCTCCAGAAGTGGGCTTATCAGAGCTTTTTATCCCATGGTTACAAGGACTGGGTCAGGAATGGGTCAAGGAGAGCCTTTCCCAGAGCTTCTGCTAAAACAGTTCAGGAAGAGACACTTCCTTTCCACTGGAGATTTGAGATGTGCTAAGAGGGAGCCTGAAGCTTCTGGAAGATATGACATGGAAACAGCTTCTATTCTAGTTGCTACTGTTGTGTAACAAACTACCCCAAATCTTAGTGGCTTAAATGACAATTAAGGATGAGAGACCACATCCTTAATGTGGTCTTTCACCCCCCCTTTTTTAAATGTTTATTTATTTTGAGAAAGGGAGAGAGAATGCGCATGAGCCGGGTAGGGGCAGAGAGAAAGAGGGAGAGAGAGAATCCCAAGCAGGCTCCGAGCTATCAGCGATAAGCCCAGTGTGAAGCTCAATCTTATGAACCATGAGGTCATGACCTGAGCCAAAATCAAGAGTTGGGCGCTCAATGGCCTGAGCCACCCAGGCACCCTGTGGTCTCTCATTCTTAATGATGACCTATAGGTCAGGATTTCATGTAGGACTCGAGTGGGTAATTCTGCTTTTTGTGACATCAGTTGAGGACACTCAGTGACACTCACCTGATAGATGAGCTGGTCTGGTCTGTCTTAGATAGCTATACTCACATGTTTAGTGTCTTGGTGGGACTACTGACTAGGACACCACACCAGGCCTCTCCAAGGTGGTGGTCTTGGAGCCGTTAGACTTCTTACATGGCAGCTGACTTTCCCCAGAGTGAATGTCCCAAGAAATCCAAGTGGAAGCTGCATGACCTTGTGTGACTGGCCTTTGAAGTCCACTTCATTTGGGGCACCTGGGTGGCTCAGTTGGTTGAGCTTCTGACTTCAGCTCAGGTCATGATCTCTAAGTTCATGAGTTCAAGTTCTACACTGGGTTGGCTGCTGTCAGTGCAGATCCCACTTTGGATCCTCTGTTCCCCTCTTCTCTCTGCCCCTCCCTCCCTCACATTCTCTCTGTCTTAAAAATAAACACTTAAAAAAAAGAAGTCGACTTCATTCTTGGTTGCAAGCAAGTCATAAACCAGTTTAGATTCAAGGGAAGGGAAACAAGATTTTCTCTCTCTCTCTTGCTCTCTCTCTCTCTTTTTTTTTTTTTTTTTACAAGAGAACAAATCTACACCTTTGTTTTTTTACTTTTCAGTTAGTTTAAATCCTTGAGGGGTACAGCATCACATGGATTCTGTGGCCAGTGGCTTTAGCAGGAAGGTTGCTTCGGAATTTGACACGAACCATGCCACCGTTTCCATGAGCATGAGTTACATTTCCCCAGATGACTCTGGTTTTATTCGGTTTGCTACCAGGAGTCACTGTGTTGTTTTTTGCTTTGTACACATAAGTACATCTCTTGCCTAGATAGAACTCAGTTTCATCTTGGGCATAAACACCTTCAATTTTAAGAAGAGCTGTGTGTTCCCACTGGTTCTGGAGACCCCGCTTATAGCCAGCAAAAATGGCTTTGGACCACAGCCTTCCAGACATATTTGTCGTTTCATGAGTCCTGTTCCCAGCAGGCCTCCACAGGTTCCAAGATGGCGGAAAGAGCTCTCTCTCTTTTTTTTAAGTTTAGTTATTTATTTTGAGAGAGAGAGAGAGAGAGCACGTGTGCAAGTGGGGAAGGGGCAGAGAGCAAGGGAGAGAGAGAAGCCCAAACAGGCCCTGAGCCAACAGCACAGGGTTTCATCCCACCAGCTGTGAGATCATGACCGGAGCTGAAATCAAGAGTCAGACGCTTAACCACTCAGGCACCCCATGATTCTGTCTCTCGATGGTAGAATAGCACAGTCACGTTGTACAAGAACATGTGCAATGGAAGCTATTGTAGCCACCTTTGGAAAGTATAGACTGCCACCCCCTCCTTGAGAATAAAGCCATCTCAGAGGAAGCTGTTGAGATATGAAAAGAGAACAGCCCTGATGTTGTCTGAGTCCCTGGATCCAATTTGCCCCAAAACTTCAGTTATGAGAGCCATCAGATTGCTTCTCTGCTTAAACCAATCTGAATTGTGCTTTCGTCCCTTGCAATGGAAAGAGCTTTTACTCTTAGTGTACCAGTTATCTATTGCAGTGTAACAGACCACCCCAAAACTCAGTGGCTTATTAATAATAATTTGTTATTTCTCATGATTCTGTGGGTTGGCTGGACCATTCCTCTGCTGGTCTTATTTGGGCTCACTCATGCAACTGCTGGGGTGGAAAGTTCAAGATGGCCTCATTCACATATCTAGCTGTTGGCTAGGGGCCTCAGTATTCTTCCATGTGCTCTCTTATCCTCCCGTAGGATAGACTGACTTCGTTACAGGGTGATCTCAGGACAATGTTCCAAGGGAATGAAGGTAGCAAGGTCTCTTGAGGCCTAAACTCCAGAATTTGTACAGCATCACCTTTCTCATACTCTTTTTTTTAAATATATATGTTTTTTAGTGTTTTATTTTATTTCTGAGAGAAAGAGACAGGCAGAGTGCGAGTGTGGGAGGTGCAGAGAGAGGAAGACATAGAATCCAAAGCAGGCTCCAGGCTCCGAGCTGTCAACACAGAGTCTGATGCAGGGCTTGAACTCACAAACCATGAGATCATGATCTGAGCTGAAGTCGGACACTAAACCAACTGAGCCACCCAGGCACCCCCCCCTTTGTCATACTCTTTTGTGCAAAACAAGTGACAAAGCCAGTCCAGGTCAAGGGAGTAAATAGAATCCACCTCATAATGGGGGAATTACAGAGAATTTGTGGCCATTGTATGATAGATAGCTGGATTGTGTTAGATGGGAACACCTTTAGAATTAGTGTATATATAGGAAGCAGGGTGTGTGTGCCAGGCAGGCAGAGTCAGACTATTCCAGGCATGTTCTCATTGAGGAGCACATAGTTGGAATGTGATTTCCATGATGGCTCCTCTGAGCTGAGGGCCCCTCACTGGTTTCCAGAGACAACTTTGAATTAAGATCTACTGTGTCTGAGTGACTTCACCTCTCAGAGCCTCAGTTTTTCCTGAATGAAATGAGTGTGATTGTCACAGATCTGCTGTGAGGCTGAGGATGATGACAGTGAATGTGCCTTGGAAATTACAGTGCCAATCACCTGTGACTGACATTATCCTGAGAAGGAGTAATCAAGATGGGCTGGGTGGTCATAGATGGCAGGAGGGAGGAGATTGAGATGGGATTTTGAAAGATGGGGACGTTCACCCTGGTGAGGAGGAAGGGCTGGATTTCAAGATGGGAAGCTGAGGAATAAAAGCATAAAGGCACATAGGTAGAACAGTGACAGACTCAACACTGGACAGGGAGGAGAACAATGAGGTCAGAGAGTGAGCTCTCCCACAGCCCTGGACTCTGGGTTTCTGGGCTCCCAAGTATTGGGTCAGCAGCCCCTGGTGGTCACTCAGAGAGGAAGTCCTCTTGTCCCCAGGAATCAGCAGCAGTCTGTCCCTACCCAGGCCTGCACAGCCTCCTCAGGCCGCAGGTGGGTGATAAAAGGAGCATGGGAGAGGAAGTCAGAGAGAATGTTGGAGGCAGACAACATTCTGGAGCCACTAGGATCACATCAGACCCCCACACCACAAGTGTTCCCAAGTTCCTTTCCCCTCAGCAGGGTGGGGACTATGGCCATAGGCTTAGGTCACAGGTGGCCTGGCTACACTGGGCTCCAGTCCTTGATCCCCTGGACAGGGGTGGGAGTGGTTGATTTCCAGTGTGTTCTAGGCAGGGGCTTAAAGCTGCTGCAGACTAGCCTGGCCTCCAGAAGTCTCAGATGGCTACTTGTGGCTGGGGCTGACCTATCCAGGCCAGGCCTTGACAGTCCAGACCTGTGGCCACCTCCTAAGCCCTGCCTATCCTAGGGTCCTGACTGAGGAGAACAGCCTCTTCTTCCTCAGAGGAATCCTGGGAGGGGTGGTAGGGGTAGACTCACCTTCCCTCCGATCTAGCTCTGCACAGCTCACAGCTCAGTCCCACTTGGGACAGGAAAGGATCCTTTGATGGGGGGGAAAAGGGGAGGAGGTGGCAAGGCAGGGAGGGAGGAGATGGACTGAAGGAACACAAAGGGCAGGGTTGGAATTGGAACTCAGGGACTCCAGCTCACAGTCTTTCAGCCCTGTGCCAACCGTGGCAACACCCACTGGCCATTTGGGGCCAGGGAAGAGGGGGCCCCAGTGTGAGCTCTGGGCCAAGCAAGGAGACCCGGGCAGGATTCGTGGCCTAAAGGGCTCCTCTTTGCCAAACCCTCATCCCATAGGGTACCCTGCCTCCCACTACAGAAAAAGAAGAGAGGGGTGCAGTTGGGAGGCTGGGGATGTCCCTTTCACACACCCTTGGGTCCATAGAGTGGAGGCCTGATTATCCTGCCCTTGACCTCTGGTACTCTGGTTTACTTCTCCCCACCTTCCTCTCCTCTATATCTTGGTCTCTTTATCTAGCCTCAGTGGGCAGTTTGCTTCTCTGGCCTCCCTCCTGATCTCTGGCCAGACTTCTTACATCTGTCATGCCTTCCTTTCTCTCCTCCCTACAATGTTTGTTGTCAAGATCTTATCAAACCTTGCCTTCACTGCTGGGGGTGTCAGAGCTTGCTCTCTCCAAATTTTTGTTGCACAGGTAGAGACACTGAGGCTGAGGGTCACCTGGGTCATTGCTTGTCCAAGGTCACACATCAGAATCAGCAACAAGCCAGTACTAAGGTTTTTTACTCCCAAGTTCCTATTTTTCTCCTGTCCTTTGATCTGGCTGTTGTGGCTCAGTCTTTGTCTGTCTATCTGTCCTCAGACTAGTAGAGCTCTTATGGGCTTCACTCAGTTCAGACTTTGCCTTCAAAGTCCCGCCTAAAGCTGCTTCATGGTTTGGTTCTGATAACAAATTGGACAAGACTGGGGCTGCCTACAGACTCTGTGAGCCAACAGCTAGGGGCTAGGAGGGAGACCAGGCTCCAGGAGACAAAGCAAACCAGATCTGGGTCTTATATCAGCTTTGGAGCCATGCTCAACATCCTTTCTCTATACCCATCCTCTCCCCCAACAGTCCGTGTCCAGGGTGATGATCAGAGAAGCAAAGTTCCTAACCCCCTGCTTACACACACACACACACACACACACACACACACACACATACACACACTCAATGAGAAAGACACAGACACATACAAGCACATATACACAGCTTTCTGGATGAGGGTCTGACTGTTTACTGTGGGATCATTACCACGTGAGGCTCATTCCTCTGAGTGCAGGGACATGTCTCCTCCCTTGTGGCCTCAGTGCCCAATCTAAAGCCTCCTAAAGAATAGGAACTTGAAGAGGGTGTATGGGAAGAGTGAGCTGACACTGCTGTTGGAGGCCACTGAGGCCAAACCTCCATCTCTAGGCCCTGGAGTGAGGCAGGAAGCCCAGCCCAGGCTGGATGAGCACCGCACACAAGGTGGGTCCTAGCAGGTCTTGCAGTGGTTCCTAGTACACCCCTGCCCATCTTCTGCCTCCAACTGAGACTCGGATGTGGTCCATGAACCAGCAGCATCAATATCACCTGGGAGTTGTTAGCAATACAGGCTCAGGCCTTACCTCAGATGTACTGAATCAGAAACTCGGTATGGGGTGGGGCAGCAATCAGCCCTCCAGGGAATTCTAATGCATGCTAAAGCTGTAGAACTGCAGCCTGTGACAACAGACAGACTCCTGTTGGCAGGGAGGCTGCTGAAGTCCAGAAACACAGGCAGCTGCTTACGCCACCTACGGGTAAGGCTGTTCGTTGCTGGAGGGCCCCATAATTGAAGGCAGACACATACACACGCACACATACATGAGCGTCTGGCAAGGTCTCAGAGAGTCTACGTGCAGTGGTTCTGGGGTCCAGTGGACATAGACAGGTAGAAGTAGGTAGGGGCAGGGAAGACCTGTTCTCACCAGCTGACATCCTGTGTCCCATAATTCCTTTGTTCCCTTCCCTTAAGGGGGCCAGAGAAGCTGAGTAGTCATCCAGCTCAGACCAGAAGCCCCCAGTGGAGAGAGCAGGTGATCTGTGTGGCTAAGAGAGTTTGGAGTATGTGCTAACAGCAGCAAAGTTCTTTCCCTGCATGGGCGGGCCAGGGCCAGGGGATTGTGGGGGATCAGCAAGCAAAGCTTAGGCAAGAGCACACCACCCCCTGAGCCATGAAATGCTGCCCAGATGTAGAATAGCCCTTGGCCCCTTCCCAGGGCTGCTCCCAGTGCCCACCTTACCTCCTCTTGCTTCTCTCTTCTCTGGCCTGTGGAGCACCCCCGCAGCTGCCCACCTGGCCCCTCCCCAGGCCCTGCAGCATCTCCCCCTAAGGATCTGCAAGTGAAATCCCGGCCTCTGGGAGCTCCTCCGGGGGATGTGGGGAGGGGATGGGGAGGCTGAGCTTCCCGGTGCTCAGATCTGGTTTCGCTGCGCTTCCCCTGGCGCACTGCCACAGGCTGAGCCACCAGCTGTGCTATATAAGGCCTGGCGGCTGGACGCTGGAGAGACGAAGACTTGAACCCCCCAGCTGAGGAGTCCTGCTCAGGACCCGGTAAGCTCCACTCCCATTTTCCTCACCCCATGCTTGCACTCCACAGCCCCACTCGACTCTTCCGACTCTTCCGGCCCTCCCCTGACCACCCTGCATATCCCCGAGAGAAGATTCCCCCCTGTTTCTGCCTTGAAGTTCTCTCTTTTCTCCCATTGGTTCAGAGTCATCCCCCTCCTTTACCTGAGGTCAGGGGCTCTCCAATGGTCCCAGTCAGGGTCTGGGTGCCTGCTTTTTTCTTGTGGTCAGCCAGTCTGCTTTGTCTGAGAGTTCTGAGGAGTGTGGGATGTGGAACCTAACTAACAGAGCATATGCTGAGGAAACTTCTGAGGGCTGCCAGATGGGAAATGGTTTTTCCACAAGGTGCCTCAGGCCACCTTGGCCTCCCAGACAGTCCTAGAACAGTCTTCGGTCTTCAACTGAATGCTGAGCAGCACTCAGCTCCCTGCCCAGAGCCCAGGAGCCTGGGGTAAGACACGCAATGGGGACCTTGGAGACCCCTATGCCTCTGTTCCCTTGGTGGAGAAACAGGTGGGAGTGGGGGTTAGTAGGCTTAGAGATAGAGGGGCTGCGGTGTGAGATTGGTTTGTTCTTCTCCTGGGACAGCCAAGTGCTTTTGGATCTTTTTTTCTGCAAAGGAGGAATCTCCCCTTTCCCACCACACCCTGGACTTTGGTCATTGAAGGGAAACACTTCTGAATCTCCAGGAACTGGTCAGATTCTGGGTTGGCCAGAGCTCTGGGGAGAGATAAAAATGAGTAGGAGGGAGCCTGGGCCACACCCCATGGATATTTGCCCTTAATGGGTGCCTGCTTCATCTCCTGGCTCCTACCACCCCTAACCCGTCCTTAGCAGTTATTGGGGAGTCCTGGCTTCTCACAGTGTGTCCCCTATGCTCTCCTTCAGTGAGCTCCTGACTGTGTAACTCTCAGCCAGGCCCCAACAAGCAGGCCGGAAATGTGTTCCAGCTGCAGCCCGTGCACATCTGGGAATGTGTTCATGGAGGTCGTGTGTCTGAAGCATCTGCGCCCTCCAGCTTGCCTGTCCTATGAGGGGTCACTGTAGTCAGGGCTGGGCTGCACAGTCTTAATGTAGCCCCTTTGTGCAAGAGTGTGAGCCCCACCAAAGGGTAGCAAAACATGCCCCCAAGCCCAGGTCTTGGAAGTGATGAATGAGTCCACCCAGAGGCTGCTGGGAGTGAACCCGGGGCCCCTCGTCATTGGCAAGGCACTTCCTCACCCCTGCTCTCCCTCATGCCCCATCTTGATATGGGGTCCTGGAACCTGGTTCCAGGATTTGAATCCAGGTCTGCTGTATTTGAACTCAAATGCTGAGCCTCTGCACCTCCCAAGCTGCCCAGATTCACAACTTGGGCAGGTATTACCTCCCACAAGACTTTTCTGTCTACCCTTCCACCCTTGATAGGTTAAGAAATAGTTGTGCTCAAGCCATAAGAGATGACATAGAAATGTGGAGCCTGATAAGCATTTTTTCCTTTGCAGGACACTGGAGCTGAGAAACTTCCCAGGGGACTACGTTTCAAGGAGGACCTCACTCTGAAGCACCCTCCCCCGTCTCCTCACCCATGTTTCCCACAGGGCCTGAGGGAAAGATGGTGGGGACCAAGGCCTGGGTGTTCTTCTTCCTGGTCCTGGAAGTTACCTCTGTGTTGGGTACAGGCTAAGTATCTGCTCTCTCCCAAGCCTCTACTTGCCATAGTGAAGTCATATCTGGTCTTGGACCCAACTGTTTATCTGCCATAAGCCTCAGCAAGGGCCTTAAGACCTGGTTTGTAGACTTATTAATAATTGATATGCTGCTTGTTTTCCCGAAGAATTTGAGATAGTTCCCAATATCAAAACTCACAGAACAGAATCTTTTAAATGAGGAGAGAGATTAGCTGTCGCTCAAAGGGAGGGAAAAAGATAAGAAGGTTATCACCACTGAGTGCTCAATTTAGCTCTGAGATTCCTGGCTGTCAAAGCAAAAGGGAATCACAAGGGATCACTGGGGTTTCAGAAGCAGGTCTGGGGGTTGGTCTGGTTTTAGTTTCATAAAAATTCTTCTGGCCTGAAGCTCAATTTCATTAAGACTTTGCAGCCAAATTTCACAGACACCAGACCCCCTTCTCCTTGTCCTCTGACCCCGCCCTCTGGTGACACTGAGTTGTTTGTTTTAATGTTTATTTATTTTTGAGAGAGAAAGAAAGAGAGAGTATGAGCAGGGGAAGGTCAGAGAGAGAGGGAGACACAGAATCCGAAGCAGGCTCCAGGCTCTGAGCTGTCAGCACAGAGCTGACGTGGGCCTCGAAATCATGAACTGTAAGGTCATGACCTTGGTCGAAGTTGGATACTTAACCCACTTCGTGGTGAGCCACGCAGGCACCCCAATACTGAGTTCTTGAAGGGGCAGGTAGAGGGAATTTGCCTGGTGCATCTAAGCATCAGGGTTCCCAGCCCCACGCTGTGTGTTCTCTCCCACCTCCCCTTCCTCTCCTGATTTCTAACCACATACTCAAGTAAGGCAAAAAATGCTCAAAGCCCTCTTGTAAAGGCCGCATGCGCTGCGGCCTTTGTGAGTACCCGTGCGGGAACAAAGGCTGCCTCACGTCTTGCCGAACCTTGTGTGTGCCCACCTCCCACCTTGTTCCTTCCACCCTGATGGCTGCTGTTTGTGAAGATGATTAACATTCAGCCATCTGAGGGGAAATCAGATTTGTTTGATTAAAAGTGCTCCTATCACCCCAATTAAGCAGCATAGAAAATTCTGATTTGGCTCCTTCCATGAGAAGTTAATTGCCTTTTAAAGCTGGGGCTGCCCTCTGTTCTCCTCCTTCCCCTTCTGGAGACCCCAATCCAGCCTCAGATGGGGTGGAACTGGAAGTTGCTTGTGGCCCGAGGACCCTCGACCCATCCTTAGGAGTTGCTAACACTTATTGGGCAAACACTATGCTAAGCGCTGTCCTAAGCGGATTTTATGAATGAGCTTATTTAATCTCCACAATCCTCTGAGGCAAGAACTATTATTATCCTCATTTTATGATGAGGGAACAGGGGTCAAATGAGTTATGGATCTGGCTCAATGTCAAACAGGAAGTGGCAGAGCCTCTGGAGCTCACCACACTCTCAAGCTCTGCATGGTTCAGAGATGTTTACTTGCGTTACCTCATGAAATTCTCATGCCAGCTGGACCCACCACGGTGGGAACTAATATCTCCATTTTACAGATGAGGAAAATAAGGCTCCATTCTGCTGAGAACGACAGTCCCAAATAGTAACGTAGGAGCCCTGGCCCACCGGCTGCTCATCAGCATCCGATGATCCATTTCTAGAACAAGAGCAAAAAGATAGCTCCCATTTGCTGAGTATGCACTATGTGCCAGGTCTCTTTATATTCATTATCACCCTGAATATCCATCAGAACCCTATGATGTCAATGCAACTGTCAATGCAACCCTGTGTTATGGGAAGCACCATTAGAAGAATAAAGCTTTCATGAGGTTGCATAGCCAGTTGGTGGCAGGGTGGAAATTTGAACCCAGGTTCAGCACTCATGCTCCATCCACCGCATCACCTGCTTCTTTGCATCTTAAGAGGCTGGTAGCAGGACCCTGCTGCGCCCTAGTAACTAACAGTCCTGGACTTTTCTCCTCCTTGCCCTCAGGGAGGCAGACAATGCTCACTCAGTCAGTGAGAAGAGTCCAGCATGGGAAGAGGACCTCCAGCCTCTTTGCCAAGCCTGGTGACTCCCTGGAAAGTGAGTTGTGGCCGGAGCAGGGAGGGTCAAGAGAGGGGGTCTTTACTGAGCTTGCTGGGAAAATCTTTGAAGCCAGGACACAAAGTCATGGTTTCCATGGAAACCCACTTTTGTAAGACGTTTGGCCTACATCTCTGTCCAGGCAGAGAGACCTAGTATATAGGAGGATAGCTTAGACTGTGAAGCTGCCTGACATATTCAGGAATACTATAGAGCTTGCTGGGGCCAGAGCACAAGCTGGAGGGGAGATGGGGGCGGGGGGAGATGAGGATGGAGAGATAGCCAGGGCCAACTCACCAGCACCCTGAATGCCTGGTTAAGGGATTTAAGGCTGGGGAGTGGTGTGGTTCAGGCCACCTGGAGAAGGCTCACTCTGCAGTGTTGGGAAGGGGTGGGGATGAGTGGAGGGGGAACTTGGAGGTAGGGAGACCAGGCAGGGAGTTACTAACATGGTACAGCTAGGCTGCTGAGAGTGTTAATGGAGTGGCAGGTGCAGAAGGTTAAAGGACTGGAGAGATAGATAAGACAGGACCTGAGACCCACTGTGGGTGGGTGAGAGGTATCAGGAGTGATTTCCAGGAGTTAAGCAGGAAAGTAGGATGGAGCTCACCTGGGCCTCTGGGGCCTGGTTCCTCCCTGACCTGCCTCTGTCTCTCTTAGGTCCTGGTGAGTGGACAACGTGGTTCAACATTGACCACCCAGGTGGGCAGGGTGACTATGAACGGCTGGATGCCATTCGCTTCTACTATGGGGACCGCGTGTGTGCTCGGCCCCTGCGGCTAGAGGCTCGGACCACCGACTGGACGCCCGCGGGCAGCACTGGCCAGGTGGTCCATGGCAGTCCCCGTCAGGGCTTCTGGTGCCTCAACAGGGAGCAGAGGCCTGGCCAGAATTGCTCCAATTATACCGTGCGCTTCCTCTGCCCCCCAGGTGAGCCCAGACGGTCCCCTACCCACAACCTCCCAGCAGCCTCGGCACAGGGAGAGGCCAAGATTGGCATCTGGCCATGAGAACTCTGGATATCATACACACACACAGGCTTCACCTCCCTCAGAATAATGCATTAGTGTCAAGAGAGCCATAATCTTCCCCAGAGTGTTCTATGCTAATGGATACTTTCCATTCAGCCCACTTAAAGTGTGTGTGGCAAGGTGGTGAAGACCACAGGCTCTGGGGTGGGGTTTCTTGGGTTAGAATCTTGGGTCTACCATCTGAACTGTGTTCCTTAGGCAAATTTTCTGAAGCTCTCTGATTCTCAGGTTTCTTTTTTTTTTTTTTAATTTTTTTTGACATTTGTTTATTTTTGAGAGACAGAGTGAGACAGAGTGTGAGTGGAGGAGGGGCAGAGAGAGAAGGAGACACAGAATCCGAAGCAGGCTCCAGGCTCTGAGCAAAGATTCAGCACAGAGCCTGATGCGGGGCTCGACCCCACAAACCATGAGATCATGACCTGAGCCGAAGTCGGGCGATTAACGGACTGAGCCACCCAGGCGCCCCTGATTCTCAGGTTTCTTACCAATAGAACAGGGGTAATATTAGTAATTATTAGTAAATCTTAATGTGAGTTTTTATGAGAACTAAATAAGATAATGGATGTAGAGGGTTTACCCACATGAATGTTCATTAAGTGTTAGTTTCTATTATAACTCCTATGTGCCAGACACTGGGCTAGTTATCTACTAGTTACAACTGACCTGTGAGGAATCTCCATTTTGGCAAGTTACTCTGAGTTCAGAGAGGTTAGGTAACTTCTCATAACTACACAGCTAATAGGTGGAGAGCTGGGATTTGAACCCACGTCTATGTTCGCAGAGTCCAAGAGTTCATGCTCTACATCCTCCCTTTCCACACAGGATAATACAGGGCCAGCTGCAAGGCTGCCCACTTCTCAGATGGCCACCCTCCCTTCCTGGGACTCTGCCAGCGCACACAGCCTGACCCTGCAGGCCCAAGTGGCAATGGTGGTCATCCAGAGTGGGAGCTCAGGCTGGGCAAGGTCTCCTGGGCAAGGTCTGAGGTCCCCATTCCTGCACACAGGCCTCAGAGCAGAGGTGAGGAGGGAGCTTGATATCTGAGTCACGGAGGTCCCGGGCCCTGGCTTCCAGGCACTTCACAGGGAGCACTGCCTCAGGAACATGTGGCTGTTTCTGCACTGGTGGAGAGGGAGAATGGTGCTGTCCCTGGACATCCTAGGACTGCATACTCAAGTCCCAGTGCTTGGCCAACAAATCCCTCTCAGAGCCATGCCTAGTCCATAATGTACCTTTGTGCAAATTAGAGACACCATTTCCTCAATGGTGTTGACTTCCATCTGTTGGAAAAGTCATTCCAGTAAATATAAATATCAATGACATGGATGATGTAAACAGAGACCCTGTCTCTCTGAGAAAAAACAGCCTCAGGTCAGATTTCCTGACAGAGTCCCCTTGGGAGGTAAGTCAGACCGTCTGCTGATCCTGCTTTGCAGGGTCCCTGCGCAGAGACACAGAGCGCATCTGGAGCCCATGGTCTCCCTGGACCAAGTGTTCTGCTGCTTGTGGTCACACTGGAGTCCAGACCCGAACACGCACCTGCCTGGCAGAGACAGTGTCACTGTGCAATGAAGCCTCTGAGGAGGGCCGGCTCTGCACGGAGCAGGCCTGTACAGGTACTGCCCTTGCCCCGGGTACTGGAAAGACATGCTACTGAGGCTGATGTCGCCTAGAAGGATAGGTCAGAGGGTCAGACTGAGACAGATTGATTCATTCTTTTATTCAAGTATTTAATGAGCATTTATAATGTACTCTGCTGGGGGATGCAGAGGATAATGTGGGAGCACAGCACAGGGTCAATTATAGCTTGGAAGAATCAAGGACAGCTTCCTAGAGGAGGTGTCCTGCGCTTAAGTCTTGAAGGATGAGTAGGAATTAGTCACACGGGCTGATATGGAAAAGTAACAAAGACCTAAGGAGGAGGGGAAGCATATGTGATTCTACAGGTTGATATGTGCCTGACAGAGGGCCAGAGTCCATATAAGCCCTCCTGATGTGGCCCCTTCTTTTATAGCCTGTGATCTGACCTGCCCCATGGGCCAGGTGAATGCTGACTGCGATGCTTGCATGTGCCAGGACTTTGTGCTACACGGAACTGTCTCCCTGCCTGGGGGTGCCCCAGCCTCAGGGGCCACTGTCTACCTGCTGACCAAGACACCTAAGCCACTGACCAAGACAGACAGCAGTGGGAGGTTCCGGGTCCCTGGCGTGTGCCCTGATGGCAAAAGCATTCTGAAGATCACAAAGACCAAGTTTGCCCCCATCAGGCTCACAATGCCCAAGACTAGCCTAAAGGCAGCCACTGTCAATGCAGAGTTCATAAAGGCAGGTACTGTTCTCCAGGGAAGGGCTGGACGGAAGGGTGGACTTTTAAATAAAGGGATCATAGTGTTATGAGCTGGCTTCCAAGCTTACAGAGTAAAATTCCAAATCCTTACCATGACTCACAAGGCTATACATCATCTGGCTCCTCCATTACTTCTCTGCTCTCTTCATTACTCTCCCTTCCATCCCCACCGAGTTATATGACTTCAGCCAGAAAAGCCTCCTAGCTGTTCCTCAAATATGCAGGCACACTCCTGCCTCAGGGCCTTTGCACTTGCTGTATACTCTGCTTGGAGAATTGTTCCAACATATGTTGACATGGCTTGCTTCCTCAAATGTATAAGTTCTTTCCTGGCCACCTTATCTAAGATAGTCAATTATAATACAGTGTGAGATTTGAAAGTTATGTTGAGAGAAAGAGACTAGAGGAATCCAGACATGGTGCAGAATGGCCAGAAAATTCTGCTGGAGGCAGCAGAATGGGAGTATTGCACTATTCAAAACAGCCAGCTCTGTCTCAACAGCGGTGCTTGGGAAGCTTAGTTCACACAAGGTTCCCTCGGTTCTCTACTGCCCCACCCAAATGCTGCTTGAAAGGCCACAGAAGCTGGTCCTAGGCCAAGGGGGTGGACTCCATTCTGGACCAGTTCCCTTAGAGAGGAACTGGAGGTGGGAGTAGGGGTAAAGTCATACAATTTTAACACATGACAAAGAACTTGAGGGAGTGAGGCTCTAGAGAGTCAGCCACAAAGAAAAAAAATCCAAATCACCATTTCTTGTCTTCTGTCCCAGAGACTCCATACATCATGATGAACCCTGAGACAAAAGCACGGAGAGCTGGGCAGAGCGTGTCCTTATGCTGTAAGGCCGCAGGGAAGCCCAGTCCAGACAAGTATTTCTGGTGAGTATTTTGCCAGCTACCTTGCCCAAGTTTTTTCTTGGACACGAGATCTTTCTTGCATTTGGTGTGGACTTATTCATTGTAATAATAACCAACAGAATAAAGTTATTAGTAAGGCCATGGCACAGAGCCCATAAGTTGGCATTTGCGAGTGGGAGCCAGCAGGGTTGAGGCCTCCCAGACAACAAGCAAAGCCTTGTCATTACCCTCTTGGAGCGGGGATCCCCACAGCGCAGCTCTGGTCTCAAGGTCCTACTTGCATATTCTTGGGACACAGAACAAGGTTCCCCAGCCCTGCTTCCCCTGACCAAAGCACACAAGGTAAGAGTCCCCAATGGCTGTGAGGCTCTTACCCTTCAGACATTTTACAGCCATTATCTTGTCTGATGCTCCTAACTGTTGTGTAAAGTTAGCTAAGGATCACTGGCCCCGTTTTACAGCCCAGGAGGCTGAAGCTCTGAGAGATGAGATGAATTGTCCCAGGATCTATAGCCAGTTAGTAGTGAGGTTGGGACTCAGAATCAAGCCTCTTGACTCCCAGGTCAGTCAGTGCTCTCGGATGAGCTGAGTCAGAGGTGGTGTTGGCATCTACAGCGCCCCATCCATCATCTGTCTCCCTGACTTCTTGCTCCTAGTATTCTTCCACCGTCCCCTCAGCCTCTGCCTATCCATTCCTTGCAGGTACCACAATGACACGCTGCTGGACCCCTCCCTCTACAAGCATGAGAGCAAGCTGGTGCTGAGGAACCTGCGGCAAGACCAGGCTGGCGAGTACTTTTGCAAGGCCCAGAGTGATGCTGGGGCTATGAAGTCCCAGGTTGCCCGGCTGACCGTCATAGGTAAGCCTGGTGGCATCGCCGAGTCTGGCACGGGGCAGGGGACCACCCCAGTGGGCATATCCAGGCAGTAAAAGCTAGGGCTTTTCTGCATTGTACACAGTGCTCTGCCCTCTAGGACACAAAGATGTCACAGGCCTGAATCCTACCTCATAGAGCTGCCAGTCCAGGAAGGGTGAAGAAAAAAAAAAAAAAAGACAAATAAGTACAAAGATGGAAAAATGCACTGAAACAGGAGATAAGGGGCCATGGATTCTATAGATGAAACATAAAGATCTTCCAGTGTGAGTGATCACGGATGACTGCTTGAGAGAGCAGCTTTATGTGAGCTAAGGTTTATAGGAGAGGGTGATCTGACGAGAGCTGGCTTTAAGAAGTGATCTGGAGGTGGGGTGCCTGGGTGGCTCAGTCAGTTAAGCGTCCGACTTCGGCTCAGGTCATGATCTCACGGTTCCTGGGTTCGAGCCCCACGTCAGGCTCTTGCTGACAGCTCAGAGCCTGGGGCCTTTCTTCAGATTCTGTGTCTCCCTCTCTCTCTGCCCATCCCCTGCTCACTCTCTGTCTTTCTTTCTCTCTCAAAAATAAATAAACATTTAAAAGAATAATAACTATTCCATCTCCCTCGAAGAGTTGTGTGAGAATCGGGATCATGGATATGCAAGCAAAACCAAATGGTTTGAAAACCATAAAGCACTGCAGAGAGGTGAGGTAAGGGTACCCTTTGTGTAGGATGTGAACTTACTTTTAATATTCACACCGTTTCCTTCCACAGCCCCTTATGAGACTCCTTGCAACCCAACCCCTGAGAGCTACCTTATTCGGCTGCCCCATGATTGCTTCCAGAATGCCACTAACTCTTTCTATTATGACGTCGGCCATTGCCCTATCAAGACCTGTGCAGGGAAGCAGGATAATGGGATCAGGTGCCGGGATGCCGTGGAGAACTGCTGTGGGATCTCCAAAACAGAGGAGAGGGAGATCCAGTGCAGTGGGTACACACTGCCCACCAAGGTGGCCATGGAGTGCAGCTGCCAGCGGTGTACACAGACTCGGAGTATTGTGCGTGGCCGTGTCAGTGCTGCTGACAATGGGGAACCCATGCGCTTTGGCCACGTGTATATGGGGAACAACCGTGTGAGCATGACTGGCTACAAGGGCACTTTTACCCTCCATGTCCCCCAGGACACTGAGAGGCTGGTGCTCACATTTGTGGACAGGTTGCAGAAGTTTGTCAACACCACTAAAGTGCTGCCCTTCAACAAGAAGGGGAGTGCGGTGTTCCATGAGATCAAGATGCTTCGGAAGAAAGAGCCCATCACCTTGGAGGCCATGGACACCAACATTATCCCCCTAGGGGAGCTGGCTGGTGAAGACCCTGTGGGAGAGCTGGAAATCCCATCCAAGAGTTTTTACAGGCAGAATGGGGAACCCTACACAGGAAAAGTAAAGGCCAGTGTGACCTTCCTGGATCCCCGGAATATTTCCACAGCCACAGCTGCCCAGAGTGACCTGAACTTCATCAATGATGAAGGAGACACCTTCCCCCTTCGGACATATGGTATGTTCTCTGTGGACTTCACGGATGAAGCCACCTCAGAGTCACTTAATGTTGGCAAGGTGAAGGTCCACCTTGACTCAACCCAGGTCAAGATGCCAGAGCACGTGCCCACAATGAAACTCTGGTCGCTCAATCCAGATACAGGGTTGTGGGAGGAGGAAGGTGACTTCAAATTTGAAAGTCAAAGGCGGAGAAAAAGGGAAGAGAGAACCTTCCTGGTGGGCAACATGGAGATCCGTGAAAGGAGACTCTTTAATCTGGATGTCCCAGAAAACAGGAGGTGCTTTATCAAGGTTAGGGCCTACCGGAGCGAGAGGTTCTTACCCAGTGAGCAGATCCAGGGGGTTGTGGTCTCTGTGATCAACCTAGAGCCCAGGACTGGCTTCTCGTCCAACCCCAGGGCCTGGGGCCGCTTTGACAGCGTCATTACGGGCCCCAATGGGGCCTGTCTGCCTGCCTTCTGTGATGACCAGTCTCCCGATGCCTATTCTGCCTATGTCTTGGCAAGCCTGGCTGGGGAAGAACTGGAAGCAGTGCAGTCTTTTCCTAAATTCAATCCAAATGCTATTGGCGTCCCTCAGCCCTATCTAAATAAGCTCAAGTACCGTCGGACAGACCATGAGGACCCACGGGTTAAGAAGACAGCTTTTCAGATCAGCATGGCCAAGCCAAGGCCCAACTCAGCTGAGGAGAGCAATGGGCCCATCTATGCCTTTGAGAACCTCCAGGCGTGTGAGGAGGCACCACCCAGTGCAGCTCACTTCCGGTTCTACCAGATTGAGGGGGACCGGTATGACTACAACACTGTCCCCTTCAACGAGGATGACCCTATGAGCTGGACTGAAGACTACCTGGCATGGTGGCCCAAGCCAATGGAGTTCAGGGCCTGCTACATCAAGGTGAAGATTGTGGGGCCAGTGGAGGTGAATGTGCGCTCCCGCAACATGGGGGGCACCCACCGGCAGACAGTGGGAAAGTTGTACGGAATCCGGGATGTGAAGAGCACACGGGACAGAGACCAACCCAATGTCTCATCTGCCTGTCTGGAGTTCAAGTGCAGTGGCATGCTCTATGACCAGGACCGCGTGGACCGTACACTGGTGAAGGTCATCCCTCAGGGCAGCTGCCATCGAGCCAGTGTAAACTCCATGCTTCATGAGTACCTGGTCAACCACCTACCACTAGCAGTCAACAATGACACCAGTGAGTACACCATGCTGGCGCCCCTGGATCCACTGGGCCACAACTATGGCATCTATACTGTCACTGACCAGGACCCTCGCACTGCCAAGGAGATTGCACTTGGCCGGTGCTTTGATGGCACATCCGATGGCTCTTCCAGAGTCATGAAGAGCAATGTGGGAGTGGCCCTCACCTTTAACTGTGCAGAGAGGCAGGTGGGCCGCCAGAGTGCCTTCCAGTACCTTCAAAGCACCTCTGTCCGCCCCCCTGCCGCAAGCACTGTCAGAGGAAGAGTGCCCTCAAGGAGACAGCAACGGGCAAGTAGGGGTGGCCAGCGCTGGCGTGAAGGGGCCGCCTCTCTGAGGTTTCCTGGGGTTGCTCAGTAGCCTCTGAGAAACTCAGTCTTGTGGTACTTTACTTCCCCTACCCCACACAACAGCCATTGTGAGACTGATGCATAAACTGTCACTTGGTTAATTTAAGCACATCTGTCCTGGTGCAGTTTGCTTGTTTTGATTTCTTCATGCCTTTATTAACTGTCTATATTCCATAATAATGATTTGCCCAGAGCCCCCAAGATGGCAAAATAAAATCCTTTTGTCCTGTTCTTTACAAGAAAATGACCAGTGGTAAAGTCTGTGGCCATCGATGAAAATGTACTTCCTTTTCTTTTTGCAGGGTTTTGCTCACCCCTACAATAATGATAATCTGATGTTATAGACCAACTAACCAATATAAGGCATATCTCTTGGCCTTGGTCTATAGGATGTAAGCAAGGCCTCCATCACAGTTCATACATATAAATGGTGGTGAAATAAAGGAATAAACTACAGTATTTTTACTTGAAATGTAAATATCTTATTTATTTCTTTGCTGAATTTGGAACTCTAGTGCACATTCAATGTTAAGGTATTCAATACAAGGTAATTGTAGTTCCTTTACCAAGACTGGAAAGAACATCTCATATCAACAACTGCGCTAGGTTGCTAATTATATTAGTGCATTTCCCTTTACATCTACTTTTGTTCTTGCTAAGAAGCCCAGTGTACCCCAGAGCAAATGTCAATAAATGCACATTTTATACTTGTTTTTCAGGCCCCTGTCCTGTCTCTAAACTATTAAAGTGAGCCAGCTGCTCAGAGGGAAAGTGGTCACAAGGTGGCATGAGGCACAGCCTACCCCCTATCCCCACCCCCCGTTACAGGGTTGAGTAACTAGGCACACACTCCAGCCATCAAGTTTGTTCTCATGGATCATATTTTCCACTTGCAGAGAACAAAGATTCCTGGAGTTGTGAGTATGTTCTGGGCTCCTGAGCAAACCTAAAAACATGTTCCATTTTTTTTCTTTCTTTCTTTCCAATACTGGGGAGCTTATACAATGGCTTGGCCCAGGGTGTGGCAAGCTGGCCAAGTGCTCCTTCAGCAACCCCCCACAGCCTGCTGCCTTCTCCAGCTGTGCTGGCTGATCTTACTCCGAAATGATGGGCTTTTTTCTTTTTTTTTTTAATTTTAAGCGCTTGTAAGGACACCCAGCTTTTCCAGATACCAGATCTCTGTTGTGTGTAACAGCCTCTGTCTCTTGAGTAAAACAACTAGTCCAAATGGACAGGACTTTGTTATTGCAAAAAGTATTTGGTTTAAAATAGTAAACCAGAGGCCAGTGGATGGCACCAGAGTAATCTTGGAGGCATCTAGAGTCAGGGCAGTGGAACGTGGGGTTGGGTAAGATGTAGACTGCCCCTCTCCCAAACCCTCCAGAATCTGTCAGAAAAGAGGCCCAGGGGCCTGGGGGAGGAGAGGGTATCATTTAAAATAAAGATGAAAAGCTTTCTTTGATCTCCTGGAGTTGAAGCTCCTCTTGGCCACCTCTGGTCTGGACTGGACTTTATAGTCTTGGGTAAGTATCTATCCGGCTCCCAAGGGTGTGCTTCATAATCAATTAGAAATTTCTCTGGCTGAGCACCTCATTCTCATGATCTCAGAGAAAGTGAGTGAATGCAGGGCTGGGGCCTAGTGGCCTTGTGATTACTCCTTGATCTGCTTCCAGTCTATACTTCCCAGGGAGTGGCCATCACTGACTATTTGAGAAGCTTGACTGTCCTTGCTGAGGGGTCAGTGGTTAGCTTTCTGCAGAACAGAGGCCTCACTGCTTCAGGAGTGAGTGTGTGGTGCTTTGACCTGGCCACCCAGTTCCCTTCAAACTTACAAAGAGGGGGCACTAGGAAAAGTGAGCTGATTGGGCTCTCACCCCATGCCCTTCCTTTTCTGTTTTCCACTGAGGTGTTGAATAAATGGACTCCAACAGGCAGTAACTGGTACCTGATGTTTTTCTTCACTCGCCAAATATTTATTGAGTGCCTACTCTATGCCAAGCCATGTGTGCAAGCAGAGAGCCCTTTATGTGTATATAAAATATACTACATATAGTGGCACCAGACTTGGAGGTCTTGTGGTTGGACTTGGTAGTCAGAGGAGGTTTCTTGGAGGAGGTGACATCTAATTTGAACGATAGTTAGGAGCTGGTTTGCTGAAGATGTGGCTGTCAGGCTCAAGGGCACAAGCAGAAACAGCTTGTGCAAAACTAGGGCTAGGGGCTGAGAAGGGACAGTGGAGAACTCTTTCAGACAAGGAAACACTATCAAGTTGAGCTCATGTTACCTAATACCTAAGCTTCTTGCTTCTGAAGACAGATGTGCTCCTTGCTAACAGTGTGACTTTGGTCCAGCTGGGTTCCTTGCTAACAGTGTGACTTTGGTCAAGTTGGGTTCCCCATTTTCCTCATCTATAAATGAGTTGGTTGTCTACTTAAAATATAATGTTATATGGCAATTATATCTCAAAAATGAATAAATGGTTTTTTTTAATGAAGGAGTTGATCTAGATTCGAATCTAAACCATCTCTAAAGTCTTTTCCATGATTTTCAGTGAGGCTAAAAGAACAGTTTCTGGGATGCCTCTGCTTCATCAAACTGCTGATGATTCATCGGGTGTTTCCTTCCCCTGTGGAGACTCTGCACACTGGGTGGACAGAACATTCATTTTAGAAAAGGCCTGGGGTTTCGGTCTCAGCCTGCTGTACACAGGCTGATCAGCCAGTTACCGGGAGTGAACTGTATAGGGATGCACACCAGATGACAGGGAGAAAGGGCACAGGAAGATAGAGCGACCCATCAGGCTGCTTCTGTTTCTAAGCATGGACATTTTCCAGGCAGAGTACTCTCTAGAGTTTGGAGAGCTTTAGCAGCTGAGTTGATAGAGGAAAATATCACCAAGATGTCAGGACAAGAACAGTTTGGAAAGATTGAGAGGACTTAAGCCAAGTCGGAGGAGGTACAGGGATAGGTGGGAGTTTCAGGCAAAGGGACAGCTAGAGCTGAGGAGCGGAGGTGGGACTGCACACTGAAGGCTTTTGTTACAAGTAACAGGGGGTGCCATGTCAGCAGACGTCAGGAAGGACGGAACCAAGCACTGCAAAGCCATCAGAATCCAGGACATCACTCTCTCTGGCTTTGATTCTCTTTTATTCTCTTTCGGTGGGTTTTGCTCTCTCTCAGTCTCTAACACAGTCTCGTTCTACATGCTCGTTTTTCTCAGACTTTCTCTGACTTTCTTTCTCTGTTTCTGTCTCTCTGCCTTGGCTTTCCAGGTCCCTCTCTCTTGCCAGTCTATTTCTGTCTCTCCCTCTCATCGTCTCTACTCTGCAGGATCCCTTAGTTTCTTTTTGAAGATCCGGTTTCTCTGCTCCCAAGGGTTTCATAGGAGAGGTGGTCATCTCCTCAAGTCAAAGAAGCGCCCTGCTCTAAGCCCAGATTCCTTGAAGAGAACTGATTGGTCCAGTCTGAATCAGCGCTCCACCTTTGGTCCAATCAACTGTGGCCATAGTGGGGAGTGGGGGCATTAAAGGGCAGTTCTATTATACAGTGATGGTTGCTGGGGAGGTGGTGGAAATTCAAGAAAGGGAATCCTGATGACTTGTGGAGACACCCCCAAAAGGTGAATACTTCAAGGGGATAGTGAGCAGATAGCGGGTTTACTGGGAGTTTATTGTTTGACATTTCCAAACATCAGGGGATTTTAAATACATTGAATAAGATCTGTGTGGTACCTGTTCTTTGAAATCTGTAGAATCTTTCTTCGTGGCCTAGTACCTGGTCAGTTTTTGTAGTTTCTTTGTACAGGTGGGAGAAAAGAAAATGTATTCTCTAATCATTGGGTGCCAGGCTCTACATAGAACAATTAACTCAAACTTGTTAATTGTTCAGTTCAGAAATCTTCCACTAGATGGTACATGTCATTTGTCCTTGTGATTAAATTTCAGCTTTAAATATTTTGAAGGTCTTTTAATGGATGCATATTAAGTATTGAATCTTCATTTCTTCTTGCAAGTTGAATCTTTTATCATTATGTAGTTAACGTTCTTTGTTCCTATCGTGCTTTTTTGGCTAAAAGCCTGTTTTGTCTAACAATATAGCTCCCAGCTTTCTTTGGGTTAATAGTTGCTCATATCTTTTTATTTCTAATCTTCCGTATCCTTTTATTTATTTTTATTTATTAATGTTTATTTATTTTCAAGAGAGAGAGACAGACAGACAAGACAGGCGCAAGTGGGGGAGGGGCAGAGAGAGAGGGAGACAGAATCTGAAGTGGGCTCCAGGCTCTGAGCTGTCAGCACAGAGTCAGATGCCAGGCTCCAGCTCATGAGCTGCAAGATCATGAACTGAGCTGAACCAACTGAGCCACCCAGGTCCCCTCTGTATCCTTCTAAAGATGTGTTTCTTGTAAACAACATTGTAGCTGAATTTTAGATTGTTTTAGTAAATCTAAAAATCTGTATATAACTGGTGAGTTTAGTAAATATACTTGGTGATTATAGTTATGTTTGGATTTGATTTTACCATCTTACTTGCTGGTTTCTTTCTAAATCACTTTTTCTCTTATTGTCAGCTTTTGGATTGAGTAATATTTTTCTTATTCTATTTTTTTCTTTATATTGATTTGGAAGTTTTACACTTTTGCTATTCTTTTAGTGCTTTCTCTTGAATTTTTTTATACATGCTACTTTTAACAAAGTCAAAGTTAGTTGTATCTTCAGCCCTTAAACTATTTTAGTTTTTTCGCTGCTCAAAATAAGCATTTATTTTGTACAATGTTTGTTTAGATTTACCTGTTTATCACCTCAGACCTTGTTTTAAGGCCATTTTTCTTCTTCCAGAAGAATATCTTTGAGAAATAATTTTAGGGAGGGTCTATTGTTGGTAGAACAATCTGGTTTTTAAAATTAAAATATAATTCACATACCATAAAATTCAAAGTTCAATGGATTTTAGTGTATTCACAAAGTTGTTTTGTTTTGTTTTAATGTTTATTTTGAGAGACAGAGAGCACATGAGTTGGGGAGAGGCAGAAAGAGAGGAAGAGAGAATCTCAAGCAGGTTCTGCACTATCACTGCAAAGCCCAATGTGGGGCTGAATCTCATGAACCATGAGATCATTACCTGAGCCAAAACCAAGAGTTGGATGCTCATCAGAGCCACCCAGGTGCCCCTACTGTATTTACAAAGTTGTAAAACCACCACCACTTTCTAATTCCAGAACATTTTTACCCCAGAAAGAAATTCCATACCTATTAGCAATCACTCCCTATCCCTTCTCCACCAAGCACCCGGTGTCTTGTGAATTAGCCTATTCTGGACATTTCATATAAATGCAACCATACAGTATGTGGTCTTTTATGTCTGGCTTCCTTCACTTAGCATATTTTCAAGGTTCATCCATGTCCCAGCATGTACTGATATTTTGTTACTTTTTATGGTGGGATAGTAGTCCATTGTATGGACATACCACATTTATCTATCAGTTGATGAACATTTGCGTGTGTCTACTTTTTGCCTATTTTAAATAATGCTGGTATGAACATTCATATACAAACTTTTGTGTGAAAATATCTTTTCAGTTCTCATAGGTATATACCCAGAAGGGGAATTGTTAAGTCATGTAGTAACTCTATATTTAACTTTTGTCAAATTGTTTTCCATGGCAGCTGCCTCATTTTATATTCTGACGAGCAAGAGTATTCTCATTTCTCCACATCCCTGCTAGTGTTTGGTATTTTCTGCTCTTTTAATGGTTTTAATTTTTTAATTCTTATTTTTGAGAGAGAGAGAGAGAATACAAGCAGGGGAGGACAGAGAGAGGGAGACACAGAATCTGAAGCAGGCTCCAGGCTCTGAGCTGTCAGCACAGAGCCTGATGCGGGCTTGAACCCACGAACCATAAGATCATAACCTAAGCTGAAGCTGGACACTTAACTGACTGAGCTACCCAGGCGCCCCTTGAGTAGAAATCTTTATAAGCAAGCATATATTATATCTTTTTAAAAACAGAAATAACACAATGGAATCTTTCTTGATGTATCAGGAATGTAATTATGAATACTGATTATTACGGTAGTGTAATAAAATGGCAACCAGACCTGATATAATATATAAGAAATTTGACCAATACCAAATAAATTCAGACTGTATACTCTTCTTGTTGAATTCTTGCTTCCATTTTTGTTTCCTCCTTTTTTGTCAGGCTCTTAGAAAACTCTTTGGTTGTGATTAATTCACTTGCTTCAGGTGCCTCTCCCCTTTCTAATGTACTCACTTGTGGGATGGAGATGCATAAGACCAGGTCAATATTAAAATGAATAAACAAACTCAGAGCAAAATTCTAAAGGCCTAGGTATGAGCAAAGTACATGAACTTTGATGTGCCAGCTTTGCAACATAGTCTATGTTGGTGACTAAAAGCCTTTTTTCCTCATTTCCTCATTAGTGACAAATTTACCAATTACTAATTTACTTTACACACAAAGCCTAGTGGTTGCTTGTGTATAAATAAATACTGCTTGGAAGTAATAAATGATTACAATTGTTACTGAAGTAAATATCACTTTTATTATATAATATTATGGCTAATGCAAGTTAATTGCAAACTGAAAAGGACTTATAAACCAAGGGTCCACTTCCTCTCTCTTTCAACTTTCTCTTTCAGGTTTTCCTTTTTCCCCCACAAGTCTTTATTTAAATTGTCTTTCAGTTTTTCATTTGAAATCAAGCAAGCTCCCTACAGTGCTAAGGTATAATGCAGTATGGTGAGGTCCTCACCAAACCAGCTAAGAAACACAACTAAAAGGTTTTTTACAGGCATAAAAGGAAAGCCCCAAATTACAGCATTGCACAGTAAAAAAGATCTTTATTATTTATTAAGTACCTACTGTGTATTACAGGTCAAAGAATCATTTATTTCTCACATTTACCCCAGGAGGTCAAGAGCATCCAATTTATAGTTGAAAAAACAGGCTCAGTAACTTGCCAGAAGTCACACAACTGGTAAGTAACCCAGCTGGAATCACCAGTCCTTCTACCTCTGACATCTTTGCCCTTTAGAAAATACAAAAACAAGGATTTCTTAGCACTGTCTTCAAGATTTGTCTAAAGTTCCAATAGATTAGCTTTAGGAATACTTCCCCTACCCTCACCCCCCCTCCACCCTGCGTAGATTCAAAGAGGGAAACTTTGGTGACTTAGTGCCACCTGCTGACCATCTTCCAGAATATCAGGATAAAGGGCTGTCCTCTAATCAAGGACAAAGGGGACCTTGTGCTATCTGAAGTCACCACCAGTCCCCAAGGGCAGGCCAAGGAGAATGGTGAGCACCCTCCTATAGTCCCCTTGGTCTCCCTACAATACCAAGGCTGGGCAGCGGGTCCCTGAGGGAAAAATGGTGGCAAGTGGAGGGAACCTAAAAAGAGACTGTAAGAAATAAAGGCAGAGGCTTCTACCACGACGGTGCAAGTGCACTGTATTCATTTCTGCAAATAAACCTTAGCATCTCATGATTCTAGCAATAAAAATAGATTCCTGAGGGGTGCCTGGTTGGCTCAGTCAGTTAAGCGTCCAATTTCAGCTTAGGTCATGATCTCACAATTCATGAGTTCAAGCCCCTTGTTGGGCTCTCTGCCGTCAGCATGGAGCCCACTTTGGATCCTCTGTCCCCACTCTCTCTGCCCCTCCTCCACTCGTTTTCTCTCAAAATAAACTTAAAAAAATAAATGTTAAAAAAATAGACTCCTGAGCCCCACTACAGACTACTTTATCAAAACCTTTAGGGAAGGGGCCTACATATATTTTAACAAATATCCAGGTCATTCTTAAGAGAAGGAAGGATGGGAGATCACTGCCTTCATGGAATGGCATCTTATTAATCCCTGATGTGAGGTATTTCTGGGTAGGGAGTGGAGATTCTGCAGACCCCTCAAATCTTATCAGATTTTGTAGGAGGATACGGGCAAGTAATAAAAGCATTCGTGGAGATTAGGGTGTGAGTCCTGGTTCTACTGTGACCTTCGCCAAGTGTTCTTAAACCCTCAATGTCTTAATTTTCTTTTTTTTAATTTTTTAATTGTTTATTTATTTTTGAGAGATAGAGAGAGACAGTGTGAGCAGGGGAGGGTCAGAGAGAGAGAGGGGGATACAGAATTTGAAGCAGGCTCCAGGCTCTGAGCTAGCTGTCAGCACAGAGCCCGATGCGGGGCTCGAACCCACGAACCGCAAACCCACGAACCACGAGATCATGACCTGAGCCGAAGCCGGACGCTTAACCGACTGAGCCACCCAGGTGCCCCTCAATGTCTTAATTTTCTAAGCTGCCAAGACCAGAATGCAGATAATAACAATAACCTTACTGTGTTGCTTCGAAAATCAGACGAGAAAGTGGATGGGAAGTAAACTTGTAGAGTTCTACACAATGTTGTTAGTATTATTTTGAGTCTCAGACCACCTACAAGCATAAGCTGCATCTTTTTTTTTTTTTTTTTGGTCCTAATTTTTAAAAATATAATTGTTGAGTTCTTGTTACCTGCCTGGTAGGATCAATGTCTGCTAATCTGAAGAATCAGTGTCCATCCATGAAAAAGAAATATCTTTATTTAGGGGCACCTTGGTGGCTCAGTCGGTTAGGCATCCAACTTTGATTCAGGTCATGATCTCACAGTTCATAAGTTCGAGCCCCACGTCTGGCTCTCTGCTGACAGCCTGGAGCCTGCTTCAGATTCTATGTCTCCCTGTCTCTCTGCCCCTCCCTTGCTCGTGCTCTCTCTCTAAAATAAATGAACATTAAAAAAAATTAAAAAGAAATGTCTTTATTCAGAAGATACAGTGATTCCCAAAAGAATCACAGCTCTCTGAGAGGCTGTACCAGAATCTCTGGTGGAGAAGGTGAGATTTTGATGTTTATCATAAAGGGTCTTCGGTTTAAGAAGCAATGACTGAGGGACACAGGTTTAAAAACAGGAGACTGGGGGCACCTGGGTGGCTCTGTCAGTTGGGCAACTCTGGATTTTGGCCCGGGTCACGGTTCATAGGATCAAGCCCCGCGTCAGGCTTGGGTTCAGTGCTGAAAGTGCAGAGACTGCTTGGGAGTTCTTCCCCGCCCCGCTTTCTCTGCCCCTTCCCCTACTCATGCTTGCTCTCTCTCTCTCTCTCTCTCTCTTTTTCTCAAAATGAACTTAAAAATCAGGAGACTTGGACTCTATTTCTCTCTCTGTTTAGGACTCATTATATGATGTTGGTTGAATCCCTGACTTTTTATAGGCCTGTTTCCTCATCTGAAAAATCCAGTGCTAAATTGGATGACTCGCTGACTCTAACCTATAAAAATCTTTTTCAGTTGGCAACTCACAATGTTCACAGTCACATGTAGAATCAAATATAAAAGGGAAAGAGAGAGTTTTATATAAAATGCAGACATACAAAGGTATATGCTTTCAGCTATGTAGGTCATAAAAGGTAAATAACTCAGGATAAGGCGTCAGCTTCTTTAGTGAAACTATTTGAGCTGGAAAATTGCACTTTCTTTTTTAAGTATCATTAACCTGTCAGAAGAGAGTTGAAAGTAAATGTGATATGGAGGTATTCTGTTCCAAAAAGCTGATAAGATGGGACTGCACGATGATATCACATTCCTGGCTGAGGATCCATTTTATCACAGGGAAAGTCTCACTCTTGTGCTTCCTAATCCAGAATGTGGAGGAATGGCCTGAGAGCAGCCTGAGCAGAGGTTGTCCAGGCAGTGCCAACTGACAGGAGGTGTTAGAGTGCCCCTGGAGCCTCTTTGCTCTTTGCCCAGACAGCTACGTCTGCTCCATCTTTTAGCTACCTGGCCACACCTTGGAGCAAAACACTGTCCCAATGTGTGAATTTCAGGTCAGGGAACGTATGCTTGTAAATTGGAATATGCTCCTTTGTCAAACAGCAATTGAACCCTTTCCCAAACAGATGTTATTTTATTTAAATGTGACAACCTTCTGTGCTCCAATACCAAATGGGAAGTTCTGCTATATCCCCATGGTACAAGCTCCTCAATTTGAACGCTGCTGTAAGACTTACACCATTAAAGAGCCTAGCACAAAGTTAGCGTCCCAATCCATGCTTGTTGCGTGCTGATCCTTAATAATCCAGGTATGTTCTGTCCCACGGAGCATAGTTTTAGGCTGATGCACCAAAACTACCAAATTAATTCATGCTGCCTGTGTGATGAAACCATCACCAGTCTGATGCCAAAGCCATACGACCCTTGTTCACATTGCTGAGAACAAGTTAAACTGAGTTGGGTACAGCGCTCTTTGTTTTGTACTTTCTAGGGCAAAGTCTACGTGCTGCTAATCAGGCATCTCCTGGGAATTCCTTCTGGGACACTCATCAGTTGTATTAACCATTGTATAAATTTGCATTTGTATCCATTAACACCTCATTGTGAACTATATATAATTTGCTTTGATTAGATGTAGGATTTTCTAAAGACACCACCCCAGGTTTCTGCCAAGCAAAAGCATTGTTGGAAAATGAGTATTTAGTCAAGTACTTACTGATTTTCTACTGTGTATTTAGCCCAAGTATATAATGAAATACCTGTCTTCAAAGAGCTCAAAGTCCAGTTGGGAATACAGGTTAAACACAAAACATCAATCCATAAATAAAATTAAATGCTTCATCATCCTGGGGATAATATAAGGATATATTACAGAACAACGTAAGGATATTCCTGTCTTCATACCAGTAGCATATGTTTTTGTTTTATGTGCTCACTGTCTTCTCTTTCCCCACTAGAATGGAAGCTCCACTACAGAAACATTTTTTTTTTTTTGATTCAGTGCTATTTCCTCAGTGCCTGGCATATAATTGGTGTTCAATAAATATTTGTTGACTCAGAATTCAAATTCCTCAAGAGTAAGAGAAAGGAAAGCCTTCAGGTGAACCTGAACTATGCTTTTATTCAGCTTGCAATCTATAGGTTTTAATTTTTTTTTGAGAGAGAGAGAGCATGAGTAGGTGACGGGGCAGAGGGAGAGAGAGAATCTTAAGCAGGCTCCATGTTCAGCATGGAGCCTAAAGCGGGGCTTGATCCCACAACCCTGGGATCATGACCCGAGCCCAAATCAAGAGTAGGATGCTCAAGTGAGCCACCCAGGCGCCCCTTGAAATCTATAGGTTTTATTATTTATTAAAAGTTTATTTTGAGAAAGAGCATGTGCAAGTGTGGGGGGGGGGGCAGAGAGAGGGAGAAGGAGAGAAAATCAAGCAGGCTCTGCACTTCAGTGTGGAGCCTGATGCAAGGCTCAAACTCATGAACCATGAGATCATGACCTGAGCCGAAATTGGATGCTTAACCAACTGAGCCACCTGGGTACCCAACCTATGGGTTTTAGAAACAATTTCTTTATTTCTATAAGAAGAAGGAAATTGCATAGAATTGAAATAGAAGGTGGGGTGGGATGAAAGAAATTTAAATTGGCTGTTAGGGTCCATGTGACCTCGTTAGCTCATTGCTAAAAGAGTTTTGTACTATAATCAATGGTTTTCGAACACTGTTTTAAAGCAGAATAATTCTGGGGGCACTTGAGTGGCTCAGTTGGTTAAGCATCTGACTTTGGCTGAGGTCATGATCTCATGGTTGGTGGGTTTGAGCCCCAGGACAGGCTCTGTGCTGATAGCTCGGAGCCTGGAGCCTACTTCGGGTTCTGTCTCTCTCTCCCTCTTTCTCTCTGCCCCTCCCTTGTTCACACTCTGTCTCTCTCTCAAAAATGAATAAACATTAAAATTTTTTTTAAAAAAGCAGAATAATTCTGTTTTCGAACAAAACCCCAATAAATGAAATAGATAAAAGCAGATCTGCTCTGATTGATGTAAGGGTGGCATGAAGAAGGAGACAAGAGAGGTCCACCTTTTAAAAAGTCTTCTCACCCCCACCACAGAGCTATGGCTTCGGGGGGATTTTAGGAACACGGTTTGAAAACACTGGATTGAGGAAACTTTAGAGTCTCTCTTCTCTCGAAATTCTTTTAATAGAGGCAGCTAAGGAATGCCTAGGCTCCCTTCTGGTCTCTACCACTTTAAGTTGAAAAGCTAGCAGGAGCCAACTCCCTGGGAGATAAAAACACAGAACACATGTGGCCTGGGCCAAGGCCAATGCTCCTTCTCATGGCTAGACCCAGGGAACTAGATGCTACATTTCTCTGATCCAAGAATGAAGGCTAGGTAACTTGTGTGACTGGGCTTGTCCCTTTTCTCCCTGCCCCATCCCCACCCTCCCTTCACCTAAACTCAGAACTAAAGGCATCCAAGCGCACCTGGCAATTTCCCTGGGCTTTGGAGTTGATAAAAATCTTAGTAAATTCTCACAAAATCTTACAAAGTAAATACTCAGTCTGGTGCCAACCAAGATGGGAAGAGTCAGATTCATTTGTCACCATCCTCCACCTTGTACAGCTGGTCGACTTGGCTTTAGCTGTCTGGAGAGGAATCAGCCCTGCAGACGCTCAAAGGGTAACAGAAGAGAAGTATTTACCAGGGTGTGATCAGCTTAAGCCCTTAAGGGAACCGATAAAGGATCATAAAGCATCCAGCGATTAATAACAGCTGGAAGTGTTATCACCACTTGGCTTGAAAGAACTAGGAAAGAGAGCTGTCACCCAACAGCTCTTGCTCAGGAATTAGGTAAAAATACCTCTTCCATGTTGAAAGTGAGGAAACTAAAGAGAAGCTAAGGTACATAAGATGTGGAATCCCCAGTGGAAGAAACTTATTCAATTTGAAGCGTCCGGCAGCAGCCAAAGGATTTTAAAGAGTCCTGCGGCCAACTAAGCCACCAACCAGTCTCAGTAAGATCTTACCCGCCACCAACCGAAAATGGCCAGGAGTTTCTGCGACCAGTTGGGACTACAACTCCCGGCATGCATCTCTCCGTGCCTGCAGCACTTTTCTATGGTAGGCTAAGGGGTTTCCGGAAGAATTGCATGTCGGGAATTGTAGTTGTCCCAATTGGGGTCGGCCGTACGCCGTAGCGTGCTCATTGGCGCCCAGGTTACCGCCCCCTTCCCCTCTCCGCTCTTCGGTGTATCACGCACGCACACGCAGCGCGCACCCACGACCCCTCCCTAGGCCTAGGACGCAGGCGCGCGCACGCTCCCCGGGCTCGGTAGGCGGAGGGGGTGGGGGGAAGAGGAGGAGGGGGAGGGGGGAGGGGGTTAAGTGTCTCCAGAGTAGACGGCAGTCGGGCACGAAGAGCGCGAAGGCCTGGCTGCCAGGCGGTGAACACTGCACTGAGCCTAGGAGCCAGCGGGAGGGTCAAGAGCCAAGCCAGAGCGCCCTGTGAATACGAGTCGGGCCGCTGAGACCCGAGGGCAGCAGGGGGCAAAGCCCCAGCCTAGGCCCAGCGGAGATGTCCGGCTGCGGCGCTTGTACTTGCGGCGCGGCAGCCGCGCGGCTCATCACCTCCTCGCTCGCCTCCGCGCAGAGAGGTAATGAAGTAGTTCCTCACGTGAGCCAATGGCCCGGGAGTGTACCGGCCAGGGGTGGGGATCCCGGGGAGGGCGAGAGGTCTACCCTACCTTGAAGGTGTGAGGGGATGCGCGGCGTTTCTCCTGGCACCCCCCCACCCCCTCCCACTTTGGGATGGGGTTCTGCCAACCTCTGGAGCAGCTGTTTCTCAAATTTGAAGTAGACCCCTTGTGCTCGCCAGCCCGCGCACATTCAGGCCTCTTGACTTAGGGGCCGGAATGTGGCCAATTAGCAGGAACCCTGGAAGAGGCACAAAATACTCCTTTCGTTAAAAAGTGCCCCACACCCTACCCAGGCCCGCCGGACACTGCCGCCTTTCCCGGCTTCGGCTCCTCCGGAGCCCGGCCGCGTTCTCTTCCGGCCTGTCCGGGGCTCCGGGAAGGGCCCTGGGGAGGGGCTGCCAGTGTCGAGCCCCCACCCGCCCCCCAGGGCGCCGAGCCAGCTGTCCCAGACGCAGGCCGCGCGAGACCCACGGTGTCACTGTCATTGTGCGGCCGCTTCCTCCGGGACATAAGCGGGGCTCACGGCCCCCCCGCGCCAGGAAAACCTCGGGGCCGGGGTGGAGAAATTCCCGCAGAAGTTGTTTTTGAAGTACTTAAATGTCTCGGTTAGTCGTTTGCCAGTTTTCCCAACTTGACCGTCCGAGCTAGTTTTAAGGATGGCGCTTGTTTACCTTTAGTTTGTTTATCAGGAGCTGTGAAAGAGTGTCATCCCAGCCAAGAGATTTCGGAACAGAAACCATTTTCCTCTTCCCCAACTCTATGAATATCAGACTACAGGCTAGATCCTGTTACTTTATTTTGGCTTGTCAACTAACTAAATTTTAAAAAGCCGCCTTTTTCTGTATTTTAGGTTAATTATAAAAGCTTCTACCGTATACATTAAGGTATGTCTTTCGACAGTTTATTTCACAATGAGGGATGAAATGAAGTAATGTGGGCAGAAGCATTTGTAAAGTGATACATAAATGTGAAGGAGTGAATTTAGTCCCAAGACATTGTTAAACCTGAACAAGTAGATGACCTTACTCCAGGCATTTGAGTTGGAAACGCGTGAAAGTGACATTGAAATTCACTTGACATCTTATTTTGAGGGCCTAGTGTGTGCTGGGCCCCGTTTTGGGGCTGGAGAGAAGAGTGGTGAACAAGTCCTCATCTGCAAGTTTAAATCTACTGGAGCAGACAAAGAATAATATCATTTGTAGGAGTTGGGTAAAGGGGTCTGTTCTCTTTGGGCAGAGAAGACTTCTTTGTCTGACAAAGTTCTTCATCCGTTCCAATCAGTTGTCCGGTAAAACCATGAATCACAGGAGGTGTGTGGTAATTTTTTTTTCTTTTCAAAACAACCACTGCTTTAAAATTTTAATGAATCATTAGGTGAATCAACCCAAATTAATGTCTCATTTTAGATATTATCTATTTGTTAATAAAAGTTTGCCATAAGTTTTCAGAAGTGATCAAACCATTATTTTCGCTGTAAAGGAATAAATTAAGCTTAAAATATGGGACAGAACTTCATATCATTATAGAAAATATTTTTACATGACAGTGAAACAGCATGATTTTCACATCGATTTAAGACTTTCTTAAGGTTTCCTTACGCAAAATGTTTATTTTCCGTAGTAGAAACTCTAAGGTTATACACTGGTTTTCAATATAGAGATATTTTCTTTCAGGACTTAAAAAACTCCTGGAAGGTTACTTTTATTTAGGATTCTTGAAAAGAGGAAAAGGGGCAAAAGAGAAAAATCAGAATTGAACTTTAGCTAGTTTATTATTATTATAAACATAAACTTAATTTCAGAAATAGAGGTAAACACACGAAATTTAATCAAAATAGTCTCAAGAAGAAATTATACAATGAAGTAAGAATAAAAAGATCAG